>JBBWUH010000012.1:0-632116 GCA_038380885.1 Phyllosticta citrichinensis | reverse complement strand
TTACTTTATATAATACCCTTACTACTAAACTATACCAACTATATATACTACTATATATATTATAGTACCCTATAATAAGTTATATTACTACTTAGGGCATCTATTAAGTATATTCTCTATAATATTTAGTAATATAATAAGTATTCCTAAATAACCCTCTCTATACTAATATAATATATATAGCTAAGGAAAGTTAATATATTCTATTCTAAAGGTAAATAATAACCCCCTCTCTATAAAGCTACTATAAGTTATCTATACTAACTTAAGCTTAAGGAATATATAATTATTAGGTAGAAAAGAGTACTATATAACCTTTATTAATAACTACTTATAATACTACTAGATCTATTTTCTCTATAAAAAATTAGATATATATAATACTATACTAAGTTTTATCTCTATAGTAGAATAATAATTAGATATAAAGGTTAAGAAAATTATCTCTAACTAAGGAGGGGAATATCTAGATAGCTACTTAATAGATTACTTTTAATTAAATAGTATTATATATAACCTCTATCTAGTATATATATATAAGTCTAATAGTACTATAGAAAGGATAAACCATACTATTATATAAATATCTTAATATATTATAATATATACTAATATCCCTTAATTCTTATAGGCTAAAGCTAGCACTACCTCTATCTATATTAAGAACTAGATATTATATACTACCCTATTATAAAGAATATTACTATATAAGTATCTATATAATAAGAAGCTAAGGATCTCTTATTTTTATATCTTTAATTAAAAGTACTTTATATATATCCCTAAGGAAGTTTATAATATAATATTAAAATTCCTTCTAAAGGTATAAAAAGGTATTATAATAGGTTATAGAAGCTCTTTAAAGATCTACTATATCTACCTTCCTAGGTAGTATAAAGTTAAAGAAGTTTAAAATATTATCTTTATACTATTTAAATTTCCTAACCCCTATTATAACTAGGTATTAGATAAAGATAATAATATAGAGTAAAATAGATCTAACTATAATAAATATAATAACTATAGTATCTAGGAAAATAGTAAAAGGAGTACTACTATATTATAAACTTTAAACCCTACTAGATACTCCTCTTACTTAACTAAAGGTAAGCTACTTTAAAGGTATAATAATAAGATAGAATCCTTAATAAAGAAAAAGAAACCTATAATACTATATAGCTCCTTTTAAGGAAAGCTATATACTACTATATATATAACTAATATAATAACTAATATAGATAATATACTATAGATATTCTAGGATATACTTAATAGTAATAAGAGTAATACTTAGATAACTACTATATATAAAGAGATTAATACTTTATAGTCTAATAATATCCTATAGTATATTATAAAGAAAAGTCTACTAAACCTCTAAGAAGTTAGCTCTAATTAGGTTACTATAAAGAAATACTTACTAAATAGTAACTTATTACTATATAAGGTATACCTTATTACCTAAGGATTCTTCTAGATACTAGGGTATAACTTTATTAAGATATTTACTCCTATAGCTAAATATAACTCCCTTTAGATCCTTATCTACCTAGTAATAAGAAACTCTTAGTATATAGAGTAATATAATATTACTATAGTATACCTCTATAGGAAAGTTAAGGAGGAGATCTATATAAAGATTCCTAATAGCTATACCTATTTCTTACTACTACTAGGACTACTAAATAAATATACCTTTTATATTAAGAAATATCTCTATAGCCTATAATAATTAGGATAAGGTTAGTATATTAAATTTATTAAAGTTATAGGTAATATAGGGTTTACTATATCTAATTTTAACCTATACTTATTTATTAATAATAATAGTCCCTTCTATATCCTCCTATAGGTTAATAATATAGTACTTACTAGGGTATAATATAAGATAATATAGGTTAAGTAAGAATTAATAGACTATTTTATTATAAAGTTCCTTAGTCTAGTATAGAATATCCTTAGTATAGAGCTTATCCCTAAGGGAAAAGGATATATACTATTATAAAGAAGCTATACTAAAAGGATCCTATAATAGTTTAATATATTAGAGTATAACCTAATTATAACTCTACTAGAATTAGCTAATATACCTTAAATAATAGAAAATAAGTTACCTTACTAGTAAAATTACTACTAATAGCTTACTAGCTCTATCTAATATTAAATTATAGGAACTTAATCTAATCTAGCTTATACTACTAGTATCTTAAGGTAGTATAACTCTAATCCTTAAGAAAGGTATTATAAACTAGTAAAAAGAATTCTATATTACCTAAGGGGAATTACTAATTTAGGTATTAAATTTAAGGCCTATTAAATATAGAATAATATTATAGATATCTATACTAATACCTCCTATAAATTAGATATTAATACCTAATACTCTATATTAGGAGTAATCTACCTTTAGAATAGTACTATACTATTATAGTTATTTAAATTATAGAAAACTATATTAAATTCCTCTTATAAAGCTAAGTATATTACTATAGCTTCTACTATATAGAATATCTAATAGCTCTAAATAGTAATATATAATTTAAGAATCTTACTATAGGTCCTCTTATATATTAATAGTTAGAGTATATAAAGCCTATTATATAATAGAAGGATAATAGATTAAACTAAATATATTAATATTAAATACTACTATATTTATAAGTATTTTAATATAAAAGACTTTAAGATAATCTATATTACCTCTAAAAATAATAAGGCTAATTAGCTTACTAAATAATTACCTAGGCTATCCTTTACTAAATATATTTATATACTAATAGAGAGCACCTTAGAGGACTATTAAATAAAGGGTACTTACTATAATAGGGGGTATTATTATTAGCTCCTACTTAGTTAGGATTAGTACTATCTATATTAGGACTAGCTTCTACTTATTTTATACTAGTAGGCATTAGGCCCATAAGCTCTCTCTCTCTCTTTAATAGCTCTTAGATAATATATCTCACTTCACCCATCCTCAGTTCCAACTTGATTATCACCATGTCGTCCCAGTATCCTATATACAAGCGCATGTGCGCGGTCCGTGTAGTGTGAGTGAGTGAGTGAATAATCTGTATGTTGCCAGGAGGAAGAGGAAGGGGTGGCAGGGGATATGGAGAGATGAGACAGATGAGACAGGTGATGATGATGTGTGGGACAGATGGGGGAGGAAAAGGAGGCGAAAGGATGCAAGTAAGCAAGCAATGAAGGCGACCACCCGCGCAAAGCGTACATGAAGAGTGGTAAGTGCAGTGTGGCTGAAGACTGAATGGCAGACAGACAACCCGGCGACTTCGCTGTTGAACCTGAAGCGCTCCACACGCACACATGCGTGGGAAATGACGACGACGATGACGAGGCCTATCGGGAGTTGCTCGCTCCCCGGGCATGCTCCCTCGCTCTCACTCTGCTCTGCTCTGCTCCGCTCCGCTGCCTTCTTGCTCTAGTCAATACACACAGTCCAAACGCAAACACACAGACACACACAATGAATCAGTCCATCCATCCATCCACTCACTACCTATCGGAACCGTCAGTCTTCCATATGGAAAGAAACCACCAAAGATGAAAAAAGGATGCCAGGCAGGCAAGGCTGACACTCTAGACAAAAGTAAAGAACAAGAAGGTCAAACTGCGCTCCGCGACAACCGCACAACAACACCCGTCCGTCCACCCCTTCCGCTCCCCTGGCAAGCCTAATACGGTGCCCTCCCCCGCTTAACCCCAACGTTGACGCCATCATCCCCACTATCCCCATCAACGTCGATGCCCGCCAAAAGGCCGCCCAGATCAACCTTCGCCACGCCGACAGAGCCGGCGCCGATGATGCCACTGGCGCCGCTCGTTCTTCTTTGGCCGACGCTGACGGCCGACGCCGCGGCACTGCGACTCCGGCTGCGGCCGCGGCTGCTGCGGGCAGACTGCGCGCCGCGCGACTTTAGGGAGCGCGTGTGGAGATTGCCGTTGGAATTGGGGTTGGCCGAGGTGGTGCCAGGGGGCGAGGGGTGTTTGGAGACGGCGGCCGGCTCGACGCCAGCGGGGAGAGGGGGCACGGGGGGCACGTGGTCAATGTGGCCGTTGGGGCTCGAAGGGTCCGAGTGGTCACCGGTCGGTGTGTTGGCGTCGAGGGTTGACGATGGGACGGTGCTGAGGGGAGGGCGGGCGTTGGGATCGTCTGGGTTGGCGTGGCTGTAGCTCGACCCGGGCGCTGCGTACGAGTACTCGCTGGCTGAAAAATCTGCTGAGATGAAGGACTCGTCGTCGTCATCGACGGCTTCGTCGGCCCCCTCGGCGGTCCCCGAGTCCCGGCCGTGTCGGGTCAGGGGCAAAGGCCCGTCGCCTTGGTTCGTGAGGACCTTTTTGAGGTCGTCGAGACGCACGGCTGAGCGCGCGCTGCTGGTCGTGGGCGAGCCTTTGGCACCATTGCGATGATGGTGATCGTTGAGGGCACCAAGGGCGGCGCGGTGGTTGCCGACGATACTTGGGCTGGGACTGAGTTGCGGCAGACCATTGGGGCTTCCATAGCCAGCATTGACACCAAGGAAGCCATTTGGTGTTGAGGCACCACCTGCGGCAGCGCCAACGGCTGAATGGGCACGCTTCGTACGGTGTGAAAGGGACCCTGACGCAGAGCTGGCGTCGTAGTGGGCTGCCATGATTGCGAGCACGGCTTCCTTGTTCCAGGACTCAAGCATTTGGTCTCGAATCTTGACGGGCAGCATGTTCGACTTGGCAGGTGTAAGGGCCTCCTTGACCTCCGCACGTGGCGGAGAGCTCTGAAGATTGCTGTCAATACCGAGACCCGTGAATAATGGCACGTTGACGTTGAGGTTCGGAATGCTCGATCGTCCCGGGCTAGCCGGGGGACTGTTGGGCGGCGAGTACATGGCGTCAGAGTAGCCGTCCGATATCCTGTCGACCAACTCTTGACGATCTTCAAAAGGTTTCAGATCAACAGGTTCCTGCATTCTAGCTCCCGCTGCTGTGGTCCGTGTGTCAATATCCTGAAGCTCAACCGGAGGGACGGTAATGCCTTCGAGCCACAAGCCGCGCTCTTTGCGTCGGTTGATCTCCGCCGTGATTTGCAGGCCAGTGGGACTGCTTTCGAATGCAAAGGCGAGCGCAAGAGCCCAAAAGTAGCCGTGAACCAAGCTGCCGATGCGAATCTTTGCCGTCGCTTCCTCAACCGTGGAGATATCCTCTTGCAGCCTCATCATCATTGGAAGGCCAGTCAAGAGAGCGTTGACACCCAATTTCAGTGCCAACCGAGACATCAGGAGATGCAACAAGACGAATTCTGTGTCCGCGCCGTCGTCCGGAGAGGTTGCAAATTGCAGCGCATTGTCATAGACTGCAAGATGCAAAAGCGGCATGAAACTCGTCCTCAGCCTTCTTGGACTCTTCTCTCGACTTCTCGTTTGACTCGCATTCGACACGGCCCTACGCGCGAGGTTGTCGCCTTCTCTTTTCCCGGTCTCTTTTCGCTCAGTTCTCGGGTCCACGACCCGCAAATCCGACTTGCGAACCTCGAGCTCTAGCCATGTGAGCAAGGTATCGACGTACGATCGACGCACCTTGGCGAATGGGTCACGAAGCAGCCACTGAGTGCCTTCCCAGACGTCGACGCTCACCCGGCTCCGGCCGATCGAGCTCTTGTTGCCGTCTGAGTCCGTACTTGGAGAATTGGCCACATGGAGAATGTCTTTGATGGCCTCGAGTGCGACAACACGCGCCGTCTCGAAGCTGAAGAAGGATCCCGCTGGTACTTTCTCACTCAGCGAACCTGTGCTGGCAGCCAAATCCACGATGGCCGTGGATTCTTCGATTGCCGCTGCCGTGGTGGCAGCGATCGATTGGTTGGGACCGGTCGACGGCTTCAAGCGAATCAAGATTGCCTGAAGCATGTCCGGAATCTGGTCGTTGTAGTAAATGTGCTTTGCGAGATTTGCAATACAGTGTTTAAGCTGCTTGAGCAGCCTCACTCTCGCCTCGGACGGAGCTGCTGTCCGGTCGACCACGTCAGCGAGGCTTGCTGAAGGAGTTTGGGTGGCCGGAGTTGATGCAGCCTCGAGAGTCTCTTTACTAGCTTTTGCGCCTGCGTCGCCATTCATCAAACTCGGGCTTTTGACGTGCAAAAGCTTGAGGATGTGGTTGACCAGGCCAATGAGAACATCCATGACGGATAATCCGATGAAGTTGATTCGGGCGTCGCCAAGAAGCCAAGTGATGATGGTGGCAAGAACATACTCCTGATCCAAATGCTCTTCAACAATTTTGGTGTGGACGAGCGTATGCGATGCTGTTACGAGAATGACAAAACGGTCCTGAACAGGCGCCCAACCAGACATCATGGCGAATAGGGTAGTCGCCCATGAGCCATCAGCGTTGCCGTTTGGAAAATGTTCGGTCCATTTTACGCGGGTCGATATGAATTTGAGAACGGCGGCAGTGGCCTGGCGCAGTTGATCTCTGCTCACTGCTTCGAAGATATTCCGCAGCGCTTGGAGTGCAATGATACCGGCTTCCTCCTCGGCCATCTTGTCCGAGTCCTCGGTAGTCCTGGCTACGGCCCCGGGATCTCCGTCCTCGACGGTGCGCATCGTAGACGAACTTTTTCGCCGATTGTATGCTGCCTCCTTGTCCATGTCTTCCCTCTCTTTTTCCTTTAGTTCCAATTGCGTCAAGGTTATCCCCTCGGTCGAGTACAGGTTGACTAGAATCACGGGCACAATGACGCTTAGTTGTTTACCTGCGTCTGCGCCCAGGCATTCACTGCCAGCAGCGGCCTTGATCGCCGACAAGCCAGCTTTCCTAAACCGTATTTCCATGGTCCAAAGCTGACCTGCTTCCTTCTCCTTCTCCTTGTTGGCGAAGAATGCATAAAGTTGTACAATTTCTTCATAAAGGGAAGCGAGTTCGTTGTCGGCGGCGAGGGCCGCTGCGTCGAGATGCGCGCATATTGTCTCAAATGTCGGCACAGATGCCTCTACAAGTGTGATGTCATTGGAGTTGAGGACGGTGCGGAGGATGCTAAAGAGGCTCAGAGCGTAGAGAGGAATGTCGCGGGGACATTTTTCAATCAGGGCCTTTAGGATTTGGAGGGTAACCAGGACGTTTCTGCAGAGCACAACATGTTAGCAGGCGCACTACTGCCTCCTGTCTTGACCAGATCTCCCACTAAGAAGTCCCTTGCATGGACGCGCGCGCAACTCGTTCAAAAATATCAAAAGGTAGAATAAATGGCACGTACCCTATTCTCCTTCTCCACACGTCGCCCGCAGTTCTTTTGTCCAGAAACTCGCCCACCTTGACCAATTTTGTGCGCCGCGTCGAGGCATAGTACAGCAGATAACTCAACTCCGAACTGTTCGGCTTGACCTCTGCCTCCCGGTAGCCCTTTTGCAACTGGGGATAGCACTTGAGGATGAGGACCTGGTGTTTCGGGCGACACGACTGGCGGATATGATTCATTGTGGCAACAAGGCTGACACCTTGCGGGCGAGGTGGGGTCTCGTTGGGGCGGCGACGTTGGGAGAGGGAGGGATGGCGACGGTGGTGTTGATCACACGCGCGGCTCGCCGAGTCGCGGACGTCTTGGTCGTGTCAGGCCCCGAGGCTGGTCAGCTGCGGTGACCTGGGAGTCGATGGGGCGGAGGCGGCGGAAGAAGGGCGAGCGGAGAGGAGGAGGATGACGGTAGGTAGGGTAGGTCGGTACCCAGGCAGCCGTCGGCGGGTTGGCGTTGGGTGCGCGTCAGGGGAGAATTGCGCCTGGCACGAGCGCTGGTGCAGCGCGCTCCTTCTCCTGGCAAATAATCAATTCGCACGGGCGCGTATGTTTTGGGACGAGACGTTGGTGGATGCTTGCGGCGGCCGCAACGACGTAACGTGGTCGGAGACGGGCCAGTCAGTCTGAGGTGGACGAGAGCTGCGTGCGGCTGCGGGCTGAGCGAATAGGCGTCAGGCGGAAGGCTCAACCATCTTCACGTCATTCTGCCGCAGACTCTGGAGCTGACGACTGGAGCAAGAGGTAAACAGACAAGAAAGCAAAGGCAGGCAGGCAGGCAGGCAGTGTGAGTGCAGCACTCGACGCGGCATGCGTCAGTGACGGGTTGGGGGTTTGCAGTTTGCAGCCCTTGTGCTGATTTATTTGCTGGGAATTGCGATTTGCCATGGCCGCTTGCATGGATCCCGTCGCCGGACCGCGCGCCCGCATGGCTAGCTACATTACATGCCTCGAGAACTCAACACCACAATGCCTCAACCTTCTGAAACTGCCCTGTTGCTAGTCTAATCCTCCTCCGTCGTGTCGACCGCTTCGGACTGACATCCACCGCGCCACGCCCGGTTTCATCGCCCGTTTGCGCTGTCGCCGCCAGCCCTCGTGTCTGATAGAGCTTCAAAGCAACTCAATGCAAAGCGCAAAAAGAAAAACACATATAACAGAAACCCCGCACTGTAGCCTCGCTTCCTCAACAGACCTCGCGATCCCAAAAAAAGGACGTGTCTCTGTGCAATCGTTTGCTGCTCACGCGCGTCGCTCAGAAGCAATCCCAAACGCCCCATCGAACAGTCCCCGTGTGTGGTTCATTGGTCGGCCCTCATTACCCCTGGCGTGATAATACACCCTCTCTCATGTCTTCTTCTGTTCTCTCAATTACGAACGGCGAATGAATCCAGCACTTTGGGTCAGCCCGCGGTGGAAGCTGCCGATGCCCTGGAATCCCCTGCACGCAACAAGTTAGCGACATGCATTCTTCTGCAATTTGCCAATCCGCAACCTACTTCATCAGATCGATTCCCTCTTCCTTGTCATCGCCCTCGAATTGCGCCGGCAGCTGCTTCTTCACCGCCGCTTCTTCTGCCGTGTTGAATCGCCGACTACTTGGACGTGTCGGGGTCGCAGGCGACATGTCTTGAGACTCGCCTTCCCCAGACCCAGATCCATCCCGTGATCCCTCCCTGCTGCGATCAACATCAACACCCAAAACTGGAGGAGAGCTCGGCTGCATTGGCCCAGGTTCCTCTCCCTCGTCCTGCTTCTCTTCCTCTTCCTCCTCCTCCTCCTCCTCCTCCTCCCCCTCCTCCTCCTCCCCCTCCTCCTCCTCTTCTTCTTCTTCTTCCTCCTCCTCCTGCCCCTTTCCAAAGCGCAACGGTTTGGCCTCTTTCGTTGGGCTCGAGTCGACAAAGTTACGGGCTGGAGTGGACCCCAGGTCGGCAAATTTCCAAAATGGTGCAGGAGAACTGAGGTAACAGTACTGGCTGGGCATCTTTGCCGTGCTGGGAGGTGCCAGGTGAGGGCGGTTCCTTGCGACAAGGGGCGTGACCAGGCCATTGAAAGTGGAGTCTGGGAGGTCGTTCAAGCCTACCGACTTATAACCATTAGTGGCGGGCGGCGAATAGGTAATCTCCAGCGAAGAACGGCCCACGCGGGGAGTTGGTCCAGGCTCGGTGTCCTTGCTGTCAGAAGGGATGGCTGTGGCCCTCACGTTGCTCTCTTGATTGGTTGGTGCCCCAAAGCTAGCCGTCGAAGCTGGGGGAAAGGACGCCATGTCGTGCTTCCGATCGTTGATTGGTGTGAAAATTTGGTCGTCCTTGAAGAGAGCCTTGGTCCTGGGTGGCTGTGGCCCGCGGTCAGGAGTATAGGACTCATTGGCTGTTGGATAGCTGGCCAGTGGCGGAGTGACAGACCGCGGCGACTCCTTGACCTGAAATTTTGATGGTTGTGACGGCGTTTGGACTTCAACGGCTCCGTGCAGACGCTCAGTGGCCTGCGCGATGGCCGGCGAGTTGGGACCGGAAGACCCCATACGATGCTTCTTGGTGTGGATTCCTTTCTTCAGAAAATTCTCACGCTCCTCGGGGACGAGGCGCCACTTCATACCCTTGCCAGGCTCGTCTGTGCGACGCGCAACCTTTTCGAAATGTTTGCTAAGAGACAGGTTGTGCCGGATAGAGTTCTGCCACCCGCCGCCGTTAAAACGGTAAAAGGCGTAATGCTTCTTGATGTATTCGTAGATGTTGGCAAGAGTGAGCTGCTCTTCGGGAGAAGACATGATTGCCTGGCCTATTAGCTGAGCATAGCTTAGTGGAGGCTTCAGGTCCTTGGCACCATCAGCGCTATAGTCGATGTGCTCGGTGCTTTCCAACATGACACCGCGCGAGTAAGCACCCGCAGCGGAGGGCGACGTCTTGGTCTTGGGCGACTGCTTGATACGCGAAGGAATCGGAGTGTTTGGCGCCAGTGGCCCGGAAGTAGGTGCAGCTTGCTGGTAATGATCGTGGTTGGAGTTTGGCTGCTGTTGCGAGGGGGCAGTTTGGTTGAATTGGCTGCTTGTGGGAAGTCCACGGTTGTCGGCAGGCCTGCCTTGATGGTTGTTGTGGGCGTGGAAATAGGAATCCTCATGACCACCTTCACCGTCACCTGCTTCTCCCTGTTTGCTTCTTGTCCAGATCATGGGATGGATATGCAAATCCTCGCCTGGACACACAAAAATCATATCCGTGCCGCAAACATTGATGACGGCACCAGAGTGCAGCCTGACCCTCTCCCCACGAGACAGTGTACGATCATCCAGCTTCAGCCCGTTGCGACCATTGACGATGATGAACCAGTGGCCGTCGTTCGGTTCGTACTCGATCCATGCGTGCAGTCTGGAGACCTGCTTGTCGGGCCCAAGGTCAATATTTACCTGCGCGTCCGACGAGGGCGGCTGCTGCGATTGGACATCGAAATTGTTCTGGCTGTTGGTGGGAGTGCTGCCGTTTGCTTGGTTGCGCGTTCCGTGCTCGCCTCTTCCAATCAAAATAGTCGTCGACTTTGCGAAATAAACCCAAGAATGACCTTCGATCTTGGCATATGCCTGTGTGCTCCCGCGTTGAGCGATGACCGGGTCCCGTTTCTGCAATTCGTTTGACAAATCCACCTGTGCGTTTGTTGTGTAGTGAGCGACCTTGAGCATGGGAACAACCTGTGTGAGCAGCTCTTCTGGCGTTGATTTTTCAATGTCGGCCTCGCAATCGCTGCCGATTGTTCTATCGCTTTGTGCTGACGAAGGACGGGGCGGTGCAGCCGTTTCAGCGGCGTCGTTGTTATTCAGCTGCAAAGTCGTCAACGGGAGTGATGTGAATGGGTTTTGCGAGGGGCAGCAGCGTACTCTTCTCTTTTTTCTTGTGGGAGTGTCTGCCGGGTTGGGCGTATCCGATTGCTCCTGGGCGACGGCTTCGCGCTTTGCACCGCGACCGCCACCGCGGCCACCTCTCGGAGGCATGATGGCGAAATGTCTGTCTGCGAAGCGCATGTCAGTGGTGCAAGTTTTGTGGAGGAGAGATGGAGTCAAAGGGTCGATGGGACAAAGGACTCGAGAGAGATGCAAGCGGAGGCGCACGAAGGCTACCCGCGTTGAAGGCAGCCCCGCTGCGCATTGGGGCTGGGCAGAGACGACTTACCGACGATGTCGGGCTCCTGGCGAGGAGAGTGAGCGATCTCAGCGACGGTCGGGACGGAGAGGGGTCGCAGGAGAAGCGACAGGCGGCGGTTGTTGGGTGGGGGACGAATGTGAGGTGGTTGGCGAGGTGGTAGGTGGTGCGGTGCGGTGCAGTGAACTAGACTGGACTGGACTGGAGTCGTTTACGCAGTGAGGCTCGGGCCGGCAGCGCAGTCGCGTTATTTGGGTTTTGGCGTGCTGACCTTTGCCCCGGGTCTTGGCTGGACACGATGATTCGCGCCGGGCAGAGCAGCCGAGAGCAGGACAGGGCAGGACAGGGCGTGGTTGCGAGGCCAGGAGATGAGTGTCAATACAGGAGGTGAGGAATGGAGAAGTATATGTGTATGTAATTTTGACCGTCTGTCCATGGGGTGCGCGTGCTGTGCTGCGTTGCCTGTGCGTGCGGTGCTGAGCACTTCCACTTGACATTTTGCCCAAGGCGCTGGCTGCTTCCACCGACGCCTCCCTCCTCAGCCTCAGCTGCGCGGCCCTAGCAAACATCGAAACGAGCCAAGCTGCTTGCCAACTCTATTCCTACGCGTTGGGTACAATCACTCGTTTGCTTGGTTGCCTCTCAAATTCCGCTTGTTGGGTCAACGACGCGTCGCACACGCCTTGCAGCACCAGCACGCGTCGTGCCCCCTTCTCCTTGCTCGCCTCTGGGCGCGTCTGTCCCCGTCGCCGACTCCAACCTCATTCTTCGCGACCGCTATACAAACAAACGCAAGGTTTTTGCTCTTCTCTTCCGCTTTGACAGCCGCTGCACGTCTAGAGTGGCGCCCGCCCTTGGACTGGCATAGCCGCTCCGAGGGATTTCGCGCCGCCGTGCTGCAGACAGACAAGGGTCTACAAGTCGCTGCCAGAAGTTTGCACGGCAGTCACCCAAAACCCGGCCACTTCTTCACCACCCCAGTCCGCCGTCCCAGATCGATCCTGCTTCCTTCCGACACCACCCGTCTCCTACAACAAGCCGTCACCTCGACGCTATTGAATCTTGAAAGAATTACGACTATGCTCTTCCAGTTGCAGAGCCATGATTGCATCCTTTCATCTCTTCTCTTCACGTGCCGCTGCATGTTTTCTTTGTTTACTCCGTCTCCATCTCAATCAAACGCTTTCGGCATCAAGCGGCGTTTTGCCCCCATCCTTCAGCCGTGCCGCTTCTATTTCTCTACCCACACACTTCCCCGACAATGGGACGTGACGTGGGACTGCGCTTTGACGCGCGACAGCGGCTGTGGCTGGACACCTCAAATGGTGCCCAAAAGTGCCTGGATCATCCACCCGCGCCTTCGACGACCATGACTAGCCACGTGAACAATCGACCGGCGTGGCCGTCACGTCGTCGTCACTCCAAGCCCAGGGGCTCTTCCGGACGTCCAAGGAGACTTCATTTTGTATCCATGGATACCAGCTGCCGCGTTGCCACCATTGGCGGCTAGATATCTCGTCGTCATTTGTTCGTATTTGAACTCGTCTTTCGACGCGCTAGGAATTGAACCATTCGTTTTTTCTGACTCCTTCGAGTGAATGGATCAGTCAATCGCATCACGAGTTGCATTTGGAGAAGTCCATCAAATTCAACACGGCATTTCTCGACTGGCCACAATTGGTGGCACAAGGGGTTTCAAATGAAACAGCAACACCTCGCACTACTTCTGGACCTAAGGAGCTCCCACTTTACCACAGCTATGCTCATTGAGCTGTCGTTCACCGCCAAGGCTGCACCCAGGAAGCCGCCATTTCTCTCGATATTCGCTGGGTATCAAGCTTCACCAAATCGCTCCAACACCTAGAGTAGGCCAAACCTTCCTCTTTGCCCCTCCTGTGGAGACGTCAGTCCGGTTTCATTGATCTAGCGCGTTTGTTGACTTCCACATCCCCCTTTCACCCACTGAAGTCACGGTATTTTACAGCAATTCCCATACAGAAGGTCACTCTCGTAGGCCCTACTCACTCACATCCCGACTTTACAGCTTACGCCACGAAGCCCACCCCGTCTCCATTATGCATCCTTAACTGAGTCTGGAGATCCTCTCCCATTTGGCTTGAACCTGACACGCTGGAGCATGATATCGACTTCTTGATCGTCCATTTCAAGAGTATATTCGGCGGATGGCTGGTGTCGTGGCTGCTCAACACAGCATCGCCGCAAAGCATGGCCAAACGGGCACCATCAAACATCTACCAGATACAACCTCTGAGAAAGGGATACGACTCACAACCTGCGGGGGCCAGGCATGTAGGCGTACCGACATATCGCCCCTTTTACGTTCGATCCACACGCCAGTCAGGTTCTCACTGAACCGACTCTTTCTCCAGTCCTCCATCGCTTCCTCCATGATCAAGGCAAAGTTCTACTGCCAACTTCCGCTCCAACGCCCAAAGCGTGTCGATCTTTCAGCAAATGCATCGAATCAACCCACAGATATAGGGAATGAAAAAGAAGACCACGATACAGCCCAAAAAGCCAACAGCCATATGGTCCTGCATGCCGAACTTCTGTGCTCAATCTAGACCCAGGGAGTCTCATTTCTTTCTACACCCACTGTGCCCCCCCCCCCTCCCCCCCCCCAAGATCAACAAGTTACAAAGAAGCACCACTGCAATGGATGAACACGACAGTAATCAATCAATTGAGCGATCGAGGCCACACCGCGCCTACGCACACCAGCATTGGCGGTAGCGATGGCCGGTCGGCTAGATGGTATCTAGAAAAGTCATAGCTCATAGCCTACGCACGCAGCAAATGCAGCAAAAGCAGCATCACAGGTCCAACGCGCCCTCCAGCTCCAACTTGCGCGAGCTTTTTCCAACGAAGACCTTCTTCTCGTAGTCAGTGATGACCCAGTCGCCCTTGACGGTATCCCAGCTGCTGAGGTCGCGGCGCGTCAGGTCGGCGCCAAACGTGACCGACTGGCCGGGCTGGACGTCGTAGAGGCGGTCGAAGCCGCGCAGCTGGTACAGCGGGTCGTCGGGCCCGCCAAGCGCGACGTACAGCTGCGCCACCTCGTCGCCGACGACGGCTCCCGTGTTAGTCACCGTCGCCGTCACGGTGAAGAGCACGTCGTAGAGGCGCGGGTTGCCGCCCGGCGCGCCGCCCGCCGGATGCCGGTTCTTCCACTGCGCCGTGCCGTCTTGCGAGCTCTCGGGGATGTACGACGACGTGTCGGCCGCGGCGTATGGCTCCGAGGCTTGCGAGTCGCCGTACGAGGCGTTGGCCGACGTCGAGTTGAGGTAGGGGTAGATGAACAGGGGCACGCGGTCAATGTCGTCGGGGAACTGGTAGTCGGCGAGGTCGGTGGAGACGGGCGTCGAGTTGAGCGAGGGGGCGAACGGGTTGGTGGCGTTGTTGGGAGCGTACGCGGGAACGTTGGGGTGCTTTGTGATCTTGAGGTTCGAGTAGGAGAAGTTGGTGTAGGAGAGGCCAAAGCCGAATTCATAGACGGGCTCAATGCCGTTCTTGTCGAAGCTGCGGTAGTCGATGAAGACGCCCTCGTTGAAGTTGTCTTGCGGCGCGTCTTCTCCATTGTTGGGCGTGTATAGGAGGTCAGTGCCGTAATCCTCACGGCTCTTGCCAATGGTGAAGGGCAGCTTGCCGCCAGGGTTCACACGACCGTAGAGGACGTCTGTGAGGGAGTTGCCGGATTCTTGACCGGGAAGTCCAGCCCAGACGATGGCGGTGACGTTCTCGTTGTCAACGAAAGCACCAAGCTCAACGGGACCCACGGAGTGGATAACGACGATGGTGTTGTTGTTGACGGCGGTCACGTTTTGAATCAGCGTCTCGCCGGCATGCCAAACGGTCAAGTTGTTGCGGTCGCCAATGTTGCCATCAAAGCTGATATACCCTTCACCGCTGTCACTGTTGACAAAGACCAGCGCGTGGCTGGCTTGGCTGGCGAGCGCGGCAATTTGAGAGTAGGCATAGTCATCCGTGATGCCCTGGATGATGCCGCCGTTGGAGAGGACCTCATTCGCAATAGCGGTCAGAGGAGAGATGAGGTATGGGAACGCCGAGGTACCTGATCCCCATCCAACTGCAAGAGTGCCATTGGTGCAGCCCCTATCGGAGCATCCGTTGGGTCCGTAGAGACTGTCGCCAGCGTCACTGCCAAAGACGGCGGTGAACTTTTCCTTGCCGGTCAGAGGGAGGACACCGTTGTTCTTGAGGAGAACGGTCGACCTGGCGCCAGCATCGCGAATCTGCTTGGCGTGCTCGCGACGGACGTCAACGTGCTTGTTGACCACTCCCCAGTTCTTGTTGCCGATTGCGTTCTCCCAGCCCTCGGTCTCAGTGGTCCAGGAGTTGAAATTGGTCTCGACGTAGTTCTTCTCCCTTCCAACAAAGTAGTAGGCGGCCATAATACGAGTGGCCATGTCATCGATACGCCACTCGGGAATTGTGCCATTGGTGACGGCCAATGTGAGATTAGGTCCCCAGAATGCGTAGCCAGAGCTAAAAGTCGTGTCTCCGGGCATGGTCATGTCCAATCCAGCAAATGCGCTGAAGACACCCGAGTGTTGCGCACCCCAATCGCTGACGACGAACCCCTGGAAGCCAAGCTCACCTTTGAGGATTCCATTGAGGAGTGCCGAATTCTCACAGCCGTAAGTGTTGTTGATCTGGTTGTACGAACACATTATTGAACCGGTTCCAGCGCGGACGGCATCAGCGAAGGGCCTATAACTAATCAGATATATCCAAATTTGATGAGTGCAGGTCAGGAGTGCTTACCAGAGGTACAACTCGTGAAGCGTCTTGTCGTCAACATTGGAGCTGATCGAGTCGGTAATGTTGAAGCCGAAGCCCCTTGACTCGGGACCCTGGCGGAAGTGCTCTTGCTCGTTCAAGATGTAGTGCTTTGTGCAGGCGATGACGCCGGCATCTTGAACACCCTTCACACTCTCTGCGACTGCGACACCAGAGAGGTATGGGTCGGGAGAGAATCCTTCCCAGTTGCGGCCGCCGGCAGGGGAGCGACCCAGAGGTCCAACCACAGGACCTAGCAGCACGTCGATGCCCTTGTCCCTGGTCTCCTCTCCCATTCCGTATCCGCGGTCATACCACACCTTGCGGTCCCATGAGGCGGCGGAGGTGCCTCCTGAAGTAAACGCCGAGTTGTAGTCCGCTGTGGCCCTGTCAGCTTTTGAAGGAGCGTTCTTGAGGCGGTGTCTTACTGAAGCGAATGCCAGTGGGCGAATCCTGCAGGCACAAGGCAGGGAAACCAAGGCGCGGGATTGCTCCCACGTTGCCAACACATGGCCCGCCTTCCCAACTATGAAATATTAGCAAGTGGTTTCGTGAAGTAAACGACGGGCACTTACCCAACACCAGTAGTGAGGTTGACCTTCTCCAACAGGGTCAATTGGCCCACGAATTCTTTGGCCTTTCTGATTGCCGTCTCCCAGCCCTCAGCGGTCTCGTCGACCCACGGACTGGGATAGTAGGGTGGAGAAGTGGCACCCCAGAGTGCATCGTCGGAATTTGAGTCATTTAATGCCTACATATCAGATGGTCAGCGAAGTCGTGCAAGTGAGTCTTCTGGAGCATCATTGCGGCTGTGTGTGCTGGAAAAGGCAGTGGGAATGGCCCAGGCTCAGTATGCGAACACTGTTGTCGAAGGGCCGTAGAGAACCAAATCATGAATTGGGACGTAATTGACGCACCTGGGATGCAACCAACTTGGCTGCTGCCAGCGTAGCAATAGTGGATGTAATGCGCATGCTGGGCAATAGCTATCAAGAAGATTGGTGGTTTGTTGAAGCTCGACGCAGAGACACGGCAATAAACTGCGTGCGGCAGGGTCCAAGCTCCAAAGCGACGCAAAGGCAGTCGCAGCCCTCAATGGGACGGATTGACAGAGATAAGGTCAGAGATCCAGAAGCTAGAGCCGGACAGAGGGTCAGTGAGCAAGCGGCGGCGGCGGCGCCTTTTGAGGTGCAGTCTAAGACGGGAAGAGGGACAGGCCAAAAAAGAATTCGGACAAAAACACCCCTCTTCTCTGGCCAGTCGCGCACCATGACCTCAATTGCAAGGGTAGGACGGCGCGGGGAACCATGCGTGCATTAGGCAAACTTTCCTGCTGATCCTCCAACCAGGGGGCCCGTCCACGCCATGGTCAAGGCCTGCAGTTGGCGAGGCGACTTGGGGAACTGTTCTCTCACGTCGAGATCGCCGCAAGTGACCCGCGTGATTTTGAAAATTGCTCTCCCCCTGGTCGACGCTGAGTGGCTGCCAGAGGTGATTCGTTTATACCGTCGGCACCTCTACGGGTGCTGTACACGTAGGAGTAGGGCGGCGTAGTGGCCATGCAGTCGATCCGGTCCCAGGTGGTCTTTTCCTTGGCTTACCTCTCAAAGGACCGAGCCGCCATGTTCGTCCCGGGTTGATATCCCCAGGTCCCGTCCGTGTCAAGAGCCGCAGTCGGAACAAGTTTCCCCAGTCGGATTCTTCATGATTCATAAATGTTCCGACTTGTCTTGGAAAGATCTTTTGCCAGTCGGTGAGTCCAAAGGACTGCACCGCCTGTGGTCACTGCGTGGCTGGGGTCGCGGGTCTTGAGCCTTGGGCTGCCCAGACTTGTCCATTGCTGGCAACGCCCATGATGGCGATATGCAGAGAGTCGTCTCGAAGCGGCCAGCTCGCCGGACCAACTCCACAAAATACCCGATTGATGGGTTAACGTCGGCGGGGGGGGAGAATGTGGGGAGTGTGGGATGGTGGGTGGTGTGGAATCTGGAGATGTGGAGGGAGAGGGAGTGCACGAGGCAGCCCGCATGCATCCTTCTCGCTTGTCACCAGCAAACAACCGACATTTTTCCTCTCACCATGTGCAACCCTCCGTCTCTCTCCGCTCCTTGGTCCTTGGCCCTCCTCTCCGCTCCATTGCAACCGTCGCAGTGCTTCTGCAGATTGCTCTGATCTCGGTTTTGACCACTCGGCCGGCTCGCTCCAGGGCCCGCTCCCGCATCCAAAGTCCGGTCTCGGCTGCGGCTCTCTTGCCAGGACGGTCCGCGAGCAGAAGCCCTCGCGCCAAAGCGGGGCCGGCCACGCCACAGCCTGGAATCACTGGCCTTGTCATTGATCCTTTGCCCTCTGCTGCATGCCGGAGTCCCGTATCGATGTGGCGTCATCTTGGGCAACCCCTCTTTCTATTCACTCGGCACTCGACACGACTAGCAGCGCTCGATACGACCGGAAACCTGACAGCATCTCTTCATCGATTAAAGGATTCAATTGTTGAGCGACCAAGTCGACCGTCTATATCAAGTGCGAGCCAGATCAAGCCTCCCGTCGGGCCAAGTCCAAAATGCAGCATAACCTTTGCAGCGGCCAGCGGCAGCTACCTAACCGACAAGTCAGATGCGGCGCAATGCGAGGGCGGCACGCACCTGGTTGTCCAGCACGACATCCGCTCCTGTCAAGCTACTCTGCTTGGCTTACGTCTCTGGCTTTGACCTTCTACTCTCAGAGGAAAAGGTCACGACGCCAAGTTCACAGTCACCAGAGAACAAACAAGGTACGAGAGCCAAGCTCTCCAAAGCCTTCCGCCTTTTCATTGCCTCGACTCGCGGCGGTGATGCCACCGTCACGGGCGGAGGACGAATTGTTCTCATTCCATCAACAGCGACAGCCCTTCTTTCACTAATGCACTGCGAAAAATGCGAGATTTACAGCCCGCAAAGTGTGGCCAACTTCTAGGGCCAACGGCGCCGCTCTGTCTCACCTGCCATTAAGCAGTGCCCATGTAGAACCACGCCGAGCACACATCTTATAGGCCGGCGGACACGAGTCGAGAGGTACACTTTCTTGAACTCCCAGGCTTGCATTTATCCGCTGTCTTGTATTACAGGATCGTGGCAGCAGATTCCCTGCCAGACTACTTGTAGTCAGCAACCACCTGAGGCCGCCTTCACGTTCCAAGCGTTTCCACAGCAGTGACTTAACTCAGCTTTCCACCTGGCATGATGGCGTACGTACCACCGCATGAAAGGCTTCCGTTGACCACCGATCACTCACGCAGGCACGATCATGAGCGACCCGTCAAGCGCAGTCTGGTGACGCAGACGCACCATGGAAGCAACCGTTAGTGAGGTGAGCCATCTCGTGGTAGGCACTCCCAGCATCGGTGTATCTGCGCCGACGACCCCTTGCAAACGACTCTGCCATTCCCTGCTCTGCTTGGACTTGTATCCAAGGTCTTTGTCGGAGCCGCCAGGAACCTTTCTTTTCTGCACTGTTGTACTCAAGGATTGCTTGCGCACAGTGTTTCTTACTGAGAATCAGTCATCTATCTTGGGCCAGCACATGAATACTCCCAGAACGTCTCCGTCAATGCGATGTTGTCTCTAGCATTGAATTTGTCATTCGCGAAGATGACTAGTTGCGCACATGGATTTGTAAAGCGTGCGCTCTGGGAATAAAGACGGCGATCGAGCTTCAGCACAACCAACGTCAATAAGCCTGGCTACGGTTCAAGCAAACAGCAAGGAGCGGACAATTGGCGCAGAAGCAGCCTACAGCACACAGCCACAGTGGGTGTCGAAAGAAATGAGACCTCCCGGCAGTATGTATGCATCTAGGGAGCGTTCATTCACTCCTATGCTTACGCCTTAGGAGCATTCACGCCTACGATAGTTATACATAGGAAGTAGTAGTTTACTGCTACAGCCAGACCAAGGGAGTCGCATTTCTTTCGACACCCACTATGCAGCAATCATGACGAGAAAAACTCCAGATTCGTAAACAGGCGAGAAAATATTAGCCTAATCTACAACCATTACTCTTTACTTCGATCATGTCAACTTTTAACCCTGATCGAAACCAACCTCCCTATCCTCATTGTCTCTCCCTCCGTCTTGTCCTCTCCAATAGCACGAACAAAATCTAAGTGGTCTTGCGCGACCGTGTGCTGCGTCTGGTACCCGAAGCTGAAGCAGGCTGAGGCTTCTTCTGCTGCGTCTTCTGCTGCGGCTTCTTCTGAGTCTTGCTCTCAGCCTGCTTCCGCTTCTTCGCCTTGGGCGCCGACGCAGCTTCAGGAGCCGCCGATGCACGCCGTTTCGCCGCTCCCCTCGTCCTCGTCGAAGGCGCGTCGCTGTCAGCCGCATCGCCAGCCGCATCAGGCGTCTGAGCGGGCGCCGCAGCAGCAGCAGCAGCGGTGCCGACGTCGACGTGCGAGAGGCGCGAGGGCCGCCGCCGCTTCGACGGCTCTGGCGGTGCCGCCACGTTTTTGTTTTCTGGCTTGCTCTGCCGGCCGCTGCGTGCGGGTTTGGGGCCGCTTGCTGTGATCGAAGCTGCCTTGGTCTTGCTCGGTCGACCGCGGCGGCGCGTGGACTTGAGACTGCTCTCCGTTGCTTCTTCGTTCTCTGTAAAATCTGCGACTCGGATGGGCTTGGGCAGAGGACCGCGGCGCGCCGGCTTAGGACAGCTTGCGGTGACCTCGTCGTCGTATGCGTGGTCCACCACTTCGGCTGCCTTGCGCTTGCGCGCGTTGGTGCGGACGGGCGTTGTGGGCGCTGTGTGGTAGTCGTCGCCGTCGGCGTCATCGGCGTCCTCGTCGTCGGAAGAGGAAGACAGAGAGGTAGACGAGGGCGAATTGATAACTGTCACAACGTCACTCGCCCCCTTATTCCCCATGTCTTGGTCTTCGTCCTCTTCGTCCGGCAGCGTAAGATCCATATTGAAGTGGCGATTGAGAGGCCCACCGCCCAAAGCACGGTACGTCTGGAAAGGATAGACGCGAGGACCACGAGGCTGCCAAGGGGCGACGCGGGTGCGCGGGGGCGAGGTGCGGGAAATAATGTCATCCCATGCCGCATCTACGTCCTCTGACGCCAGATCTACCACTGATTGCGAGTCGTCTTGATTGTCGTCGTCGTCTTCGTCAGTACTTTGGGAGTGCGAGGAGCGGGAAAAGACGTCGTCCCACGCCGCGTCAATGTCTTCTGACGCGAGGTCTACCACTGACTGTGACTCGTCTTGTTCGTCGCCGTCGCTTCCATTAGTATCGTTGGAGGGCGAGGAGCGGGAGAAAACGTCGTCCCACGCCGCATCAATGTCTTCTGATGCCAGGTCTACGACCGACTGCGAGTCGTCTTGTTCGTCACCATCGTTTCCGTCAGTATCGTGGTCATCCTGCGCATCCGGCAGCACAAGGCTCCGGGGAAACGGGGTGTTGGGCGGTCTGCTCGCCCATCCTTGCGACGGATAAAAGAGGCGAGCCTGCTGAGGGGTGATTCGCCGGCCAAAGGGCGGGGAGTTGATGATGTTGTCCCACGCTGCTTCGTTGTCTGCGGTGGCGAGGTCCAAGTCGCCTTGTTCGTCGTCGTCGTCGTCGTCGTCGTCGTCGTCTTCGGGGATCGACCTGGACTTGCTGCGCGTAGAACGGCTAGTAATCTTGCTTTCAACAACGTCGTCGTCTTCGTCTTCGGTTTCCACAATCGGGACAAAGGAGCGATCAGATTCCTTTGTCTTGCGTTTGCGTCCGCTGCCGCGAGTCTTGCTGGTTGCGGGGCCAGCATTGGGCTCGTCCTCATCTTCTGGGCTTTCGGGGACGTAGGAGAGCTCTTCCGGTTTGGGCTTCGTCCTTCCTTTGCTTTTGCGGCCACTACTACTGGGTTTAGGATAGCCCGTCGTCGCCGTTTTGACGTCTGCAGCTGCTTTCCTGACCTTGCGTCTCTTACCCGGCGGCGACATCATGATGATATCTCCGTCAGAGTCGGAAGCCTTGTCGGGGCGGTATGACGCGTCTTGCTTGCGCTTTCGAGATTTCTTCGCCGTGGGAGGAGCGGGCGTGTACGCCGTAGGCGCTGGTCGCCTCAACCAAGGCGGAGGAGGCGACTGGCCCACTGGGACCGAAGGCCACGGCCAGTCGTCACGATCATTGCTGGTTCTGCCTCTGCCTTTGCGGTCGCTACTGCGCGAGCGTCGGCCGGTTGTAAACGCTTCTCCGTCGACGGCATCGGAATTTTCCTCATATTCCGCGGTCTTGGGCACGTAGGAGCGCTCTTCGGGGTCTTGCTTCTTCTTGGGCTTGGCTATGCGGCCGCTGCTTCTAGGCTTGGGATAGCTGGTTGACGTTGTCACAGGTTCTGCAGATGGCTCTGATCTCCTGGTTCTAAGCCGGGTGGCTAGGGGCGTGGTCACGGCGGTGTCTTCGTCAAGGTCATATCTCTCGAGGCGGGATGAGGGGGTGTTGCCCGCGGGCGTACGAGGGATCCTCAATGATGAAGGACGTGGCGATTGGCCTACTGGAACAGAGGGCCCTTGCTCGGAACAACGATCACGGCCCCGGCCTCGCTGTCGCGGAATTGGCAGGGGAGGCTCATGATCGGTGCGTGGAGCGCTTCGAGGTGTTCCTGGGATCCGATATGGCCTTGTCTCCGCCCTGGCGGTGGAAACTCTCCTGAAATATTCGGACATGGCCTCGTTTCGTGATACGGGAGGCGTAGCGGACGGGACGTTGAATTGCACGCGCCGAGTGGAGGCAGGAGGTGGTCCGAATGATCCAGAATTGGGCGTCTGGGGGAAAAGATTGTGACGTGGACTTCTTCTTGGAGGTAGTCTGGCTGCCGTGTTCCGCAACCGTTGTCGTGCTTGTCCAACGCCTCGCAGGTTGGAGGAATTCTCGCTTCTTTGCAGGAGGCCAGGAGCAGATCGGGCGGAAGTTGGACCCGTGTTGTCCCTCACAGGTGGTACGAAGACTCTTGGAGGCAGCCTCGAGCGCCATGTTGTTGATCCAGGGAAAAACTGGTAGTTCCGCGAGGCTCGCGACGATTGAAGTCTCTCCGGCCATTGAGAGGACAGGAAGTCATCCTCAAGGAAGTCGAGGTGTTCGAGTTGCCTGTTTGGCCTGCCGCGGCCCAGCCCTCTCCCTCTGCCTGTGCCGGGGTACATTGTGAAGTAGCTTTGGGGTCAATGGGAGACTTGGAATAGAGAATAAGGATACACGGAAAAAGAAGAAACAGGAGCCTCTAGGATATATTAGCATCTCGCTGGAATTCAAGTCACTTTCCCAACGAGTAAACGGGACAAAATGAAAGAAAGTCTTTGCTCTTTGTTAGCTAAAGTGGCAGCCAAGGAGACCGCATCCGGCCGTTGCTGGACTTTTTTGAACAGCATCTTTGTCTATCATCAGGAGAAGCAGCATTATTGTCATGAGCAGATGCTGACCATGACACTGAATGCTCCCGTCCGCTTTCTCCCAAAGCTCCACAACTCAGGGTGGGCTTTGTAAAAGTCGCGAGTAACCGTGCGGCAGGATGGGCTGAACAAGGTTTCGTGGACAGTCAGATTCTCTCGAGAAGCAAAATGTCTTATTCGAACGATGCAAAGTCTGTGTTCTCCAGGCACGGTACGAGGAGATTCAAAGGAATTTGACTTAGAGAAAGAGGCCCGGGCGTGGGCAAGAGATGAGGGTGGATCGAAGTATGGAAAACGGGCGAAAATGAAAACTCAACATGCACACAACAGACAAGACCTGGTCATAAGCCAGCCTGTCCTGTGGTTGGCGGTTGTGTTGAAGCTTGCCTGCCACGGCATGGTTAGGTCCATGGGGAACTGGCTGGTGCCCGGTGTCGGGAGTGGCGATGGCGATGGCGGCGGTGCCGATGACGGAGAGGTGCCAAAGTAAATCGAGCTTGGCGTGGCTATGCACTGGAGAGACGCGAATACGAGCGTAACAATCGAGCCATTTGAATGCTGTAGAAAACAGCCAAGTTGGACGTCGTTGTCACAGCAAGAACCGGCGCGTGGTGGGTGAGTGGACGAGCGCGACGACTTCGCGACGCCATGACGCTATCTGAGCCCTGCGGCCTTGACTCGCGATCCATGGCTGCAGCTTGACTTCGACCCCATTTCTCCGCGCTCCCTGCTCGACTTTAAACCTCTCACCGCCCAACGCCCAACGCTCTTTCGGTTATCAGACAGTCCATCCCATGCCGCCCTTGTGGCCATGGCCGACAATTCCCTCTAGCACTTCACTCGTTTTGACTGCAGTACTCTAGCTCACTAGCTATCGCCCACGGCTTGCTCCACCATGGAGCGGTCCGACTCCTTCACCCTCCCCGGCCAACGCCATCCCTCCCACTCCGCTCGCGAACCCAAGACCCGCCGGCCGTGGCAGAAGAGAATGTCGCTGCTATCATGGATGAACCAGCCCACGGCCCGCGAGGAGCGCCTCGAACGCGAACAGACGCGCGCCTCGACCAGGACCACCTCTACAATGCACATCAAGTTTCTGGGCATACGATGGTTCGAGGGCATGGTCAATGACTTGAGGAGGAGAGCCCCGTTCTTTGTCTCGGATTGGACCGACGCGTGGGACTATAGAGTCGTGCCAGCAACTATTTACATGTATTTTGCGAAGTACGTATCTCCGCGAGATATACTACCGCCCTGTCGGGTCCAACAACACCATGTGCCCCCGTGAAATGATTGCACCTCGCGGCAATTTCGGTTGAGCCCAGAGCTTGACATCCGAGTCCGCCCCCGATGTGTTCCTAACTGCTTTGCAGCATCCTCCCGGCCTTGGCCTTCTCTCTCGACATGTTTACCAAGACGGATTCGAGCTTTGGCGTCAACGAGGTCCTGCTTGCGTCTGTCCTTGGTTCCGTGGTCTTTTCTGTCTTTGCCGCGCAGCCGCTTGTCATTGTCGGCGTCACTGGTTCGTTGGAATGCAGTTGGCAGCTTGACCTCGTTGCTGACAGTCAAAAGGTCCCATTACCGTGTTCAACTATACTGTTTACGACATCATGGTGCCCCGCGGCACTAACTACTTCTCGTTCATGTGCTGGATTGGCATGTGAGTTTTGAGAAGCGTCCAGGTCCGCACTGGAAGCTGACGCTGTTCAGATGGTCGTTTATCATGCACTCGATTTTGGCCTTTGGCAATTCCTGCAACTGGCTCAAATATGTCACTCGTTTTTCCTGTGACATCTTTGGATTCTACGTTGCCTTTATCTATCTCCAAAAGGGCATCCAGGTCCTCACTCGCCAGTGGGAAGCCGGTGATGCTTCGGCCTACCTATCCATCAGCATCTCGCTGCTCGTTCTCATGACTGCGTATCTGGGAGCCGTTCTCGGTAATAGTAACCTGTTCCATCGCAACGTCAGAAAGTTCATCGAAGACTACGCCACGCCGTTGACGGTCATCTTTTTCACGGGGTTCGTTCACATTGGAAAGATGCGGAGCATTGACTTGCTCAAGCTGCCAACGAGCAAGGCCTTCTTTCCAACAATTGACCGCGGCTGGTTCATCCACTTTTGGGACATTGACGTTGGAGACATCTTCATCGCCATTCCCTTTGCCGTTCTCTTGACAATTTTGTTCTACTTTGATCACAACGGTATTTATGCCCAAGCCCTGCCATGATGCGGGACTAATATTCTCTAGTGTCGTCCCTCATTGCTCAGGGCACAGAGTTCCCTCTCCGCAAACCCGCTGGGTTTCACTGGGACCTCTTTCTCTTGGGCGTGACCACGGGCGTGGCTGGGCTACTTGGAATCCCTTTTCCAAACGGCCTCATCCCGCAAGCGCCCTTTCACACCAACGCGCTCTGCGTGACGCGCACCGTGGCTGACGACGAAGACGAAACGAACAAGGGCCACACCCGTCGCGTTGTCGACCACGTCGTCGAGCAGCGCGTATCCAACCTCGCGCAAGGCCTCCTCACGCTGGGCACCATGACGGGACCCCTGCTCATCGTGCTGCACCTGATCCCACAAGCCGTGCTGGCGGGACTCTTCTTCGTCATGGGCGTGCAAGCGCTCGAGAGCAACGGCATCACGCTCAAGATGCTGTTCCTGATCCGCGACAAGGCGCTGACCAACGCGTCGGACCCGCTCGCGCGCATCCCGCGTCGCGCCGCCATCTGGGGCTTTGTCGCGCTGGCCCTCGTCGGCTTCGGCGCCACCTTCGCCATCACGCAGACCATTGCTGCCATTGGCTTCCCGATTTTCATCTTGCTGCTCATCCCGATCCGCTCGCACTTCCTGCCGCGGTATTTGACGCCGCAGGAGCTGGGCGTCCTCGACGCGCCGACGGCCAGCCCCTTCACCATGGAGTCGTGCGGCGGCATTCTGGTCGAGGAGGACTCGTCGGACGGCGCCGACCCCAATGGAGCTGGTGGTGTCGTGACGGCTGCGGCCGAGACGTTCGGCGATAGCGCGAGTGCGCGCCGCAGGAGCGAGGAAGAGCTGAGCGACGAGGCGGAGCGCGGCGAGGCGCAGGGCGCGTGGGCGAAGGGCAACGCGCCGCATGGCCAGCATCAGCGACGCGCCAGCCTGAGGCGCGATAGGGACAGAGACGATGCGATTGAGCTGCGCAGTGTTGGGAGCAGGGGCAGCAGGGCGCATGACCATGATCGGTAAACGTGGCCAGCTGAGACCAGTGCAGGCGGTCTTCCGACTGACTGCAACTAGGTCAGTAGACGCGTGTATGGGTGCTTGGCCGAGCAGCGCTGGCTAAGAACGGAGAGGAGAGAAGCGTGGAAAGAAATGGGTGAGAAATCAGCTTGTACGAGGAATTTTCTCTTGTCGCTCTTTATCAAATCGTCTTTTCTTCGAGTCAAGTTTCTTGTGCTGTGACAACGACGCAATTTCCACGCCAGCCTGCACACTCGCCCAGCCAGCTTGAGCACTTCAGCTGGCCGTGCTAGTATCCTCTGATGGTGTTATGAGGCAAAGAAAGACTTCTCGTGTCCGATGCAGTCAGGGTTGGCTGTCCCCTCCTTTTCTCTCCTTCCTAAGTGCTGACCTATATTAATCGATTTCGCGACATGATTATCATCGGTCAGGAGCACCAAGCGTAAACCTCCCCGCTTGGTCCTCCTGGCTCGATCTCATTTTGTTTTGCAGCATTAAAGTGTGCGGCAGCATCCCAAAGCGGCAGACAAGGGCCCGAATAGGAAAGTGCTGTGACGGGCGTTCGAGTCCGCGGGTGCGCTCTTGGATGCTTTTCAACATGTAGGGATTTCATTGTTTTTTTGACTTATCTCTGTCTGCATCAACATCCACATGCAATTATGCTCTGTCTTTGATTCTACGCGGTAAGGAAGGAGCCGCCTTCCGGCGCATACATACACTTGCGTCAACACCACCACCAAAGCATCTCGCGTCCTAGATTGTAGGTTGGATCAATTCAGTACAAAACCCCCTAAGTCTGCACCTCCATCTTGAACCAGTCGCGCACGGCCGTGTACGTCTTGATGTCCTCCTTGTCGTAGCCGCCCTGCAGGTCCGTGGCGCAGGCGACATGGCCCTCGCCGGGGATGATCTCGACGCGGATCTCGCCCTCGCCGGCCCACTCCTTTTCGATCTTCTTGTAGCAGAGGACCTCGTGGTCGAGCATGACCTCGTTGCCGCCGATCAGGTGGTAGACGTCGCGGCAGACGGAGGCGAGGTTCTTCCACCAGCCCTCGGGCGTGCAGGCCGGCTCGTTGTACGGGTCGTGGGGCTTGCCGCCCAGGTACGCGTTGACCCAGCGCAGGCCGGCGCGGCCGTCAATCACGTCGAGCGTCTTGTTGCGCTGGAAGCTGTCGGCGCCCAGGTCGAAGCTGGTCATGGGGCAGATGAGCGCCGCGCCCTTGAGCTTCTCGCCCTTGTCCAGCTCGACCGTTGGCACGCTGTGGTCTGGGTGCGGGTGCATCAGGTGGCTGAGGAGCGACATGACGAGGTTGCCGCCCGCGCTATCGCCGCTGACGAAGAGCCGGTTCGCGGGGATGCCTAGGCTTTTGCGCACGTAGTTGAGCAGCGCCGCGCTCTGCGCTAGTTGCCGCGGGTACGTGCCAAACGGCGTCGTGTCGTAGTGCAGGACGAGGATGGAGAGCGCGTCCGTGTCTTTGTTGTTCACGTCGTCGAGGAGGTAGTGCAGGAACTTGAAGTGCAGGTTAGAGATGGGGAACGCGTAGCCGCCTCCGTGCAGGTATAGCATGACGTTTCGGGCTGTCTTGGAGCCCATCCAGTAGGCTCGCGTCCCATCCTCGAGAATCTCGAATCGCGGCTTGGATTTAAAGATGCGGCAGTAGTCCTCGTAGCTTTCCTCGGTGCCGGGGACGAGACCTCTTGATATTCAATGTCAGATTTGATCAAGCAATCCATGGGGATTCTTACTGTTCCAGTCTAGAGTCGGCGTGAGCCGTGAATGCACGCAGAGCCGTGTACATCAAATGACGAGTAAGACCAGGCGCTTTCTTCGTGGTAAAAGGGACAGCCAACAACGCCAACGTCGTTTTGATCACTATCCAACAGGTCAGTCAAATTTTCAAAAAGACGGGAGGAGAGCTGCTCACCAACGATGCAGAGAATCCAACTCAATCTGATGTAATCGGACAAGTGCAGCCTCAAATCAGCCGAAGGAGGTCTAGGCGCCATGACGGTCGAGAAAATCCTAAGCCGGAATAGGGAGGAAAAATGAAAGATAAAAAAGGATGCTTAGGGGGATATTCGCGCGCTGAAGAAGACGGCGCGCTCAATTCTCGAGGCGTAAAAGCCGAGACGATTATGAATAATGTGTAAAGTAGGAAAGAAAGAAAAAAGATAAGACTGGAACGGAAAAGGAGACCAGCCTGCTGACACTAGCTCGCTTTTTTCCTTCTTTTGCAATTTCCTCCGACGCGATGCGAATCGCCTGACCCGCGGGAGGCGGCGATTTGGTGGGGGGATGAGAGTCGTCGGTTTTTGGCGGTACAGCACGCGCTTTTTTGGCGACGCTGCACAACGTGACGCAAGACGACGGTGGGACGGGACTGGAGAAAATCGAAGGGCGAGAAGCAGTAGCAGGAGCGAACCAGGCAGGCAACGAACGGTCGAAGAGGCGATGATGAGGGCCACGGCGGTCAGAGAGCAGAGGTTTCCAGAGGTTTATAACGGCGGTCGAGTAGGATGGTTACCATGACAGCTGCCGCCTGGTTGGAGGAGTGGTGGTGGTGGTGGTTATGGTCAGGCTAAAGGCGCTGCGGCAGGAACCGAGCGTCTCAAAAAGCTTCATATGTATAGTACAGTAAGTACAGTACCTACCTCCACTGGCCACCTACGGGCCGTTATCCACACCTAAACCTTAATGCGGGCGGCAATGTCATCATGGCCTCTTCTACGCCCGTAAACGCCTCGTACCTACTCAATGTCAGGGCCCACCAGACCAGACCCTTCTGTTCTTCTAGATTCGCTTGTAGGGAACACGGTCGAGCACTGGTCTGAGATGGTGTCCCTCGTACCCTTGTCTCGTTAGTGTACCCTACCATCTTTTAGACGACGCCATCGGTTCAGCACGCCTGCCATATGATCTCGAGGGCAACATCCGACTTGCATCTCAAGACCGGCAGTCCACCAACTGCCACCAGTCGCAGCTGTCTTGCGATCCGCGCGTGGGGATACATGGTCCTCCATCGCGGAACCTCAGCGTCTAATGCGAGGCCCTGCAGCAGTACGGCCTTAATTGTCGAGAGCAGCGAGACCCTGACGACCCGACACCTGACATGCACGTCGGCTCGTACCTTTTCACATGCGACAGGTGCGAGTAGACCATGAGGCACGAGGGCGCCGTGTCAATCGTGTCACGATTCAGTGGCACATGGACCTTTGCTGTTGTTCTGATTCGAGACTGCATCTCTTCCACACTAGCATTCAGGCTTGCGAGACGCGCGAGTGGGAGATTGGAATCACTGGGTCGAGGCTTGCAACCAGGTTCTTGGAGTCCACTGTGTGCTAGTCTGCTGCCCCCGCCGTTGCGCTTCCCGCTGGTCGCGTCCCATCGCGAATCCTGCAAGAGCGGACGGGAGACTTCTGCATCTCATTGCTAGGTGAGCGGGAAAAGAAAAGTCATGAGATGAAGGATTTTGCACGTCGAATCTGATAATCAGTGCTGTCGAAGCTGTGAACTGTACTGTAGCCATCTGTCAACAATGACTGTGTAGGTAGGTAGTTTCTGAACGCCGTCCATGGATATCTAAGTAGCCTTGGGCAGGGAGATGATGGTGACGTCATGGCCTGTGTTTCCCCCGTCTCCCAGCCGTCCTCGCCAGGCAATCACCGCAGGCGAGCACAGGCACCTCGCCGACCAGGGGGAACCAATCAGCAATGTTCTGGGGCGGTGAAATTCTGCCACCTTGTTGACACTCGTGCACCTGTGCGCGTCTCCCAACTCGCCGGCATCAACCATTTTTACCACCACAACCATGCCTCGGAAATCCGGAGATACCATGTCATCGAAGGACTCACTTGAAGTAGTGCCCAAACCACCTCGGTGCAAGCCTGGACCTAAGCCAAAGTCCTTGTCGGAGCGGAAACTAACCTTTCGCGGCCCATTGAAGCGCAAGGAAAAGACACACAGGAGAGAAAAGAAGCTTCGAGTACTCACGTTCCTGGAACATCATCGAGTGAAAGTCGAGAAGGCATCATTCACCACTATCCATGAGTCCTGGCGCCCCCCCAACCGAAAAAGAGGCTGCCGACTGGTTTGGAGTGAGCCGCAGTACAGTTTCTGGCTGGGTAAAACAGAAAGAACACATACTATCTAGTAACACGACTCGACCAAAGCGCCATTCAGGCTCCAAAAAGGATAAAGTACCGCCGCCCTCTGAGCAGACGCAAGACACTCGCACAATCGGCGTCGACGTGGGATTGAATCCGGTCTCCGAGTGCAAATTGCCCGAGAAGGAAAACGCAACTAACCTCGCCCATGGGTGTCCAGTCGATGCCGTGTCTTAGATAGTCGACGCATCTGCCACCAAAGTCGACAATATTGACGGCCACGCCGGAATGAACAACGACACCATCAGTCATCGAGCGAAATGAAGCAGCATAGCGGGGCAAATAAAGCCAGATATACGATTGACACGACAGCCCCGCCCAAGCTCGGGGATTCAGGGGGGCACGGGGACGATGTATGGTTCGAGGCTCATGCGGTGATGTGCGGGCGGAAAGAAGAGCACGGGAAGGCAATGTCCAGAGAAATGAGGGTCCCGCTGGAAAGAAGCATTGCATTGCGGTCGATGGGGACGCGAATTTCGTCTGGGCCCGGCGTGTGATTGCACGCGTGTGGATAATCAGCCCTACGAGAGGATGATGTGCAGCTAGCCGGGCAGCACGACCCGCAGGCGAAGATCAGCAATTCGCGCTCGGGCGACGAGCGGCGAGGGGATTCGGGTCGTGGTCACTCGGCGCATGCTCCCTCGAGTATGAGTATCGAGTGGCTTTGGCGTTGACAGCGACAAGACTGGACGCCCCGCCGGGCAAGACGCTATATTTACGACGAGCACCGGCGACACTGAGACGTCGCTTCAACGGTTGCGACAAAGGCAGACGCGCCATGTGGGCGCTCCTTTAATGAAATCAATTGATGCGACTGGGCAAATGAATGCAGAGACGGACGCACGGCTCTCACAACGCGCTGCCCCCGCCGCAACATGAGCATCCCCCGATCCAAAATATATCCCAAATACGCCTGTGCGAACGGCGACTCCGCGCCGTACAATTGTCTCTGTTTCTTAAAATTTCTCTCGTCGTGTTGCGAACCGTCTCTTTGATTCTTGAAAATTCTCTCCGCCTCTTCCTCCCTCGCTGCAGTCTCGCACTTCAGTTGTTTGCCATCTTTGCTGTTGCTCTATCACATCATCATGTCGTCGAGCGTCTTCATGTTCCCTGGCCCGATCCAAACTGCTTCCATGGCGGGCCAGACGTATCACGGACACATTCCATCACCGCTGGCGGAGAGACATGGTGTTCTGGATACACCAGACATGTCTTTTACGCCCTCTGCTCCTTGGGCCTTCGGTAACGATGGGATGGCCAACTCCACGAGCTATTTCACCCGCAGTGCGATCCCGCGTACAGCTCAGCAGGCGCATTCGCACACGCCGCATAATTCTTGTGCAGTCGCCGAGACCTCATTCAGGCGGCCGATGTCGACGACGATGTCATCAAGCTCCACGACGCCGTACGCTTACTCGGCGATTCAACCCACTGGCAACCGCTTCTCATTGCCAGCAGCCCATCCTAGCTCTTACTTCGCCCACAGTCGTGACTCGACAACCACCACTGCGGCGACCAAGACGACCCCGACGCCGGATCCCACGACGCGCATCACCATCGCCAAGCAGCGCGCCATTGGGCATCGCCGGTCGCACGCACAGTCGACTATCGCAGAGCCACAGAAGCAGCTGGGCCATCGGCGGTCTTGTGCTCTTCAGATCCGCCCGCCGAGTCTGGATCAGCAAAAGGCGCGCGGACACCGCAGGTCTCACGCTCAATCGTTCGCGAACATTTGCGCCCTTGAAGCTGTAAGTTGATTGATCTGTTCCCCGTTGCTTCTGATGGCCGCGCTGTGGCAAGCTCCGTCGCCGTTGATGTCTTGAGAGTTGAGTTGGGACGAGAGGGACTGAAGCTGACCTGAGACCTGCAGCTGAAATTGCAGTAATGAGATCGTTTCGCGGCCCAATCCTGGGTGAACGGACGGACTGGGGAGGAGGAAGCGGAAATGGTCGCAACGGACGCAGCAGTGCTCCTCCTGATGGTGACCGTGGCACGGGAAACAACACCGACAATGGAGAACGAGGCGAACGTCGTGCCGGACAGCTGTACCAGCGCCCCCGTGCCGCTCCCTTGTTCACGCCCGAGCAGCTGCGCCAGGCTATGGCCCTGCACGGCCAGGTTCCCAAAGTCTTCACGCCGCGCTCAGTCTCGGCGCAACAGCCGCGTCTGAGTACTCTTTTCCCGGACCATGACATTGAGGATGAGGACGAGGACCCAGTCGACGACACGGACGACAAACATGACCAGCACCGCCGCCGCGGCAGGACCAAGGACAAGAACAGCCGCAACCATACCGGCACCACCTCGACGCCCGAGACTCCCAAGCCAGACGAGCGCCTCTTGCTCGGTGCCCGCGCCGCCGCCGCCGGCATCCCGCGCGACACGCCCACCCGCACTCAGAGCGCGTGTTCGCCTCGTGATCGCCATAACCAGCACTTTGGACCCTTGACTGGCATCAACAAGCCGTTGCCCGCGCTGCCGCCGCCATCGACCAACGACCTGTTCCTCGTCAGCGGTCAGCAGGTGAAGCAGTTGCAGCAGCTGCAGCAGCTTCAAAACTACCAACCGCAGAAGCAGCACCACCATCTGGAGCAGCTTCCACAGTCGCCGCAACCAGCCCACCTCGCCCGCGCCCACAGCCCCAACACCGCCGCCATCATCCCGCGCCCCCTCAACATCGTCAAGAAGAAGCCCTCCTTCGCGCCGAGCACCGCCACGTCCACCACCGGCTCCTCGACGCCGAACTGGGCCACGCCGCCAACCACGCCTGTTCCCGTCCCGAAGCCCCTCGTTTGGCGCCAGCACAGCAGCGGCCAGCAGCAGCGCACGCCCAGCCAGCGCAGCCAAGAGAGCCAATTCAGCAACGGCAGCGGCAGCGGCAGCGGCGGTCTCGTCGGCCCTCTCGTCGGCAGCGGTCTCGGAAGCAGCAACCTCTCAGGCGGTCTCGGAAGCAGCAGCAACTCGTTCGGACCCAGCGGCCCTCCGCCCTCGCACCCGCCGCCCGCCGTGCCGCCGCTGCACCATCACCAGTTCGGCCCGCTGGGCCGCTGGTCGGCGTCGTCGCTGTCAAGCGACGAAGAGGAGGGCGGCGCAAACACGGACATTGAGTATGCGGCTGTGAGCACCGAGTTTGCTGGCAGGGCCCGCAATGATTCGACCAACACGCTCGATCGCATCGAGGCTGAACTGGCTAGTTGGGCCGGCTTGCAGGAGACGCAGACGCAGAAGCAGAAGCAGAAGGCGAAGGCGGTCGTCGGCCCGCCGAGAGAGGAGAGGGAGGAGTTGCAGGCGCTGCCGTCGTTTGCTTCGTCGTCGACCGGTTGGGACGATAAGGGCAAAGAGAAGGGCAAGGCGAAGAAGGACGACAAGGAGAAGGAGAAGGACAAGGAGAAGGACAAGAAGTGGTGGGGCAGGGGACGCAAGGACAAGAAGGAGAAGCAGAAGGGAAAGGAGAAGGCGGAGCAGGAGCTGGACGACGAGAAGAAGAGGCGTGAGGAAGAGGCGGCGCACAGCCAGGTCGTGGAGCTGGATGAGGAGGCGTACGACGCCGAGGACGACTGGGAGGACGACGAGTGAGTGAGCGAGTCGTTGCTGGCGTGGTGTGGCGTTGCGGTGATGGATGCCGTCGTCGTCCACCACCAACGAACGGCGTCGCTGCGGTGCAGGTGCACCTTGTACGATGGGAAAATGCCACTGCTGCGGGTGACGATGACGATGATGACGAGGGTGGGGGCCGGTCAACCAAACAACAAACCAACCAACCATGCGTCGGACAGACACACACTGACTGCCCTGGCATTGCCCTGTCCTGTCCTGTCCTGTCCTGTCCTGTCCTGTCCTGACGGACGGCACCCGCGTCCCCTTCCTCACCTCACACTTCCCCCTGTACAATACATCACCTCACCTTACCCCCTTACTCAGCACCAGTCGTCAGCTGAGTTGGGTGAGCAATGACGGGAGCGCCGCTGAGCAACCCGAGCAACCCGAGCGAGCCAGCCAGCTGCTCAATCGAATCGAAGGAATGAATGGGATGAATGGAATACTGCGGCTCAAGGGACTCGGGCAGGCTATCGATGAGTGGTACAGGTATAGGTACATGCGTGCGTGTACCTACCTACCTACCTACCTACCTACCTACCTACCTACCTGCCTGCCTGCTTGCTTGCGTTTCTAATGCCAAGGGGTCGGTCGATAGATAGGGAGAGAAATAATGGACGCCTGAATTCGATCATTGTCTGGGTTTTGGAGTCGGCTGTTTCGTTGGCTCGTTGATTGGTTGTTTGAGTGGTGAGTGGTGAGTGGTGAGTGGTGAGGGCATGACTGACGTACATCGGCTCATCCATGCATAGGGTGTGGTGTGGGTGTGGAAGTGGGGAAGGGGGCGCGAAAGGGAAGTGTGGTGATGTTGTGCGTGGGTGACGGGAGGATGTTTGAGAGCTTCTAGGGTGGGAGGTGTGGTCTGGGAGGGTGGTGGCGGGAGAGATATTTCTGTTTGGGGGATGGGTGGGTAGGTTGAGGTTAGGTAGGGCGAAAGAGAGGCGGGATAGTGGACAGGCAGTGTTTTGGTAATGATGGTGGTGGTGGTGGTGGTAGTGGTAGAGAGGCAGAGATTCTGGAAAACTTCCTTTCTCTTGCCATTGTGCTGAGATTTCTAGAGCGCCCTTTCATGTGTGCTGGTGGCGGTTTAGCATTCGGCGTCTTATTGGTATCTCGTATTGCCTCCGCAAAACTCTTTTTCGGCCTCTCAAACTCCACACCCAAGAGCTCTTTCCAAAACCTCAAAGCCGACCGACCGGTAAATAGCCACCTCATTTCGCCTTCTTCTGCATTCCTCTCTTCCTCTTGCCCCTGACGTCTCTCCCCTCGTCCATCTCCAGCAAGGCCTCCCTCTTCTTCTCGCTGACAACCTTCAAGCCGTCCCGCAGCATGCGCGTCTCCAGGTTAACGCCCTCCTCTTCGTACTCGACCATCTTGGAGCCAACGCGCTCCTCGATAGCCAGAATGAGCTCCGGGTCGCGTTGCCCGACGAGCGTGACGCTCTCGCCCGAGCGGCCCGCACGAGCCGTACGACCGACGCGATGGATGTAGTCGTCCGGATCGCGCGGGACGTCGTAGTTGACGACCATTTCGACATCGGGGATGTCGAGACCACGCGCCGCGACGTCGGTGGCGACGAGGATGCGGGCGGCTTTGGCGCGGAAGCGGGCGAGGTTGGAGATGCGCTGCGACTGGGGCAGGCCCGAGTGCAGGCTGGTGACGCGGTGGTCCAGGAGACGCAGCATGTGTTCGATGAACTGCGCCGTCGAGGTGCGGTTGACGAAGATGATGACGCTCTTGTCGACATTGGCGGGCGTCAGGAGTAGCGTGTGGAGGTAGGTTTCTTTTTGCGTGACGGGTAGCGAGAGATACTTTTGCGCGAGCGTCGTTGGTACGGCGAGGTCTTCGGTGTCGACTTCGCAGACAAAGACAGGCGGTTTGCTCGGGGCGCGCGGCAGTTCTTGGAGGGCGCGGACTTCGGGAGTGACCGTGGCGGTGAAGAGGCAGGTCTGGCGTTGAGCGGACGGGGGGAGGACGGAGAGGCAGGTTTCGACGTCGGGGAGCATGCTGCCACGGCCGGCGGAGAGCAAGCGGTCAGCTTCGTCGAGGACGATGAAGCGTACGCGGCGAAGGCCACCGATTGTGTCTTCGCCAGATTGGCTGATGTGGTCGGCAAGACGGCCGGGGGTTGCGATGACTACATGCGGACGTGTTGCCAATGCCGTTGCTTGGGTACGCATGTCGGCGCCTCCGGTCACTAGAATAGTCTTGAGGGACTGGGGTCCTCCGATGGCGTTGAATTGTTCATACATTTGGAGAGCAAGTTCTCTGCGTATGGTTAGCAGCTACTCGCATGGAATTTCAACAAGACATACCGAGTTGGAGTCAAAACAACGGCAAAGATGCCGACGGGGTCTTCACTCCATTTTTGCAGAATCGGCACGGCAAATGCCACCGTCTTACCGGAGCCCGTTCGACTACCGCCAATGCAATCTCTTCCTTTGAGAATTTCTGGGATGCAGCCCTTTTGGATGCCCGTGGGCTTTTTGATGGCCATGGCAGAGAGAGAAGCCACGAGCCATGGCGAAACATTTAGAGAAGCAAAGGAGAGGTTTTCCTTGGGATTTTGAGCTTGCAAGATGGACTCTGGAAGATTTTTCTGGCTTGATACAGTGTCTTTTGCCTTGACGCGAGAAAGAGTTGAGGTTGACGGGACGGGAGCAGACTTGGCGTGGGTGTCTTGGTCGGAATCAGAGTCTATGGGGGGTGACAGCTTTCTCCTTTTGCGGACGCCATTGTGCTGAAGGTCAAGACGAGGGGACTCGGAATCCGAGGCGGAATCATGCGACGAGGGCATTTTGCAGTTCAGTTGGTTATGGACATCCATCCATGGATGATGGATCATCTACCTGTAGAAAATCTGGCCGGCGGATTGTTTGACCGACAGGGGAGGGGCTTAGTAAGGCATGGGGTCGTCTATGCGCCGGGGAAGCGGGCGAGCGGGAGCCATCAACATCTCACTGCTTCTGGCTCGCAAAGGCGTCTGTCACAAGGCCCCCTGTCCTGCGCGATTGAATCACACCGTCGAGCGGGTGCAGGCAACAAAAAGCGAAGCGCCCAGGACCAGGCAGGCAGATCAGGCAGAGCACGGACTGATGATGATGATGATGATGATGATGATGATGATGATGATGCATTTTGCCACAAATCGACCTGAGAGGCACAGCACAGCACAGGTGGCAGTGGCAGTGGCAGTGGCAGTGGCAGTGGCAGTGAAGTGAAGTGACGGCGAGTACAGGGACATGGCACGGCGTCACCAGGGATCGAGGCATTGCAATGGCAGGACACGTTGTTTGCTGTGTGTAGTGTGGTCGAGTCGAGTCGAGTCGGGTCGAGTCGAGTCGAGTGGGCTGAGTTTTTGGCATTCGCTACATGCATGCATGCATGCATGCTTCAAGGCCAGCCAGCCAGCCAGCCAGCCAGACGATTGAAGCCCAACGGGGTCATCAGCCGCTCCCTCGCAAACCCATAGACGCTGCGGCTACAGCCGTCCGTCCCTTTCGTGACCCTTTTTTGGCCCTGCTTTGCCCTGCTTTGCCCTGCCCTGCCCTGCCGTTCCTTTGTCCACACCAAACAAGACCAGACCAGACCAGACCAGACCAGACGGCGTCGTAGGGCTGCGCTGCACGCACGAGATCCGCCCGGCCTAGTCAGAGCACGCGCCAGACGGAGACGAGCAAGCACTGCACCTGCACCACCACCACCACCACCACCACCACTTCTACAACCACCTCGTCCCGCTCTCCTCTCTTCCACCTCCAGCCCTCCTCTTTTACCCACCCCATCCCACCCCACACCCATTGCGTTCTTGCTTGCCTGCCTGCGTCTTTGTCCTTGTTCCCGTTGCCTCCCACGCTCGCTCGCCCTCTCTCGAGATCTCGCTCCTCATCCGCCAGCCGCCAGCTACTCGTCGTCTCCACCTCAACCCACGCACAGACGGCCTCGCAACCCGCAAAGCTCCACCAGTCTCCCCTCCTACTTCGGCTCCCCGACGCCCTCCATCTCTTCTCGACATCCTCTCGCTCGCTCTTCGTCGAGTCCGCTTGCTCTGCGGATACCCCTCTTTACTCCTCCACGCGCCTCTCGACACGTACCACGGCGCCTCTCCGCTACCACGGCCCCATCAAATCAGGCTTCCTGCAGCCAACCGACACCTGCGATTCTCAATACCCACTTGCAGAAGATTGAGCCCTGCCGTGTCGCGCTTCTGCACCCACAGCGACCATCACGGCTGCTTGCAGCTCTGCCATATCAGCTTCCTGCCCGTGTGACTTGGCTTTCATCAGCCTACCACCCTCTCTTCTTTGACAAGTCCACACACACTGCTCCAACACTTGTCGGTCCCTTCGACGGTTCCTCTGCTCCACCCTCCCATCGACGACAAAGTCCTACATGCAAGCGCCAGGTGACGGTGCAGCCAATCCCACTCAAGCCTCGACCGGGCCGCGTCCTTCCACCCCGCCAGGACCCTCGCAACCACATTCCGACATGTCAACACCTGCTCCGCTCCTCCGCCCACCGATTCCGGGTGCACGAAGCCACTCGTCGCCGCGCGCTCCTCGCCTGGGACTGTCTATACCTCCATCGCCGAACGCCAGACCAGTAGTCAACGGTGCAACCACCGAAGTACCCGCCATGCCAGCACTCCAGACTCAGCAACAACCGCTTCACGCTCGCCCTACCCCTCCGCCGATGCTCCGCCTGGCTACCCCCAGCGGCAGCCAAGCAACGCCACAAGAGAATGCTCCCCGACGAGGGGTCGGCGGCCTGAAACTCGACGTCGGCGGTGGGTTCTCTGCAGCAAGCAGCAGTTCTGACCGCAGTCGAAGCAACAGCGGCGAGACGACCGGCTTCACACCAGGACGCCCGCCATTACACTTGAACACCAACTCTCACGACCCTCTTTCTGCGCTCTCCTCAAATTCGCCAACACTCAACTCCAACTCGTCCACAGAAATGCAGCGCACACCCAGCGGCATGTCGGAGCTTGTAGTCGACCTGGAGAAGCTCAGGTTTGAAAAGGGTGGCCAACTCGAACCGGGAGATTTAGACGATGCGGGGTGGCGGGCGGCAAGCAAGGACGGGTTGATCGAAGAGCTGGGTTCTTTGGGAGAGGGTGCTGGTGGTGCGGTGACAAGGTGCAAGCTCAAAGGCGGGAGGACGGTATTCGCACTCAAAGTACGTCCCAATTCCTACGGGCTTGAGGCATTTCTGACGATTCCAGATCATCACATCAAACCCAGACCCTTCGATAAAGCGGCAAATCGTCCGCGAGCTTTCCTTTAATGCCTCTCTACAACACCCTTCAATCTGCCGCTACTACGGCGCTTTTCAGCCGCCATCAAACACGTCTGTCATCAACATTGCCATGGAATTCTGCGAAGGTGGCTCACTCGACAGCGTCTACCGCGAAGTGCTGGGTCGCGGAGGACGAATTGGCGAAAAGGTCCTCGGCGTCGTTGCGCGGGGCGTACTCGAGGGTCTGACGTACCTCCACAGCCAGCGCATCATCCATCGCGACATCAAGCCCAGCAACATCCTCCTGTCTCGTGCTCCCAGCAACCAAGATGGTTCTCGGCAAAACGGCAGAGGCTCAGCACGTCTAAATGCCTGGGAAGGCATCGTCAAGCTGTGCGACTTTGGCGTCAGCGGCGAGTTCGGGACAAAGGGCATGGCCGAAACCTTCATCGGCACCTCGTACTACATGGCCCCTGAGCGCATTCAGGGCATGAGCTACACCATCACATCAGACGTGTGGTCGCTGGGTGTGACGTTGCTGGAAGTGGCGCAAGCCCGCTTCCCGTTCCCGGCGGACGCGGAGGATGGGGGCGAGGGCGGCAGCGGCGCAATCAAGCCGCAGCATGGCTTGATCGACTTGCTGACGTACATCGTCATGCAACCCATCCCAAAGCTCAAGGACGAGCCCAAAAACAACATTTTCTGGGGCGAGAAGTTCAAGTACTTTATCGAGTGCTGGTAAGTCTCGCAAACATGCAATCAAACAGAGGACAGATCACTGACAATGCTTTGTACAGCTTGGAGAAGGACGCAACGAAACGTGCCACGCCGTGGCGCATGACGGAGCACCCGTGGATGGTCGAGATGAAGACCAAAAAGGTCAACATGGAGCTGTTTCTCTCGCAGGTGTGGGAGTGGAAAGACTAGGAGGCATATGCAGGCTAGCCTCTGGTCATTGTTCCAACCACAACCACCATTCGTGTCCCCCTCCCCCATCCTCATGTTTTTACAATTTTTGCACAGAGAAAATTCATGTGGCCAAATCTACACTACTACTACTACAACTACTACTACCTCTCCTAAAATTGTCTGGCATTTGGGAGTTGGGCTCATTACCTACCTTACCTATACTTCCTGGTTTTTACAATCATTGTAGATGCCGCCTTTTTGCGATGATGTTGCTGGTGCTGTTTCAGGCTTGCGTTGTGATGTGCAGACCGTCTTGCTCAGTTCTTGCACTTGCTGGATGTGATGGGCTCTTGGTCCTGTGCCAGCGCCTAGGTAGGGAGTAATTCTATATTACTGCGACTGTCTCTACAGCGCTGTTGTTCACCGTTGGTCTACCATACATTGATGCTATCCTTGTCTGATACCACGCCGACCGCGACTCTTCTCGTCTCTCGTCTGTCGTCTCTCGTCTCTGGCTTCCATCCCATCACAGCCCGCGTCTCCGCACACGCCTGATTCACGCGGAGTAAGTGTAGAAGTACGTAAGTAGGTAGTTAGGTAGGTAGGTAGGTAGGTCAAGAGCTTCGCAATACCACGCAGCCTCCATGCTATGATACACAGCCTCAAATGACACGCCCTGCGTAAACTGCACTACCTGCCTAGATGCAAGCAGCCAGGTGACGGACGGGCGGATGGACGCCTACCTCCTGTACAATTGCACAGTTGACCACAGTCAACGGACTTGCTTGCCGATGACTGGCGGACTGAATGAATGTCTGACAGCTGGTCTGACAGACGGAGGACTAACTCGACGATTTGACAGTCGCCAAAATAGGAACACGTACCGTGTACAGTACACACCGCACCCTCTACCGTAGACGATCCTTGCGTCTCCTGTGCCGCAGCTATCCTTCAGCCCCAGTTTCTCTCGGCGAAGCCGCTGGACGACGGCGAGGAAAGGCGGACGCCGCCGCCGACGACGACGACTTGCTCGTTGCTCTTGTGGGCAGTATTTTGATTGACTGATTGGTGGGAATCTCTGGTGCTGGTGGGAATTGGTTGGTTGGTAAGTTGGTCGGTTCGTTGGCAGAAGCCTTGGTCGATGGAGGCGCGTGCTAGCTGATGGTTGGTGTGTGCATGTGTCGTGGGCTACAGAGGTAGACGCGTCAGTGACGCTGCGGATGCTGCTGTTGAGCAGACAGTGGTCTCAACAGACGTTCGCAATGGAGTGGCCAGGCGGCGAGAAAGTGAGTCGTGGATGAGCAGTTGGAAGATTGGCGGCAACCGGGAGTAGGAGGAAGGAGTAGTGATACCAAGACATTGGTGTACAACGACGAGGTGTCGAGGGAGAGCCGCCGGGCGAGGTTGAGTGGGGAGGATTCTCCTGCTCCTACTAGACTTCAGCGTATTCCCGTTCCTTCGACATGATTTTGTTCTTCTCTCAGTGTCATGCATGTCTTCATCCTCTTCTTCTCCATTTCCACCGTCGGATGGACCATGACGCGCCTCCTCTTGTCATCGTCTTTTTATTTGGCCGCCTGCTTTCCACATGGTAGATGGGGAAAGACCAGATCAAGTACAGCAACAACACCTGATCCCCCCCTGTTGCACATTTCCTTTGTTTTGTTCTGGCTGTGGATTCGCAGAAGACGCCGATAGGGAACGGAGCTGCGCGATGCTATTCCCATCCATGGCCATTTGCCTTCCTTGAATTGGCGCTGCTCGTCGTTGTTTGTGGCAGAACAGCGCGGCGGTACGACGCGAAAGCCGAAGACTGGAGGAAATCGGCGATACGGATGGACGAGAGCGCTCAGAATTAGAATGGGACAGGAAGACGATGGGGAAGAGTGAGTGAAGAGTCTCGCAAGCCGATTGCACGGACGCAGAGAGATGAAGTGTCAGTGTGGTTCAGTGGTGCGCTGAATCGACTAGGTGTCGACGGTCTGGCCAAGTAGTCAACCAGGTCTGTCAGGGCTACCAGGAGGCATTTTGGCGCAAGCATGCGATCCGGTCGCTGACAGCGTGCAAGAAGAGACCTAACTGAGAGCTTCAGAGTGAAAGTTGAGGCCATCCAAAAGGACAGACACGCACCCCTACCTTGGTTTGGCTTATCAAGGATCTCCGTCCCCTGCTCTGTCTCCACAGTCAGCAAATCGATAGGAAGCAAAGACACAGAAGAGGAAGCGCAACCTTCTTCCTCATTGACGCGGCACGAGGAAAGAAAAGAGCTAAAGACTCGCGGAATTCAAATCGTCGCGTAGAAATCAGAGAGGAAAAGAGATCCGGGCACTAGCCCACCAGCCCGCATAGTGCATACGCACATGCATCTGTACCAGGACTCGCGCAGACACTTGAGGCAGTCGGTTCAACCACAGCGTCAACCCTTCCATCGGCGTAAATCAAGGAGCCGCCCAAAGCCGCCAACGCCAGATCAAGGCACAAATAAGACGGCCCACTCTAGCCACGCAGATCTAACCGCAACCAAGATCAAGGCGTCCTCGTCGTCGCTTTCCCGTACCCAAATTCATGCAATTTTAAAATGCATGCTCGCGTTCGGCCTCGGCATCGGGGCTGCCGATATCGGCCTTGTCGGTCTCGATTTTCGGTCTCGCACTCGCTGTCCTCTGGTTCGCCAGTCCGTCCATCGCACCGTTGTAAAGTTGTTTCGCAGGCGCAGCGGGTTCGCGGGTACCGTCGACGCACTAGCTCGCCCGTGCCCGTCCCGCGCGTCCCGTCTATGACTTCGCCTCCGCCGTTGAATAGGGTTTGCCTGTTTCATCCGTCGATCCCATGCCATCGAACCAACCGGTTCCGTTCGGACGAGAAGCGCCGGCGGACGGACGGGGGGATGCGCGTCGTTTAGGCTGGGCGGAACGAGCGTTTGGGCGTTTGGGCGTTTGGCGCTGTCTTGTGTCGTTGCGTATTGTACGGTAAGGGCAATGAATCGGGTACTGGCGCGTGGGTGGTCGAGTTACGGCGGGTGACGACTTGGGCGTCGGGCAGGGATGTCCTGGTGTGTCGGCGTCGGCGGAGCAGTCGGGCTTGGAGAGGGTGCGAGAGCGAGCGGAGAGAGGGTGGGATTTCTAACCTGCCCTGCGTGAGTTCGTGGGTAAGGGCGAGAGGGATAGCCGTTGCTAAGCCGTTCGTTGCCTAGATGGTGAGGTTTGTGCGCGGTTGGTTGTCGGGACAGATGGGTAGGTCGCTGCTGTTGTGGTGCATAGGGCGCATCGGGCTCTTGTTCGCTTTTACATGCAGGTAGAAATACGATAAATCGATTGAGGAGAGCGGAAGTCCGAGGAGATGCAGAGCATACAAATGGCAGTCATCTCGCTGCATGCTCCTGCCAATCACCTATCCAACCATCCATCCACCCTGCCTTCCTGCCGCTGTAATGACGTAAAATCTGAACGCGTTACGGGCCTGCGGTTGCAATGAGCCGATGGATAGAGAATTACAAGCCAAAAGATCCAAAGCCGCACTGCTTTTGTGTAAATGAAAAAGTAGAAACAGAGATGGGATCGCGTATATAATACATATCAAGTGGTCGTTCAAACAAAGCGACGCCCCGGCCCCGTCTCCATCTAGATAAAGCGTGTCCTCCGTACAGTCGTGATGCAAACAGGCTTGGGCGTCCGTGAACGACAAGACTGAAAGAGAAAGAAATGACATAGGAAAAACTTCAGGGGAAAAGATAGCCTCCGATAGGCACGAAGAAAAGCGTCAGTCCGTTACTGTACTGATGATTTATAGAGAAGAGATCTAAGAGCAGAACGGCCCTCAAGTCCCACCGAATCCCGGTGGTGGTCGTGGGCCCTGCGAGAAACCCCCTGCAGGTACCGTCGTGCCATCTGTGTCAATGGCCATCGACATGAGCCAGTCAGCCGTCGCGGCGTCATTCTGCCGCGCTTGTGTTTGGTGGCTTGGGTCCGCTATCCATGTGCTCTGCACAAACGTATCCCAGTCTTCCCAATTGACGGGATCGACGTAGCTGTCAATGTTCATGCCAGAGAGGCTAGCCGTGGTCTGCGTAGCCACAAGGTCGAGGCTGTTCCTGTGTTGGTGTTGCGCTGCCGCCACTTGAACTTGATGACGGGCTGTGAAAGAGGACTGCGACTGCATTGGTGGCGGGATCGAGTTGACGGATGCGGGCGTGGAGACGGTGCAGAAATACGAGTCGGGCGTGTAACCGTTGCTGGCCGGAGCTTGTGACATGGGCTGCATGGGGACAAAACTCTGAACGTTGTCGCGTGGGTGCGGGGGGGCCGGGGCCATTGTCGACGCCGTCGGGCTGTTGGTCGTAATAGATGGACGAGGTTTCGACGATGGAGCTGGGGGGCTGTAGGACATGCTCTGTTGACTTGGTGATTTTTTTATTTGCTGACTCTTTTCGGCGTCCTCCCTGATAGCCTGTTCACGGGCAAGCCGTGCCTTTTGATAGAGCTTTTTCACCGGTCGCCAGAGTGAGACATCCGTCACCAGAGACCGTGCCCGCTCGTAAATGGTGTCGACAACCTGCCAAGCTTTTTCAACGAGCGGACCGCGAGTTTGGACGCAAAGCTCGGCGAGTGCAACGGCGATGGGGTGCCACTCGACGTACGTGTCGAAGTACCAACTGAATTTGGTTGAAAGTGGGTGCATGACCACCTCGTAATCTATCTCGAGATGTGTCACAGCTGTCTCGAGGACCTCTTTTTTGGTGGCCTTGGACTTGAATGCGAAACGGCGCGTTTGGATTGGATAGTGGACAAGCAGCCAGAATTCTGTCAAGATGATTTGCACCACTTTGATGACGACGAACTGGATCGGGACGTCGGGCTTGCAGTAGTTGAGAAACATTTTCTGCATCTTGTCCTTGAAGCGTTCCACCTCTTCCTGTACTTGGTGTTGCCAGTGGTCACGCTTGTGCTCGTCGTCGATATTTGCTGGAATGGGACTGAAAAACTTGGGTGCCACCGCCGAGGCCTCCTGGCACATTTTCGAAAAGGTCATTTCCGTATAGCCCTCTCGCTCCGCAGGCGGAGACCGAGTGTTTGGCTCAATGTCTTCGTCATTAATGTTGAGTGGGACCTTGGTGGAGCAAAGCTCCAGGGAGATGAGAGGAAAAGAACCGCGGTCTTCGCAGGCTCGAATGTCCAAAACGACCAATTGCCACCATAATCGACGCCGCATCTCAGTCTCGTACGGGGAAAAGCCTGTTAGAGCTCCATCGCAGTGCAGATTGAGGTCTTGGCCGATTCGCACTGCCAGAGCAACCAGTGTCCAGGCAGAACGCGTCTTGTTGTGGCTCCTCAGGCAGACCTGTCCGTGTTAGTGGGCAAACAAGTCTTCATTGGCTAATGGCATCCTTCGCTTACCAGGTAGAGTACGAAAGCCTGGAGGACCTGCATGTCGGTGCTATTCAAAAAATCCGCATTGGACAGTGCTATTTCTAAGCAATGTCTCGTCTGGCCAACAACGGTAGGCTTGTCCCTCCCCAAGATTTCCAAGCATTCTGTGGAAGAGAGAGTGGTGACGGCAGCAAAGTAAATGGCAAACGTGAGCGCCTCTTCGCCTCCACCCTTTGGAATCGCCAGAGAATCTGCAGCCGCAGACTTGAGGAGGGGACTGACAGTCGGACGATGCAGAACTTTGAAAATCACGTCGACGCGGTCCCAGTAGATGTTTGACAAGGCTTCAATGTGAGGTCCTGGAGGATGGAGCCACCTCAGATCGGTCGTCTCCATGTCACCACTGAAGAGGAAGAGGCTGTTCATTAGGCGTTTTTCATAGTGATCACCACCGACTGGAGGGGAGCTAAAGTGCGTCGAGGCATCTTCTTCATCGTCTGAGGTTGGCTCATTGAGCAACTCTCTCAAGCCTTCAACCTACAGGATCTTTAGAATTCTCGGTTCGGTAGGCGAGACGAGCGAGCCACTCGGCTCGTGGAGGGCTGAACATGGATGTAGCTTACCTGACCACTTAAACTCGTCCAGAAGTCCTCTCCCAAATAACGGCCACCATCTCCTTTCACGACGGGGTACGGCCCATCCTCTCGTGGACCATGGTGCTCACCTCTGGGAGCTAGGAGCAAGGGTTTGACGACTCCTGTCATCCACTCAGTGCCCCTTTCAGTCGCCGCCTCGGATCCTTCTTCTTGGAGCTCTTCAGGTTCATCAGAATCTTGCTTGGTTGATTGACGCGCGGTAATGGCAACCTCGCCTCCAAGACCGTCGACAAGGCTCTCGAGGTGATCCAGACGGCGCAAGAGCTCCTCGTGCCGCCGGCCTTGTTTCCGGCGGGCAGCGCGTTGCAAGGGAAAAACACATTCGGATTTGGAGCGCTGGCAGTTTCCACAGGGACGCTCTTTATCGCAGCGCACCTTGCGGGCGCGGCAGTTGTGGCAGGAGAGCAAGCTGGGTGGAGTCGGCATTGTCAAGGTGTAGGGCTGGAGGATTCGGAGTCAGCTCTCCGCGAGCCCGGTGGGGGATTGGCGAGTCCAATGGAAAGGTCCACAGAGGCGTCGAGTCGAGAAGGGTGTTGGAGTTGGAATGACGGCGGCACATGCCGTCAGGATCAAAAGCGCTGGTTTCTTTTGAAAGGGGGCCGTGGGCCAAGGTATTAGCTAGAGGGCGCGAGTCCGCTTATGACTGACTTCGACGGCGCCCGCGACTTCGGGTCCGTCTGCAGCAGCAGCCTCCGCAGTAACATGACTCAGCAGCCCCAAATACACAACCGCTGTCCTGGATGCTTCGGATTGCTTGCTTGCTTGCTTTCTTGCTTGCTTTCTTGCTTGCTTGCAGCTCGACTGGAGCCCGCCAAAGACGCCGCCGTCCCCTAGCCCACCGCCCCAGCCCCCGTCGCGTCGCGTCGCACTGGCACATCGTGACGTCCATCTGCCCAAAACCTCTCCTCTCGTCCTGTTCGTTCGCCCAAGGACACGACCACGAAGACGACGTCGAGCCTGAACAAGGATGGATCCAGAGCGAACCTTGGCCGCTAGCAGGGTCAGACTTTTTGGGGCGTTTGCATCTGCCTGGCCGGCGCGGACTTTTCCGACCGCATGAGGCCATGAGGTCGAAACATTTTGCCTGTTGATGCGCCAGCTCAGCGTCGATCTCCCTCCTTTCGGCCAATCGAGACCCTTTCGCGTTCCTGTCGACATTTCCTGCGATATCCGGTCCGGCTGACTACACCTTTTTCCCCTTGTCCACGGCACCGCCGCATCTCAGAGCGGCTGAATTCCTTGGCCTCCATCATTCAGCGCTACGGTATTTCATCTTCACCTTCAAAGCTGTCATCTTGACTTTTCCGCTCGCTCGTGTTTTGCCTGTATTGGCTTTGCATTGCGTCGTCATGTTTTTGACTTTTCGTCCGTCGTTACTAATCGCAACCTTTTGCTGCTCCCGTCTTGACCACCAAATCCTTGGCTTTTCCTTGGCCCTACCGTAATGGTGTACGTGTTGAACGCTCCACGTTTTGCAGCTGTCCTCCTCCAATTTTCGATGACAATCTGTCCTAGATCTTTTGATGCACCGTCGTTCCTGAGACATGACGCACCCCGGTAGTCTCGGCGTGACCGAGCCGTGTTCATGGTGCGAATATTCTATATCGTGAATATCTGGCTGACAAACTGGCAGATGCATACCGGTACTAGCCACATGGTTGCCAAGGCAAATGCTGCAAGCCTGCAACGCTCTCCCGCTCTCTGTCACCTGCCAAAATCGTTCCTCGGCTGCAAGCGCCAGACTGCCACAGAGACCGCCCTACTACAGGTAGGGCGAGAAGCTCCAGGTCGCCTCACTCTTTGATTCTTTGATCTTAGGAATGACGACGTCAAGTCCGGAAATATGTTGAGCATGATACTTATGCGCCATGTGCAAAAAACAACAATCCTTTTTCAGCCAACCGCTGAGTGGAAGAGAGACAAAGAGCTTGTGCGAAATTCGTTGAAGGGACGTACTTCAAGAAAGCCAGGACTGGAGCAGATCTTTTGCGCCAAATTTGGCGACCGGCATCTTGATGCCACGCTGTGTGCCATATTGATATCAAACGATGTAAGAGGAAGGCAATCCAGGCTTGGCCCGGCTTTCAAACCACAGTGACTTTTGCCAGCCGGCGAGGGACCTCAGTCGCCCGGCAGGACTCAACACTTATCCAGGCCGGGCTGGTACAACGTCTCGAATGCTCCCAAATCACACATCACGAAAAACACATTTTCTGGCACCTTGGTTGCATCTGAGGAGCGTTCAATCAACACCACGGCAGACCCTAAGCCGGGCTGGTACAGGGGCTCGCATGCCCCCACATCACACCGTTGTGTGTATCAAGAGGAACATATTTTCTGGCACCTTGGCTGCATCTCAGGAGCTACAATAGGTGTCGAAAGATATGAGACTTCCTGGCAATGTGAGTGCGCTCAGGGAGCGTTCATTCCCCGCTGGAGTTGCGCTTGGGGAGCATTGACCCGCTACTTCAGTAGCACTTAGGGAGCAGTCGTTCGTTGTTGCGGCCAGACCCAGGGTCTTTCGTTTCTTTGACACCAATGTGGGGTTGTCGTTCAACACCGTGGCAGACTCTGGGAGCATTCCAGCGCTGTCAACATCTCAACACCACGTCCTGCGGCAGATGGATACGCTCAGCCATGTACGAATTGGTATCACCGTTCCTTGGGCAGACGTGCCTCTCGCTAGGAGCAACAAGCCATGTCGCCCGCAAGACCGTCGGCCAGCGCCCGCGGCCTCAACTTCTGCCAACAGGCGCCATCTGAAGCGAAGCGCCTGCGAGCGCGCACAGACCAGAGGCCTTGTGTATAAAAGTCTCCTCTCCCTCCTCCCAACCTTTCCTTTTCTCTTCATCCCAAAATCCTATCAACGAATCGACCATGGAGCCCTGCGGAAACGCCATCACATCCGTTCCCCGAAAAAACCCCCTTCGGGGGGCGTTCGTCCTCTTCGCCTGGGCCGGAGTTCGGATGGCTGGGTGGCGGTGTGTCCAACAGGAGGTGGAAGTGGTCGACACTCGTGGTGGGCGGCGCGCATCAGCTGCAGTGGGCCTGAGCCGCTGGGGGAAACCCCAGGGGCGACACAGGCACTCGCTGCCTTGGCCTGCTGCAGGGTGGTTGGAGCTGAAAGACCCCTACCATCATGGCTCTCGGTGGCCGTATGGAGGTTCACATCAATGACCGCGAGTAATTCGCTTCGGATGGTCTGGCGCACTACCACCTGGCTCCTGCGAATACTTGATCGCAGCGGGCCGGGTGCATCTGAGAAAGATCGCTACATGGTACTTGCAACTGTGACTTGAACTTGACTTTGACATTTGCCTTGCCTTGCCTTGCCTTGCCTCTGCCTCTGCCTCTGCCTCTGCCTCTGCCTCTGCCTCTGCCTCTGCCTCTGCCTCTGCCTTCTCCGCCTTCGCCTTCGCCTTGCCCTTGATCTCCAGGTCTTGAGTACGTACGTAGCTAGCCAACTGTCAATACAAAAGCCCTTCTTCAACTCGCGCTCTCTCATGACTCCTCCCTGCGTGACAGCCAACGCTCTGGCAGTGAACGTTCAAGATCCGGCAGTGAGCCGAATCCCTTGAGCTCTCGCTCAGCGGAGCCGCGAGCCTCCCCAAACCAGGCTTGAGATATTCAGCTACGCTGCGACACTTTCTTCCGCGGAGAGCGTGTCGCGAAAGGTAGAGCGACTAGCGAGTCTACAGGATGACGTGCGGCTAAGGGACTGCTGGCCAAGACGAAAATGTACACCACGGCGGCGCCAGCGAGACAACGAGACAACGACGCACCCAGACCGAGGCCGGACAGCCAAACTTGCCGCACGCAAAGGCAAGTCAGAGCTCATGAATTCTCCTCATGGCAGTCCGCTGTAGATGCTTGAGTGCTCCCAAGCGCTCTGGCGTACCATGGCCTGGATACTGTGTATCGATTACCTGTTAAAGTGTACCACGTCGTTTGACGCCATGCCTTGAACACTCTTTGCGGCATCTGGTTGCGTGGAGAGGGGGAGGTGGCCGGCGACGTCTCCCTCGCGCAGAGAGTGACGGCACAACAACACGACATACGAAGACGCAAGACAGGCTACCTACCAGATGTTCGGCCGATGGAAATGACTCCAAAACTACGCGGGCGAGCTGCCAAGGTGCGAGACATGTCGACCTGACCGAACACGATAGGCAGACAGAAAGCCTCAACACCCACCTCCAGGCCGCCAAGAAAACGACATGCACGAGAGGAAAGGAAATCAGTTCATTAACATCGGGCCGAAGAGAAGTAAGTAGTAGAGTAGTAGGTAAGTGTGCCGACGGCATCTTTTCGCAAAAAGCTTTTTGTTGAAATGCCCGCGCCATTCTATGCCCTACCTTGCCCTCCTTGCCACGTGTGCGCGCGCGCAAGAGCTTTTGCGGCTCTAGCTGATGCGTCGTCCATCCATCAAGCCGTCGTCCAAGCAGTCGAAAAGGTCTGAGGCGATGGAGCCGGCACTGCTAAGACGCTCGTCTCTCAAATCCTCGTACAAACGTCTTCCCATCAAACAACGGCACACTTGACCTTACGTCGGCTCCGACCAATCGACCTGCTCCATGACTGCGTTACCCTCTTTTGAGTATCCAACACGTAGACGTAGACGGAGCTTGGCTGGAAGAGGCTATGCAAAATCTGTTAGTATCCATCCACACAGAGATGCCAAGGACAAAACTTACCCCGCTGACAGCCGCAATCCTCATCTGCTGCGTTGCCTCCATTCCGCCGTCCAAGTCGCTGTTGCTAATGGCTTGCAGTTGGAGCTTCTGACTCTTGGGTACTGCTGCTTGGAGTGTCACGTTGGTCAGCCGTCCAAAGTTGCTGGCATTGCGGAAGCGTGCCAGGATTTGGGCGCTGTTGCCACTGCGCTGCACTTGGAGTGTGATGTGCAGGTCGTTCTTGTTGTACGCCTCGTGAGCAGGTGCGGCGTTGCCTGGTGGCGGGGTCGCGGCGGCCGGTGGAGGCGATGCGAGACCACCAAACAAGTCGGCGGACGGGGGAGGTCGGGCAGCAGCTGCAGGCTGCGGTTGGGGAGTGGTGGTGCCGCTGTTGTTGCTGAAGAGGTCCATTATAGAGTTGACGTTGGATTGAGCAGCAGGTGGAGACGTGGCCTCCGGGGGAGGCGATGACATGCCACCTCCAAGAATATCGGCGAGCAGGTCAGCATTGTTTTGAGAGCCATTCGTAGTACTTGGAGCAGAGGGTCCAGGCACATCAGAGCCTCCCATGAGATCTAGGAGCATGTCTTGCTCCGTGACTTGGCTGGGCTTCTTCTTGCTAACGAGCTTCGACGACCGCTTCTTGCTTGTGGATTCTCCAAGCACCCGCTGTGCCTCTCGAATTTCCGGCGGCGGCATCCGCTCCAACACTCCTCTTCTTATGGAGTCGTATGCGAAAAGATTGCCGTACTCGACCGCTCGCTGTTGAATTTCCACATCCAGGTGAGTCTGGTGGGTCAGCATGAGCCGCCTCAAACGCTCTATTTGTCCAGAGTCGGAAAGTCGCGTCGTCAGCTTCATCGCGGCAGTGATGATGTACTCGGTGACGATTTGGCCAGCGTAGTTGCTGTTGAGTATAGTTTCGAAAAGGTCCACAATGTCGTTTTCCTTGACCTCCTTGACCAGCTCCTCTTCCTCGTATTGCCCGCCACGCAGCAATGCGTCGGCGTACTCTCCTATGGCCCAAGACCCTGCGAGAGTCAAGCCTTCCTGGGTAATGTCCTCTTTGAGTGCCGAGTAGAGTTTTTGGACAGTGTAGGTTTGGAGATCCGCGGTATTTGCAACAAGACGCACAAAAGACGACAGAATTTGCTCCTTGACATAGTTGCCGGCCTAGACAGTTTTAGAGAGAATTTGCGGAAAATGCGTACGTTGAACCTACCAGCTTAAGGACTCGAAGCATCGTATCTATGTGCCATCGCTTGTTCGGAGCAAACCTATCAGCAGCAATACCGATTTGAGTCGTCATTATGGGTTTGAATTCATTGTCGGCAACCTCGAGGAAAGACAGCAGTTCCCGAATGAGAACGCGGACGTTGCTTTCGTTGATCAGCGTGAAGCTGAGGTCTAGAGCCCTCCTCCTGATGCTAATGTCCGGGTCCCGCAAACAATCGAGAATGGTGTTGCGATGCCTCTGGACAGCATTGGGCTCCACGGCTACGACCTTGATGAGAGTGTTGAGAGCAACATATCTAATGTTGTTGTCTCTGTTGGCCAAGAACTTGCCGAGAATGTTGACGCCGAGAACGCGCAGACCCGAATCCGCTTCAATATCCAGGATGGTAAGAACCGCTTCGTACAAAATGGAATTGCCAACGTTTTTGGTGGAGTCGGTGTTTGTCGCGACCTAGCATGTCAGTCAAGAGCGTTTAATTAGTCAAAGTAAACTTACTTGTGCCAAAATATCGTTAATTTGCTCGCTCGTCTGAGCATCACCGCGGCCAAAGACGCGGAGCAGCCTGAGGATCTTGACTTGGAGGAAAGGGTCCGTGATGCCGTTGACGTCGTGCTCTGGCGCATACCCTGAGCTCGAAAGACTCTTGAGCATTTTGACGAGGTGGGGCGTAAGCGGCTTGAACATGTCAATGACGCCAAGCTCATCGTCTTCCTCCTCGTCCGCTTCGCACAGACTCGTCACCAATGTAAGGCCGCAGATCAAGACGCCGTGGTTGCGATCGGCGAGGAGCAATTTTGCCTTTTCGAAAAAGTGCTCCTGCAAATCGGGCACCTTTCGACATATCCTCATGGCACAAAGGGCAGCTTTTCGGCGGATATAAGGGTTCGCGCTGGACAGGATTTGTTCGACTTCGGGGAAGAGGTCCCGGGACATTTCAATGGACGCAATGTTGCCAAGTGTACACAGGGCCAGGCCGACAATGTACTGGTTGGGGTGGTTCAAGTCGTTCTTGAGCGAGTTGGTCACCAGGGTCAAGACCTCCTGGTTCTCGTCCAGCAGCAGCATGGTGCCCAGGTACCCCAGTCGCTTGTCGGCAAAGCGCGGCGAGGCCAGGAGCTTCAGACATTCTATCTGACCAAAATGTGTTCGTTCGCCGAGCGTGAAGAGATATAGCAATTTGGCAACGTTGTTTCTCCTTTGAGCCGAATCAGCAACAAGCTTGGTCCGACACAGGCGGTGTCCTTTACCGAACGTTGGAATCGTGGCTTTCTTCGCGGAAACTGGCACGAATGGCAGCGCTCTCTTTCTGGACGACTGCGCGCTCGTCGGCAATGGTCTTTGCAGCCCGCACGTTGCGAATGAATTGCTTGACTGGATGGACACGGTGGTCAGCGGGGTCATGGCCAAGACAAGAGGCTCTACTCACGAGAGCTCATTGTGCTGGTGTCACGGACCCCGGGTGGGGCACAGGTAGGGAGGGCAAAGCAAAGACGGATAGGACGAGGAGAGCAGGTGGGAGCGGCGTGGAAGCGAGGAGGGCTCAAGTCAATGCATGCAGCGGAGGGACATGGTCGTGGTGGACACAGGCAGGCCGCCAGCTCCGTGTCTCCTCGAGCGGCCAGCGGGAGATGTAGCGGCCTTGGCAGCCTAGTCCATAAGCGGTCTGACGCCATCAGATTAGATAACCTTAGATGCTGGACCCTTCGGCGTCCCGCGCTTCCGCCTCCGCGAACGCCCCTAATGCTTTGATGACGATGGCTCAGGGTCGCTCCTTGTATTCCGACTCTTCAGTGATCTGTGGCACTCCGGCTCCAACCCTCTAATAATACGCCCTCCTTTCCTTCCGTTGAACTTCGTGTCAGCTTGCATGGAGCTTCAAATACTCGCTCTTCTCCTCGACATTTCCTGCAACCCGCCCTGGACCTGGCGCAAAGCACTGTGATGTCTTATACAACCTCGTCCCAACCACTTCTCAACGGCCACGCCTCCCAGCTCGAGGTCGTGGAGCCACGAGCCCGAAAACCTGGAAATCCTCAGGTGCTGCGCGCCGCGAATGAAGATGCCTCAATATCAGAACCTCCAAGGTATTTTCTCCAACTCGGTGTTTCGCCTTAGCTGCAGCCTAAAGCTGACCGTCAACGTAGTGGCCGCTCCACGCCTGTCCCAGAAGATGCGCCGCCGTCGGTTCAAGCCACCTATTTCGTCCGCAATAGTGTTCGCGCCGAACAGAAGCGCCGTTTGTTTCCTACCATTGAATATACCTCGCGCGTATCCCATTTCGACCCTCAGAGCGACTACCATGATTTTCGGGGCTTCTTTGTTCTGTTCTGGATCGGTCTAGCAATTATCGTCATAACAAATATGCTGAGGAGCATGAAGGAGACGGGCTATCCGTGGAAGATTCGGCAGTGGGGTGTTTTCACTGCCAACATTTGGGAAATGGCCTTGAGCGATCTGGCCATGGTGGCATCTACGGCCGTGAGCCTCCCACTGCACAAGCTGTACGATGGCAGTCAGGGTGAGCTCCGCTGGAGAAAAAAGGGAATGCTCGTACAAAGCGTCTACCAAATTACTTGGCTGCTCTTTTGGACCATCTGGTATGTGACTACTTCCATTTTGAGGCGCCACTGACTTACTCGATCAGGCCGTTTGCGCGCGGTTGGACCTGGACAGCCCAAGTCTTTTTCACACTACATTTCTTGGTCCTCCTCATGAAGATGCACTCATATGCCTTCTACAACGGTCATCTGAGCGAGACTCGTCACCGTCTTCAAGAACTAGACAACCCCGAAAACGCATCCTTGCACGCCGCCATCAAGTATCCTAGCCCAGAGAAACACTTTTCAGACTTGACGCCGCCAGAGGAGAAGAAAAGAATTCTTTCAAAGAATGCGGAGGATCTGGACCAGCTCCGGGACGACCTCGCTCATGAGCTGGTCTCACCATTGGGCAATGTCAGCTACCCCAAGAATCTTACAGCGAGGAACTACATCGATTACCTGTTTTGCCCGACACTTTGCTACGAACTCGAATACCCACGAACTCCTCGCATCCGCAAGTCCGAAGTCTGTTACAAGGTCCTCGCCGTCTTTGGCAACATCTTTCTGCTCACCTTCATTACGGAGCAATATGTGATGCCAGTCCTTGACATCGCCGACGAGCAACTACAGACGTCGCAAGACTTCTCCGAGGGCGCCCTGATCCTGGCCGAGACCATCTCCCGCCTTCTCTTTCCATTCATGATCATCTTTCTCCTCGTCTTCCTCGTAATTTTCGAGTACGTGCTCGGTGCTTTCGCCGAGGTCACCCGCTTCGCCGACCGACAATTCTACGGCGACTGGTGGAACAGCTCGAGTTTTGGTGCGTTTAGTAGCTCGTGGAACAAGCCCGTGCACCATTTCCTCAGACGGCACGTCTACATGGCGACCAGCAGAAAATACTCAAAGCCCCTGGCCGTCTTCGTCACGTTTTTTGTCAGCGCGCTGGCACACGAGCTCGTCATGGGCTGCATCACCAAGAAGCTTCGCGGATATGGTGCGATCTGCATGATGCTGCAAATACCGATTGTAGCGGTGCAACACAGCCCCTTCATGCGGCCGCGCAAGCTGTTGAACAACGTCTTCTTTTGGTGTTCGATGATTTTGGGGCTCAGTCTGGTAAGTCGTTTTCCTTTCACCCTGCGCACGCGGTCTGAATACGCTCGTGGCACACGTGGACTCGGGCAGGCATGCTGTCGATTCCTTGCCTCAACAAAAGAGCCCCGATTCGTGTGCCACACGCAGCCTCAACTGAGCACACCACATTCCCTTGCCAGCTCATCTGACGTGCGCTGACCAATCTTGTCTACAGATGTGCGCTCTCTACGTGCTGGTATGAGCGACCAGCCGTTTTCCTTCGTTGGCTGAGTCAGATCGCGTTCTGCCTTGCCTGCCAACTCACTCGCTCCTCCTCCGTAGCTCAATCTATCGTTTTTCGTCGCATTGGGGCCCTCCTTTCACACACAACCCTGGGCCTCCTCCTCACTCGACGCTCATCGCTTACACCTGACACACACTGTTCCCCGTTTTGCATTTGCGGCCGTTGGATTTGATCTCTTTTTGCTGCAGGTAGTTCCCATCCATTGCCCTCGTCAAATGATCATCACATAGACATGTACACACTATCCTGGCGCTGGGCGCCGGCCGTAGTGTCGGTCTACTAGAGTATTATCTCCCCTCCGTCCCACCACCACCGCACATAATCTCCCGCATATACTTGATACCCTTCACACCTCCCCTTTTTGCTTTCCTCGCGGTCGTTTTGAGCTTTTTGGCCTGTACTGTACACCAATATTGCGTTTTTGCGTTTCTTTTTGCCCTCATCCACGCAGGTAGTTTGATGTAGTCCTAACTGCTGTATTTGTACGCTTTGGTGTAGGCGGTTCCTCGTTGCGGTACAGGCGTGAGCGCGAGCTCGGCGGGGAGTTATGGGGAGTCAAGTGCAGGACAGAGCAATGAAGTAAATCAAGCCTTACGTTGACGAATTCACTCGTCACTATCTGAATAATCTGCCTTCTTGTGGCTCTCTGAGCGACACGTTCAGAACCTAACCTGCTGCCTCGACGAAGAGAAGGCTACGTTCAAGAAGGGGTAGAAACTCAAATTTGATGGTGCAGATGTTAAGCGGCACATGGAAAGCGAGTCTGAGTACAATGCAAGCCGGTATAGCCACCCCATCCACTCGACGCCGAACCTGGCGGCGCGGCTCGTTGCGTATCTCCGCAGTCCTTAAGCCAGGCGGACAGGTAGAAAGGCAGAGGCTACAGCTCATACGCAAACGTGACCCTCTCGTCGCCCTGCCTCGGCGCCTGGCGCCACTCACGCACCCACGCCGCCACCCTCGCAGCACCAGGGAGCGGCCACGCTTCGACGGCGTCAAGCGCCGCATCCACGCGCCTCGCGCTCGCGCTACTCCTCAAGCGCAGCGGACCGGTGCCGCGGCAGCGCTCCTCTTCAATCTCGTGTTCGCTCCACGCGGCGACGACGCGGGCTCTCGTCTCATTCTCGCGACGCAGCAGCGCGCGGAAAGCAGCGAAGCCGGCAAATGCGACGGCGACGAGGGCCGCGGACCAGGCAAAGGCGGCACGGTAGCCGGAGGCGCGGTTGAGCGGGGTGGGCGCGAAGAGGGCGGACGCGATGACGCCGGCGACGTTGCCCCAGCCGTTGATGCCGAGGGCGAGGGCACGCTTGCCGGGCGAGGGGAAGTTGTTGGTGAGCCAGGTGACGGTGAGGGGCGAGGCGATGAAGGTGCCGGCGAGGAGGACGTTGAGCGAGAGGTAGCGGAGCAGCGCGTGCGGGTCAGGGGGTAGCTCCGAGTCCGCGGTCGTCGTCGTCGCGTCAGGTGAAGGAGCTGAGGGGAGCAGGATTGTGCCGGCGAAGCCAACGAGTACGATGGTTAGCGAGATGAGGATGGGTTTGGTGCGGTCGCGGTTGCGGTCGCTCCAGGCGGTGAAGGCGAAGAGGGTTATGGCGCCAAAGACGTATGGGGGAGCGGATAAGAGGTTTGCGAGAGCGGGCGTCGTGGACAGTGGCGAGAGGATTATGGGCAAGAAAATTGGAAACGCAGTCGCTGGTACAGCCGAGAGAATATTGCACGCGAGGAGGTAGTAAATTTTCCAGTCAAGCACCGTCGAGAGCACATCATGGACTGTAATTCCTTGGTCCGAGACCTGATTCGCGGGTGACGGAGCATAAAAGGTAGGGCCACTGCGTTGAGACAAGAGACCCTGCGCTTCTTGAGCTTCGACAGTGGATTCGACGTCTTCGGGATCTGGTGTAGGTGACGGCGAGCCTTTTCCCCGCACCTGAAGGATTTCCCCGTCTCTGTCCTGGCGGATTCGCTCCTCGGCCCAATCTCTCTCCTCGGGGCTGAGGAACCAGGCATTTTTTGGCCGGTTAGGGAGCCAGAAGAAGCTGATGAAGGCTGTAATCATGGTTGCACAGCCTTCAAGAATGAAGAGAATTTGCCATGAGTGCCATGACGAGGACGAAACTGCGCTTGGTAGGTCTCCAGGCTTGTCTCCTGGAAAAGCCTTGAAGACTGCCCAGGAGATTAATCCACCCAAGGCTCCAGCCACGGCAGCTTGTCCATAAAAGATGGCGATGCGCTTTCCAAACTCGAAGCGGGTGTAAAAGAGCGAGAGGTAGGTGACGGTAGTTGGATAGAACCCGGCTAAGCTGCAAAGTCAAAGGCCAATTCCGTACTGTATGTTGCGAGGGCGCCTACCCTCAAGAGTTGCTATGCCGATGCGCAAAATGTACAGCTGCCAGGCTGAGTGCACCCAGACGTGTAGAGCAGTGCAGAAGCCCCAGAGAAACATGCACCCAGGGACCCATCTCTTCATGCCATATCTCCGACCCAGACCAGCGCCAACGGGCTGTAGCGAGACAAAGAAGAAGTAGAAGAGGCCAACGGCGACATTCAGATCCTCCTTTGCAATACCGATATCGTCGGTGAAGTGGGCCGTCTCGGCATTGCCAATGTTGGACTTGTCGAGGGCGTTGAAGAGGAAGAGCAAGGCACACCAGGGCAGCACGAAGAAGTCTATCTTGCGGACGGTGCGGCGGTTCAGGGCGTGCTGGTCAGGGTCGGTTCGCAGGTCGGAGGGCATGGTCACCGTGGGATCGAGGCTGTCATGACTGTCGGTGTCGATATGGGTGTCGGAGGAGAGGGAGCGGAGCTCATGTTCTTCGTTTGGCATTAGTGTGGGTGGTGGGCTAAGGCGGTGAGCAGCAGCACATCATGGCAAAGGTTCCGGAGGTGGATAGTGACTGATCTGGGGGAACGCGTGGCCCGAGAGCCGCTCCAGGAAGCCAGGAAGCCATTGACGGTTCGGCCGCAAGTTGTAGAGCTAGTCGCTGATAGGACATGGTGTCACGAACACAAAGGACAATGGAGCTCCACGTGAGAGCGCGACAAAGAGGCGCCACTACAGTGTGTTGTGTTTTGTTTGGGTCGAGCGAGTGGAGCTCAACGGCTGATGGGCGCCGTGGCCCCACTCCAGCGGCTAACGGTTCGATGCACGTCGCCAACGGCCACTTGATGCGACGGATTGGACCTGGACGAGATGCAATGTCGTCCTCATGCCCGGAGCCTGCGCCGCCAGCATGCTGCGCACAAGCAGAGTAGATAAATACCCGCCATCCATCGTCTTCGCCTGTCAACTGCTGCATCCCTGCACAACCACGCCCAAAACCACCACCCTGCATGGAAAAAGCAGCGCCTTGGTTCTCTGCGAACTCATCGTCGTCGCCAATTCACTCCCCTCTCTTTTAATTTCCGCCGCCAAGCTTGCTCCGCTGGCACTCTCGTCGCCGCTGGGTCTCACCGTCCCGGTCAACCACACGCCAACCAAACTCAATCCCAGCCACCAGAGCCCACGGGCGGTAAACAATCGCCGCCCACCGCCGCCCACATGCAACTCCGTCCTCCACGTCAACAATCCTAGCCTCGCCCCCCCACCCTTCCCCGATCCGGCGCGACCAGACTAAGGTATTCCTTCAGTCTGGCTTGCTGCCTCGACTCCATTTCGACAATTCTCTCGACAACCCACCATGGACGGCAACCCGCCGCCGCCTCCACCACCCCATGGTAGCAACCCCAAGTCCTCCGGGCCCTCCTCTGGTCTACCTCCTGGCAACTATGACATCTTCATTGTCCCTCCTCACAGCGCCGGCTCTGGCTTTGTCTACCTGCCTTCTCTTGCCTGCGAGCGCAACTCGTTCTTCGCCGGCGTCGTCGCGACTCTGGTCGCCGTTTTGGTCTGGAACATAATCGAGCCCAGTGTCAAGGCGTGGTTCAACTCGGTCTTCTCTGGCGGTGGCGCAAGCGTGTTGATCGTCATTGCTCTGGTAGGAGCGGGCTGCTGGGTGTTGGGCCAGTCATCGGTGGGAGGAGACGCAAAGCCCGGCGCGGGCGGCCCTGGCACAACTGGCAACGGATCTGCTGGATCCTGGGGAAAATCGCGAGCCAATGGGTTTCCCGGAGGTTTTGGATCTTCGCCGGGAGGGTCCAGCACAGGGTCCACCCCAAGATCGTCGTGGGGAAGCGCTGGCGCCAGTCAACAGCGCAAAGCGTCGGCCGGCTGGGACAAGGCCAAGGAGGAGACGCGCCAGAGAGAAGAAGCCCGCAAGGGTGCCGACGCCGACGCCAAAAGGAAAGAAGAGTCGGACCGCGCCGCCAGGGCCGAGGCTGAGAAGCAAAAGTGGGAACAGATGCGGACACGGGAACGCGAGGCCCGGGAAAGAGAGGCCAGAGAGCGTCTGGCCAAAGAAAGGTTGGAAAGGGACAGGATGGAAAAGCAAAAGCGGGAAAGGGAAGACCGCGACAACCTTGAACGTGAGATGCGCGCGCGTGTTGAATCTGAATTCAAGGCCAAAGCAGAGGCGGACGCAGCAGCAGCAAAAGCCCAGGCAGAGGCCGAAGCCGCAGAGGCAAAGAGAAAAGCCGACGCGGCCAAGGCCAAAAAAGAGGCAGACGCTGCTGCTGCAAAAGCCAAAGCAGAAGCAGATGCAAAAGCGGCAAAGGAAAAGGCTGATAAACAGAGGGCAGACCGCATCAAGGCAGCAAAGGAACGAGCGGACCGCGAGCGCAAGGAACGTGATGCGAAAAAGGGACAGGAGGATGGTATACCAGGTAACAAAGCAGGCTCGACGATGAACAGCGCTCCCGCCAGCCCGACGACCCCGAAGCGCCCCTACCAGCGTCCCTTTGCAAAGACCGAAACCGACTTCTCGGGCTTCCGCCCCTACAACGACCCGCCCACGCGCGGCCGACCTACCGCACGCACCTCGACGTCGACCTACTCCGAATCCGTCGCCTCGTCATCGTATGCGCCCTCTGCCACGACGGCACGCACCTCTCCGCCGCGCTCCTCGTACGGCGGCCCGTACTCGACCACTGACCCGACCAAGATCGTCATCAAGGGCGTCTACATGTTCACGTCGCTCTTCCCCAAGCCGTCGGCCCAGCTGCTGGCCAACACGGGCAACGTGTCGGACGGACTGGTGCTCAAGATGACGACCGAGGGCCTCTTCATCGACGACGACAAGCGCCACGTCGCCGAGCGCGACTGGGACGTCAAGGCGTGGACGCTCAAGCTCGTCGAGACAGCCGAGCTGCGCGATCTGGGCCTGTTCATGCTGCGCGCCAGCATCCGCGATGGCGAAGGCCGCCGCTACGTTTTCGTCCTGAGCCAGGAGGAGAGCTGGAAGGTCATCCTGGGCCTCCAGAAGCTGAAGAAGGGCTCCCAGGTCCGCGCGCTCGCCCAGACTCAGATGAGTCCCGCCGACGCTCTCAAGGTGTTGACGCTTTGTAGCGATCTGTCGTAGGTGTTGCACGTGATGGCGAAAGTAAAACGCAGCAGGCCGACTGATTGGATATGCCAGTGCGGGGCGTTGGTGATGTTGCTTGGTGAAGGACATTGGCCTTTTTTCGAATATGAACGAACGAGCGAGCGAGTGAGCGAGCGGACGAGCGCGGAGTTTTGGCGTCTGGACCAGCAAACGAACGAACGAACGAACGAATCGAGCCTTCCCTTGCGAGGCAGCGTGGAATGCACCTTTTCTTGGCTTGTCTTTCCTTTTCTTCCCCTGCCTTACACGACAACATTCCGTTCCACACGAACCCCACGGCGGCACATACATCGACACCGCGAGCTACCGACCATTATACCCATACCCCACACCGACAACAGCCCAGAAACACGACAAGAAGAGACTACGAAACCCAGAAAAAAGAGCATAGAAAGGTGTCTGCCACGCACTACCAGCCTATCAATCTGTCTGTCTACGGCGACATTGAGGGTTGGGCAGGCGTAGGGCAGAGAAGATGGGGAGATAGACAGAGAGAAGGAGGGTGGAGGACAGGACGGAGAAAGCAGCATTAGCGACGGCGTTTTGCACCCGACTCAGGATGCCACTTGGTCTGTTGGTCGGAGTCGATCTCCGCCGACTTTTGAATGGACGGATTCAATTCTCTTCCATGATCTTCATTTACTGAGTCCAATACTTGATCGTGTTTGCGTGTCGTGAGGCTGCAATCATGTAGCTGGCTCGCTCCTCCATCACATCCATCATTCATCATAGACGCCAAAAAGCGGCACAGCGCTCTCGCTCACGAAATTCACCAAGTTCTCGCCCGCCGCGCCCATCCCTCCCATCTCACCCCCGAAGCCGCCCATCTCACCACTTGCCCCTACCCCTCCTCGTCCTCCTCCGTTCCCGTTGCCGCCGCCGCCGGCCCCTGGCCACGCCCACAGCGCGTCAAAGTCGAAGTGCTCGTCGCCCTGGCTGCCTGAGTCTTCGGGGCTGAGCAGCGAGCCCGACCCGCTGCCCGCGAGGCCTAGCACGACGGTGTCGAAGGCCGAGAGGTCGAGGAGGTCGGGCGGGAGGGCTGCTGAGGACAAGGGCAGCGCTGCTGCTGCCGCCGGTTCGGGTGCGACGGATGTCGAGAGTGTGGTGGTAGTGTCGGCGGCGGGTTCGGCGGCGGGTTCGGCGGCGGGAGGAGCGGCCGTTGATGGTGCTGTTGTTGTAGTTGGCGTGGGGTGGCTGTTTGGCTTTGGCGTTTGCTTGTCTGCTGTTGCTGATGATGATGAGACTGTGGGTTGGTGATACGACGACGCCGCATCGGCTCCCGCGGCCGGCGTACCAGCATGCAGACTGGCTGTCGTTCCTGTTGCGTTGTATGCCGCGCTGTGGTCGACCGCCGCAGAAGCGGCCGCAGCCGTCACGGGCCCTCCGAGCTGCTGCGCCCGCCTATCGCGCTGTCTCACAATCACATCGCGAAAAGCCTTGATGATTTCGATGTGGCGGGCCGCCTGCACGTCGCCCTCGGCACAGTATGACAAGACGTTGATAGCGTTGGCGACGCACTGGTCCGTGGCGCCGTTGGTGTAGAGCGACGCAAACTCATTGGCGAGCAGGATGAGCGCGGCAGGCAGCAAGAAGTAGATGACGGCCGGGTTGCAGCGCGGCAGGTAGCCCGCCTCGTAGGCGTTTTGCACGAGAATGATGGTGTGTGTCGACGCAATGACGCAGGCTTCACTGAACTTTTCCATCCGCGTGTAGCGCTGCCGCGAGGGCAGTGGTTGCGTTGAAAGGGTGCCGTTGCGTTGGACTTCGGAATTCATGATGTAAAGAAAGAAGGGCCGCGTGAGGACGATGATCGAGTGGCAGTAGAGGAGGTTGACGTGGAGGATAGCTATTCCTTGCAAGGGAGTCGCCGTCGCAGCTTGCCTCCAGTGCAGCTGCGGCGACAAGGCTCTAGGCCACTGCTTGCAGACGTCGGCGATCTCTTGTGCGAGCCGCGTGCTAATTCTGCGCTTCTGATATACTTCTTTCAAAATGCGTCCAATGACGGAGCAGCTTCGAACGGCCGCCTCGAGGGCTGTGCCGTTTGTTTTTCCGTGGCTGATTGATGTGCCCAGGGCAGAATCAAAACCAAAAGCGTCGGGATCATCCGGTTGCGAGGGTTTGAGCGTATCCCCACTGCAGTCGTCCTCTGAAATCGCTGTTGGACGACCGAGTCCGAGAGAGAGAAAGCGGTCTAGAACAAAGAGTGATCGCCACAGATTCCGTCGTGCGGTCTGCTCCTCATAGCCAAAGATGACCATTGTCTCTTCTCGATGAAGACCTAAAGCGTATGCGGATCGGACTGCCATGCCTTGTCGAATGTCAGCAGACGTGGAGCACTCCATGGCGTCCAATGACTTACCAAGCAGAGCAAATGCAGTGTTGCGTCTCGACTTGACGAGCATGTAAAACGACATGAGCGCCAATGCCTGGACCGACCAAAAGTCTGCATCTTCAAAGCCGTAAAGTGGATCGTTGAGACTTTTGGCATTCAAGTAAAATACCTCACTCAGATCAGCGTGCTCTTTGTGCAATTTCTCAATGATGGCAAAATCCGCCGTTCCCCTCCGCGGCGTAGCCAACATGAGACCAATGGCAAAACCCATGTTCAGGAGACACAACCATGATGGCTCAGTGGTCAATGGGTCCGAGTAGCAGCGCTCCAGGGATGCTGTGAATGCTGTCCGATCAAATATCTGTAGGAAACCGTGCGTATTGACAAAGTACGAGTCAACCAGAATGTAGGCAGTCCTCTTGGCTGGCAGCAAATGCGTGTGCCTGGAATTTGGCGGCAGGGAAAATGGCGTCTCGGTAATTTTATGTCGACGAGGGTCAACCGTAAAAGCCGACGGCCCCACGACATTCTCTGCCATCATGCGAAGCAGTTGGAGAAACGACAGTGTTGCCGAGTCCCCGATGTAGAGAAGCCTCCCGGTCGGGTCCTGGAGCATTCTTGCCCGGGAGTAAATCACGGCTTCCTCTTCGTGACTGTCGGTACTGGATGCGCCTCGCAACCTTGGAAAGTCGTCTATCCTTGCGGGGAAGCTTTGAAGTGACTTTGCTGCAGCCTCTGATGCTGTGACGTCAGACTCGAGTCTGGGGTCCAAGGAGCTCGAAGCAGGGTAAGGGGTTTGAATTTGGTTAGCTTGGGCTATTGAATCTCGTCGAAGATGGTCCGGTGATGGCTCAGAAAGCACTGTCTGGAGGTTTGGAGAATTTTGAGCATCCGGAACAGCTCGAAGACTTTCGGAAGCGCCATTTGTGCGTCTTGATCCCTTTCCTGAGCCGGGTTCTGTCTGCACCTTCTTGGCTGCTGGGGCTCTGGTTGGAGATTCATCGTCCCGATCGCTGTAAGAGCAAGTAAATTTACGCTGGAGAAAACGCATGAGCAAGAAGCGCCCTCTGGAATGGCTAGGTCATACTCTTTCGCACGTATTACAGGGCAATAATCCGTTACACTGCACGTAACGTTAGTCACATGTACCTTGCTGGCAACAGACGTCGAACCTATGACAAAGGGAGGGGAAGATCTGGTAACGCATGGTGTATAACCCACGGAGGCTTCTACGCGTGACCCAGCATCACAGAGAAACAGTCAGGTGGAACTTGGAATTCGCACTGGATAGGCGTCTGAAGTGCTAGGATAATGTGATATTCCTAGGAAGCACCGATAAAGGTCTGTTACGAGCAAAAGTATCTCCGATTCTCAAAAACATTCACAAAAGGGGAAATGAGAGGTGTGGTGAGGTACGCGAGGTGAAAGGAGGCCATAAATGAAATGACGTCGTCTTGAAAGCAAGATGGTCGACTTTCCTTTTGCTTCCGCCTCTTGCAGACTTCGCAAGCCTGCGCCGTACGCTGACGCTGCTCTGGCGGCACCTTTGGCCTGGTCATAGCGAATACGGGGAGAGACAGGCTGACGGTTGATCGTCTTCCGATCAAGCAGCAGCGGGTGGCTGCAAAGTGAGGAGGCGGCGGTTGTCTCGGGCCGCGGCTGAGAGACGCGGCAAGGAAGACGATAAGCTGAGAAGCCCAGTCACTTGGATTCGAATGCCGTCGTCACCACGTCTGCAAGTCCACGTCGACAAGCTCTACCCGGAAACGCGCTGGAGAACGACAAAAGTGGTAGGTTTGTTGTCAGAGCAAGTCGTCTGGCAGTGGATATCGCCTTGGCCCATCCCGTCCGCCCGTTCGGAACGTCGGCTCCCGCACTGCAGCGCACGGGCCATTGTCTGAATGCTCCCGGCGGGCGGTCCTCAAGTCCCTCCCACCAAGAGCCCTCATCCGCCGGGCACTTTGCTGCCAAAGCACCGGCAATAACCATGGCTTTCCTGCTTTGTCTTACCGCGTCCGCTGACCGGCTCATCCCCGCTATACCGAGTCTTGTGCTAGTCAATAGACAGCCTTCCATTCAGTCCTCCGCAGCTCGACACTCTTACCACTGTACCCGAACCGCAAGCGTAATCGAGACAACATGGTCCAAAACATGGAGATGAATACAGGGTCGAATGGCACCGCGGTTGCTCCTCAGAAGAATGGAACTTTCCACGGCGAATATTCCATGCAAGCCGAGACTCGTCGAACACTCCAAGATTTGCTGCGTCGCGCCGACAGCCAGATACCGGAAGAAGCCAAAGCATTAGTCGCAAATGCCGACTTCGTTACCAGTAATACTGGAAGCCCTTATTTTCCTTGTCCGTTCAAGGAGACGGAGGCAACGTCTGCTCTAAAGGCGGTCGAAGGGGGTCTGGCTGCAGCTATCGCAAACTTGACTTTGGGAGAGACGGACAGGAAGGTGACGGTTGATTTGGACAGAGCATCAGCCTTTCTATGCTCTGCATATCTTTCCTCCGTAGGGGGTATGGGCAAAGCCCACCCCAAAGTGAAGGCGCTCCTCAAAGGTATGGGAATTCGTCAGATTGCGCGCAAAGACTGACTCTATGTAGATACTGACCTCCTGGCTGCACAATCCAACCTGTATCGTCGACTGTCTGCCAATTTGTACGAGACCAAGAATTCAGGAGAGTACTTTCACATTCATGGATCACTCGAGGCGACGACCACTCTGAACATGATTGGACTGGAAGGACAAAGGCCCGATATGACTGACTACCACGAGTGTATCAAACTCATTGGTAGTCACGTCAAGCAGTTTACAGCCGAGGAGTTGGAACAGATGAATGCTTCCAGGAAGCAGGCTGGCGTGACGGCTTTAAAGTGGTCTCAGTTCCAGGAGACCAGCCACGTAAGTCTGGCAACCACAGCTGAGGACATTGCCAGCATTGCTGACGGACACGTAGGGCAAGACTTTGCTGCAGGAGCCCCCTTGGCTGGTCGAGCAGACCGAGTCGGCAACGCCTCCTGCACCCTTCCCCGCAAGGTCGACACCCGCACCCAAGCCCCAAATATTGGCAGGCATCCGAGTCCTCGAAATGTGCCGCATCATTGCCGGACCGGCCATGGGGAGAGGCCTTGCCGAGTACGGTGCAGACGTCATCAAAGTCACCTCGCCCAACCTCGGCGACGTCCCCTTTTTCCAGGTCGATGGCAATCTAGGCAAGCATACGGCCGACCTCAACCTCAAAATCCCGGAAGACCGCAAGGCGTTTGAAGAACTTTTGCAGTCTGCCGACGTGGTCCTGGACGGGTACCGGCCTGGCTCCCTGGAGCGCCTGGGCTACGGCGCCAAGCAGCTCATCGAGTTGGGTCAACGTCGTGGTCGGGGGTTTGTCTACGTTGCAGAAGACTGCTTTGGCCACATTGGCGAATGGGCTCACCGGCCTGGTTGGCAACAGATTGCCGACTGTGTCAGCGGCGTGGCTTGGGCTCAGGGTCAGTTCATGGGGCTCAATGAGCCTGTCGTTCCTCCGTTCCCCATGAGCGATTACGGCACCGGTTGCATGGGCACAATTGCTGCGCTGGTCGGCCTGTTCAAGCGCGCAAAGCACGGCGGCTCTTATCACGGAACTACGTCCTTGTGCCAGTACGACATCTTTCTCTTGCAACAAGGTCTCTACGCAGACTCGCTTTTGGAGGAGCTTCGCCGCGTTCATGACCCGGAATTTTTCGGCTTGCGACACTACGACTCGGTGGATGAAGTAGGCAAGCGGGCATTGAAGACGATGCGGTTGACGCACCCTGAACTCTTTGCAGAAACGCACCTCTTTGAAAGTTTTAGCAGAGGCTTCAATGCGCCAGTCAAATTTGTTCGGCCCGTTGTAGAGGTGGACGGAACTTGGAATGGTTTCTTGCGGAGTTCGAGACCCAACGGCTTCGATTCGCCCACCTGGGATGGCTGGGAGGTTGACGAGGGCATGTTGAAGTTGTAATAGAATTTGGAATGGCGTCGGAGATAGGTCCGCCTTTTATATCGTTCGTCAATGTCTAAGAAAGTATGGACTTCCAGACCGTTCTGGATTTCGAACGCCACTAGCTTTTTCCGTTGCTAATATCAAAAAAAGTCTTGGTTGCTGGTCGTTGGTTGAGCGGAAACCTCCGCGCAGAGGGCCGCCTTCCTGCGGTTGAGCCGCATCCGTGCGGGCGGCGAGCGGATCTTGCCTTGGCAGCCCTGCCAGCTCCAAGACAACGTGGACATTCAACCCAAGGGTCTGACAATTCTTCTTCGTCCTAACGTCCCTCTTTCGCCCTCGAACTTCACCTATTTGCGCAGTTATCAGACTGGACCTTTTCTCTGCAATGCGAATCACTCATCCAGCCACTCCCTAGGCGCATTACACCATGGACAGCTTGAAGGAGCTATCTACAGCTCACTGCGTCCTCCTCGCGACGCATCTCGCGGCCGGATCAAACATAGATGCGCTCAGAACCTTATCTCTCGACCGAAGCGATGCGTTCAGCCCCGAATACCTCCTACGAATCCTCCTTTCCTTTTTGCCCGAAACCGCGGAGCCGTCTACCTACACTGGATTCGCTCTGGAGGTCGCAACGCGACTGTACCTCGAACAACGCGACAGGGTCGCAATCGACTGTACTTCGGTGACAAATCTTTCCAACGCGCAAGCCATCAAGCGCATGCCCAAGCTAGAACTCCTACCGCTGGCACACGAGTCCTGCAACGACACCCAAGATCTTGAACCGGTCACCCTCTTCGTAATCCACCGGGCATACCGAATAGACTCTGAAGTTGGCTTGTTGGACATAATACCTGCTCTTGTGGAGCCCTTCCTGGAGCGTTCTGAATATCTCCGTACGTGGTTCATATCTACGGTTCTGCCGTTGCTCCGCCTGGATTTTGAGTACTACCCCGGGAGTGGAGCTACCGCGTCGCTCGAAGATTTCAGCAGGCTACAAGGATCTCACGGTGTCAATGTGATCTTGTCCAAATGCCAAGCCACATATGATGCGAATGCTTCGGAGGTCGGAAATGTGTCGCGCGATTTGAAGAGCATCGTGGGACCTTGGATATATGGATCGAAACAGAGAAAACGTAGGAAGCTAGGCGGCGCAAGACGAAAATCTGTGGCTGAAGCTTTGAAGAAAGAGTCGAGCCCGCAGAATCCAGACCAAGCACCGAACGCCCCAAAGGATTTCTATGACTGGGAGCACGTATTCGCCTGGCTGGTACATACGGCTCCGAATCATTTCGACATTGTCAGCAACACGATCGATAGATGGGACGGGCCAGCGGATATCGATACAGGAGGTTACGATGCCCCGGATGACATGTACCTCGATGACAGCTCAAAAACGAGCCTGGGTGTCAGGTATGCGCAAGCTGCATTCGCATCTGTATATTCTGCCGAGAGTGAAAGCAGAGAAACCGTAGAAGCAGCACACAGCGTCCTGGTACGACTAGCAGAGCTTCTAAAATTTGAGCCCCCGCCCGACTTGGCCACAAGCGTCGAGATGCTACCAAGAATCGACAGCCACTCTAGCGTCCTTCATGATTCCTCTCCTTCCGTTATTCAGCCCGACGTACTGATGAACGAAGATCACCCTCTCACAAAACCCAAAGTGGAGACCTTCTCTCTACTCCAGATTTTTGTCTACTCGGTATACCTGCTGGCCGATGTTGGATTTCCGATGCCTCTGAGCAAGGTTGCCAAGTTTCGATTCCATGCCGACGAGGATGATCAAATTACTTTGCTCTGCAAAATATTACGGGCCCTCGTCAACGGGCCGGGCAATGACGAGGAACGTTGGCGGTCAGTCCGAAACAAACTGATTTGGCTCTGGAATTGGGGCATGGACGCAGCCGAAATGTACGCCATGCACGGGCCTGGCGTGCTGGGGAAGATTGGCCGCTATACCTTTGAAAAGGAGATCCTGCATTCGCTCTTGTCTGCCGCGCAATTCACACTCATGACTGAGCTGTATCTTGGAGAAGGTGGTCGACGTGACCACTTGCAAAACGAAGACATTGAAGAGTGTGTCCTGGGAAAGGTCATGGAATATTACGACAACGCCAGCAACGGAAATGTCACTCGAGGTGGAATGAAGAAAGCTTTGGACATCCTGATCGCATTCAAACCCTATTTTGCCGACTCTCCTGCTTTTGTTGCTGCGGAATCCCTCCTCGCAGCCACGCACGACCTATCTTTCTACGCGCTGACGCTGCAACACGGTGTCCCTTTCCGACCAGTCAACATAAGAGTCAGCGAGGATCCCATCTCACTGATTGCTAAAGTACTGGACCAGAATCCGAGGAGCTATACCAAACTTGACGATTTGATCAACATTGGCCAAAACCTTGTTTCGGCAAGAACTCTGGAGCGCAACGGACCACTTCTGGAAGAGTCTGCTGTGGACATGGACGAGCAAAAACTCTTGGCTTCTCGGCGCGTCATTGGCATGGCCATCGAAGCTGCTCTTGCGGAGGACGATTTCGAGACGGCCTACTCGTTTGTCGTAAATCGCCTCAACCCATCCATAGATCAATTGACTCGCCAAAGTACTCCAAGCCGGCCCAGTAGCTCAAGAGCAACGACATCACCGTCTCATCGCAACAAACCGGAAGACGACATTGCCTGGCGTGCCGCCTTCCATGCTGGTCGCCACCGCAGCCCAAATAGCTCACTCGCCTCATCCCACGTTACAATTGCTGGGTCACCAGCGCTCCGCCGTCTTGAACAGCGCATGGAGCTTCTCAGCCAAGCACTGCTCCTCGCTCCTCAATCTTCTCTACCCGAAGTCCTGACCGCCTGGCGCCGTTGCGAAGAAGAAATGACGGCGCTCCTGGCCCAAGAGAATGCTGAAGAAGAGGCTTTCAACGACCATGCGGACAACCGCGCTCCCGGTGCTTTCCCAAGCCAGTCCGCTGTAATCCAGCCGCGTAGGGAATTTGGACGGGGCGTGTCGGAGGAGTCGCCCATGGGCCTGTTCGACGTTGCCAGAGGTGCTGCAGCGGCGATTTCGCGGACGGCGTTTCCACTGCGCGGTCCTGGCGCAACGGGAGGCGCAGAAGGGAGCGCGAGGAATAGCCGCGATTTGACGAGGACACTGTCCGGTGCGGGCAGTGAATCGGGCAGTATCGGTGGCGATGATTCGAGGGTCCGGAAGCGCGACATGGTTGCGAGTGCTGTGACGGGAGGTCTGGCGAGTGGCATTGGATGGGTTCTTGGTGAGTACTTCCATACTCGGCTTGCGTTTGCGGTGTTTGGTTCACTGACTGTTTGCTTCTAGGTGCGACTCCTGTCCAGGAGAACCCGCGCGATCAGAATCGATAAGTGGCATGGGGATGAAGTTATGAGATACGATGGATGGAAGTGGCAAAGTCACAGAGCGATTGAGAGCATAGGCACAGTCGCGGGCACATCAGCTGGGCCGTTGCATTGCAAGTCAAGTAGCATTCTCTTTAAGCACGTTATTCCAGCGTTGTGTTATTCAAACACTTCTTGTGCCTCTGGCTGCTGGGCTGGCGGTCGTTGTTGTGGTGCCCGTTTTCCTCGTGTTGTCCTCATTCGTCCTCCGCCCACAACCCGTCTCCGCGCAGCCTCGCAACGAAAGGCCTTTACCAAGCTCTCTGCTCGCGCGCCTTCAGCGACTGCTCGAGCTACTTCTCTTTCTCTTCTGCGGCTCGGCCTTGGGCGCTGCCGTCGCCGCTTTCATCTCCTTCGCTCCAGGTTGCCGACTGCTTTCCCTCCGTCCGGTTGCGCCGTCGCGAGCTGTGAGAGCGTTTGAACATTTGTCAACTCTTGGTCTTTCTCAGGGTTTCCAGGCCTTTCCTGCGTCCCTCGCCTGCTGCCACCGCTCAAGTCAATCGGCGAGGGCTGTCACGGTGATTGTGATGGCGGATGACTGCTCCCTAGACGTATCTGTGGTGGATGATGACTGCTCCCGGCATGTAGCCGGAGGACCAGCAGGTCTTTTCTTTCTGCACCCACGGTGAGTATACTGTGCAAAAGGGGTCACGGTTTCTACGTCAAGGAGACTCCACGATGGATCGACAGAAAATGTCAAATGTCAATAGTTCGGAGTTGCGTAAACGTGGAGTCGGATGAGGGCGCATCCGATCCCGGCACCGTCGGATCGCGACGTGGAGCTACCGCCCCTGCTGCAGATCGCGAGCCAAACACAACGTCGTTGCTTGCTAAGCGTCTGCATCTCTTCTCCACCACACCTCTTACTTCTGTACATACATTGCGGTGCTTCATTTTACTCCTTCATCATTATTGTCGTTTTACCTGCAGAAGGAAACTTATCTCCCGCATCTCGCTGTGATTTCCTCCGCTTCATCAGACGTTTGTAAAATCCACCATGGCAACCCACAGCTACGCGTCTGAATATCCTCCGGGCCTGCAATTTGACCCCGATTTCAAGAAGTTTTTCGAGGACTTTTACCTTGTATCGGACACCCCAGACGTGCACAACGAATACGTCCAGAACTTCACGGATGGCGCGACGCTCATTATGGCAAGCCGAAAGGCCGTCGGAAAAGAGGGTAAGTGGCATTGTCTCTTTCAGCTCTGGGGCCCTCCACGGAAAGATGCTTCCAGCCCTGTTTGCCTCTCATCTAAGCTCATTCTTGGATCTTCATGGGCTACACGAGGTCAATCCTAAAAGGTTTGGCTCGAGATGGCACTGGCATTTTCTTTTCGAATTTCCTCCCTGAAAGCTCTTTTCCTGGCTGTAGTTTGACCAAATGCTTGTCTGCGGACAACTTCTTTGCTTTTCCACAAGACAACTCTTTGCCCAATTGTCCAAGACGAGCCTTGATCTTTCCTACTTCGCGACCGTGGCGAGGATTTGTCGCAGAGAACCTCCATCTAATATATTCTGTTGCAGAGATCTTGCAACTGCGCAAAGGTCTTTGGGAGAGGGTTTCCATCAGGCGCCACTTTCCGCTCAAGATCTTCCCTGCGGGAAACAACGCGGACGAGGTGATGCTGTACGGGACGGTTGGATATGGACTCAAGGCGGGTGGCGAGGCCGATGTGGACTGGGCGGCCAGGGCCCATCTTGTCAAGGAAGACGGCCGCGTAAAGATGGATTTCTATCAGGTGTATTTGGTAAGTCTTTCATTCCAGGCAGTGGAGACGTTTGGGGCACAGACTGACCGTTGGCTTAGGACACTGGAGCCCAGCAAAAGAAGTAGAGGCAGTGCGAAGACGTAGAAGGTAGCTCAACGTCGAGCAATCAGTTTCGCTGTGTTAATTGCAGTATCTTTGTGTCAAGGGTCTGCGGGTCGGGTCAGATGTTTTGCAAGATGCTTCGAATCGGCTGAACGCCCACAGTACTGGAGAATCCCGTCTCCCCCAATTCACTTTCACTTCACATTGTCGGCGCTACTGTCCTTCCGGTCCATCAACCGCTCACGCACAAACCGCTCAGATTGTGTTTTGAGCCTTTGCCCTTCGCACAATCACCAAACCTTTTCATCCACCACCCGATCACATCCGACGACATCCATCTCTTTCCACTACCATCTCGTCTTTTGGATTGATCTCACATCCACGTCATTCTCAAACTCTCTCGTCTTTGCGCTTGCTACCATGAACCGTCGCGGTTTCACGGATCGCAAGGTGCTCGTCATCAGCATCGGATCTCTGCTAGCCGCAGGGCTGTCCGGCTATTTCCTCAAAAAGTCTGCCCCCAACTACCAGCCAGCGCCCCCAGTGGTTTCGGCACACCACTCACCCGGCGTCCTCTCTGATGCTTGCATGTCCACGTTCGGAGACTTTTTTGTCCAAGCCGCCAACCCTGTCTGCCCTCGGAGCACGGAGCCGGTCTCGACATACTCTGACTATCTCGCCATGCTTCAATCCAACAACACCATGTGCTACCCCAGCGAGGTGCCTCCCGACCTGACCATGAAGTTCTACATGGCACTTGGACTCGGACTCGCGCAGTTTGCCAAGCTCTTGGACACCGTAGCGAACGTTTACATGACCTTCTCGCCGCTCACTAACATCGTCACGATGGCGCTCTTTTTCTCATCTATCCTCAGCCTTTTCGCTTGCGCTTTCATGGTCGGAGACAAAATCTTGCAAGCCTGGCATTTGGCGCGCACCTCCGTCCCGATAATCGTCATGGCACTGATCTCCGCGTTCATCGACCAGGTTGTGGAACACTTTCTCGGCAGAAACAATCGCCGGGCCAAGCTTGTTTTGCTCACTTGCAAAGCTATTGCCCTCATCATTGTCGAATGCTCCCGTCGCTATATCGAATGTCATTGTCCCTTGCTTCCGAATCGGGTAGATTACATCTCGCTCACTTTCAATCTGGCCGTCTTCTGCACCATCCCTGTCGTCGAGTTCGTCAAGCCGCAAGCTTCAGGCCGGTTGATGCTTGTTTCTTTCGCCGCGCTCGCCTTCGTTGGCTTGCACGACACCATCTGCTGGCTCCTTGTCTGCACTTTCGAGTCATTCGGATGGCCCTGGCAAATTAGGGCTCTGCCAATCCTCGGCATCCAGGGTTCCCAATTCGTTCTCTTCGTCTTCGGCTTTGTCCTATATCTCTTCGCCGAAGCTTGGGTCTGGATCCAGCAGCAGACCTACTGCAGAGGGTTCGAGCAGCTTATTGACCGCGCTATCCAACGCTGCAAGATGAGCGTCAGGCCCATCCTGAACCCAGGTCCCAAAGCCTCCGGTGCCATCATTGTCTTCAGTACCATCCTCTGGTATTTCGGCATGCGTTTCATGTTGAATTCGAATTCCTTGTGGGTGTGGGAAACTCAGCGGCAAGACTTTGTCAGCACTCTGCAGTGGCTGGGTCACGCCCAGGTCAAGACTCTGCAGCGCCTGGTTGACGCCGAGGTTCACATTGTGCGGCGGCTGCTTCACCTCGCCTCCAGGCGTCGGTGATGCCCTCTCCAACAACTTCTTCGCTTTGATTCCGACTTGTTGTCTCAGTTGCAGCGCATGAATGCTCCCACGTAGCGGAACTATAACGGCGAGACTCTTTCTCCCGGTCCTGTGCAACTCAACCCCCGGAATCTCAGCCAGGGCGAGGCCTCGGCCAAGTCTACGAGGTAAGACGCCCGCGCTCCTAACCAAAAGTATCACTGCTGATCCCGACCAGGTGCCCTTTCACTACGGTCTTTTACTACTTCTTCGGTTTTCTCTTCTTGGTTTTCTCTCTCGACTCGACACATTGACCCAGCTCGCTCCGGCGGCGTGCGGACAGACGCGTTGCCGGCTCTGTCGCATCCTGTACAAGGAGGGTCCGGCGGCGTCCACTTGCCACTGGGCCACAGTCACTCGCTGTGGGGCAAGTGGTGAGCTGTCCCTCCAGGGCAACACTTCGGCGGGGGCAAGACGCCTGTGTTGCTCGGACACCTGGTCATCCTCAACGACCTGCGCTAGGCGATGCCGACCTAGTCGTACCGTATGTCCTTCTACTACCAATCTTCGACTGGGCTCGGGTGGTGCAAGTCGGCGCTCTCTGCTCTCTTCTCGCGACCATTGAGGCTAGAAGACTGCCGTTTCTCTCTGCTTTTCCTTTGCTGGCTCGACTTCTTCCTACCCTTTGGTCCCTCTCTTCCACGTCGTTTCTGTCCGTCTTGCTCGTCTCATCCAGTTTGTTTTCCCGAGTCCAATGTCCCTCTTTCCACCAGAAACTCTCGCTCTTCCACACCTTTTCGTCGCGTGAGTTGGCAGACGCCTAGGGGAGTGGCATTTATGCCTACCCGAACAGACGCCCGGCTCAACAGGACGAGTGGGTGGCCACCCTTTCATTGCATGAGCTGGCATGAGCCTAGGGGAGTGGCAGTAATGCCTACCCAAACAGGCGCGCTGGCTTCACAATATGATCGGGTGGCAGGGGAGCGAGCAGTAGGCTGGGGTCAGTGCGGCACGGCGGCCTTGGGGTAAACGGGCTGGTATGTGAGGAGTTTGATGACTGGATCTGACTGGCTTGATGGACGAAGGTGAGGATGTGGTTGGGGAGCTAGTGGGGAGTGGAGGGATGCATGTTCATTGGTGCGGCCGGCCAAGTTCATGGGCTCAACGTGGACGGAACCCCTCTCGTGGTCTGAGGGCTTTCACATCAATCCTGCGGGACGGGGACGAGGGCGGTGGTTTTGGTGGTCTATCGGGGTGGATTGGGCAGGGAGTTCGTCTTTCGGAGATTTCAGGGTATCGGTCTTTCTGGAGAAGTCATGGGCGGTGGATTCAGTGGTCTCATCGGGACGATTTGGTGGACGGCGTCACTTCACAAGGCAAAGCCTGCGGGCTGGGAGCGTTCAGGGCGGTGGGTTTCCTTGTTGATTGGGTTGGTTTTAATTGGGTTGGAGCTTTGGGATTGGGCACTGGAGGCGCTTCTGTTTGCCTGTTCTTCGACATACCGGCTTTTTCTCCTCTCTCATGGCTTCGGCCAAGGCGACGCTTCTACACTGGCAGATTTTCATACAATCAATCTACCTTGCCAGTCCTCATCTGGGTCTTTTGCTTCTTGAGGTGCCATGCCTTGGTTCAGGGCGAAGAGAGGACGGACATAGTAATATCACTGACTTCCGCAGGCCCGCAACATCTTCCTTCTGTTTGCATCCCCAGTCTTCAAGCTTAGCCTTACAAATGGACCACTGATCGATCATGATTTAATGCCACGGGTAACCCAACCACAAATCGCTAGTATTCCTCCTGGAACTTTCACAGTCACAATCCAGACCTGAATTCGCGCATGAGATTGGACTTTGCAATGACGGCGAAGCGGTGCTCACAAAGCACACACTGGGTGGTCACTTCGAATGTTCACATGTTTACTTCACAACTAACGTATTCTGGGTTCACTTCTCGCCTTTTTCATTCTGAAAAGCTATCCGTTCCGAGTTGCCTCATCTCTTCTTGCTCAGCAAATTCTACACAACAGCAACCTCACCAACACCTCATCATCATGGCTCTCGTTGAATACGACCTCAATGTCCCCTTTTTTACCTGCTGGGTCTGTGGATCAGAAGCCGACCTCGACGACACACTGCTTTTGCACCCTGCATGCAAAGCAAACGCGCACCACGAGTGCCTTACGTGGTGGGCGCAGCACAGTCAAGGCGGACAGAATCAGGATGTCCGATGCCAGTGCAGAGGCATCATTCATGTTCCTGGCGTTGAGCATCACCAGACGGCCGCGGCCCCTCAACTCCCAGAAGAGCCCCATGAGCATCATGAAGACGGATTCCTACCCGACGCACCAGCCGCCGAGCCAACCCCAGAGCCGCTCATCTTCACGGACCCGGCCAAGCGCTACAGAATCGCGCTCGAGAAGATGGAGAACTCCTGGCGCGACAAGATCGAGAGCTGGCTGGAGCACCTCCGAGAAGACAGGCTTCAGAAGCAGCTATGCGAAGGAAGGCGAGGGAGGCACTCTTTTCCCCTGCACCTGGAACGGCCTGGTCATCGACACCTCGCCCAACACCCCCGCCGACAAGATGATGCTCAACAAAGGCGAGATCGTCATGCCGGAGCGCGACCGCCCCCTTCGAAGGATCAAGTACCTGTTGTTCTGGCAGAACGAAGATGTGCCCCTCACCGACATTGTTGGTGCCGTCAGCAGCGTTGCGTTCAAGAATCTCTTGGGGCTGTCGAGAGGCTTGTGGCAGCTGGAGCAAGTTGCAGGAATGATTGAGCTCAAGGGAAGACGCGGCGGATTTGGCGACAGGCCTGCCAAGGTAGGCTCATCTGCTTCTTGACAGTGGCAGTGAAATTTTCTAACTTGTAGTAGGGATACATCAAGCATGGCGGAACCTTCCGGCTACGTTTGTCGCCTCTGGCGCACCTTGCGCCGTGATCTTATGGTACAGCAGTTGGAGGGCTTGGAAAGTGGCGGTAAAAATTTCTGAAACAATTGCATGGTGCAGAAAGATCCCCGGGAGATTTCAGGCGACGTTGCAGGTGACGTTCCAGGGAGGTTGTGGGCGACGTCAAAGGAAACTTCGTGGGCAGTCTGTTGCGGACTGCAAAGGGGTACTGGCAAACTCCGGTCAAATCAAATAGCATGAGGGACGTCAAGATTCTGACGTTCACGTACAATTCAAGTTCTAAAGTCAGATCTGTTCCATAGATTACCTAAAAAAGAGCCCGAATCCAATGCCAAAGCACCATCATCACCAGCCAGACGTCGCCCGGATTGAAGTGCATTGATAGAAGGAAGAGATCAAATTCCAAGCCCCTGAAATGAAACTGTCCTGCAAGCTGAAACTTTTGTGAAAAGAGCTCAAAGCCAATGTCAAAAAGGGAGAACTAGCAAAAGAGAAGTGAATCAGGCCGGGGGAAGCCGAGGTGTCCATTTAGATGATGCTTTGAGGATTTAATCGACTTTCCGCTTTTTGGCCTCGGCAAGGGGGAATTACGTGGCTGGGGATGTGCATCTGAAGCGTTTCTTCGTTGGCGAATGGCGAGGTGTTACCTGCGCGACGGCAACTGCCTCAATTGAGGGCTTCAGGACTTTAGGGTCACCAAAGCACTTCACAGCAACCTCTTTGATGCTGTGGTAGATCTCATCTCGCTTGATAGGGTTTTGAGGCTGCAAGTCATTCACTTTGGAGCCGCTCTGACGGCGGGCCTCGCCGTTGGCAAGATGGGGTTCGACAAAACGGCACCAGATCTGATCGCACGCGACACAGAAGGTTTGGACCATAAGAGCTGTGATCAGATTAGATCAGGTCATTTGTTTTGATTTAAGGACTCACCACCCATGCCTTCTTCGTAAAAGTTGCGCTCGATTGCGATTGTGAGATGAACTGGTCGTGTATTAGCGGAAGCCGGCCTCAGCAAACATTGTTTGAGATCTTGACTGCCCAGTAGATTGACGCAGCAAAGTCGAGATCGAATAAATTTCTCCACTTCTTTATCCTTTGGCTCGGACTCAGCTCAGAATAGAATAGCGTTGGAGCTGGAACCACGCCAGACTGGGGTGCTTCGCCAGTGACTTCATCGATTCGATTTGATTCATCAAGATTTCCGTCCTCTCTCATCTTGAGTAAAAACTGGAATCTGTTGAGCTCCTTCTGAAGCGGTAGCTTCTCCTGCTCGGTGCGAAGAGCAGGATCTGCACCAGCTGCTCCACCACTGTTCATGAGGTCTTGGATGCTTTTGCTCAAGCTTGTCACCGCCTGCTTCTTTTGCTGCTCGAAACGCTCCTCTATCCACCGCTGACGATCCATCCGAGCCACCGTCTCAAGGGCTGATCCCTCGTCTGGGGTTTGAGCGGCCATGATGTACTGGCGACGAAGGTTTTGCAGAACCACCCTGCTGTTGTAGACAGTAACCAAACCAAGCACAAATTTCGGTAGGAAAGGCCAATCCTCGATGATTGTGCCCTCAGCGGGTAAGCCCCACATCTTCTTCCGCAATCGCTTAGCGAGTCTCTCGCAATGTTTTGCGTGTAACTTGTATTCGTGCGAGAGTTGGTTGATGCCAGGTCTCGCGATTGCCTGGACGGAACTCGGTGGCAGCGAGTTGAATCTGAAGAAGTGAATGTATGCTAATCCATGTCAGCTCTCAAGCAACAGGACGTGGTCATTAGTAGCATTCATCTTACCTGCAGTATATCTCGTCCCTTTGTCGAAATCGAGCTCGTTTGGATTGCTATTGTCCGAAAAGTCCCACCCTGCCTCAGCTGCAGGCAGAAATTTCATTTCAGGTCCATAGATCTCTGTCTCCGACGGTAGATAGTGAGGGAGCGGTGGAATCGGATAGACATCATAGACCTCACAGACATGCGGACGCTCTTACATGATTCTTGAGTGAGGCGCATCCGGCTTCGCACCAAGACTGGCCACAAAATGAAGTGAAGGAAGTAAGGAGGGCGAGTGCTACGACTTCCAGCTTTTGACTGACCCGGGCGAAGCAATTGTGAGAGAAGTGAGGTGCCTGATGAGCTTCGAGTCGATCCAAGGTGGTGTAGATCCAAGTCGAAGAGATCTTGGACGCCGGTGGTGATCTGGCGTCGAGAGTCGAGCGTCGAGCGTCGAGCGTCGAGCGTCGAGCGTCGAGCGTCGAGCGTTCAGCGGCCAGGTGCGGGTGCGGAGGAGCCACCCGATGTGAGTCCGGAGAGGAGGAGTGGTGGATGTGGAGGTGTCAAGAGAGAGGAAGAGTGCAGGTCCGGGTGGCGGCTTAAGTAGTGGACTTGGTGATGCCAGCGAGAGAGGTACGGTCGAGGAAGGAGCCTGCGCCGGCGGTGTCAATAAACATGACTGCTCCCCAGGTGCTGCCGCGTGGCTGGATGGAGCCTCCCGATACGCAGTCGTGGTAGCGGATGGAGCCTCCCTATGCGCAGTCGCAGTTCCAGATGGCTGCTGCTCTCTGAACTCAGTGTTGGCGCTTAGTCTTCCTCTATCAGCTATTCGTAGCGCAGGGTGGGTGGATATGTAGTTTGAAGTACTTACTCTCAATCGACCACTGAGGCTATATGGCAGTCTAACCAACTTTTTCCCCAGCAACCACGGTCCAACCCACCACGTGTTTCCTTATCCAAACGACCAAAGAGGGGAGAGCTGGGCAGGAAAATAACCAAAAGAAAGAATGATGCCAAAGCCGCCCGCCATCTGAGCACCGGCCCCCTGAAAAAACACGACCAAAGCACCAGTCTATCCCGTCACTCCTGTGATGTACCTCCCCTTCGTTTATCTCTTGTTCTTCCAAAAGCAGTCATCCTCACCCACGTCCGCACAAACAAGATAAGTCAGCTCCTTGGCCGTCTCCTCATCAAGAATCAGATTCTTCTTGGCCAGACCCATCCGAGTGATGACTTTCTGAGCCTGACGTTTCAAGAATCTCAAGTCCTGCTCCAATCCCGCAAACTTCTCCATCCGTATGAAGTCAAACGCATCAATCAGGCTCGCTTGTACACGGTCCCAGGGGAGATAGTCGCCGGTGACTATGGCGCGGAAGAGCATGCCGATGCCCACAGGGCGTGCGGTCTCCAGAGGGCGCGGCCGCACACCTGTGGCCGAGGGTTGCGGGCCCCGCAGCTCGTCAAATACTTTGATTCTGCGCAGTTTGTCTGCCAGCCAGTCGCGGTGTAGGTGGACGACGGTCCAGCGCTCGATGCTCTGGTAGTTTAGGGTCATGGCCGGCACTTTGCCAGTGGCGCTCATGTTTGCCGGCAGGGTGATCGTGAAAATCTCATTGATGCAGAGCGAGATTTGGTGTTGCAATTGCTCTCCCTTGGTCCGTATCACTTTGAGCACCTCGGGGCGAATGTTCTGCTCCGTGTACTTCCAGGTTGTATGATTTGGGTACATCCCGATGAGGTGGACCAGCGCTTCCTGGTACATGACCTCAGAGCGCATGTCTAGAGCAAGACTGAGCCATCGTGCCGGGTTCAGGCAGATATTTTGGAAGAGAGTGACATGGAAGCTTGTGAAGTGGGTGTCTAGGTATGGCCGCAGGCCCTCAAGTGTTCCGTAACGCTTTGCAATGTGTACCAGTATCTCGGCTTGGTACTGGGCGAGGAGGATATTTGAAGAGGAGATGAGAAGAGGTTGCTGGTAGAGGTTGGCGAAGAAGCTCCGGTACGCAATGCAGACATCGGAATTCGTCTCGACCAGCTCGCGACGCCTCAGGGTGAGAGCAGCGATCGGGTCGTCGCCGCGTGGAGGGGCCAACGTCAGATGGAATGCGAAGCCTTCGGGGCCGCCCTGGTAATGGCCTTCTTCCGAGAGCAAGAGTATGATGGGCCGGGACCTCTCTTCAAGGGTACGCCTGTGCAACCGTAATGTCCAAATGCTCTCTCCATCGTAGAGCTGGATGATAACGTCTCCATCATCGAAGTATGGGAAGAGGGCGTCGTGGTGGGTCGCTCGTGTAGTCAACCTGTCTTCGTAGAACAGCCGTGGCCTCTTGATGAGGGCGTGAGACATGTCTGTCGCGGGGAGGGAAGGGTGAGTGAAGCGAGAAGAGACAGCGAGGAGGATGTGTTCTTGAGGGAAGATGCAGGGAGGAGAGAGGGGGAGTAGTTATAGCAGTCCCACAGCCAGACGCCGTCAGACGCCGCTGGACGTGCTGAGTGCCTCAACGGTGAGGCACCTTGGTGTTCATCAAAAGTGCTAGCGGGGTGGTGGTTATGGTCTTCATAATCAGACGCCATTAGACGCCGTTGGACGCGCTGACTGCCTCACGGGTGAGACATCATGGTGTCCATACAAAGTACTGGCGGGAGACTCTTGGAATCCCACAACTAGTCGCCGTCAGACGCAGTAGATGCCCTGACTGCCTTATCTGTGAGGCATCCCATGTCAGACACCGTTTGATACCGTTAGACACGCTGACTACCTCACCCTCAAGGTATCATACGTGCGTATAAAGTGCTTGTAGGGTTAAGCTTGGGAATCCCACCATTAGTCGTCGTTAGACACTGTTAGATGCGCTGACTAACTCACCAGCAATGATACTGGAGGACCCATTCCTGGCCATGGTTGCGCCTAGGGAGCATTCATCTGCCACAGTACATGTAGTTGTGCTTAGGGAGCGGTCATCCGTCGCAGCAGTCGTGCTCAGGGAGTATTCATCCACAGTATCAGTCATGCTCAGGGAGCATTCATCTACTGGCATCGCTGCAAAATTGACTTGTTATGTTCTGGTGGCGGGATGCTGGATCATCATCTGCTACGGCACAGCAGCATTCTTGCCAAATGTGTGGGAGTGATTGAGAGAAGCCTGCCTATGGTAAGCCCTAGTACAAAATTCCCATCCCAACAAGGGTTCCGAAAAGAGGTAGATCACTCAATTGCCAGCCAGTGACAGCACCACCACCACCACCACCAACCTGGAGTGCCACTTTCTCAGCACACACCGTTCACCCCCTGATTTAATATAGAAACAGAATCTTGATTCAAAATGACGACGGATATTCCATTTCCCAATGTCTGTCTCCACCTACATGCCCGTCTCCTTGCTAGTCTTGGACATGGGCGCATTGCCGTGCGCCGCGCTCTTGAATGGCTCAGTATGCATCATCTCGAGCACCTCCTCCAGAGACTCCGGCGCGTCCTTCCTCCGACCAAAGCCCTTCATGCTCTCCTCAACCAAGCTCTTCTCCTGGACGACGGCCTCATCCATGGCCGTCGCGACATCCAGCTTCTCAAACTCGAAAATGTTGGCCTTCATACCGACGCCGTAGTATTGGTGCTTCTGCAGGTACGACAGCCATATCTGTACGACCTCGGGGTCGCCGTCCTGGATCTGGATCAGGCGGCGGGTGGTGATGCGCTCAAAGTTCTCCTGCGACTTTTTGAAGATGAAGTTGGAGCGCGGGACGGTCCAGCGCTCGACCAGCTTGGGCAGAGGGATGGGGCCCTTGGCGGGGAGGCCGAGGTAGTAGGCGGCGCGCAGCGCGAAGTCGACGAAGAATTCGATGTTGCGGACCGAGTAGGTGCGCAGTTGGAGGTCGCAGACGGGGATGCCATAGGTTGGTTCGCGGCGGAGCGGTGTCTTGAAGATTGCTTCGACGTTGCGTGGTGAGCGGACCTGCTCCAGCATCTTCTTCTCCTCTTCTGTCGCATCGATGCTGGACTGTGTCAACAGTGTGTGGAGGCGGGACGACGCGGTCGGGCTTACGGGTCTAATCTCGGTGGGTCTTTGATGCCATTTTGCCTGTGATGGATTGTTAGCAGACAAGCTATGCCAGAGCCTCCGAGTTGCTATACTTTGCTGCATCCTCCCACTTGACGCCCGATATCCGCAGCGATTCCGTTATGGTGTTGTACTGACGACGGCATGGCGCTACCCGAGAGGAAATCTGCGCGGCAAAAGTCAGTCATGGCTACAGATGAGCACCCAATGTAGGAATTCGTACCTTGACCCTCTTCAGAGCGCCAAACGGCGGCCTGAGATATGTCGGAGCGGCCATGGCGGTTGAATTATCGGACGTTGCGCACTGGAGGCGTTCTCCAGCGATGGCGTGCGGATCAATTTCCACTCACCGCCCGCACACGAGCCACATTCCAGCGGCCTCCTCCGGCAGCTTGACGTCCCTCTCCTCCGCAGGAACCACATGGTGGCGCCTTGGCTGTAGCTGTCTACATAAATTCGGCTTGCTCCCACACTCGAGACTCCTGGTCCTCGTTTGAATTTGTTCAAAATCGCCATTGAAAATTACCAGTTCACTGACTACGCAGATATCTCCGCATCACGACCATGGCCACAGCCCTAGCTGCACCCGGCGTCTACCAGCGTGCCTCCGAGACGGCCGACTACCTGCGGTCCACCGTACCGGCCGAGCTGCGCAGTCCCAAGGTTGCCATTGTGTGCGGCTCTGGCCTCGGCGGACTGGCTGACACGATCCACGCTGAGCCCGTCTTCTCCACGCCGTATTCCAGCGTCCCCAACTTTCCGCAAAGCACTGGTGCGTAGCATGCGGCCCCCGTCATGCAACTGATGCATTTCTGCGGAGGCCGGTCCCACTTGTAGGCAGCGAAAGACGATATTGATTCGATTTGGCTGTTACAGTCGTCGGCCATGCAGGGAAGCTCATCTTCGGACTGATTGGCCCCGCGAAGCTGCCAGTGATGCTGCTCGTAGGCCGCGCCCACTTTTACGAGGGCCATGAAATGGAGCTCGTCACTTTTGCAACCCGCGTCTGCAAGCTCATGGGCATTGAAACTATGATTGGTGCGTGGACTCCTGTGTATTGTAGCTGTCAAAGGTCTCGCCCTGATCCATTTCCATAGTGACAAACGCCGCCGGCGGCCTGAACCCAGACTACGAGGTCGGCGATATCGTCCTGTTGAATGATGTAAGCTTGAAGTGAATGTTCAATTCCAAGTTGGCTAAGACTGGGATTCAGCACCTCAACATGCCGGGGCTGATGGGCTTCCATCCTCTGCGTGGCCCCAACGTAGACGAGTTCGGCGTGCGCTTCCCGCCCCTGTCGGATGCCTATGACCTCGAGCTTCGCCAACGAGTGCACAAGGCGTGGCAGAAGCTGGGGTTGGGCCAGGCAAAGAGGAGACTGCATGAAGGAGTCTACGCCTTTGTTTCCGGTCCCAGGTAAGGCTATAGCGATGAACTGTATGCGGAAATGCCGCAAGAGCACGCAGCTAATGCAAGTCCAGCTACGAAACGCGTGCTGAATGCCGCATGCTTCGGACCTTGGGGGCAGACGTGGTTGGCATGTCGACTGTGCCCGAAATCGTCGTAGCAAGACACAGTGGCATCAGGGTGCTCGCATTCAGTCTCGTCACCAACAAGGCTGTGCTGGAAGCCAGCACGCGTGGAGACGAAGCCGCCATTCAGAACATGAGCAAGCAGGAGCTGGACGAGTACTTGAGCAAGGGCAAGGCGAATCACGAAGAGGTGCTAGAAGCTGGAAGAGAGGCGGCCAAAGATATGCAGGTACGTTGACCCAAAGTTGATGATGATTGATTGTCTAGCTGACTTGATGCCCAGGCCTTGGTCAAGCAGGTCCTATCTGACCTTGGCGCAGCATAAAGCAACGCATTTGTATGACGCTGTCGTGGCGTGGGGCTCGGGACTTTGGATGGCGCCTCATTGGAGCAAAGGCCTCGTGCTTATGGACAACGGCGGGGTCCCTGACGCAGGGTGTTACCCATGTATCTAGCGTCAATGAGGGCGGCGAGGTTGGCGCGCTTGCGGGCGTGGCCACTGGCTGAAAATCCTCCCGAGCGAGCCAATAGCCCATGAAGACTCATGACCAAGGTTGGTAGGGCAACACATGTTGGAGGGCTGAAACAATTCGACACGAAGAGACCAATCATTCGTCACATGTCATCCCTTGCCAATCCTGCCCGACTTGCGCTTGTCCTTCATAGCCTTGTAGTGGGCCTTTTTGCCGCTGGTCTTGTTGGTCTGGATTTCGTCATACTTTCTCTTGAACCTGCCACTGTTCTTTTCCTGGGACAGGACTTCTTCGACAAAGGTTCTCTTGCGGTCCTTGTTCTGGATGCGGGCACTGTAGTATTCGGTGGGTCCTTCAACAATGGTACCGACCTGGGAATATTCGGGCACATCCTTGCTGTCTTCCTTTTTGTAGTGTCTGTGCGGGTCAAGGACGTTGCGCATCTTCAGCAGCTGGAGATCTCTCTTCAACTCTGGGGTCAGATCAGTCTTGGGCAAGTTGAACCATTTGTCGCCAGCAGTGGCCTTGCGTTCCTATAGAGCTCGTTAGAAATCATTCCAACAGGGCTGAGTAGTCAAAGACGTTGTGTGCAGGGTGCCTCAGAGTAACTATGAACTAAAAGCTCTCAGTGGTGCAGGAAGGGCCCAAGACGGACCCTTTGGTCTGCTCAAGGGAGAAAATTTGGGAATGTTTTCCTCATAGGCAATCAAGAGAAGGATGCAAAACGTACCTCGATCTTCTTCTTCCGTACCGCTACCGGGTCTTCGACCTTTCTGATTCCCTGATTGGCCAAGTCACGTTGTTGGGAGTCTAGCAGCTTTGCCGAGTCGATGCGGGCAACGTCGCCGTTGGTGCGTAGGTAAGGGGAAGCGATTTCTCCGGCATCGAGCTTGGGCAGCTTGAAGGCAGATGCAGAGAAGGGCTGCACCTGGTGAGCAGACGTGGCTTTGTCGCGCAATCTGACTTCAGCCTGCTTCAGGAGAGCCTGAGTTTGGGCTTCGGACAGATCCTCATCGTCAGAGGGCAAGGCATGGTCAGGCTCGCGCGTGGGCTCCGGAAGTGCTGTCACCTCCATTGAAGCGGTGGACGGTGTGCAGAAAAGGATGAAAAGCGAGAGACGCGCCGGCCAACCAAGGCAAAAATGCGACGGACGGGGAAATCTCGATTCCGGCTGGTCCATGCCCTGAGCGGTCAGAACTGGCAGAATGCCTTACCCGGACCTTACCCAGCGCTGTGTGCACGGGCCACAGGCAGTTCTCCCCCACCTGCACCCGACGGGATGGACATCAGCTCCGCACCTCTCTTTGCCCTTGTTGTACGTACATGGTACCGTTAGCAGGTTGGGCGTGTGAGAGGGACTAGGAACAATTCCTTAGCTCATGACACATACGAGCGTCAAGTTGTCAACTTGTGGCCTGGCTGAGGGTGGTGGATTCTCACGAGCGCGTGCTGTGCTGCGCCTGCACCACCTCACTCTGCTGCTGCATGATGGCTTCCCTTCAGTTGGTGCCTGACCATGATCGCCTCTCACCTCCACAGAGACGCCTCAGTAATCGACCGCTAGCAGAATGATCCTCGATTCGCGAAGACGGACTCTCCAGTCGAGCGCTTCGCATCACATTACGCACGACATGGCCAGGGGGTGGATTGGAAGCTGGCCAGCGCATCGCATCCATCAGTCGAGCATGCATCGGGACGAGTGAGTGGGCCACTGTCAGCATGGCACCTCGGGCAGCTGAGCCAGTCTCGCCTCTGTCGCCGGCAGGTCCGAGACGGTGGGTGATTGTTGTGATTGTGATGGCGGCGGCAGTAGTGAGTTGGCGCCGTCCGGAGACCTGGAGTGGAGGCAGGCAAGCCAGAGCGGCGCAGGCGTAGGACATGGTATATAGATCATCATCATCGTCACAGTCGGGACCTCGACTCAGCGTGTCAGTATCAGTGACAGCCCCTGCAACGAAGCGCACTACCTACGGATACCTTACCAGGACCAGGTCGGCGCTGGTTCCAAGACGCCCGCCGATTCGCTGCGCAACCCGCCGCTCCACACCCCAGGGACCAAACATAGCGCTCGAGGGCCAGTGGATAGTAGAGCACAGTATAGTCGGCCTCAATTATCGCGGCTGTTGCTGCGCTCCAAGACCAGACGCCACGCCAGGTTGGACGCGAAGCCGACAATAATTTGTCGCCTGCCGTGTCCGGCTCTGCCTTCCCCACTTCATTCTTCCTACATAGTCAGCCTTCCAGTTCACCGCATCTCTGACGCTACGAGCCTGCAACACCCGCTTCCATCGCATCCACAGTTCTCCATCGCCGCCGCAACGACTGCCACCCCGCCAGCGAATCAATTTCTTGCCCCCCGCGCCCGCCTGCACACTCGTGCGCTTCGGTCCAGCACAGCAGCCCGCCCAGCGAATGGTAGCCGTCCTGCCGCCAGAGCGCGCGCAATCGGCCCAGCCATCATGGACCCATCAAATCTCCAAGCCCATGGTCAGCAAAAGATGCGACAGCAGGCTCCACCCCGTCGCTACGACGGCCAGAATGGAAATCCTCTCTACGACCCTGCCAATGGTGGCCACTACGGTACGTCGTCGCCGTGAGCCTTGCATGTCAAGCTTTCCCAGCCAAGCCAAGACCTCGAACCGCAATCACTGACACGCATTCTTTGCAGGAGCGAGCGCAAGTGTGCGTCCAAGCCAAATCTTCCCACCTCGTCCTCCTCTCTGCTGATTCCGCCATCTAGATAGCCGCCCAGCACCACGCGCCGAACCCAGAGGTTTTTACAGGCCAATGGGCAAACGTACGCACCCTTACTTCTTCCTCCCTGCGCGACGCGGTCGTGTTGACGCGCATCTAGGTCAACCAGGGCCTCACTGGCCAGTATCGCGACATTCTCAATACCTACTGGCAGCAGCAAGTCACCAAGCTCGAGACGGACGACCATGACTACAAGCTCCACCAACTGCCTCTGGCACGGATAAAGAAGGTCATGAAGGCCGACCCAGAGGTCAAGATGATATCGGCCGAGGCTCCCATCCTCTTTGCGAAAGGCTGCGACATCTTCATCACCGAGCTGACGATGCGCGCCTGGATACACGCCGAGGAAAACAAGAGGCGCACGCTTCAGCGCTCCGACATCGCAAATGCATTGGCCAAGTCCGACATGTTTGACTTTTTGATCGATATCGTGCCTCGCGAAGAGGCTACATCACACAAGCGGTCCGGCGGCCAGGGCAGTTCGTCAGCGCAGGCTCAGGCGAATGCGCAGGCCGCCCAGCCAGGCGCTGTCCAGCAGACGGGCATGCATCCGCCGCCTCACCCAATGGCGCCGCCAGACTACGGCATGGCGCCGCACATGGAGCAAGATTATCGCGCTCAGCAGCAAGGCATGTTTGCGCCGCCAGTGCAGAGCGACCCGTCTGCGGCGTACGGCCAGGCGCCGCAACAAATGTTTGATCCGTCCATGTACGGAGGCTACCAGATGGCGCCCCAACAGGTAAATTGGCAACCATGACGCGTCTTTCAATCCTTCTAACTGCTGCGCTCAGCAGATGTATTCGGTTGGAGGCCAACGAGCTCCAGATCCAACGGGCGCGGGTGATCCAAGTCACAGTTATGGAGCCCACGACCCGGGCGCCGAGGCCGACGCGGATGCTGAGGGGGACAGGGAAGACTACGTGGGGTAGTATGATTCCTGTCAGGGTCTCGTCAGCCTCCGTCCGCCGCGGCGAAGAGTTGCGAGCCCTGGGCCGTGGGTGACGGACGGGCCGAGCGGTTTGCTTTCTACACGACGATGGCCTTCGTTTCGTTTCTTACCCTCCTACTTTGAACCAATATTTTCCGTCGGGAGGGTGGTTGTGGGCGCCGAAAGACAAGTTGGCCACATTTCGCGTCTTTCCTCCTCCATCATCATCTTCTTCTTCATTATCTTTAGTTGACTACATTTCGGCATTCCGATTGCATCATAGGGCTGGGGTTCGGGAGACGCTAGTCCTGGGCTACGGCTGGAGGACGCATAAGGCCGGAGGTAGATATCTCACTTGGTTTGGCAGGGCTGGCTGGGGGTGGAAAATGGCGGCACCCCGGCTGTTTGGAGGGCTTTGGGCAGGGCGTCGTTCGTAAGGACAGCACGGCGTTTCCCACTCTCGGGTTGGTCAGGACTTCTTCTCCGCTTTCTTCTCGTCGCTGCTTTGGCCGTGATGGATGACGGGAGAGTTTGGATGGGTTGTTGGCTACATGCTCCTGTCCCGAGTTGTCCCGAGAAAGCAACAATGATTGTCGAAAGGGTCTTGTTTGGCCGAGGCCTCGACGGCATTCCGGTGCGTGATTTGGGGCGGCTAAGTGATGTTTGCCGTGGCATTTGCGCGAGCAGTGAAGGTGTCATGAGGCCAGATAATGGCACGGCGTGAATACCACAAAAAGTTTGGGTCAAGGCTACTCTGGGATGGGGAAAGGGGCTTTGGCTTTGGCAGCCCTCGTCACTCTCATTGAGACGTATGGCGTAGCGATGCCCTGGACAGACGAGGATTGGGGGTTGACGTCAAACAGGCACATGTTGACGATGCAGCAGTGGGAGGCTAAGCCTTGAGACCCAAAGGTTAAGCCGAAACGCGTTAGAGAAACGTGCACGCCATGTTGTCTGTCGACGACGCTCTCAATTACAGGAACCGTGGTTCGCTGCCTATCGCGTAGAGGCAGCGGGGCACATGTGTCGCGCACTGTATCTTGTCAGCAGCTCCGCACGTCGGGACAAATATACCGTGGCAGAGAGGTCCTCGGGCAGTACTTTTGGCCCAGCGCCCAGAGCGGGACCCTGTTGGCGCTTACGGGTGCCACGACGGGAGGTTCAGGCTAGATGTGGTCCCGGCTAAGGTGGACGTGGACGGTATAAGAGCATCAAGTGCGGCTCTCCGGCTCTGTTTGCAGACGTTTCTTCGCATCAACAAACTGCCACCCCGCGTCAACTTTCACCCTCCAGGCCACGCCCAATTGCAGGTATGTGTGTTGACCTCCAGTTGCCCCGCCCGCACACCACTACCTACAGTTCCCCGCGTCGGGCGCAGCTGTCGTTGATTGCCTGAAACAGAGGCCACGGCCGGCCCGCGTCTAAGCTGCACACCCCTCCACCTCTGCCCTCTCAACCACTACACATTCACACTCCCTCTGTTTCAATCCCCTCGACTCCAGCTCACTCGTACGCCGCAGCCTCCTCTTGAAGCTCTCCAATTCCCTCTACATCAAGGCCTACCTCTCGTCCAAACAACCCCGCCAAAATGGTCAAAGCAGGTGGGGCTCCCGTCACAGGATTTCACTCGGTGAACAGGCCAGCTGAACCCTCGCAGTCGTCGCTGGTGCCTCCGGTGGTATCGGACAGGTGAGATTGACCACGCCGCATCGTCGCTACATTGCTGACCGAACGCCCTGCAGCCGCTGTCCCTCCTCTTGAAGGTCTCCCCGCTCATTGACGAGCTTGCTCTGTACGATGTCGTCAACACCCCCGGCGTCGCGACCGACCTCTCTCACATCTCGTCCACGGCCGTACGACTACCCGCTCCCTCCGAACTTGCGCGCCTCTGCTGATACTCTGCCCCCAGAAAATCTCTGGCTACCTGCCCAAGGATGACGGCCTCAAGAAGGCCTTCACTGGCGCCGACATCGTCGTCATCCCCGCCGGCATTCCTCGTGAGCGACTCTTGCACAACGGCCATGCACCTTGGTGGTTATCTGACTGGTTACAGGCAAGCCTGGCATGACCCGCGACGACCTTTTCAAGATCAACGCCGGCATTGTGCGTGACCTTGTCAAGGGTGTTGCCGAGTTCGCACCCAACGCCTACGTTCTCGTCATCTCCAACCCCGTCAACTCGACCGTTCCTATTGCTGCCGAGGTTCTGAAGGCCGCTGGCGTCTTCAACCCCAAGAAGCTGTTCGGTGTCACCACTCTTGACGTCGTTCGCGCCGAGACCTTTGTTGGTGAGATCGTCGGCGAGAAGCACCCCCAGAACTTGAACATCCCCGTCATTGGTGGTCACTCGGGCGAGACCATCGTTCCCCTCTTCAGCCAGGCCAAGCCCCAGGCCAACATCCCTGCTGACAAGCTCGACGCCCTTGTCAACCGTACGTATCTCCCTCAACCACAGATCTGTCCACCGCTGATCCATTGGCAGGCGTCCAGTTCGGTGGTGACGAGGTCGTCAAGGCCAAGGACGGTGCCGGTTCCGCTACGCTCTCGATGGCCTACGCTGGTTTCCGTTTCGCTGAGAAGGTGCTCAAGGCTGTCAAGGGCGAGACTGGCATCATCGAGCCTACCTACGTCTACCTTCCCGGTGTCGAGGGCGGTGACGCCATTGCCAAGGAGACTGGCGTCGACTTCTTCTCGGTCCCTGTCGAGCTTGGTGTAAGCATTCTTCTGGAAGACGGGGAATTGATCCACTGACCTATTCTTCAGCCCGACGGTGCCAAGAAGGCCTACAACGTTGTCAGCAGCGCGAATGACTACGAGAAGAAGCTTCTCGAGGCCGCGTACAAGGGCCTCAAGACCAACATTGAGAAGGGCATTGAGTTCGTCAAGAACCCTCCTACCAAGTAAGTCGCCGCCCGACTATTTCTTCGAAGAATGCGCCCTCTGTGCAGTGCGTAAGCAGGCACCGTCTCCTTGTTATCAGTTGACAGCTAATGGTGGGGGCTGATTGGCAGTTAGATTGTGAGATCACCACAATCGATTCCGACGACCCTTTCTAGACGAGACGAATCCTCTTTTCGACTTGAGATTTGCGGGCGAACCACGGGTTTCCAATCTGTTGAGTGAAGGAGCTTTGAGTGGGGATATACACTGCATGATGACATGAACTGGCGAGGGATGAGAAGTGGACTTCCAGACGAAATGATGGCAGATGGATGAAGACAGTCTGCATCTCTGGAGGTTCCGTTGGTATAAAGGCCCAATTCAATCCAAGGAATGATGTACCAAGCGGTCGAACGATGTGATGTGATGTGTTGTTTTGCCTTGATGGTGAAGAAGACGCGGAGTCGAGTGAAGTAAAGTAGCCACGCCCCAAGTACTTAAACCTGCTCCCTTGAGAAACAAAGAGGGGAGGGGAGAGGAGAAAATGTGGGCAAGCGGGCGTTTAAGAAAAGAAAGAAAAAAAGAGGGCTTTTCTACGTATCAAGGAGGGGAAGGGTTGGGTTGGGGTTGGGGTTGGACCACCCACGGAACGGAACGAGAACCACAAGTGGGTGAGGGTGGGTCGTTCAGCGGGTTTTGCGTTCCGACTTTCTCCTCGCACCCCTCGCCTCGCTCCCGGGTTGTCCCGCCGCGTGGTCCTTTCAGTTGTTTCTTTCCTTTGGCCCTCTCTCTTGGTGAACTGTGTGACGCTAGGTACCTCCCTCTCTGGCTTGCCTGTCTGTGTTTATCTTGTGTGTATGCTATGGAGGGGGAAGACAGCGGAGCTCTACATAGGTACACCTTCTCCAGGTATCCTTTCTGCCTTTCTGCCGCAGCGGCAACGCATGCAGAGATGGGAAGACATGGACGGGAATTGATCTAGCGGATGGGTGGGTTATTTGTCTCCCCTCCCGTGCATGCCTGCCTGGTAAAGTAGATTGATTGATTGATTGATTGATTGTTGGGTGGTGGTGCGTGGTGCGTGGTGTGAGATGAGGCGTGAGATGCAAGATCCTAGTCAATCAGTCTGTACGTATGGCAACGGCGCGTAGCTGGTCGTTGCTGGGGGTTTCTGGTCTTTATGGAGCTCTGTTGATGGTGGTAAGTAGGGTAGGGTAATTATCGAGAGGAGGTAAGAGTGTGTAGAAGGTCGTGTTGGAGCGGAGTCAAATATGACATGAAGGCATATGGGGGGCACAGGGATGGCAGGTAGGCAGTTTCCCTCTCCTGTTATTTCTTTGCGTTCCTTTTCTGTTGGGCGAGGAGAACATGTGAGGCAGGTAAGGTAGGTACTTTGATTGATTGACTGAATTTAATGTACGCTCCGCTCCGATGGGGGTTCTCGTCGTCATTTGACATCTCGCCATTGTCTCTCTTCATCTGCCCTGACCACGTCCGCATGCTCTGCCCACCCTTTTCCTTGTGCTCCCAAATAACCGCTTTTTGGGTCTGGCGTCCCCCGGCGGTCGAGGACTAGCCGAGCCCTTCGTCTCTCTAGACCTTCTTCTTGGTCTTCTTCTGGCTTGTTTCGTTGCCACAACGCGTGATGGTTGATTGGTAGTGAAAATGAGAAGCGGCCGTGGGTTGAAAAGAAGCATACGACAAGACGTTGAGCGGGACGTTCTTCTTTCCTTCGATGTGATTGAGTCTGCGCTGCTGCATGAGGAGACGCGTCAAAGATCGGTTGAAGTGGATTGTGAGACCGGGTGTCCGCGCAGCATTGGCGTTTTGTCCTTCTCTTGCCTGCACCATGGATCCCCGACCCCTCTTCCCAGTCTCAAATGCCAATACGTCGCCTGCTCTTATCCCCTGGGACTCCAAGTCACGATACTGTCCCATTCCTGCCCTCGGTCTTCCGAGACTGCTTGCCAGATGCCTGGAGGTGTTGTTGCCCGTGTGACAGGCAAAAGGTGCGTAATGTCTCCGACACGTCAAACGTCTTTCTCTTCATCTGTGCCTGCCTCACAGTGTCTGCTTTTGGACGGCAAGGCAGCGCTTTTTCAACTCCTGTGCATGTGCCATGACCGCCAGACCCGCTTGTTGCGGGCAACTAGCACCACGATTCTGACTGCGACCTCAGCAACAGTACGAGCAGGCTTCTCGACAGAAGCTTGCGGTGCTATGATTTGGCACCTTGCGTGCGTATCTGGAACGTCGCGCCCGGAAGGCCTGTCGTCTCAGCCGTGACTGTTGCGATGATGCCCATGCTGGCCAGGGCCCCGCGAATGAGGCCGGCTGGAAAGTAGAGAAACTACATCAACGCATCCCATGGTCAGACATCGCAACGTTTTCTAAAAATCGCAATTCTCCTTTCTCGAGGATATAGCATGAAGAGGTTGACTCACTGGCTGCGCGTTGCTAAGGCTCTGTTCGCCTTCGCCCTTCTCCAGGCTCATTTTGGACAGCGGCTTGAATGCGTTGTCGGTGAGAACGTAGATACCTCGGTGATTGGTTTTGAGGTTGTCGATTTGCTTGCGGAAGATCATGGTCCAGAGGTCTTTGCAGAGGAATTTGATTACGTCGAGCGTGTCTGTCAGGCGAGGTTTGTCGCGCGAGAATCTGTGGTAAACATGTCAGTGCTTGTGCGCAAGGTAGCGCTGTTGGCCTGGGAAGCGCCGGCTCTGGGGATCATGGTCTCCCGTACTCCGGGGGAGCGCGAGTTTCTTAGGCAGCATTGCTTCGCGCATGCCTCGTCCTGGATACTGCTCTTGAACAGAGCCCATGTCCGCTGACGCCAGTTCCGCTTCCCAGGCACCTCAAGCACGAGGGGCAGAATTTCACACGCACCGTTCACAGATTCCCAGTCCAACCCTGTACCCCAGCATATCCAATCGGTACAGAGCCGCCTCTCTCAGCTCCTCCTCATCCGCCGAGGCTACCGTCGCCGTGCCCGCCACGCTGGCCTTCCCTGCCTCACCAGTCTCGCCATTCGACGATACCAATCCTGGGCTCGTTATCCCCCCTTTGCCATTGCTTGTCGACGATCGTATTTGTGAGGGCGGCACAGCTGCGAGGTATTCTTCTTCGCGGGCGGCGAGCTCGGCGGCCATGCGGTAGGCCATGGGGACTAGCTCGATGAGGAGAAAGTCCATGCATGAGGCGTTGAAATAGGCGGACGCAGAAGGGTCGACCGTTGCGGCGGTCGTTGGATTGGTGGCGCCCGTCGTCGCCATGATCGTTGTGGCAGAGCCGTCGTAGGACATTGTCGCGGCAGAATGCGTGAGCTGGGTGCAGAGCTGCCGAGTGGTTTGGTTGCTCTATGAGCGAGCGGATTGCGGTGCAAGACGCGGCCTGGGTGGGAGAGGACACTGGGGGCTGGTGGGGAGCGTCGTCGGGGTTCGATGGCACCCGTAAGCGCCTGCGCGGTTCTCCGGTTGCGCAAGGCTGAATTGGCCGATGGAGTGCAGCCGGAGGTCAGGAGTACGAAGAGCTCCGAGAGGACGTGGTAGCGCAAACGCGGAGATTGTCGATGTCCGTTGGATGTGGGTGGAAGCGTGACGTTGCGTCGGTGAGAGGATCTGCGGCCACAACTTCCTCTGTCGCCTGCTGTGCAAGCTCGCCGACCGCTGGTCCAAACAGGGACGACTCTTCGCGACAAAGGCTGTATCTGATGTTTTGGTGTTGATGTAGCACTAACAACGGCTATACTCGACAGGGTTCCTTGTATTGGGTTTCAAGCTTTATATGCTCACTGAATGGGGCAAGCTACTGAAGCCCACCCAAGCTCTCAACTCCCTTAACAAGAATCATCGCTCAATTTGAGCGCCTGTCATCCACATCTCTCTTCCTTTTCAAATTCGACATGCTCTCATGCTGAATTCGGAGATATTCAATGCTGGAAGCTCCTACTCTGTATCTTAAACACTCTCCAAAACTTCAAGCGCCACACCTTCGTCCACATCAAGGCGGAAAAGCAGATGCATTGACACATATAGGACGCCACAGGTGCTCCTCTCCAAATCGACCGAAACTACCTCCAGATGGTTTGTTGTCTGCCTCATTATTGTCATCGAAAGCGTCTGCTCTGTACAGCTGCCCTCCAGACGGATCATCTGCCTCTTTCCTTCTGCGATCACGGTCATCTCTCATCATGATGTTTACAGGCCACATTGGGACGTAACAAAGCTCCTGCGTCATCGAATTAGCCAATCCGACTATTGAATGGGATAATTCAACTTACATCTGAAGCACAAGGTTCCTTGCAAGTAGTCCACTGCTCAACCCAGCCCAACCACGCCATCAGCTCCTCCACATCTCTTCTCCATAGTGACTTTTTGGCGAGCATAGAGTGATCCAGGCTTGGGTAGCTATCCATATCCTCGGGAGCTTTGTTGAGGTGCCAAAGCCATTCGTACTCAATGCCGAGCCCAACCTTGAAGACTGTCTGGCAAAGTCCATCCAAGGTTTCTTTGACAGACCGGGACAGCAGTTGCTCTCCCTCGTTCAACTGAGAGCTCTGTGTGCTGTACTGCGTGCGACAACGCTTGAGGGCCGCTTGTGCTCTGTCAGACTCGAGAGAGAAGCTTTCTTCCAAGGAGTCATTCCTTTACGGCCTCTCGGGAGGATATTCAAAAAACGGCATCATGAACAAATGAGTAATGTCTCTCAGCGAACCCAACTAGTCCCGAAAAGTGATCCAGCTTTCTTTAGGCTCCTCACTCAACAATCTTAGAAGATTTTCAAGGTTCCAGGTGTAAAATGTTACGACTTCTTGCGCAGTGAGTCGCCAGTCAATCCCACTACAGGACGTGGTCTCATTCCCGAGCACCGCCCTGAGCCTCTGCTCAACCGACGTTCGCATTAATGCTCCGTCCTGTTTGCTGACATTGCTGATACGATGAAATCTCGTTCGGCGCATCAACTCCTCGAGGGCCGTTGCCCTCTCTTTCTCATCTTCTGATGCTTGCCAGTGTCCACTGAGCGAAATGTTGAGCGATTTCCTGTCCGATTTTACGCGAGATGTGGCCTGAGACTGCAGCTCGGGGTCTTAAAAGGTGAAAAAGCCACACGTGTCGACTCGAACGCGAGCTTCTCCACGACCAGGGCCAACAGCTGTACGGCCGTAGTGTCTGACTCCGGCTGTAAACCACATCCACAGCGAGGCATAGCGGAACGGTTCGCTGTAGTCGGTCATATCTGGACCGTGCCGGCCTTCTTTCTCGCCTTCCTGCGCATTCGTCTGGCCGCCATGTCCAAGTAGGGCAATCTGCTCAGCCCCGTGTTTTTTGGAAATAGCTTCATCATCAGAGACCGGCCTTCCGGGCCAACGCTCCTCATTCTTCATGTCGATACGCGGAGCCGACACGTTGAGGTTGGAGACGAGCTTCAACGAGGGCGAATCGAAATCGCACCAAATCATCTCAAAGCCCGCATTCATCCTGACAACGCCCTCGTAGCCCCAGCCCTTCCCACCCAGCCCATGCTCTTTCATCCAACTGCAAAGGCCCTCCGCCCTCCAGTACTCGTCATCGAGGGGTTTTCCACCGCCATAATCCGGAGGTCCCCCGCCAGGCGGTCGACGCGGCCCACCTCTCCGGCGAACCGCGTCCTGGAGGTGGCGGCGGGCGACCAGGTCCTCTTGGCCACGGTCTTTGCCTCAGATTCTCGCTATCCCCGACCAAAAACACCATTTGGCTCTCGGTCCCGATGCCGATCGAGTCGGCACTCACGCCGTCAAAGTACAGCGCCTTGACCGGCCGCGTCGTGCGGTACGTCAGCATGCGCGAGTCCTTCAGGTTGCCCATGATGCCGTACGACATTTCGACGTCGAAGGCGAGCCATTCGGGCGATGGTGGTGGGTACGCGTCGTGCCGCCCGTGGTAGAGCTGCGTGTGCGCTGGGATAACGCACGCGGTGATGGCGTGGTCTTGTGGGAAGAAGGTGTTGGACCATTCTGATAGAAGGCCTGAAAGGGAGGAGAAGATGTAGGGGGCGGGCGATGAAAAGTTCAGGAATGATGAAGAAAGTGGTTTTGCTTGTGGTCCAGGATGCTCATGGCGGTCTGCATGGTTGGCGGACCCTGTCGAAGCGAGTCCACTTCCGCTTAGCAGTAGCAGACTTCTGAAAACTTGCGGCTTCATTTTCACGGACCTCCTGTCAATTGTGAAACTCTTGATGACTATACCACTTTGCTGTTCAGTGAGGACAGGAAAGCTCTGGAAGGGATGTGGTCACTTGGAGAAGTTTAGGTTTGGTTTTGATGTCATTATCGGTGACGCTTCCCAGCTTGCTATTTGCTCGATTCTTCCTGGACCTTGTGCTACTGCAGCCGCAATTCTCCTACACCCCGATCTCTTCATGCCTTCGTGCTTCACGCTTCATTTGACTGTCAACATGAGAGTCTCCGTTTAGCGTGAGGCTTGCTCCACATTCAAGTCCTGATTTCGAGAGCGAGTGAAGTCAACGTTCTTACCACTTGTCAAATGCTACAAACAAGTCTCGAGAACGCCTCTCATTTCATTTCAGTCTCTTCGCTTTCAGTCTCAACTGCTCCTCTTCTTCAATCTGACCACAAAGTCCTCCTGGAAAGTAAACCACTGATTATTTACCGTCCACTCCCTCTCCGGCTCGTCAAACCCCAACTCAAACTCCCTCAACAACTGCGGCACAACCTTGCACATCTCAATCAGACTTATGTTTTTTCCCAAGCACGTGCGACTGCCCGCGCCAAATCCAAACCACGCCATCTCCATATCGCGAAGTGCCTCAGGGCTGCTCTCGAGCCACCGTTCGGGCACAAACGCCTCGGGCTCAGGGAAGATGTGTGAATCGTAGCCCGTGACCCACGGATTGACGCCCACAATGGTGCCACCGGGAACGCGGCGCCCGCAGATGGTTGCGCCGGTGGCGGGGACCTCGCGCTCGAGGATCAGCCCGACGCTAGGGTGCAGCCGCATGGCCTCTTTGATGACGGCGTCGAGGTACGGCAGGTGCGTCGTCGCTTCGCGGTACGTGATGGGGTTGCTGAGCAGGCCTGCGGCGTCGGCCACGTCGATGTGCGCGACGAGTTGGCCAGTTTGGGTGGCGTCCTGAGCAGGTAGTAGAAGATGGCGCGGAGGGCGATGGCTGTCGTGTCGGATCCGGCAAGTACGTTTGTCGATAGGTGCACGAGGATGTCGCGGGCGTTGATATTTTCGGGGAAGGTCAGTTCCGTGGCGGTCCAGCGTGAGAGCATGTCGGTACGCGCGCTGAGGAACGCGCGCTTTTGCTCCTTGGTCGTCGTCTTGTTGCTAACCAGACTGTTGACGGAGTCCATGGCTCGCAGCGTGAAGTTTGTGATTTCGTTCCACGTCTCCATCGAAGGGAGAAGGATGCGGAGCAGTGGGTTGCCGAGAAGTACGTGATGCCATTCAGGGAGCTGACCAACTTGTGCCGAGTACGCCTATTTCATCTCTTAGTACAAAGTAGATCACAGAGAGGGGGAGTATTGTTCACCAGAAGTCCACGAATCGTTTCCATCATGCCATCCACATCTTGCCCCTTTCCCAGAAAGCCGAGCCTCGTGCTGAAGCTCAGCTCGCCTACTACATCGAACGCGAACAGCTGCAGCCACATGCCCAGGTCGACTGCTTGATTCTTTTCAGCGAACCCAGTCAGTTTCTCCATGAAGAGTCGAACGCAGTCATCGACGGCGTCTTCTTTGTCGAGTAGAGCGGTCATGCTGTACGCATTGGCGACTGCGCGCTTCATGTGACGATGATAGTCCTCATCCCGGACCGAGAAGAGGTTGACTTGGAACTGTGTTTGGTAAATTATGCTTTGGATGGGATAGAAAGCAGTCTTTCAAGTCACATTAGTTGCCGACGGCACGAAATCATGGGAAATTTGACCTTTGTAAACCCCTTGTTGAGACCATAGATATTCCGTATTTCTCGAGGGTCGGCCACCGATATCTTGTTTGGATTGATCCTGACCAGAGGACCATATTTGCGGTGGAGGTCTATTGACAGCCGATGGGCTTGTCCGCCGCGGACTTGGAAAAAGAACCACAGTCCCGTCCAAGCCGCGAGGGGAGGTCCAGGGATCGTCCAAATGCCTGGTTTGAATTTGTTGTAGAGTAGACGCAAGACAACAGCAGCCAAGAGGATAGGAACAATGTTTGCTTTGAGATTTTGGAAGATCACTTGGAGCTGGGATCCAGTGGCCATACTGATTGGAGTCTTATTTGAGCCTCGAAATACCTGGCCGAAAACACTGGAGCGTCCCGAACATTGTCTTGAAGTACCTGAGGCTTTAGATGCCAATCTGCCAAGGTTCACCCAAATATACCTGGCCCCCAGCTTATCAATAGAGTCTGCATGACTTGACTGAATGTCGCGAAGATCTTCGGGGCCCCGCGTTAGTCGCTGGCGCACAAACGGCGATGTTTCCAGAACCTGAGTTGGTGCCCAGGTCGCTGTGCGTCTGGTGTTCCTAAGTCTTCAAAGATCGGAGTAAACTATGCACCTTTACCGCGCAGTAATGACTGATCCACTGAGATGAAGCCATTGGCGTTTTAGGTTCGGGACATGCCACCGTATGTGGAGGGAGTAACGGCGACCCAAGCTCGGGTATAGAATGTCTTAACAAGACGAGATTGCGGACATTGATAGCTTCAAAGATTATTTGGATTCGGCATCCTCGGAACAGCGATAGCAGCTTACACAAGCAGTATAGCCGGGGGCGGCTTTACCAAAGCTGTCAAATCCATTTCTCGAGTGCCATGGCAGAATCGTCCCACGTGGTGCATCACACTCCTACGAGTTGAAGATGCGACTATACAGCTTCTCGTGCCTCCCGACCCACAGATCCATGACAGGAGCATTCTGCCCCGCTTCTTCGACCGACGTGTTCCAATACTCTTGCACCAAGCTCCACAGCTTCTGCCGCAGATCCCCGCTCGCCAGCACCGCCTGCGCTTGATACGGCCCCAGGACGCTCGCCCGCACCGCCGCGCTCGTCACCGTCCGCGCGTGCGAAAAGAGAAACACGTACACTGCGTCCTGCAGCTGGAGCCCAAGTACGCGGGTAAGGAGCCCCCAGAGCGGCGCCAGGTGCGCGTTCGGCGCCAGGTACGCGTTTGACTTGGAAGCTCGGAGCAGAGCCTGAAATTCCCTCAGGGCGTTGATGGCTTCAATGGCTTCCGGCGCGGGGCTGCTGTGTTGGGGCTTGAAGCTGCGATCCCATACAGACAGGAGCGCGCGACCTTGGGCTACGCTTGCGCGGCGTGCCACGGTACAAGGCGTGCTGGCGTCAAAGTCATTGTCGAGGTCGGCAATGAGAGACGGATCGCGAAATGCGGCAATGACATAGGGTATGGCCGTGCTGGCAAGCGTGCATAGCGATAGCCGAAGAAAATGATGGAAGAATGGTACTTGAGACGCAGAGGGCGGAGAGGGTCGGTGGTGCGCGAGAAAGGACTCTAGTCCACTGCTGAAGGCGAATGATCCCAATGGAAGTGCGGAGTCGGCTAGGATCAACAGAGTATGCAATGCTGGTGCACGTTAGCCAACGGGCTTTCTAGATGACCGGCGAATATGATACCATCATCGTTGGAGGGGCATGAAGGCCGAGGTGCCGCAGTCTGGGTCGCTCTCAGCCGACATTTAGCATGATGGAGTCGTCGCTCGAGATCGGCTATCTCGTCTTCGACAGATGGCTGGCTGCTCGCGGTTGCCATAGAACAGCGTGGGTTGCGCGGTGAGGCAAGGTAGTCAAGCTGTCGAGTGCACGTTGACGTGGTTCCCTGCGATTATTCGTTGCCGCTGGCAACATCCATACCACCCGAGAGCCGGTCCACCTCCGAGATTGATTTCGTCCGGATCCAAGGCATGATGAAGAGGCACCAGAGCAGAGTATCATCGTGTAAACTTTGATTTTGGCTGAGCCAAATGTGCTTCAGTGCACCCCATTGGCAGATATCCGTGTGATTCCATAAGACCCCATGACGCCGATTGATGACAGGAAACCGTAGTGATTGGAAAAGAAGCCCACCCCAGAATGTCCTTTCCGGGTATCTCACGCCGTGCCATTACCAGATCCAGACTCAACCCAACCGAAAATGAATATTGTGAACATGCAGTCATGCATGCAGGTGATGGAGATGTGTCTCATCATCCACGTCGATGCGGTGTTTCGGAATCACCCCTTGGTGTCCGTTTGTCTCGACTCCTTCAAGGCTAGAAGGGGCGCAAGTTTGGGCTTCTACGAGCTCGGCGTGTTGGTGGGCGTGTCTTCCTTCTTCTGCGGGATGTCTGCAAACATGCTACTGCCATTTGCTTGCATGTTCTTGGCGCTCATCTTGCCGAACAGCGTCTTGGGCTTCGCCCTGCAGCTCAGGTGGTTAGCATGCAGCTTTCACGAGGACACGTGGGCTGCGCTTACTTTTGGAGGCCATGCTTGTTCTTGAACGCGGCGAGCTTCTGAGTAGCGGGCGACTGGATGCCGTCTGAAGGCGAGACGTATTTGGATTCCTCCAGTCTGAGAGGAGGGTCAAACCTTGAGCGATGTGGGTGAGTCTAGTAAAAGGAAAAGAAAGAGACTTACTGTCCGCTCTTCATGCGCGACTCGAGGAGCTGGCGGTGGTACTCCATAGTCTTGGGCTTGTTGTCTTCGACAGGGTTCATCGTGGATAATTGCGCGTTGGTGTTGCGGTCGGCGAGGACGTTGGAAGACATGGTGAGGCGGGTAGGAGTGTTGCTTGGTGTAAGTCTTTTAGAGGACTGGAGGATGCTTGGATGGTGGATGCGAGTGCTTTTGAATGATCTGAACCGAGAGGAGTGGTGACTTTGAAAAGTTGAAAGATTCTGAGGGCAGCCGGGCAAACAAAAGGTGGCCGATAGTTGCCACGGCAACGACAGCCGCACCGTTTGTCCTTCGTCATCGCCCGGAGAACGTACCTTTGCAGCGGTCACCATCTGCCCAAACGCCCGAAATTGTTCGACTCAGGCCTCGAAGCCCTCTTCGCCAGGCGATCTCCTTGGCCAGCTGCACAATTGGTGGCTGGACCGAACACCTGCAGCATTCATCACTCTTCCAATTCGCTCTCTTCTCCGAAGGCTGCTCTCGCGAGTCATTCCTCCATTCGACCTTTGGGTCACAGGGCTGGTCTCCCCAGGAAACGTGGTCCGCACGCAGCAGTCAACCGGGTGGCAACGACTGGGTCTGGAAATGGCCTGACGTCGAAAGAATGGAGAATCAAGCCTACCCAGCGCTGTTTGCACAGAGCAACCGACAACCGGATCCAGATTCAGCAATCTACTGGTACCGAGCCTCCTTGGATTGTTTACTTTATTCCTACTCTGGTGCTTGCTGATCTCTAGACAATGGCTTTTTCTGTGTCTGTGACGTCGTCTGGCAAATTTCGAATTCACACTCAATCACCACGGATGCAACGTCAACAATGGACAAACAAGTCGCGTGCATCATGCAACTTCAATGAAGCAAAGGCATCATTCGACGCTCCGGTAGCATTTTTCCGTCAAGCCTACACATCCTACCAATGCCAGTAGTGATGCAGTGTTGACTGAGTGGCTCACATTCTTACTCTCTGGGACCTGCACCAGATAAACTGTGGATTTCCCCTTGATCTGCTTTCAACCGCCATCCCCGCCCCAGTGTCCAAGTAGCTCCGCAGCTGATCGGGTCTACTTGTAAGGATGAGCCACGGGTGTTTGTAATCGAGTTCTTGTTATCCCTGTATCGAACGCAGGTGCTGGCAAGGCTCGACGCATGCCTTACGAGTCCTGCCTCAAGACGAGTTGGCGAAAGACCGCTTCGTTCTGGATTGACCTTGAGTTTGGCCTGGCTCTGATGGTTTCCATCGACGGTTTAGTAACCACTTCAATCACTCTCCTCGTCACTGTCGTATGCAACTAGGGGACCCTTGGCCTTCGCATCTTCTTTCTTGCCGGCTGTAAAGGTTACGCCGGATCCCTTAAGGGCGGCCAGAGTGCTCGCGTCAAATATTCCCCCTGATCCATCTTCTTGTTTCTTGTCTGATACGCGTTGCTGGTCGAATTGTTCCTCCTGTTCAGCGGCAGCTTCGAGCAGCTTCTGCTCTTGAGGAGCCTCCAGCATGCCGCCGTTTCGCGCAGCTTCTATTTGCGCCGATTTTTCTTTTGCGTACCAAACATCATCTGGCGCATCGTATCCTTGGAGTCCAAAGCTGCCCTCAATCTTTCTTCGCTTCTTGGCCTCAGGATCGCGGCCTTCAATCTCTGCAACATAGTCGGCAGGCAAAGCACGGCGAATGGCCTCGGCAGCCTGTTCTTCAATGCGATGTGCCTCGCGTTTCTGCGCTTGCGGATTTGGATCTACTGTGGCCCACCGGACGTTCAAGACTTCGTTGTGATCCAGTGATTGATGCGCCATGGCTTCTTTTGCAAATTGCGAATTTGCCTCGTTGCTGTACGTCACAAAGGCAACACCGCGGTTGTTCAAGACGCGAACTTTGATCTCGTCAGCCATGTGGCCCAAACGAAAAGTATTGACCCTATTCCATTACTTACTGCGATCAATCTGGCCCCATTCTTGAAAGTGTCGTGCCACGATTTCTTCAATGTCGTCCGTAACGTGGATGCGGCCCACGTACAAGGTCCTGTTCTGCCTCATGAAACTACCAACTCCACCCATATCATCGCGGTAGTCGGAAAACTTGTCGCGGCCAAAGCAGTCGACGTTGGGGTTGAACATGTCGTGAATAGTTGGGAGGCGGTGGAGGTACTCGCAGTCTGAGCCCTTGGGACACAGGCCTCGTGCGAAGAACAGGCAAAAGTAAGAGCCGGGTATGCTGTCTGCTCGAGTATATCCGCTGTCCCGGGCAACGTTGCAGCGCGAAGGTGCCGCATGTTTCGAGAGGTACTTATCCTCTCGATCACCACCACTCCATTTGTTGTACCATATGTTGAAGATGGTGCCAGTCTGCGGTGGCGGCTCTGACTTGAACGTGCTGGGATCGACCTGGGGGCGAGCAGGGCGGCGCTTCTTCCGAATGATCTTCTTCACCTTCTTGCCTTCGGCGTTGGTGGTTACGACGGCAGTGGTGTTGTCTGCATCGGCTTGAGGTGCTTCGGCGAGGGTAGCCACGACGTCATTCTGTTGCGCTTGATCTTGGACCACTGGAGCAGTTTCAACATCAGCCATTTTGAGGTATGCGCAGAAGAGATGAGGAGAGGATTGGATGGTGGAGCTTGACAAGAGCAAGACGCGACGAGAAGCGGCGAGTTGGGGATTTGGCACGTTTGGACTGTTTGCTCTGTTTGCACCAAACAGGAGCTTGGAGTCTTGGCGGTACCCGGGTCGGCCGTTGTCGGTCTCCGACCCGGGTGTGACGTGCACCTTCGGCTCGGCTACGCGATCGACCATCCACCTCATCTCTCTCCACCTGTCAGATGAACCCGCCGGCGACATCAGTCTCTCTCCATCACCTCGCAATCACCTGAGCCATGCCGAAATCAGAGAGAAGCCATCTACTGTCATCCAGAGTTCCACCGCCGTCTCAAAGCCCTGTTCCGAAATATCTCACTTTCCATCCATGAGAACGAGCTGCGCGTGCCCAAGGCCGCCTTCAACACCAGGAACGGAACATGGTTGCTAGCGCAGGAACCATGTCGCAGCATAAGCACTGTAAAGCAGGGTTGCTTCGCTGCAGCCTCTCTCAATTGCTCTCACGCGCAAACCCGGTCAACTTGGAGACTGCATTCACTCCCGCATTTGGATACTCGCTATTAGGGCCGCGACCACCACGAGATGCTGGGATTTTCGAAAGTATCCAAGCTCTGCCCAGTAGAGCTACCTGGTGAAAAGAGTGATACCAGAACTCCAACATGCTAACGACGTGGATGTGAGGCCCATGGCTCTGGCCATGTCCCTGCACAAGAATAGCCAAGAGCAATAAAGCTCAGGCAAAGCTTCCCTCAAGTGGCTTTAGCTCCAATATGCCATGTAGAATACGGTAATCGCTTGATTATGGGCTACTACCTACGTATTACTCCCCTATTCCGAACTCGTTGTCTCACAAATCTGCCGTTCGTGCCTCTTCGCTCAGTTGCGCGCAGACATCGAGTTGCGCCAAGTTCATTTTCCACCCCTCAATCACCTCTCGCGTTGGTCAGTTGGACGCGCTCATCTTATTGCCAACACATTTCGCAAGTACTCTGTCTTCATTAATTTCTCTTCGAGCTATCGTCACCGGCAATCGCACACCGTAAATAAATCAACCCGCACACGCGCAAGGGCCATACTCGCGCAATCCATCATGGCCCATCGCCGAGACCGCCGGAAATCTTTCGAATTCGAAAAATTCCTTTACAGCACACAATCGACACGGATTCCCTCAACAACCGAACCGGATGTCGATGCTACAAGCAAAAATGGAGCGACCGAAAAGCGAGCATCGTCCATGTATTACTCACCAAGAAGTACCGGATCGTACTCCAGCAAGTCATCGTATCCCTCCGATGTCGAAAAGGAAAAAATTCCGCCAGTACCTCCCGTTCCTCCGACGAACGGGAAAGGTGAGCAAGGAGGAGGACCCGGAGGAGGAGCTGGAATGCCTCCTGGACAACAATCTGGCGACCCAATCAGCTTGCTTCCACCAAACGAACAAGAAGTCTTGAGAAGACAACTGGAAACGCCGTCTACTGTCGTCACGTACATGACTTGTTTCCGATACGCGGAACGGCGCGAGTGGATTATACTGAGCGTGGCATGCATCATGGCATGCACTGCTGGAGCCACTTTACCACTCATGACAATTATATTTGGTCACCTTTCTGGTGTATTCCGCGGCCTGTTTGCCGGCCAAATAAACCAAGACGAATTCCACAAAGAACTGCGCAAATACGTTTTGTACTTTGTCTACCTTGGCCTCGGCAGCTTTGCATCTACCTATACAGCCACCGTTGGCTGCATCTATGTTGGAGAAAGGATCACTCTCAGGATTCGGGAAAACTACCTTGCTGCCATTCTGCGGCAAAACGTTGGATACTTTGACAAGATTGGTGCTGGCGAGGTGACAACGCGAATAACCTTTGATTCCAATCTGGTTCAGGATGGAATATCTGAAAAGATCTCGCTGGTCATCACATCCCTTTCTACATTCATTGCCGCATTTGTTATCGGATTTATCAGATTTTGGAAGTTGACACTCATCCTGTGCGCCACTCTCTTCTCTATATGCATATCCATGGGAATTGGGACAAGATACATCACGCAGTATACTAAAAACGCCATCTTTGTGTACGCCCAATCTGGTACGGTCGCCGAAGAGGTCATCGGTTCCATTCGAAATGCCGTGGCTTTTGGCACTCGTGAAAAGCTAGCCGACCAATTTTGCTTTCACCTGGACACAGCCGAGTATTGGGCAACAAAGACAAAGGCCCTGTTGGCCGTTGTGGTTGGAATGATGATGGGAATAGTTTTTTGCAGCTATTCCTTGGCCTTCTGGCAAGGTTCGCGGTACCTGGTTGAGGACGACATAACTTTGGTCCAAATCATTACAGTTTTGATGGCCGTTATGATCGGATCTTTCTCCCTAGGCAATGTCAACACTTGGATCCAGTCCTTTACCAACGCCACGGCAGCGGCCGCGAAAATCTACAGCACCATCGATCGTCCCTCGCCAATGGATCCTGCGTCCCGGGAAGGGCGGACACTGCCCCATGTCCACGGAAGAATCGACTTGAAGGACGTCAAGATGATTTACCCATCCCGTCCAGCAGTGGTCGTGATGGATGGAGTAAACCTGTCCATTGAAGCCGGAATGACCACCGCGTTGGTAGGAGCTTCGGGATCTGGCAAAACCACAATCGTTGGTCTCGTGGAGCGCTTTTATGATCCTGTACGGGGTAGCGTATATCTTGATGGGAATGACGTCTCCGAGCTTAACCTGCACTGGCTCCGACAGCACATATCTTTGGTGCAGCAGGAACCCGTTCTTTTCTCCGGCACCATTTTCGAGAACATACGTCACGGCCTCATTGGCACACCTTTTGAAAGGATGAAAGAGGACAAAGTCCAGGAAATGATTCACGATGCGGCCAAAATCTCGAACGCCTTTGACTTTGTCACGGCCCTGCCCGATGGCTTCGATACCAATGTCGGTCAAGGAGGCTTCTTGTTATCCGGTGGTCAAAAGCAGCGTGTTGCCATCGCACGCGCCATTGTCAAGGATCCAAAAATTCTCCTCTTGGACGAGGCGACGTCGGCCCTGGACACGAAGAGTGAGGCTGTTGTGCAAGAAGCGCTCGATAGAGTGTCGGTCGGACGAACTACCATTGTCATTGCGCATAGACTTTCCACCATCAAGTCAGCAGACAAGATCATAGTCATGTCGAACGGCCGAGTGGTCGAGCAGGGCACACACAACCAGTTGATTGAAAAAGGCCAAGCCTACTTCCAACTCGTCAGCGCGCAAACAGTCGGTGCAACCGAAGGTGTCGTTCCTGATGACGACTACGACGAAGACAAGGAGCTCGCTCGGCGCGTTTCATCGTTTCCAAAGGCAAATTCGATGGCCGAAGATAACGGCAATCTTGGACTCTTTCCTCTGCGGCCTCTCAACACACATCAATCAATTTCCAGTATCAGACTCGAAGCAAAGAAAATTTCAGATGAAAGGGAGGACTATTCTCTTTGGGAGCTCATCGTCATGACAGCCAAGTACAACAAGGAGGAGTGGCATATCATGGCTCTTGGAATTGTTTGGTCCATCATTGCAGGGAGCGGCAATCCTGTCTCGGCCGTGTTTTACGCCAAAGCTGTCACTGCTTTGGCTAAGCCACCATGGCAATTTGGGCAGCTTCGCGATCAGATCAACTTTTGGTGCATCATGTATGTCATGTTGGCCTGCACACAGTTGTAAGTTTGGAAAGATGACCTTGTCCTGAAATTGACTGCTAACGCTTCCCAGCTTTTCGTTGGCCGGCCAGGGCCTGTGTTTTGCTATTTGCTCAGAAAAGCTCATTCACCGCATCCGAGAACGAGCCTTCCGCCAGATGCTACGCCAGGATATCGAATTCTTCGACGATGACGAGAACAACTCCGGTGCCCTCACAACTTTCCTCTCTGTAGAAACCTCCAATCTGGCAGGGCTCAGCGGCCCAACGCTTGGAACCATCATGACCGTCTTGACCACTCTGATTGGATGTCTTTCACTCGGACTCGCTATTGGTTGGAAGTTGGGCCTAGTCTGCCTCTCGTGCATCCCAATTCTACTTGGATGCGGCTTTTTGCGGTTTTGGATGCTTTCGCGATTCGAGGCTCGCGCGAAAAAAGCGTACAAGAATTCTGCAGCTTACGCGTGCGAGGCTACAAACGCCATCAAGACCGTGGCATCCCTCACCCGAGAGCAAGACGTCTGGTTGAATTACCACGAGCAACTGGAGGAGCAATCTTCGGAAAACTCCAAGTCCATTCTCAAATCGAGTTTGCTCTTTGCTGCCTCGCAATCCGGCATGTTTCTCTGCACGGCGGTTGGCTTCTACTACGGCGGCACTTTGATTGGAAAGCAAGAGTACACCCTATTCCAATTTTTCTTGTGTTTTGCTTCAATCACCTTCGGCTCTCAATCAGCCGGAACCATCTTCTCCTTTGCCCCAGACATGGGCAAAGCAAAGCAATCCGCCATCCAGCTCAAGAAGCTCTTCGACCGCAAGCCCGTCGTCGACGCATGGGCTACCGACGGCACAAGACTCCAGTCCCCCCTCGAAGGCGACATCGAATTCCGCAACGTGCACTTCCGCTACCCCAAGCGACCCGACCAGCCCGTGCTGCGCGGCCTCGACCTCAAAGTGCGGCCGGGGCAATACATCGCGCTCGTCGGCGCCAGCGGGTGCGGCAAGAGCACGACAATCGGGCTGCTCGAGCGCTTCTACGACCCGCTGGAAGGCGGCGTCTTTGTCGACGGCAAAAACATTGCGAGCTACAACATCAACGACTACAGGCGCCAGCTGGCCCTCGTGTCGCAGGAGCCGACGCTGTACCGCGGCACCATTCGCGACAACCTCATGCTCGGCATGAATAACGAGGAGGTCACGGACAAGGCTGTCGAGGCGGCGTGCCGGCAGGCCAACATCTGGGACTTCATCTCATCACTTCCGTAAGTCTCCCTACAACTTCCAGCTCCCCCGCCACTCCTCCTCTGTTGTTCTTTCAGTACCCCTAGTGCTAACACACGCTCGCTCGCACAGCTACGGCTTTCACACCTTCCTCGGCACACGCGGCTCGCTCCTCTCCGGCGGCCAGCGCCAACGCATCTGCATCGCGCGGGCCCTCCTGCGCAACCCGCGTATCCTACTGCTCGACGAGGCCACCTCGGCGCTCGACTCCGAGTCCGAAAAGGTGGTGCAGGCGGCGCTGGACCGCGCCGCGCAGGGCCGCACCACCATCGCCGTCGCGCACCGCCTCAGCACGATTCAAAAGGCTGATCGCATCTACGTTTTTGAGGGAGGCAGGGTGGTCGAGGAGGGGACGCACACTGAGTTGTTCAAGAAAAGGGGCAGGTATTTTGAGTTGGTTAATATGCAGAATTTGGAGAAGCATGCGGGTTAGGTCGGTCGTTGTTTTTTGGTAATGTATTGTCCAGGTAGACAACCTTCTGTCATTGGCTCTCTATAGTCCATGCAGCAGATGATGCTGTAAGCAGTCTAGGGAGTTGGTGCTTTTGCAATCGAAGTTCAAGCGAAGGTTGTCTCACTCGTCGCCACCGTTGTTAGACTCCCCTTGATATTAATTAGGTACGGCAGCTACAGCCCACCAACCAACCAACCGGACTATGAATATGTCCCCAGCCGCCGACCTGTCCCAATGTGCACCATTCCAATCCGACGCCCGTCCTGTACCAACCAAGCAGACACCAACGCCCAACAGCAGAGCCACCATGGCCAAGGGGCCCAGTCCACGTAAGAAAACAGTCTCATCGACGCGCCAGCCCAACCTTCAAAACTTGACGCCCTTCGCCTCCAACCTGTGCAACCTGTCCTTGCAATCCCCACAGTACTCCTCCCACCACTCTCTCACAGCTCTAACTCCCTCATTCGCCTCCCTCTCCGTCTCGTTGTCGGCACCCTCCCCACTCAACCCTTCCATGCGGCGGCCGATCATCTCGCCGACGCGGCGGCAGCGCACGTTTTCGTCCAGGAGCCAATTCTCCCACTCGGCCTGCAGCACCTCGCGCTCGACGCGGTTGACGAGGCGCATGGCGACGAGAAGGTCGTGCCGGTACGCGGCGAGGTTCTGGCGCGAGCGCCGCAGCCGCAGCGCCGTGCTGCGCGCCGAGGGCGCAATGCCCGGGCCCCCGGAGCCAGGCGCGAAGACGGGGTCGGCGACGGCGGAGGGGAAGGCGAAGGCAGAGGAGGAGGGGAAGTCTGGGTTGTGTAGGAGCGTCACAAACGTGGCGTGGCAGCCTTGCGGCTCCGCGAAGTCAGTGGCGTTGACATTGTCGCTTCCAAAGAGGGGGATCTGGGCGCCGTCGCTGCCTGAGGCTGCAGTGCTCCAGTCGGGGAAGACGGCGTCGGTGCTGTTGGCCCAGAGGTCTTCGACGTCGCGCAGATAAACGGCTTTGCTCATAACGGTGTCGGGCCCGACGCCTAGCCGCTTCATGAAGGACGCTGCGCGCCGATTTTGCCACCATGACCAAGTGTCGCGGTAGGACCAGATAACGTTGACGATGCTGCTCGCCAACAAGAGACCGACGAGGAGAGTGTGGGCTGTAAAGACCTTGGCCATTGCCGTCATGAGAGCTGTAATCCAGGCAATGAGGGTGGAAATGTAGTTGGCAGCCATGGCACGCGCGACGTCTGCGAGCATGCTCCCAAGGGTTCTCCTTACGAGCTTGAACACACGAGGGTGTGCTGTTGATGGTGGAGGCAGGCTCTGGGGCACCACTTGAGTTTGCGCCTGTTGGCCGACGTATCCAAAGATTTGGACAGCTTTCCGCGTGCGTGACTTGCTACCCAGCCGCTCGACTTGGCCAGCAATGACGTCGGTCAAGTCTTGTGCTTCGAGGTCAAGATCCTCGATGGCCTGCCGCTCAAGAATATTTTGGAGGATCTTGAATTGTTTCAACCAATCCACTTTGCCGTAGATACCCATTCTGCATCGGCTCTTTGCAACATGGGTGATGACGATCCTGGTGACCAAGACGAAGTCTCGAGCGTTTGGAAGATACCAGGGAGTCTTCTTGTCTACGATCACGTAGCAAAGATGGTCATTGAGAACCTCGATGACTTGGCAGTCTTTCGCAATCGGCGGGGAATTCGCATCGAGACGGTACTCGAATTCCCGTTTGTGACGACCACCCCCATTATGCTGAATCCACGGGCCCTGGATAATTGTGTTGGGCCATCGTGCACGGTAGAGGGTTTGAAATACAGCGCTCTTGTCACCAAACATGAGGTGGAACAGTGCTTTGGCACTGATTTCAAACTCTCGCTCAACAGCAAGCTGTACCATCCCCTGAGGTCGGTATACGACAGGCCTGGCGGGAAGCTTAAACCGCGTTGGTTTTCGAGCCAGTGTTGTTTCACTTGCGAACAAGTTGCCGTCGATACGAAGGCCTGATCTCAAATCGTTGGGTTCGCGCCGCGTGGGAGGTTCGAGAGGAGTATCAATGTTGGACATGTTGTCCCAGCTGTCCATGTCCGGACTGTCGGACTCGACGGTCTCCATCTTGATGAGCCTCTTCACCAGCTCCTCGTATGCCAAAGGTGCATCAGCAACGCAGTTGTGTACCAGAGAGTTGAGCCGTCTCTGCAGAAGCTTCAATGGCTCGAGGAAGACCTTGACCGTCACTCTTGTGAACTCGTCTCGGCGAGAGCCCTCCTTGAAGTGTACGAATAAAAAGTCGCAGTCGCGTCCTGGCGCAGCAGTGACTTCGTCAATGGAGTCGAGGTCCACCCCAGTAATCAAGACGAGGCCGAGATAGTTGCTGTAGAAATAGATCTTTGAGGCGGTGACGTACACCCGACCAGGGAATTCTTGCTGTTCGTTTGGATTCCACGTGGCCCGGAAGACCATGACCACTTTGTCTTCGCGGGGTACGTTGGGGAAGAGTAGATGGAACTGAGCATCTTGGGCACGCAGGGGCATTGGATACCACGCTGGGTATTCCTCTACACCCGAAGACGAAGGTCTTGGAGCTTCCGCCTTGGCCAAGTCCTGCGACCCGCCGAGGCTCATCGTCTTGCGATGTCGAGCGGCAGCAGGTGTGGGCGAAAGTTCAGGGGGGGCGGTCAGGCCTGATTTCTCCGGATCGGTAGGCGCAGTCCCTTCGTTTGACAGAGCCTTGAGAATGGGACTCGAAGGTTGAGAAAAGGCGCGCTGTTGTGAAAGGCGGCTGACCTCTCCCCTTTCAACTCTATTAATGTATCCCCAATTCGTCGAGCCCCAAAGGTTGGCCAGAATTCCAGATGGTAGCCCGCCATCTGGACGACCGAATCCTATGCCTCTATCAGCGCTAAGAATGACGGCAGCTTTGCTCAAATTGGTAGGAGCCGGCGGGTTGGCAAGCGTCGATGGAGCGAGGGAAGTTGCAGGCCAAGTGGCAGCTCGATCCATTGAGAGCATTTGAGAATTTGAAGGCGCAACGGCCATGTTATGGCTCGCTGAAATTAGGCTGGCGATGCCACCGGTGGATGGATTTGGAGAGGACGGCGTTGCTGAAAGTTGGGGAGTGACTGCATTCTTTCTGTGAAGATCGAGCTTTTGAATGATTCTCGCAGCATGGTCACGACCGCTCTCTCTTTCCCTTTCCAGCTCGCCAGAGACGTTACGTCGACCAATGGTGACGTCAAAACTACTTCGCGAAGCAATGTTTTCTCTGTCTCCTGGAAGAGGCAAGCTATCAATCTGCCTAAGGCCGCCAATCTCATCGCTGTCATGGGAAAGGTGACCATATGCCGACTTTGCTGCAAACTCGGGGTGTACAGGGGGACTGATGGCAAAGGCAGCATCGGTGGATGTTATGGCGGTAGCCTCAGTGCTGGCGGGGTCCTCGAGGGCTTTGCGCTTCGCAACTTCAAACGTGGCAATCCAATCGGTCAAATCAGCCTGAGTGTCTGCTTGTAGGATGTTTGTGCGGTCCTTGGTCTTGACCTCGAAACAAAAGCGACGTTCTTCTTGAAATGCTGGTCGGACACCACACAGCAAAACGCCCAGCTTTTCAGATTCTTCAACAGCACCGGTGCGCGATCCATGTACCAGCCATCCGAAAATACCATGCTTAATGAAGAACCACCGCCTAACCCAAACAGTCCGGGCCGGTTTCCCAGTAATTGTACGCTCAAAGAGCCAGCCGTGCTTTTCCGACTTTTCCGGTATGGGTTTCGCAGGAGACAAGGGAGCCGCGGTTGAATGTGATCCAATATAGGGAACGGTCGAGATGGAATAGTCGTCCAATTCGCGGGAGGGTCTTGCGCTGGCCTCGGAACTCTCTTCTAGCTGTTTTCTTGCAATGTGGAGTTCCCGCTTGAAAACACGGTCTCCATGCTCCATCTCCCGAGTCCAGCCCCTAATACGCTCCATTTCGCTGTTGTGTTGTGAGAACAACTTGTCGGTCGCATCTCTCGACATCTTCATATCTTTCCAGCGCTCGGTAGTCACCCGAACCAGCAGCTTGTCCAGCGCGGACCTGATCTGAGGCGCCATGACACAAAAGTCCATGGAAGCTTTGAGATAGTGTTTCCTTGCTTCGTGAAGTTGGAAAGCGTCCTCTCGCAAGCTCGATGGCTCCTCGCTCTTCTTCCTCCCAGCATATCGAGCAATCAGCTGGTCAAAAGTCTTTTGAGAAGCTTCCAAATTCCTTCTGGCATCTCGGAGACCTCTAATGTCGGTTTGGAGAAAGGCGCGAATGGGTTCCACGACCGTTCCGTCTATTCTCTTCAACCCCCTGATTGTGTTCATCCAAAACTCGCGCGCGCCTTCATTGTACCTTCGGATGGCGAGTATCGTGTAATCGTGGTCTAGTGCAGCCTCGGAGAGGCCTTGCGGGGGCACGGAATTGGTGGCGAAGGCGTTGAATTCCGACTCGAGGCTTGAGACTTCCGAGGTCAACTTTGAGGCAGATTTGACATAGTTGTCAAGCCAACGCTCGATGAGGTCTATTTGTTCTCCAAAGTGGAAGACGGTCGCGCGGAAGGTAGGACTATCAAGCGCGGCTTCTTTCAAGATGACGGGACTGCGGCATCATTGTTAGATTCGAAGGAGCTGTAGCTAGCAATGGGGTAGAGGGTACATTAGGCTTAATGGCTTGCTCACGGGCATCAACGAGGGCTGCTCGATGAGTGGCTTCTCGTCGGCCATGGTGACGACGGGGATCAGAGCCGGCGACGGATAGGAGTAACGGGAGGCTGTGGCTCAGGACGACATATTCGAGGCGTGGGTGTAAGAGGGGAGGGGGTTGCTGGCGAGCGCGTTCTGGTGTCTTGTGCGTTGCGAGATGCACGTCACTTCCGGGGCCAGGTCAATGCGGCGACGCTTGCAGCCAAGACCCTGAGCTCGGCGCCTATATCCGCCGCGGACTGTCGATCAGGGAAAGAATGCCGACAACGACGACAAATAGATTTGTCCGGTGGTGATGGAATAGGATTTTGTGGAGTCTGTAGATTTTCCGGCCAGGAGCTAGCGATGCAAAGAACGCCGGGGATGAGAAGACGTGGTTGGCCCAACCTCAGGCACCATTTTCTGACTACCGGCGGTCCTCCGCAAACACTAGTCTCCATTGGGTAAGCGTATTGGCACGAGCTTCGTCGTTGTCTGGAACTTTTTTGCGCGTCGTCTTAGGTTCCGCCTCGACAACACTCTGCCGTCCAACATGGCGAAATCTGACATACCCATACAAGATGGCCGCCCGGCCAAGCGCGCCAAGCTACTGGACGATTCCGCGTCCTCTTCTGACGAGTCTGAGGTCGACCTCAAAATCAACTCCGAATATGCGCGCCGCTTTGAGCACAACAAGAGGCGCGATGAAATGCAGAGACGTGAGTTGCGCACTCGTTACAGCCAAACTGCTGCTGATTATCTTTAGTCGAGAAAAAATACGGCAAAGCCAAGGTTGGCAAAGACGACGCAGGCTCTGACGACGAGTCTTCCGACTCCGAAGAAGAAGACGACGACGGCATCTTGGCCACCGTGGACCTGGACAAGGAAATTTCAAACGCCCTCAACGCCATTCGCAACAAAGATCCCCGCGTCTACGATGACAATGTCAAATTCTATTCCGAATGGCAACCCGAATCACTTCCGACTGCCGAGAAGAAGGACAAGCCCCTCACATTGCACGATTATCACCGCAAAAATCTTTTGGAGGGCAAACTAGGCGCCGAGGATGAGGAAGACGATGCGCCGAAGACCTATGCCCAGGAGCAAGCGAAGCTCAAGTCTAGCTTGGTAAAGCAAATGCACAATGCCAAGGCCGAAGACGAAAGCGACGCTGGTTCCGACGATGACAGCGATTTTATGGTCGCAAAGTCAAAACCGGAGCCCATGGAATCGGAGCCGAAGGGCAAGATCGTGCTGGACATTGAGAATGCCGACAAGGACCCCGAAAACTTTCTGTCAAACTTTCTGGCCGCGCGCGCATGGACCTCTGACAACCCCAACTTCAAGCCCCTTGAATCCGACGATGAGGACGAGGATCGCCGCGAGCAATTCGAATTTGCGTATAACATGCGATTTGAAGACCCAGAGACGGCGAATGAGAAGCTCAAGACGTACGCTCGTGACGCTGTGGCAAACCAGTCCGTTCGTAGAGAAGACAAGAGCGGCCGCAAGAAGCAGAGAGAAAAGGAGCGCGAGAAGAAGGAGGCACAGAAGAGCCAACGTGACGAGGAAAAGGCACGGTTGCGGAAACTCAAGATTGACGAAATGGAAGAAAAGGTCCAGAAGATAAAGGAGGCAGCTGGCTTGTCTAGCAAGGAATTTAAGATGGATGAGTGGGCTGATGTGCTTGACGCTGACTGGGATGATGGCAAGTGGGAAGAGGTTATGCGGAAGAAGTTTGGCGAGGACTACTATGACGAGAACGAAGAGGGTGCACTCTCGGAAGATGAGGACGTCCAGAAGAAGTCCAAGAAGCCAAAGAAGCCCAAGTGGGACGATGACATTGACATCAAGGACATTGTCTCGGAATTCGAGGACGAAGAGAAGCCAAAAATCTCGCTGTCAGATCTCGAGGACGAAGAAGAGGGTGGTGTCGCAATCCCCGACGACGCCGAAGCCATGGACATCGACGAAGACGACACCTCCAGCAAAAAGAAGAAGAGCAAAAAGCAAGAAAACATCGACGCCAAACGCGATGCTCGCCGCGAGCGGCGCCTCATCGAAAACCTTGTCGACCAGAACCTCGAAGTCGAACTTGCTGCGCGCCAAACTTCCAAGAATCCCAACGCTTTCCGATACCGCGAGACGTCACCCACAAGCTTCGGTCTCACTGCACGCGACATTTTGCTCGCGGACGACACGCAGCTCAACCAATTTGCCGGTCTCAAGAAGCTCGCTGCCTGGCGCGAGCCAGAGAAGAAGAAGAAGGACAAGAAGCAGCTCGGCAAGAAGGCCCGCTTGCGCGAGTGGCGTAAGGAGGTGTTTGGAGATGAAGAAGGCCCCAAGTACGGCTTTGCCGATTATGTGGAGAGGAAGTATACCGAGAAGGGTGTTCGGCCAGAGGAGGCGCCGGTCAAGGAAGAAGGAGTTGATATTAGGGAGGGAGGTCGGAAGAAGAAGAAGCGGTCGAAGAAGAGGAAGGCGGAATCCATGGACGTGGATTGATGCGGGATTCAGGTGTTTCCTATCTAGGTCTCTGACCTGTTGAAGCTTCGTCGCTCTTGGCTGACCTTTTGGTGGGGTTGATATTCTAGACAAAGCTGCGTTGCATAGCACTGGTGCAATATTAAAGGGATTTCCTGCTACTTCTCTCCACTGTTAGACATTCACCTTGACCATTGCTCTATGATGATGATGGGGTAATGTGTGTGGCTCATATCGGAACGCACTGTTTGTTGGAAGCTTCTAGTCTTCATGGTTTGAACGCGTGCATGTTGGGAGCGTTCATGGGTTCTAGGTACGTGCGTACAAGGAGCATTCAAGTCAAGTAGCAACATATGGGGGCATTTGCAACCTGGGGACTTCCTCTTAATCCTATTGTACCTCTTGTCCGTATGGTTGAAGGGAACCCATGGATCTGTAAGTGGCAGAAGTCGGCAAGTCCACTTCAGTCAAGCTGAAAAGGTACAACCCTATGAGGGGAGTGTGTAAGCAAACGTCACAGGGCGCAAGCCTAGGTGCAAGTGATGCGCCATCTATGCAGGTTGTCATGTGCACTCCCGTCAGGTAACTACATGCCTAGGCGAAGCAAGGTACAGACAGAGTGAGGGGTAGGTGCAGTACCGCAGACGGTGGTCATGCTTGTCGCTGACTAGAAGCCGGACATGGGAGTCCTATGGCAGCTGTCCTGAGCATGCGATGATTCCTGCGCATTTTGTCAGATTCAGATTCTCGGATCGTTCCAGAGACCTGGAGACCCACACAGTGCGCGCAGTCAAGGACAAAGACAAGAGCAAAACGGCCCTCACAGAACCACCACAAACAACCTCAGAACGAAAGGCTCATTGAAAACAAAATCATCAGCATGCTCTAGGATACTCTGCCCTGGTGTGGTGCCAACAAAGCATTCAGTCGCGCGCGACGCCGGCAACACACTCGCTCAGCCGGCTCCTTCGCCCAAACCGACCAACCAACCAACTACCAACGCACCTACGCGCTGGATCCGGCAAATGTGACAAGGCGCCAGGGCAGCAGACGAGAAGAGCCCACGTGTGTCGCCCGCGTGCAAAAGAGAAAAAGGCCATCGAACACTGCCTTCTCGCCAGTCGCTCAGCTGTGTGAGCGAGGCCAGAGCCCACGCGTGCGCGTGAGCGCGCGCGATGATGGCATTTATTCCAGCTTTCTAGGCCTCTTGACCACGGAGGAAATTGTGGCAGTGGCGACGGCGGGCAAATATGGTTAGGTAAGGTGGGCAGGCGCCAGGTGCTGCTCGCCTGCTTACTCGATCCAGGCTCACTTACATCCCAGAAGATGTCGTCGATGGTGTTGTAGGGCTCTACGATAGACCTACCTGCACATCCGCTTTTCTCTCTCTTTCTCTTAATACGCTTCTTTGTTGTCTGTTGGCTCTCCCCCAACCAATCCACATTTCTACGTACCTACTCCTGTTCTCTTCTTTTTTGGCGCGCCTCTTCTTCCGACGTATCGTACCTACAATCCATCATCAATATTCCTATTACCTGTTTCCGGTTCCAGAGAAAGGAGTCCACCTACCCACTTACTTACCTTCATGCGGCCCTCCCTTCTTCTTATTGTTCATCGCCCAGCTCTCTATCTCTCCGCGGACACGAACAAAAGAAACAAAAGACAAAGAACGTCGATCCAATTCGTGCAAAACGACCATCAACCTCACCCTCACCCTAACGAGCGAGTAAGTGCAGCAGGATAGGAACGGGATTTCAGACCTGCGCGCAATCCAGCAGTCAACGTCGAAGACCCAAGTCGCGAAATCGCCGTCGACATCCTATGTCCACAGGGCGCGCGCGCCGAATTGGGACGAAGAGGAATAGAAATACGCCTCTTTATTCGCGGCAAGACCAGCAGCCTGGGACACTCCAAGAGGTTCAAAGGACAGAAGGACAAGAAGGCAGACGGACAAGCATCTACCGCTTCTCCCGTAGTCTTTTCTTTCTCTCCCCGCTCCCTTATCACCCTCTCGCTCGCTCTCCAGGTCTCTCTCCCCCCACTCGCGTATAAATCATCGCAAAACCACCTCTTGCCACGCCGCGCCACGCCACGCCTCGCACCGCACTCGCATCGCATCCTCCCTCCACAAACCTAAGCTACCTAGGTACCCAAAACTCCGTGGCACACCACACCACGCGCACACACACCCATCCAATGCCGCCCCTCCCCCTCCACCTCAACACGCCCAGCGCCTCGCAACTCCGCCATGACCTCGTCCCCGCCGCCGTCGGCACATCCATCGGCCTCTTCGCCATCCTCGTCGGTTTCGTCGTCTTCATCGTCTTCTGGGCGCGGGGGACGCCGCGGCTGCGCACGCGCGGCTTGCTACCGGGACAGCAACGGCGGACGGGGTCGAAGCGGTTGAGGAAGAGGAAGGGAGATGGGCTGGAGAAGATTGTTGAGGAGGGCGAGGGCGAGGGCGATGAGGTTGAAATAGATAGGGGGGTGTCAGGGGTGGGGATGAGGGGAGGAGGGAGGATTGGGAGGATGCAAGACGACACCACGGCGAGGATGAGCGAGGGCGAGACGGTGACCGTGACGGATATGTATGGAGGCGAAAGCGTGGATGGATGGGAGGTTGTGCGGAGTAGCTCGGCGACGCAAGACGTTGTCGAGGTGGTGGGGAGGAAGGGCGAGGCGAGGGCGTGGTGGAAAGGGGGCCGGAGGGGAAGGGGCTGGTGGAGGTGACGGCGGGGGTGTATTAATTGACGAGGATTAAAAGACAGACTATGAGGAAAAGAAGAAATGAGAGGATTTAGGAGACCTCGCCAGACCGTCCAACCAGATGAGCACATGAGAAAGAAAGAGGTGTATGTACAAACAACCAAAAGGTGCAACGCCGAAGAGAAGATTCTGATGCAGAGAATACTGACAAGAGAGAAGACGACAAGAAATGCAAAGGGACAAAATCAATCGCTGTCATGCCGATGCGTCATTAGCGCCGTATCAATGCTGGCTGGTGGCGTCCACCCGACAGGGTGTCAAAATATATGACGGTCCCTGAATCCATCCGCGGTGAACGACAACTCCATAGTTTCATCCACGGTAGCGAATAAATGTTCCCAGGGTGCAGCCGCCCCAGCACTCACTCCACATTCCCAATGCCACTACCCACACTCCCTGGCACCTCGTCCAGAATATAGACGTCATTATTGCTTCCCTTTGATTTTCCCTTCCCGTGTCCCGGATTGCCCAGCGGTCCCATAAACTCTTCCTCCTCGTCGCCGAACAAGAAAGAGTTGCGATCCTCGTGGCCAGCACCCTTGACTCCAATCTCCTTCTTGGACGAAATGGACGACGGCTTGGACGGTGGCTTATTGCGTCTCCGCTCGCGCTTTTCGACGGGCTGAAAGGAAGAGCAGGAGGACGCGGCAGCGAAACTGGAGGCCGGCGTTTGTGTTGGTGGTTCTCCACCGAGCATCCAGGAAAAGGACGAGGATGCTATGCTGGGACGCGGACGCGGACGAGGTGCATCTAGTGGCCGCAGTGGTGAGGATTGAGTCGGCGCTGAAGACGACAAATTCTCGGCGCTGGCACTCGCAGCCGAAGAGCGAAGGGTCAAAATTGGAGTCGCGCTGCGCGTAGTGGGGGACGAGACAGAAGCCTTTTCTCCCGACAGTAGAGCAGCCCGGCTGATGAGCCCGAGCTTTGACGGGTCGGTCGGTGGATCTGGGGCTTTGCTGCCCTCTCCTGCTGGCGCCTTGGGCGCGATGGGAGTTTGAGTAGAAGTCAACCTTTCCTCAACCGTTGGTTCGTCAGGCAAGGGTATACTCGAGTCTTCCAAGTAGACTTGCAGGACCTGCACCTTTGCAATGGCCACCCCGAGAGCCTCGACTGCCTGCTTCTCGGAGCCCTTTCCCTCCATAGCTTCCTTTTGACAGCTCCACAAATCCGTGACTCCGGCTGCGAGCAGTGACGACAGCTCCTTGTTCCGACGCTCTAATGTCTCGATCTTCTGAATCAGCAGATCCGATTCGGATGGCATATTGAACTCTCCCCGAATGAAACTCTTAAAGTTGGTCGGATTGCGTCCGGGTTGGAAGTCTTGAAAGTTCCTGCGAAAATCCCCAACCGCGTCGCGCACTGCCTTGTTGAATCCCCATCGTTCTCCCGTCTTGTGTAGATCCCGGGCAGCACCTTGGAGAATGGCTTCGATTCCTCCGGATGGTGACATGGGTCGAAACATTTGTCGAAGGGGGGATTTCGCTCGATCGGGAGTTGACAAACGATCATGTTGCGGCGTATCCGGGCGATCTTGGGTCGTCGGCAAGCGTCCACTGTACTTGAAAATTATACCACTGGAAGTATGAACGTTGAGCTTTTGTTTCAGTTCAGTCGCGTCCTGGACGAATGTTCTAGGTTGCTCTGGGTCAGGCGAAGGGTATCTGAGTAGGGTTGCAATGCACATGTTGTCATCCGACTCGAGCACTGGGATTGTTAGCGTCAAGTCATGAATGCTCCTTGAGTGCGACCGTGCGCCCATGGTGACGAAGAACGACTGCTCCCAGACGCAGCGCACTAGTAGGTGGTGGTTCGGGTAGTGGATCAAGGAGTGGAATCTCACATACACGTCCAGCGGATACGCAGCAGCATCGCAATGCATACGTAGTTCATTATCTCCAAAGAGGGGTCAATGGCAAAGATCAGGTCCCACATGGGCAGCACGTCATCGAATGCAAACTCGCGACCATACAGGAGTCGCATCCATCGCCTGCAGTTGTTAGTGAAGCTCCAAACCATGCGCTGAAATCTCACATGAGGAACATCTGCGGAGCAATTTGAAGCTGCTCCAGGTGTGCCGCAAGCTCCGGGTCGGCTTTGGGCAGCAGCTTTTCGAAAATGTGCCGGCACTTTTGAAGCATTGGCGAATCGCTCGACTGGTCAGTCTTGGACGGCTCGTAAAAGACTTTGGCGTTTTGCATGACCAGCCCAAAGAGCGTGAACGTGTCATGCTCAATGTACCTCATGTTGTAGAGTTCGAGCATGAGGTCTTTGCCCTGGCCTTTCCAAACCGCTCCCTTTTGACGGGGATCGATGGCGTCTCTCTCCACAACCCACAGTATGGGCGCCAGCACCTCGTGCATTCCCTGTCTATATCCGACCTCTGGATTCAGTTTGCAGAAGATGAAGAGTATATCCAGCATCATCTTCTGCGTCTCCGGCTGGCGGAAATAGGTATTGTCGGGCATGCAGCGCTCGACATCTTGGAATATCTCGACGCGCAGAGCCTCGTCCTTGCGCAAGGCAACCCAGGGAGACTTTAAGGCTTAGTCAGAAGTCAGATTCTGATTGTGATGTCGGGTTCTGCAGGACAGGCGCAATGCGGCGCAAACGTTGGGGTACGACGTACCTCTTCATTCTCGCTCAGAGGGTCCAGAGCCGACTCGACCTCGTCAGGATTTTCGATGGCGCGGAGGAAGTGAGAGCGAAGGGAGTTGTATATTGTGCGCGAGTCGGACAGGATTGTCGGCCATTCGTCTCGGTTGGTATTCTCGAAGAGCAGAAATGCCTGCGATCAAAAGCTTAGCGACTTTTCCGTTGGCTGCAATCGCGGCTGAGGCTAGCGGCTGGGTTTCTCGGTCGTGTCTTGGATTCGCGAGTGGTTGCGACGTCGTACCTTCCAGCAGCCCGACCGCTGTGAGTTGACGAGGGTTGCATCATCACCGTCGAGCGCAAGCAAGCGATTGCGGAGCTCGTCCAGGCTTGAAGCCTTGTCGAGCAGGTCCCAAGACGCTCTAGACAAAGTCAGTCTTCTGATAAGGCTCAAACAAGCTCAAAGTTTTGGGTTCACCTGGCATCTCCGGCGGACCTCATTGTCGCGTTGACGAGGATTGGTCGCTCTCGGGAGCTTGAGCGGATGACGTTTGGTTTGGGATTAAGCAAGGGCGGAGCCGCTAGCGATAGCACGGACCACTCGGTTGACTTCACCTCTCGGTCTGAAGCGGGCACAAGTCCTCTCCATCAGCATTCCACCATCATCGGAGCAGCTTGTCGGCCAAAACTTCACGGTCAACCACGTTGCGAAGCTGGTGGAAATCAAAGCATTCACGAGGTCTGTATCTGCAACAACAAGCCTGGACAATCATGGAAAACGGACCATCAGCAGCAAGATATTCATCATTCAACTTTCTGCTTGTCGCAAGATCCTTCGATCCACCCATTGTACCCTTCGCACACGAGACTCACCCCGGAAACCAAACAAAATTGAAGCGCAGCAAACTGTAGCAAGAGCCTCTCCATTCTCAAACCGCTCTCAGGACGCATGATTCCTTTTTGATTCTGCGTCCATCCTCGGCTTCATTGACGGGTGTCAGTCATCCATCCGGACCCATGTTGTTTATTACGAAAGGTTGGTGCACTGAAAAGGTTGTTCTCGTCAGCAAAAGTCATATGGTCAGGGGAACCGTTTCATGGCCAGCGAACATGCCTGGGTCGGGAAGATTGATCATGCCGGGAATGCGAAGAGGGTGGTGAGGACGCGTCTGGCCCGTCTCGCCCAGACCCGGAGCAGAGATCTTGACGGACTTGCCGTTATTCTCATACTTTTCGAGAGCCTGATAGATGTCCATCTTCTCCTTGTCGAACATGCCAAAGCGACGGGTTTTGAGGGCTTCCATCATGTACGCGCGGTCGTCGTCAGAGCTCACAATAGCGGGTTGCAAAAGAAATGGCATCTCCTGGCACTGTGGCTACACCCAGGGAGCATCCGTACACTGCTGCAGATGGGACTAGGGAGCTGTCGTTCGCTACCGCAACCCATAGCCCTGGTACAAGAAAGTCACGGTACTGGAACTGCATGATCTGGAAACATTCATTGACAAGGTGTTTGCCCTCTCACAGGTAGGCATGATGTCAGAGGTGAGTATTCAGGTGTTTGACATGTCCTCAGGCGCGCTCTCTCCCAGACAAAACACCACCACGCTTCTGAGCCATATCCTTCTCCCTCCCATCCATCGCTCCAGGTCTACCGCCCCACGTCTTCTCCCAAGAGTCTGTCACAATGCAGTCACTCGATCCTCGTCACAACGAAGTCCACCCACTCCTCTTTCTCCGGGTCGACGGGGTTGGTCGTGCCAGGAGGCATCGCAACGCTAGATACGCAGGGAAATCAGCAAAACGCAGCAATCGCACGAAATACCCTCCACTTACAAGATCGAAGCTTTCAAGTCACCTTCTCCATATTTGCCGGCAGGCTGACCTCCCGCTTCCTGGACAGCGTCCAACGCCGCGTTCAAGCGGTCGAAGATGCGGCGGAAATTGGCGTTTGGATGGAACTCGTCCTTGTCGACATGTTCGATCTGACGGCCACCGTAAGCTCTTCGTATTCGGAACTTTTCCAACTTGTGTGGGCGAGTTTAGGTGGGTAGGTACCTTGAAGATCTGCGTACCCGGAGCGTCAGAGTCGGAAGCCATGGCAATGAAGAGCGCTTGTGTCTTGTTGTGTAGAGGGAGGCCTTGAATATCCAATGTCGGAGGGGTACAGGAGGGAGAGAAGTGCAGGCGAGTGAGGTTTTATATCCTTTTCAGCCGCCGATTCTGGGTCATATGCACTTTTGCAGTCATCTCTGGCATCACAAGACTTGCTTTCTGCGATTATTCTGGGTTCTCGAGGCTCGAACGCAACGTCGCCGGCAAACCCACAGAAATCCAGTGCTCATAGCAGCAACAACCGCACGTCCACCTCGTCTTCTTACAAAGCACTCCTGTTCCTAATAAATGCCGGCAGTATTGCGGAAAGGAGACAAGATTTGAAGCTTGCATATATCTTTCATCGACCACTGTCAAAGCACCGAATGCTCCCAAACACATCCCTCTGCCAGCTAGCCCGTGTCTGAAGACGTTATCTGACAGTGAGCGGAAAGACGGCTGAACTGCAATAGGAGAGGACGAACGAATGCTCCTCTGACAGAGTCCACCACCCACATCTTTCCCCCCGGAGTGCTAGGCACCTCGCCTTCCTCCAGCCAACCAGCAAGCGCAGGCGCAAAGAAATCTCCCAACGCGGTAAGCGCCGTCGCCAGGGCATCGCGAACCGAAGCGCCTGCGGGCACAGACCGCCAACCGCGCGAGCCAGCAGTATAAAAGCCCCTCAAGCCCCGTCCTCCACCACCTTTTCCTTTTCTCCAGCTCCTCTTTGCCTTTTGGCTTAGATCAAGTGTAGTGTACGCGCGCCCCTTCCACACTACCTTACCTTTGATTACCAGCCGCTGACACGCAAGCAGATCTGTTCTGATCAGTTTGACCACTGATCCGAGCCCACGGGCTCTTTTCTTGGTTGACCTCTTTTTGGCCCACGGTGGTCGGGCGCCTCTGGGCTTGCCCATGCGCTGGCCTGCCACGGTGTCCTCCCTGTAGCACTGTTGGGGAGTGATGCGAACCTGCTTGTTTGCTTGCGGACTTGCGCACTTGAAGCTCTTTTTCGTCGAGTGGTTCGCCTTGCGCGGGCTCTTGGAGATGGGGATGACATGGCGTTTGCTTCTTGCGCTGCTTTGCTGCTGCTTTTGTGGTTGCGGTTTTGCTGCCCGGATGCAGGTGGTAGGTTGGTCTTGTGGCGTCTTGGTACATGCACTTTGCGCGTTGGGTCTGGACTCTGGAAGTTTGACCATTTAACACCTGGGTGCGATGGCTTCACTGCTGAATGTCTACATAAGTAGAACCGTCAGTACCGTCGCCAGAAGCGGTGATTGATTGGGCCAAGCAAATATTGTCGATTTTCAGCACATCTCGTCGTCTTCGCACCGCAGCCAACCACGCGCTGGCCGCTCGAAAGAAGGACAAGGTAAGAAGGCTGATCATCATGTGCGACTTGGAAACGTTGGGGCGCTGTGGACACCCACGAGGAGGATTCGTAACGGGCAGCAGGGTTGGCTAGCAGTAGGAGGACAAAGAGAGGCGGGAGGAGTGGATGAGGGAAGACGACGAGACAGGCTGTCTCGACGCATTTTGGAAAGTGTCGCTTCACAGGCGGCAGTCTGCAGTGGCCCGCAGCAAGAACAACACCAGCCCATTGACGTACCTGCAGGCTACCGCACCGCCAGAAGCAGTACTGCTGCGCCATGACCCCCTAGATTGCAGAAGAATCGTCGCAGGGCAAGAAAGAATCAGGCAGAAGCTGAATGCAAAAACGTGTATCCTCATCTCATTACGATATACTGTACAAATGCCCCCCTCTCAACTTTTCTTTGCTCCGCGTTACTTTGGTACAACGATATCACGGCCGCTCTTTGCTCCCGCTGCTCCCACTTGCACACCTGGGTATCTCCGTCTCGCGCTCGCGGCCTTGGCCTGGCCGCAATCCTTTCAGAACATGTCCACCCATCATCTCATCTCTTCGTCCAACGTGTCGCCGTGTGTCATACATGCTTTTGTGCTCTTTCGTCCGCTGCTGACTGACCGTCTCTCGACCCAATGACTGTGCTGATGCTCTTGCTCGCTCGCTAAAAGCAAACCAACTATGCATGCTTGCGAGTGATGTGATGGATGATGGTACAGCGGTAAGGGTACAGAGCGAGGTGAAAATGAAAGAAATACAAAAAGGAGGGAGAAAACGCCTGTAATAAAAATGCCCACCAACAAGCCGCCGTCATGACGTGACGCAAAGAGATGGTCTTCGTGATAATGAGCAATTACCTCTACATAACATATTCATGGCGCTCCACTACTCGGTTCGGTTCGGCTCCGCAGCCCTCTAATCGCGGAACTCGTAGGGTCTCTGCGGCCGCGTGTACTCTTCATATTCGGTGGCCGGGCTCAGGGCGCTGGGCGCAATGTGAAAGGGCTCTGGGCTTTGCAAATGCAGGCGCTGGCTCTCGTATTCCTCGCCGGCCGTGGGACGGTAGGCCGGGTGGTTGGGGCCAAAGGTCTCAGAGTCGTCGCCTGCGCCCCAGCTCACCTGGCGCCCTGGGTGCTGCGGATGCGGGCCGGGGCCCGGGCTGGGCGTGTTGGCGAGGCGGTCCATGTCGACTAGTGAAGAGTAGCCAGCTTGCAGCGTCGAGGTGCGGCCGGGGACGGGTCCTCCCATTGCGGCGGCTGGGGGAGGCGGAGGGGGAGAGGCTGTGCCTGCGTGGTTGTGCGGAATGGCCGGGACTGGCGGCACGTCCGCACCAAAGTCGTTGGGGTCGTGGTGGTCGTAGTGGGACGACGCCGTTTCAATGTCGTTGGTTTCGGCGCTCCATACGTTTTCTGTGTCAAACTTGGACGTGGGCTCGTAGGCAGTGGGTCCTCCAAAGTAGGTCGCGTTGTCCGTGGCGGGAATGTGGTCAGGTGACTCGGAAGTGCCTGGCAGCACGCCAGTACGACGGTAGACGGAAATGTAGTAGAAAGAGATGACGGTGGTGAGGAGGAAGAGGAGGCTGGATGCGTGTTAGCTTGTTTTGGTGTTTGTTTGCGGAGGATGGGGCGTGCCCACGGAGCACGGTTGGGGAACGGGAAAACGTACAAAATGATGACACCAAAGCCGACGGTTGCTTTGCTGAGTTTGCACTTGGTGTCGCTGCCGTAGGCAAAGGTCGAACAGTTTCCAGAGGAGGCGTTGACTTCTTCAGCGCCCTTTTTCATGCCCTCGCTATTCCATGTCGCTACGCAAATGAATGCAGCGAACCAGAAAACCTGCCTCCATCAGTCTCAGATGCTATGACGGTAAAGATGTTCAGGGGCAATACCGTGTATAGGCCGTCGAGCAAGGCAAAGCCGTAGGCGCTAGCAAAGCGCACTGTTCTACTCCACATGGGAACACCGATGAGATAGATGAAGGCGGGCATGGTGAGGAAGCACTGGGACAAGGTTAGAGAGGACCAATGGCGGATCAGGAGTAGAAGCTCACCAATGCGAAGAAGTAGTCAGTGCGGCCATCGGTCTTTGCAGTCGTCATGATGGCGAGGGTCAGACATCCGGCCACAAAGATGAGGAAGCCCTGCGCGGCATGGGCAGCCGTCTTGATTTTTTGGATTTTGCTTTGCTCTAAGCGCATCTTGAAGAGCGCGGGGTTGGATGGCAAGAGGGGACAGTCGAGGAACGGGGGATGGCGGAGGTTGTGTCTCGGTGAGAAGCAGGACGACGTCACAGATGGCTCGGGGGTGAGGGTCGAGTACGGTATGCAGTCGAGAGGGATGGATGGTGTAGGATAGAGTTGACGGGGAGTCGAGGGTGAAGATGTAGAGGCGAGCGAGGAGTGGCGCTTGGAAAGACTCGAGTGTGGGCTTCTAAGCCTCTTCCTGGGCGAAAGCGAAGCAGCGGTGTCAAACCTGAAGCCAGGCGTGCACGCGCAATTACGCGGACGGGGCAATGTGCCTGGGATGCCTATTTTAGACGCGTCTGTGGCGCAGTCCATGCACCCTGGAAACCGTCGCAAGGGACGGCCCGAAGAGCTTCGGCATGCCCGTCGAACGGAGAAGGTGAACCATATTCCGTAAAATGAACCTGCATTCATTCTCGACCACCGTAAAGCAAGCAAACGACTCGTCGCAAACGCAAACAAAACCCGACCAAATTCGGATAGCCACCATAGTTCCCCGGTTGTACAGCCGCGCCGTGCCGGCGCCTGATCAAACAGCCCCGCCAACCCTCTCATGGCGCTTCTGCACCATAGCCTCAGGTCGATCCTTTCACGATTCCCCCGATTCCTTGCTCCCATCCCGTAAGACTCCCGCCTCAATCGCTCTTACCCCGGGCCAACAATGCGTCAACCTCTTTGTCGAGACTCAACAAATCCGATTCCTGCGGCTCAAACTCGAGTGCGCTTCTGACCCATTCCTTGGCTTCCTTTGCCCTGCCCATCTCGACCAAACACCTTCCCCGCCTCCACCAGGCTTTTGCGTTGCCAACCTTCTTGAGCTCGACACTCGTCTCGGCGTCTACAGCTCCCTCGGCCCAGTTCTGCATGGCCATGTACGCTTGTGCCCGATTCGAGTAGAGTCCCGTCAGTTCCTCTCTGACCAAGCCACTGGGCTCCCACGTAGGCCGCTGCAGCGCCATGTCGATTGCCAGGCTGTACATGCGAACCGCATCGCCGTGCTGACCCTTCTTATAGGACGTGTTGCCAGACTCGCGCAGCTTGGTGATTTGCGCGCTGCGCTTGGGGTGGACTGGCACTGGCGGTGGAGGCGTCTGGCCGGGCGTGTCGAGCGAGATGATGCTGCGGTGCAGAGCGTTGACCTGGTCGATTTCCTTTTGCAGTGGGATCGAGGGCGACGAAGCGGAAATGGCCTTTGTCTGGGGGTCCATGCGGAGAGGCAGCTGGACAAACGTATCCTCTTCCATGACGGCGATTTGCGACGAGGCGGATCGGAGGGAGGTTCGGGCTCGGGCGTAGCAATGAGCGAAATCAAGGACGGCGACTTGGAAAGAATTGACGCAGAGCGAATAGACGAGGGAGCGTGCGCAGAGTTGTGACGTGGGTTGAGGTCGAGCGGGAGCGAGTGATGCAGTGGTGAGTGAAAGAGGACACTGCAGCAGGTCGGCTCTATTGGAGGGCCCGTGGAGCCACCCGACGTCCCTCAGCCACAGTGGCGCGGCGCACCGGCTGCAGGTCCTGTGCTGTGCCTGTGCCTGTGCCTCGACGCTGGCTCGCTGGCCAACCCCAACGCCAACCTCCTCTCGGTCGAGTCCCCACCAGCCGTCCGTATAGCAAGGAAGGCCATAGCCTGCCCTGCCCTGCCCTGCCACACACCGCTGGCCGCCTGTCCCTGTGACGCCATGTCAACTCTCGAACCATGTGCTCTCCTAACTACCTCTTCGGCGCCCCCGGGAGACCCAGGTTGATTCAACTTCCACCATCAACTCTGCTGACTAGCCGCCGACTCTACCTAGCCCCCGGATTTTCGCTTTTGCCCACTCTTTACTAGCTCAGCCCCTGCCAATCCGTGCCTGGACATGCCGCACTTTTCCCACGCTCCCGAGGCCCGTCTTGGGCGCAACGACTCCAAGAACCCTGCTACTACCTGCAAGGGACTGACGTCTGCTGGCAAGCCTTGTCGCCGCGACATATCCGCCAACAAGCCCTCCAAAAACGGTGTCCTGGCTGTTAGCCGAATTGACGACGTTGAGACTGCCGCCGCCTTCTTTTGCTGGCAACACAAGGACCAAGCTGAAAAGTTGGTGCAAAAGAACTCGAGTACGCCGGACAAGCCGGCCCGAGCAGACACCCATATTGTGCCCTTGAAAGAGAGGAGCAGTATAGACACATTGATCGGCCGGCTGGGGATACTCGATGTTGAAGATGGCAACACCAAGCCTGGCAGGAAGCCAAACAAGACAGCACAGAATGGCGGCCAAGGCAAGATTCAACGGCCTCCGACGTGGAATAACGTCCAAGGACCGCTTCTCTCTGTGCCTACGGGAGTGGCCTCTGGTGGTGAATATCGACTTCCCGTCAAGAAGGAAGAGCCGTCTTTTTGGGCCTCGCTTTGCTGCATGTGTCTGGGCAACAACGCCGACGACGACTACGAAATTGTGCGCCGCAAGCGACAGCAGGGCAACCAGCCAGGAATGAGTCAGGTTCCTCAGACTTCGCGACCAACGCAACAATCAAGGCCGCCCCGACCATCGCCTCGTCCCTCCGACCAATCATCGCCAACCATAGATCCCAGCAACAAAACCTCGTGGCTCCTTTCATTTATTCCCTCCTCAGTCTCTCCCGAAAAAGCCTCCCAACTTTTGGCTGAAGCTTCCAAGCCAATATCCAAGAGCGACGAGCCGGGTTTCATTTACATCTTCTGGCTGACAGAAACGACCGACGACGCCAAACCTTCGGATAGAGACGCGTCGGATCTCCTTTCTGCGCCCTCACGACCAGATGCCAACCGCCGTACCAGTGATTTGCTGCGTTCGTACAGCATCAAAGCCAACGGAAGCAGTCCTCGAGGCGTTGCGGGCAACTCAAAGTCTCGCAAAAAAGAAGACAAACACATTCTTCTCAAAATAGGTCGCGCTAACAACGTTTACCGGCGCATGAATGAATGGCAGCGTCAATGCGGCAAAGTGCCTTCCCTGGTCCGCTACTATCCGTATGTGCACTCTCCACAAGCATCGCCATCTGGTTCGCCCGGGCCATCTACTCTGGTAGGTCCCAAGGGCGACGGTACGGATGCCAAGGGGGTGCGCAAGTGCCCGCACGTCCACCGGGTCGAGCGACTCATTCACATCGAATTGATGGATCAACGCGTCATGCGCGATTGCAAAGAGTGTGGCAAGCAACACAAAGAATGGTTTGAAGTTGAAGCAAGCAGGGACGGCGTCAAGGCTGTTGATGGGGTAGTAAGGAGGTGGGTGAGGTATGCCGAGGAGCTTGTTGCTTCTTCCTGATATTTCCTTTTTCTCTTTCATCTTTGCAGTCTGCCTCTTTATGTTTTGGGCATTTCAACATTGATGTCGAGCAAATTTGTGGTGTTTGGCATCTTTTCGGCTTTCTTCAGAGCGTCCAATTCCTGCAGCATGAGCAGTCTTCATTTTGCACCTGTTTCATCATTTTCATGGTGTTCTTGAAGGACCTTGTACATTTTCGGTCTACTCACATTGGTCCTGGCAAACAAACGGCACATAGATAGCCGTGTTCTATACTCATTGACAGCTTTCGATTATCCAAATCTACAAGGGAAGGAACAACGGGAACTCGAATGTATGCAAACAACAAGTCTGCCAGCCATCGATACTCGGCCGTCACAGTCGGATCCCAAGACAGCGCAATCGGCATCAAAATTGCAGCCGACAAGAGCCGCCGCCCGATTCCGATGATTCTGCCACCGCCTGGAATTCGACAAGCGGAAAGGCCAATAACCGCCTCCGACGTCGTCGACGCGGCTTTAATCAAGACAGTTCTGGAGATGATGCCGTCCATTCAGAAACATCGGTCTCAGAATAACGCCCGACTAGGTACTAATCGACCCTGAGACTAGCCAAACCAAGGCCATGGCAGCCCCTGCCCGCCGCTCCTGCCCCGCCGCCTGAACTGCCGTGGGCCTCTGCTGGTCGGCGACTGCGGGGCGCCCCGCGTCGTCAACGTAATGTCTGTTGCTCCGATTGACACTGCCGGTGATCGAGGATGTTGAGCTACGATAGCCTTGGCTCCTATATAGCAAGCCTCTATCCTGATTCTCTCACTCTACACCCCCCATCCTCCCGCTGACAGCTCTCTTGACAACATGGGAAGCATTCATGATTTGCACATCGCCGTCATCGGCTCGGGTAATTTTCCATTCTTTAAGCAGAAGCCGACATCGCTCACCAAGAATTGTAGGAATGGGCGGTCTGGCAAGCGCTCTTGCACTTGGAAAGCGCGGCTTCAAGAACGTTCACGTATACGAGATTGCGCCTAACCTTGGATTCGTCGGAGCCGGCATCCAATTGGCAACAAACCTGGCTCGGGTACTGGACAGCCTGGGAGTATGGAAAGAGATTGAGGCCGAATCAGTAGACCTCAGGGGAACGAGCATTCGGCAAGGCTCAACGGACCAGGAGCTGGCATACGTGGACCTGAATTATATTCGCGAGCAGTATGATTTCCCGCACATGGTTGGGCATCGGGCCTCGCTTGCTGGAGGACTGTACAATGGTGCAAAGGCACAGCCTGGAGTCCATTTCCACCTCGGATCCATCGTACAAGAAGTCAAGTCGTTTGGTCCGAAAGCCAAATTCGTGGTCCAGCCAACTGCGGGCGGAGATTCATACGAAGTCGAGACGGACGTTCTCCTCGCCTGCGATGGTGTTAAGAGCAACATACGGGCTCAAATGCTCAAGGAAATCGACGTCACTGCATCCGTCGTAGACACCGGTCAAGCCGCCTACCGCATCCTCCTGACACGCGATGAAATGAAGAAGGACCCGGACCTCCTCAAGCTCATCGACTCGGAGTGCGTCACGCGGTGGATCGGCGAAAAGCGCCACATCATCGCGTACCCCATCTCCAACAAGACCATCTACAACATCTCGACCATCCAGCCCGACACCAACTTTGCCGAAGCACCTTCAATAACTTACACCACCAAAGGTTCGAAGACGGAAATGCTCAAGGTCTTTGGCGACTTTTGCCCCATGATCCACCGCATGCTGGATCTCGTCCCTCAGGGCGAGGTCGTCGAGTGGAAGCTCCGCGTGCACTCGCCTCTGCCCACCTGGGTGCACGGCACCACGGCCCTCGTCGGCGACGCATGTCACCCGACGCTCCCCCACCTGGCGCAGGGCGCGGCGCAGGCCATCGAAGACGCCGCCGTGCTCGGCGTCGTGCTGTCCAAGATGCCCGACGCCAGCCCTGAGACGGTCAATAAGACGCTCCACGTGTACGAGCAGCTGCGGCGCGAGCGCACCGAGACGCTGGTCGAGCTGGCAGCGGCGTCGGGCCGCGCGCTGCACCTGGGCGAGGGCAAAGCCAAGGAAGAGCGCGACAGGGCGTTTGCGGAGCTCAAGAACGGCTCAAAGATTGGCGGCAAGGTGCCGGACAAGTGGGCCGACGCCGAGGTGCAAAAGATGATCTATGGCCACGACTGCATAAAGGTGGCTGAGGACGAGTATGACAGGCTGTTCAAAGAAATTGACGCTCCCAAGGCCAATGGGTTGAATGGTTACAGTGCTTCGTTATAAGGCTGGTTGCGCTGCGTTGTTTTGTTCCCCTCTCTTCTTAGACGTCGTTTGAGCGTTTGTTGGATTTCTTACAACATGTCCTTTTTAGATTGCTGTCGACATTAGAATAAGAACACGGTACGTTCTGCCATTGTCAATGCAATTGCATGCCAAAGGCTATTTCGATATTACAAGATCCCTGCCCTAGCCGTCTGTTGTCCGCGACTGCTTGCGAGGACTTCCAATTCGGATTCCGGCTATGAACCGAGAGCAATACGAAGCTTTGAAATCTTGGATCGCAAGGAGGAAATGTTACAACACTTGGGGCGGACACTACTTTGTTGTTCCACTGCATGTCGGCCGGTTCCCATTGGTCAATTGGAACTTGCGGGGTACATGTAAACTCCCGAGCTTCCCATCCCATCACTTGCCGCTCCATCACCGTTTACCGGCTGTTCCGTCACACGACACGCAAATCAACGGCCCCGTAGCCTGAAATACTTATTCGCGAAACGCCCCCAAACAACGACAGTCATGTCGATGTGATTGACCTGCCGGCGGTCTGCTCTCAACATGCTAGGTCTCATCATTCCCGTCTTCCTCGCCCTCTACTTGGTCTATCTGGCGTTTCTCCACCCGCTGGCCAGGTACCCGGGCCCACGCGTCGCGGCCCTGACCAACCTGTGGAAAGTTTACCATGTCGCGCGGGGCGACTACGAACATGCGATTCTCGAGCTGCACCGCAAGCACGGGCGCATCGTGCGCATCGGGCCCAACCACGTCGACATCAGCTCCGGCGACGCGGTCAAAGATGTCTTCCTGGCCGGCAAGTCGTGGGTCAAAAGGTGGGCGAGCTCAGCGGCGCGTCTGGGGACGAGGCTTCAGAGGGATGGATTGCGGTAGAATGTTGAAGACGCTGGCTTACCGTGACTTGTTTGGCAGTTCCTTTTACAACGGCTTCACGGCGCTGCGGCCCAACATCTTCGGAACGACGGACGAGGTGATCCACTCGGCGCGTAAGCGCGCGCTGACGCCGGGCTTCTCCATGCAGTCGGTTGTGCAGATGGAGCCGCACATTGACGCGTGCTTGGCCAAGCTAATATCGCGGCTCGACCGCGCTGCGGACGCGGGCGAGACGATTAATTTGAAGGACTGGGTGGCGTTCTTTGTCATCGACGTGCTGGGCGAGCTGGCGTTTGCTCGCTCCTTTGGCATGCTGGAACAGGGCGACGTCAATGCGATGCCGCCCCTGAAGGATCACCTCATGCTGGCCATGCTGAGTGGACAGCTGCCTTGGTTGATTCCGTATGTGAATCGGTACTTGGGATATGCGCCTGTTCCGTACCTCCAACGCGTGCTGGAGGGGAGAGGGAAGCTTCGTCAGGTAACTTACCCCTGGTACCCCCTGGAACCAACCACTGACTCTTTCAGATGGCGATTGATTGTGTGACCGCTCGTCTCAGCAAGCCAGAACCGACGCGGCGCGACCTCCTGGCCAAGCTGATTGAAGAGTACGAGCGCGGCGTTGCCAAAGGCGGCAACAACGAGGACGGCACGCTGGATATTGCCGACGTGCAGACCGAAGCCTTTGGCTTCATCATCGCCGGCTCCCACACCACGGCCACAACCATCACGTTCCTCTTCTGGCACCTGCTGCATAACCCGGCCGTGTTTGCAAAGCTCGAACACGAAATCTTGTCCCAAGGACCGTCTTCAGGGGAAAAGAGTAGCGGCTCCGATGCGGCGGCAGCCTGCACGCCCTACAGCGCAACAACACACCTCAGATACCTTTCTGCCGCCATCACCGAAACCCACCGCATGTCGCCCGTCTTCACGATGCCGCTTATGCGCGTCGTGCCTGCAGGTGGCGCGCGCATTGGCAGCTCGACGTTGCTACCTGGAGGCACCGACGTATCTGTCTGTAGCTTTGCGCTGCATCACGACCCAGGCGTGTTTGGCGGCGAGCTGGAGCGTTTCGTGCCCGAGCGGTGGACGACGGACGGCGAGGACGCCGGTGTGCGGCAGAAGTTGCTCATGCCGTTTGGCGCCGGCCACCGCGCTTGTATTGGACGCAATTTGGCGACGGCGGAGATTAACAAGGTCGCAGTGAGCTTGATTAGGAGGTATGAGATGGAGTTGGTAGGGGATGTGAGCGTGGGTGGGATGCCGCCGACGCATAGCTTTGCCATTGCGGATTTGATCGGGCCTTTGAGAGTGAAGTTGACGAGGAGGTGAGGGAAGAGGAGGTGCGGAATGGGGATGAGGTTCTGTTGTATGTCTACGAAAGTAAGCTGTCACGATTGGTCAGGCTGGACTAAAAGGTCGAAGCAATGTATTGGCCTCACTGACATAAAAGAGGCAGCAACACGGCAAGAAGTCGGTCAGTAATAATCGAGATCGAGATTCAACAAGTCTTTTCAAAACCTTGGTGAAGACTTACCACCACAGTGCCTATTATGTTGCCGCAGCAAAACTCGACTCGCTCTACTCTGTCTGGTGCGATTAGCGACGGTCCACCGAGCCTCGACTCAACCACCATCGACCCCGCCGGCGTTCTTCAGCTCTCGCAGAGTTTATTCCAGAAGCCCGTCGCGAGGATTCGCTCGCCTATTGCCACCAGTCAGTCCGCATGCATACAATGTCTCTGCCATTGAGCAAATTTGAGCCATTTTCGGTCGACTCTCGTATCTGATCCTGCTTGCCGAATCGGGCATTTTCGCTCTCCTGCGCTCCATGGTCCGAGGCCAAAGGCTTGACATATCCAGAAAACGACGGGAGCGACTTCCTCCAGTGCCATTGCTGCTGCTGCCGCCGCCGCCGCTGCCGTCATGCATGAGGTTAATTGAGAAGGTTTGCGCTGTTGCGTCCCGCCCTTTTTCCCCAATGGCCCGGGCTGCTCCATTGCAGGTAGTTTGGCATACAAGAGGGGACGAGGTTCGCTTTGCACCAACATTTCCATGACCGGGAAGACTTGAAAACACCAGCACAGCGAGACAAGCCTCGAGTCGACGCACCTTTCATTTGCCCGTCCCCCGCTGCAGTCCAGCGATCCCTGAGAAGTCAAACCACTCACGAGAAGGAAAAAGAAGAAAAGGTCAAACGCAAACATGGACATGGACATGGGCTGTGACCCGAGCGTGTGGCTTTTGCCCATCGAGGACCTCCGCTGCATCAAGGCGCTGGAATGCTGCCGGGCGTTTTACGCGGCGACAAACGAGTCGCAGGCCGCCGTGCCGTGGGCGAGCCAGTTCAAATACGGCCACTGGACCGTCTGGTACTGGATCACCATCCTCGGGCTGATGACAGCATGGCACCTGTGGAACGCCATTACAGACAGGCTCTCTTCGCGGCCGGCATCCAGCACGGCATCGTCTACTTCGAGCGGAGCCACCAAAGTCGGAACCCTGGACAGGATCAAGGCCGTGGGGCGCTTCTGCTCCTACAGATGCTTGTCGAAACATGAGCGGTATTCGTGCATCACGCTGCCGGACGCTGGCATGTTTGTCTTTCTCGCCGCCACCGTCGTCTTCCTGCTGGTCATCGTCTTCGCCGAAAAGCCGTACTACCGTCTGCACTACGGCTTCGGCTCGCCGCCGCTGGCCATTCGGTGCGGCCTGATTGCGTTTGGGCTCCTCCCAATCACTGTGGCGCTCGCCGGCAAGGCAAACTTTGTCACGCTGCTGACGGGCATCAGCCATGAGCGCCTAAATGTGGTTCACCAGTGGGTTGGATGGATGATGTTTGTCGTCAGCTGCACGCACGCTTTTCCCTTTTTCGTGGCGAGTTATCGAGATGTCGGAGGCAACGGCGGATACCAGCGCGTGAAGCTCGAGTTTTACAGAGATGCAATGGGCGTTTCCGAGGTGAGCAAAGACCTTCCGAAATGGGGTTTTTGAGAGAAGATGGGTCTGATGATATGCACAGTACTCGGGCACGCCACCTTTTGGAATGCTCTTCGGTCTCTGCATCCTTTCAATCCGCCAAGTCCGCGAACGCTTCTACGAAGCCTTTTACATTGGCCACATTCTCATGTCGATTTCGTTTGTGGGCATGCTGTTCTGGCACTCGTACCAGATGCGCGACTCCTGGGCCTACCTGTGGGCCACGCTTGCCGTCTGGCTGGCTTCGTGGCTCACACGGCTATTTTTCTTCCATCGAGCAACCAATCTCCGCTCGGACTGGTTTGAAGGCGCCCCGGCGACAGTGAAGCTGCTCCCTGCTCACTTGGTGCGCGTCGAGGTGCAGCAGCCGCCCAACTTTGCGTTTAAGCCTGCGCAGCACTGCTTTTTGCGCTTCCATCACCTTGCTCCATTCGACCACCACCCATTCACCATTGCGTCTTCGCCTCCGCCTTCTCCTCCTCAGCCCCGCGGGGAGCATGACAGCGAAAAAGGGCCAGCCGATGCCCCTCTCGTCTTCCTCGTCAAAGTCCGCGACGGCTTCACGCGCCGCCTGGCCGCGCGCTGCGAAATGTCGGCCGTCGACCACGACGCACCCGTGCTCCACACGTCCGTCTGCCTCGACGGGCCATACGGCGGCTTCCCCTACCCGCGGCTCGAAAACCGCTACGACGCGCTGCTGCTCGTGGCCGGCGGCAGCGGCATCTCGGCCTGCCTCCCCTGGCTGCTGCACATGGCGGCGCTGCCGCGGCAGCAGGCGCGCCTGACCCGCGTCACCCTCATCTGGGTCTTCCGCGACCCGCAGAGCTTCGATTGGGCCGCCGCGGAGCTGGCGCAGGCCGTCCGGTCTGCGGCTGGCGGCGTCGTGGCCGTCAGTGTCCGCTTGCACATCACGGGCGGCGACGGCGGCTTCTTGAGTGAGCACAGCGCGCAGGCGGGCAAGGAGAAGGAGAAAGACAAGGAAATCCGCGTCGACGCTGTGCCGGACCCGCTGTACGAGCGCATGAAGGCTGTCGGGGACGTGTTTACCGGCCGGCCGCAGCCGAGCGACGACGTCAAGACGGCGGCGGCGCCGCCGCCGGGAAAGCGTTTGTTCGTTTTTTCGTGCGGGCCGAGCGGGTTGAACGATGCGGTTGCGAATGCGTGTGCGGCGGAGCAGAAGGCAGTTTGGCGGGGAGGTGGTGTGGCGGAGGTCAAGTTGCATGTTGAGGCGTTTAGTTGGTAGGGAGTGGTAGTAGTGTATTTTTGATGAGGGAGGTGAGGGTGAGATTGCGGGGACAGCTTGTGTGTGTGTGTGTGTGTGTGTGTGTGTGGGTTTAGTGATGTTTGATGGGGAGAGACGTGACTGGTAGTTTTGTAAATGTTTAATGCATTAGAGAATCCAATTACATGTGTTTAACATGCTTCCAGAGACAGCAGAACCGCAGCGGCAGAAGGAGAAGTGATGCAGAGGTGTAAAAAGAAGTGAAAGTAGAAGTAACCGTCGTTGTTGTAGTTGTTGTAGTTGTTGTAGTTGTTGTAGTTGTTGTAGTTGTTGTACCTATGTACAAAAAGGGAAAAGTGGATAAACAACATGAGTCTGTCTGTCTCTTGAAAGGGTGTGTGGTCTATATACATGCTATGCTGCTGCTGCTGCTGCTGCTGCTGCTGTGTCGTACGTACGTCCGTGGTGGAGTAGACATTTCTATAAGATGTGGTCATGTCGTGCATGACGACGAAGAGGAGGAGGAGGAGGAGGAGGAGGAGAAGAAGGGAGAAGTCAAAAAGCCTGCGACCACTGCAGCAGCTACTACTACTACTACTACAGAACCAACTCAAGCAAGTGAAGCAAACAGTCGAGAAGCCAGTCTCCACCACAGCATGCACGGCAAGCCGGACAGACGCTGTCCATCCGTGAGGGAAGCGCAGCCGCCGACCTCAGACGACAAAAGGGACGGACAAGAAAACGCGCACGTGGTTCGTTCATCCTGCGGTCCCTTTCTTTCCTCTTCCGTTTCGGTTTGCTGCCTAGGCATGTGCGTCTGAGAGAAAACGTGGATGAACAGAACGGCGGAGAAAGAGAAACGCAGTCCAGGGGCCCGCAGTCTTATCGAAGAAGGTCTAATTTATGGTTTGTGATTTGTGGCGAGTTATACCCGTCGTAATTTGTAGCGTAAGGTAGTGTATGTGAAGATTTCCTTGTTTGTGGTGGTGGTGGTGGTGGTGGTGATGGTGTTCTTCTAGTAGTAGTAGTATGTCGTTAAGGGGGTTGGTTGGTGGTGTAGTGTATAAGGTAATGTAGTAGTTAGGACAAATTGGACATCGAAGAGAAGCAGAAACAAGAGGGGAAAAAAAGCAAAAATCAAGGGGAAAAAAGGGTGCGGGTTCCTCCGATCTGATCCAAACAGAGCAACAACAGGGAGCACCACACACACGCCGTCGCCGTTGTAGCCAAGAGAGAGAGAAATAAGCGTGTGCGTGCCATGATGCCTTCTTTCCAACGAGAGCGACGTGTCCTCCGCCCCCCACCACCACCAATTGCGTTCAGTGCGCTTAAAAGATGATTGGGTTGGGTTGGGGTAGCGCCTCTACTCCTCGATCCTCTCCATCAGCGAACAGCGAACTCCCCGCTTGGTGCCGCTCCCCCTGCTCTTTGGAACCCGCACAGAATGAAGCTTGACAGTGTGGCATCTGACCGCCGCAGCGCTTTTCGCGGCGGTCGTGGTATCTTTAGCACGTTGTCCTCCCATGGCGCCGTCGCCGTCCATCTTGTCAATCAAGCGCCAATACTCCTCGGGCGCGTCGTCTCCGTCTTCGAGGAAATCCATCTCCGCGTCGTCGTTGTCTGATGGCGGGGTTGCCTGAGATAGGGCCCGCCAGAGCAGCGACGACTTTTCTGGGTGGTGGTGGTCGTCGTCCAGGTCTGTTCAACACACATATGATGCCTCGAGCCCGCCGACGATGCCGAGCGTCTCGTCGACCACCTTTTCGAGCTCCGTCACGCGCTCGCGCAAGACGTGGTTCTCGCGCCAAAGGTCGACGTGCTGCTGGCCTGACGCGGCGTCGTGAACGCGAATCTTGCCGCCGCTGATCACGATGGGCTGCTTGGCGCGCATGGGCGGCGAGGGGGCGCCCTGCTTGGACTGACGCTTTTGCACCAGATTCTTGTCAAAGGTGCTCTTGCGCTTCATGTGGCCCGGGCGAGGGGCCGCAGCAGCAGGGGGAGCGGACGTCGGGCCGGCTGTCGACGTCGGCGTGGGGCACAGGTCGATTTCATCCGCGTCAGAGACCATCGACGCCGGACGGCTAAAGGCGCCATCTTCGACGGCAATGGTTTCGCTCTCAGACTCGAACCCCGAGTCGCGGTCCGAGATGACTGACTCGGCGCCCCCCGTCAGGTTGCTGGCGGCGCTCTGGCGCTTCTCGCACTTGCAGTTGGCCGGGCTGCGGCTTGCGCGCGCCTCGTCCTGCTGCTGCATCTGCCGCTCGGCCTCGAGCTGCTCGCGCAGGCTGTGGATCTCCTTGTCGCGCTTCTCCAGGTCGAATTTGAAGGCGTCGAGCTGGATCTGCAGGTGCTTGGCCCGTGCTTCCGCCTCCTTCTTTTCCTCCATCATTGCGTCCTCTTCCAGACGAGTGTCTTGCATGGCAAAGTGCAGTGCCTTGTACGAAGCCTGAAACTGCTCCAGCAGTGCCTTGCTCGAGGTGAGCAGCGTGGGATAGGAGGCCGGGTCCTGCGGGTCCAGTTGCCCGTTTGGAAGGAGGGCTTCGTCAATGTTCATGACGGACAAGAGATCTTGAGGTTGGTTTGGATCCACCTTGTGCGTGGCGGGGCCGCGGGAAAAGAGGGACGAGAAGAAGTTTTGCTTGCTGGCGGCAGACTGGGTGGAATTGACAGAAATGGTGCTCTGGCGGTTGGAGGCCATGCTCGTGCGAGCCTTTGCCGGAGCACGAGTGTAGGAGCTGCCGTTGTCCATGATGATGATGGTGGTGTCGACGTCTTCTAGTCCCAGGTCCGAGTCGCTGCCAATGTCTGATTCTGAATACTCGTCGGAGCTGGAGGAAAAGCCAATCTGAAAGGAGACGGAGGGGCCGTTAAACCAGTCGGCAAAGAGGGAGGAGGACTTTGCCGTGGCGGAGTGGTCGAGGCTTTGTTCCGGGCCCCGGCGCGAGGGAATGAATGAAGCCAGAGACTTGGGAGGCGAGGAGGAGAGGTGGGCGGCGCAGGCGGTTGCACGGTGAACTAGCGGTCTACACGAGTCGAGGAGGGATTTCGAGGGAAGCTTGGTGGAGGAAAGGGGGAAGTCGTGGTCGAGGTGCGTCGGATACAAGGGCGAGGTTCCAGGCGTCAAGAGAGGTGTAGGACGTGGCAGCTGCAGAGCATGGTCCAAATTTTCGGCGTGTTGTCTTGTTGACGGGGAGCGTCGGGGAGAGGTAGCGGTAGGGGAGTTGGGGCCGTCTCGATTGGTGCTGGTGTGTCGCAGGGAGCATCTGGTGGCCTGCGAAGATGCGGTGGGCGTGGGCGTGGGCATGGGGCGAGTGGAGGGGAGCATGGGTACCGCGGACTCTGCGGCCATGACGGGGACTTTGGGATTTGTTATTTCGGAGGGAGCAATCGAGGTTGGCGGCAGTCGGCGTTTCTGGCAGGTTTAAGAAATGGGCGAGCTCCAGCCCTGCCTGCGGGTCGAATGGGTGGTGAGAAACGAAATGATGGGTGGTGAATAACCTCTGGGGGACTGACTGGACTGGAGGCACGTAGCAGAAGTGGGGGGAGGGGGCGCAACGTGGTGGTGGAGAAGACGCAAGCAAGGTGAAGGCATCCTGGCAGTCCATGATGGAATTTTGTATTGTATATGCACAGAAAATGGGTGGCAGAGGTGAAGTTGTCGAGAGGCGGGGCGGCGAAGAATGCAGCCTCCGCTGTGTGGCTGGGATCCCCAGCTTCTGGTGCAACACTCACGTCATGGTGCACCTCCGGGTGTCGCCCACCGCAGCGCCTGTCGCTTGCAAGAGTCGAGGAATTGTTGGTGTTGTTGTTGATGTTGTTAATGTTGTTGCTGTCGTCGCCGTCGGCTACGAATCCATGCTGTGTGTGGACAAGTGAAACGGTGAGCCAGGCGCCGGTGTTGGCTGGGCTGCTTTGACACGCGACAGGCGCTGGTGCCGGTGCCGGTGCCGGTGCCCTGCGAAGCTGCCCTGTCGCTCGTGGCCGGCCCTGGGGTCGATCTGGCCCGGCAGCCCGGCAACCACTTTTGATCGACATTCCGCTCTTCTGATTTCTCTCAACTCGGTCGGCTTCAAATCCAAATCCAAATCCAAATTCCAATGCATTCTTCAGCGTTTGTTTGGCTTATCCACAGCGTTCCATCGAGGCTTTCTCCCTGCGCCTTTGCCTACCGCCTGACAATAAACCCGTTGCATGTCTGGGGAGTCAGGGGTCCGCTGCCGCCACGCGACCCCACCATCCCTACCCTCCAGTGCTCCCACTCCCACTCCCACTCCCACTCCCACGCTCCTCACCACCTTCGCTTGCTCCCACATGATTTTCTCCGAAGCCTGCCTGTTCCTGTTTCTGTTCTTGTTCCTGTTCCTGTCCCTGTTCCTGTCCCTGTTCCTGCAGACGCATCGCTTTGCTTTTTGTGCATAACCGACTCCAGCCCCTGTCTCTCACTTCCAACGCTGACCATCTCCCAGAGACGACGTGCTATCAACTCTCGGCATACCCCATCTTTCATATGCTCTCCTGCGAGATGAGCCCATCCGTCGCTTTGGTTCTCCACCATTGACCTCACCCCTGCACCCACCATCCAGCCATGAAGCTGCGCCTTGGATGAACGCGAACCTTCGAACCACTGCTCTCCAGAAGCTGCTCTTCAGCTACTCACCTCGATCCATGCAACTTCTCAAACACTCGCCCGCTAGCGCGGGGTCATGCAGTAGCGCTGACTACCATTCGCATCCTGCCCCGCCCACTTACACGTTATCTTGACTTCACCAACGGTTCCTTCCTCGCCATCACCTTCGTCGACCCTCGCCCTCGGCACCGGCCCTCGCCTTCTTTCCCTCGAAACCTCGGCCACCCTGTCCAAGTCTTGCTGTGCACATGAACAACGACATCGAATTTGTCATCCTCTCACAACCTATCCGCCACCATGGACTCCAAACACATGTATGATCGCCGCGCCTCAAACTACGACGACTCGCATCATCCCTCGTTTGCCAGAAACTTTGTCGAGCACGTGCCGCTCCAACCGGGCGACAAAGTCCTCGACCTGGCTTGCGGGACGGGCCTCATCTCCTTCCTGGCCGCCGACAAGGTCGGTCCCACGGGCGCCGTCGTCGGCGTCGACATTAGCAGTGGCATGCTCCAAGTTGCACAAAAGAAGCTCTCCTCGCACGACGGCGCAAACGTCACCTTTCACGAGCACGACATAACCCGGCTCGACGACATACCGTCCCTGGTTGAACAAAAGGGCACCTTTTCCGCCATTACAATTGCGTCTGCCCTCGTCCTGCTCCACGACCCTGCCGAGGCCATTGCCTCATGGCTACCGTACTTGAAACCGGGCGGTTATCTCGTGACCGACGTTCCACACCCGCAAAACTGGCTGCACATGTCGCTGATTGAGCTGGTTTCCCGGCACATGAAACTGCACTTTCCCTACCACCGCATTTGGGCGTCGGAGGAAAACTCGTTGCGCACGCTCCTGACCAAGGCGGGCCTCGAAGTAACGTCGTATTCCTTTGTCGAGTGTGTGGGCTATCATGAAAAGGTCTATGCTCTTGACGAGGCCGACGAGTGGTTCGCAAAGGCCGTGTCGAGCATCCCCGAAGTGAGTAGGCTCTTTGAAGACGAGGCGCTGTATGCCGAGGCGCAACGCCTCTACCGCGGCGAATGGGCCAAGGTAGCAGCCAGAGACCCGCTAGGCCATGGCCGAGCCATCGACGTTGACGGTGTGTATGTCGCCGTGGCGCGCGCCTCGAACCAGAGTTGCCTCCCGGAGCGGCCAGCGCCATCAATCAAGGACAAAGCCAAAGCCACCGCACCCACATCACCACCCGCAACCGGAAACACAGAAGAGGATGGCGACGACGAAGAGGAAGAGGCCCCGCTTACGCCGACCCCGACGCCCTCGTCTCCCCTCACCCTGCCGGGCTCCTGCCACTGCGGCGCGCTGCGTTTCCAACTCAACGTGACGGCCGCGCCCGTCGCCATACCGACCTCGCAAACACTGTCGTCCATCTCGGCCACATCGCCCGCCGCGCCCGCCGTGCCCCTCTCGGCGCTGACATGCCACTGCCGCACATGCCGGCGCATCAGCGCCAGCACATCACAAACCTACGTCCCGGTCCACATGTCATCCTTCCACTGGCTCTCCTCGCTGAACAAGAGCTACCCCGCGACGCCGCACAACGGCCCGCCGGCCCTGCGCCCGCGCACGTTCGACGAGCACGCCGAGCGCGCCTTCTGCGCCGTCTGCGGCGCCGGCGTCTACCTGTGGTGGTTCGAAGACGAAGACGACGAGCTCGAGGCCGGCGAGATGCCCGCGGGGCGCGCCAACGCGACGGCCGAGGCGAAAGTGCGGGCGAAGGGCAAGGCGAGGCAGTGCGCGCAGTCGGCTGACGACGCTGATGCCGGGAGCAGAGGGCACCGGCTGTGGGTTGCGGCGGGCGCGATAGCCGATGCTGCGGAGCCGGATGCTGTGACTTCCTCTGTTACCAGTGCCGGTGTCGGTGTGGGTGGGGACGCGGCGGCGGCGGCGGCGAAAGTCCGTGTCAACATTACCGTCCGCCATCACATTTGGCTCGGGGAGAAGGCGGCGTGGGACGTCCTGCCTGCCGATGGCGCCGAGAGGTGGGTCGCTGATGTAGGCGGCGAGGTGTGGAAAGCGGACTGCGATGCATGAAACTCTTCTTGGGGTAGCTTTCCGAGGGAGGGGGCTTTAGGTCGCGTGCTGCTGCGATGCGATGATGGTACACTAGTACATACATACATACACAGAAGAAGGGAGGTGCACGGGCATGAAAGAAGCATGCAGGGGGCGTCTCGGTTGGTTGGTTGGTTGGCTGGCTGGTTGGCTGGTGGGTTTCGGTGGGTTCAAGGGATAAAGGGAAGGGGGTCATGAAAGACGGGACTGCCTCCCGGCCGTCGGAGTAGTGGTTGGAAATACCAAGTAAGTAATGTAGTGGTACATTGATGCTATGGTACAGTACAGTACAACTCTGTACAGTACAGCGAACGGGACGATAACAGCTAGTCGATACAGTGGGTACAAACAGGCAGACGTACAGACGGACAGACAGACGGGGGGGTTAGATACCATGAATACTACACATCCACTCTTCCTACATACTTTCCTGGCTCTTTGCGAGCTGTTTCAGCTGTGTAGGTGATGGTGATTCAAGTGTTGTATAGGGTATGGCGCGGGAGTTGGAAAGTCTTCTTCGACTGGTACTCCAAAGGGAGGCTGTGCCTTCGTCTTCAGGGTGTAAGACAGTGGTTTGCTTGCCTGATGTTTCGGTCAAGATTCAGGAATTCATCGGTGTTCTCCAGGTCTTCGAGCGTGAGAGGAGCCATGGCGCGCGCACGCGGGCTCGACCGACCAAGACGTTTCGACGGGTTTCTTGGACGCGGGGGTTGCCGAAGCGCGAATTGTGGTTGTTCTGGTGAAGTGTTTGCGGGGCAGTTTTTCTAAGAGATACGGCCGTCAGGGGGTTCTTGGCTGGCTACTCCAGAGGCCAGTGAACGCGTACGCCTGAAGGGCGCGGAACCAAAGCTCTCAGCTACCACTGTTCTGAAAACGGAAGATGAGAGCGTGGAACGTTGTTTTGTGTAGGTGTCGCGCCCGCAGCCGTCCATAGAAATGGACGTCCGGGGTACGTGCCACCTTCTATCTCTGACTGCTCTACTACTCGATTCAGTAGCAGGCGCGCCATATGGGCACCTTTTCTCTCAGCAGTGGCTTGGTTTGGCAATTTTTGGCATGTCGCGCTTCAAGTGCTGTTGAGGAGGGGCATAGCGAAGGCAATGTTAGCCGCCATGGACCGGTACGGTGGTTTTTTCAGTTACGAGTTTGCCATTCCGAATGCCGTTGCCTTGTGTCATACTTCATCGCCGGAGACTTCTTCGTTTTCAAGGGAGTATTGAGAGTTTCGTAGCGCACCGAGGTGTTCCGTAGATTTGAAGGTCTTGCAATCGCAAACAAAGCGCAGGACAGGGGGTTTGAGCGGATTCAGGGGTAGTTTTGGATTGCCATTCGCATCTCGAACCGCCAAGTATTTCGTTCGACTCGTTGACTACACTCTTCAAAGCAGACGCCATTTCTAATCCAATCTGCAGCAGTCGAAACCAAAAACATAGGACTTGTTGAATCGACAAAAGAAAAACAGATTCAGAAACCAAAATCAAACGCCTTGCAAGTTTGCCCCTGAAAACTGCCTCTTTGCTTCCGCCGTGCACCAGTCCATCGGCTTCCTCCAGTGGGCGCTCATTCGGGCCCCTCTCTTAGGACAACTTTTGAAATCCTTTAGGCCGTTGGTTTATTGGATGCGCAAGCGCATAGTCCGCGTTGTTCTGCAGCGTAAACCGCACTTGTGCCGTCCACATAGGCAGCGCTTCCTCCAAAGCGTCGGCCACTTTATTGTAGTAAAGTGAGTCTCGATTGGGCCCCTCCAAGTCTCCCGTGTTAAGACTCGCGGTATATCCAGCCCCTTGCAACGCTGTGTCGACCTCCAGGGCAAGTCTCCCGGTAGCTTCATCCTCGACCATCGTGCGGAGAATATGCAAGATTGGCACCGCTATGCGGTAGTGGCCCAACACGTCGACGAAATCTGCGCGGACTACTCTTCCAATGCGATCCTCGAAAACTTGGTCGTCTGCGAAATCAGCGGTGTATTCATGGCTCTGGAGAACTCTGTCCAGCTCTTTGTTGAAACGGGCTCGGTCGAGCGAGCAATCTGCTTGGTAGAGATTTTCGTATCCTCCTCCCTCAATAGGAGAAGTTCCGACGCCCGGCGTAATTGGGGTAACTGTCTGGCGCTCTGTAGGCCGTTGTCCTGATCCATTCGCGTCGGATCCTGTTGCGCCGCGTGGCTTCAGGGTTTTCCGCACACGATCAACCCAACGTCCCTGCTCGTCCTGCAGCGCTTCGATCACTGCTGAGATTCTATCTCCATCGGATCCGGCGGCACCTACGTTACACTCTGTTATCACTTCAGCGTTTAACATTGCATCATTGACCGCTTGGGCAAGCCTGTGAACATCGTAACGCTCGTCTTTGTCGTTGATGTTGACGTGACGGAGGATGTACAAAACGGGGTTGCTAATACGGTAGTGACCCAGCAAGTCTTTGAAATCGACCTTCTGTAGTACGAGCCTAATGAAGTCGCAAGCGCTTTTCTGGTCCTTTGGGAGTCTGTCATCCCGGCCGTGGGCGGTGAGCACATCTTGGATGTCTTTTCTGAGACGTTCTTGGCTGAACATGTCCTTTGAGTGTGCTCTGCTGTACATCTTCGTCGGGGACTCTCCGACCTGGTGTGACTTGTCTAAGTCTGCTTCTGTTGGCTTGAACCGGCCCAACGTTTCGCCCACGTTCCTAGCCCAGTCCTGATCATTCAAGCCCAAAGTATAGACCACTCGTTCGAAGAAGCCTCGATAATCTCCATCCTCTGCTGTTGTGTCTAGAGTCGTTCTTCTGTATCGTGCATTTACCAATGCAACATCGACAGCGCGAGCGATATTCGAGGCATCCGTGAAATTTTCATGGTCTGTGTTGCTGTGATCTGGTACAGAGAGAAACTTAATGACGGGCTTGCAGATTCGAAGGTGACCCAGCACTTCCTCAACCTTCCATTCAGCCAGAACGTGGTGAAGGCGTTGGAAAAAGGTTGTTTTGTCCTGCGGAAATTCCCGCGTTTCGTTGTGGGCGTGGAGGACTCTGTCGAGCTCTCGATTAAGACGCTGCTGTTCAAACAACTCGTCAAACGAGGTGTTCTTGCCATATGGATCGATAGGGGTGTTTCCGACCTCTCCTGGCTCCATCACGTTGTGTTCTCTGAACTCTATCATCTTCAATCTTCCGTTGTGACCTGAGTCAAGTCTAAGATTCGCCCACTGTTGTCGTAATTCTTGTTCCCGTTGGGGATTGGTCTTGCCTAAGGTTTCAAGGAGGAAATTTTGAATCCAAGTTATGTTTCCCCAGAGTTCCATAGCTTTGCTTTGTTCGGTCCACTCGGGTGGAAACTCAACGTATTCAAACACGTTTGTCAATCCAAGTGTGCTTGCATGCCATTTGATTGCATCCAAAACTTGACGAAGGAAACGCTCGAAGGCTAGCCTGCACCCAAAGTAATGCTGTCTGCGCTGTTCCAGAAACACAGAATCTGCAGGGTAGGCTTTGTTGCCGTTCGTCCAATAGTTTGTAAGTCTCGGAACTTCGCTCCTGCAGTATTGAAGCAGGTTTTCGCACAACCTGTCTTTGGTAAGGCGTTCGATCACGATGCCAGACTGTTCGGTAGCACGTTCTCGTCTCTTGACAGAGTTGAACTTCAGATTTTCTAACCTGTCCTTGTTCCAAACCTCCAAAGTATCGTAGAGATCGGTCCAAAGGTTGACGATCGTGTGTGAAAGAACATTGGTGGCTAGCAATGGCTCGAAGTTTGACGGTGTTGTATCAGCTAAACGCCAATTTCGGTCCAGTCCCAGCGATCCAGCGTAACGGTTCAAGTCTTCAATGACATAGTTGAGGCCAGACTTGGCACTTTCGATACTGAGCCAGTCGTTGAATCCCAGGGGCCCTCGGTGTTCTTGTTCTCCTAGCTTATTCAGCGTATCGTGGATATTCTGATGCTCTAAGTCGAGTCTCTTCATGTGCATCGCGAGTGTTTCGAAATTTCCTGATTGGAATTCATCCAAATCTTGGCCGTTCTTTTCCTCCTTCTCTTTCTCCTTTTCCTTCTCTTTCTCCTGCTCCTTCTCCTGCTCCTTCTCCTGCTCCTCCTCATCCTCCTGCTCTTGTTCCTCCTGCTCCTCTTTCTCGAACTTCTCCCTCACCTTCTTCCTACCCTCCTTTTCTGCCTCTGTTTCCATGTAAACAGTCCACAGAGCCTCAAACGCCCGCTCTCCATCCTTAAGTGTATTGTTCAATGGATCTGCCAGAAAATATGCATCCTTTACTTTGGCGCGAGGCTGCTGGATCAGGATTCTCCATTTTCCAGGTGAGCCTCGAAGTTTAAAAATACTCCAAGGAGTATTCCAGTAAATCTTGTTCAGACCACCATTGCGTGCCATGGTTTCGAAAAATATAACCATGTTGTCTTCATCGTGTTGTCCGTTAGGGGCCAACGGAAAATTGCTTGCTGCAGTGGCCTTGTCACTTCTGGACGGTCCCTTTGCACCAGCCGCCTTCCGTTCTTCTCTTGAAAATTGCCCACCCCTGGGCGACTCTGTCCACTTGTTGACTCTGTTTATCAGATACGTGTAAAGTTTCTTGGTTTTATTGTCTTTGTCTTTTGGCCTGAACTGCGGTCTGATCCGGTAATATATGTCCCTAAAACTGATATTCTTATCGTACTGCATCCACATGAAAATCCTCCAACCTTCTACTTTGCTTGAAACATGACGTGGAAGGATGGCATATTTTTTCAAGGGGATCCCCTCGGGAACATCATTTTTCATTTTCTGAGACTCAACTTTGTTGTGCTCTTCATCGGTCAAATCCTCGAGCTTGTCTTTCTCCTTGCTGGTTTTTTTCGCTTTTTCCCACTTTTTGAACTCCTTGTGGGTCCTGGGCATGAGCATTAATCGGAGGCGCCGTGGCAGATTTCTCTCATGGGCGTAGGTTTGTCCGCGTACAAAATCGGTCGTATCGTCTCTGTGTTTGCCTCTCTTTGGCTCATAACCCTTGGCGTAGCCTCTCGACTCGTCTTCGCTGACAGCGTTGGCAGGTCGTGGGATTTCATCTTCAAGTTTCTCATGAGGCTCAGTCCTGCTGCTTTTCCGGACGATGTTGGGTTCGGCAACCGGTGGAATCGGGAGTTGCTGTACCAAATTTTGAAGTGGAACCGGCGTGATGCGGAGCCAACCTCCAGCTGCACTCTGCCCCTGGTCCTGGTCCTGGTCATGGTTCTGATTCGGGCTCTGATTCGGGTCTTGACTCTGATCCCCAGACTCTTCCTGATTCGACGCCATCGTCCAAAGAGACAAAGCCTTCGGCACCGAGTCTAGACAGTCGTATGAGAGACCCTTGGTCGATCCAGAAAACACTTGACAAGTCTGCGTCGGAGGAATTCAAGTCCAGATCGACGCGCAGAGCACTGGTGGAGGAAGAAAGGAGAAGGACACCAGGACGCTGTGCGCGTTGTCGACATGGCCTTTACTTCAATGGCCCAGCACAGCAGCTGAGATCGTTGTCCGTTCTTTCATGCCGTCAAAGAAGACGAGCGGCAGAATGCCAACTCTTGAAAGTCTTCCGCATCTGGTCATGCGCTTTATCTCGTCTGCTTTGCCATGAGTGAAAACATCGGACTGATTGAGTGACCGCCCTGAACACCGAACTGACATGCGAATATCGAGCCAGCTGCGACTGATCATTCTGACAGACGTCTGTGGCCAGCGGAGAGCGATTGATCAGTCAGACCCTTTGAACTAAACTCGACAACTGCATTTTGCGCATGTCTTGATGCACTGAATCCGGATGTCTGAAGGAGGCGACCATCTCGGGGCTTAGACAAAGGAAGACCTGTTGATGTCAATGTCCTTCTGGTTGCGCTGATTCTCTTTGTTCGAATCGTTGCTTACCGCATCTGTCACAATGCTTGGAGCTCCAACTTCGACTGAGCGACCTTTGTTCTCGAGTCGCGTGGAAAGAGGCCTTGAATTGCGGCCACATGATGTCGCTCTCGTTTGAATCAGGCTGGAGCAATTGATGGACAGCAACGGAGTTCACTGGGAATCATCAGCTGCGAGGAGATAAACCATATTTTGAGCCAGTGTGGCCGAGCAACGCTAAAGCTAAGCAGCAAGAAAAAAAGAGTTGTCGAAATCTGCAAATGATGGATGCTTCGACCGTGCGCCTGACCTATTTGACCAAATGTCACCCATAAGACACCGATAACCATTCCGTCGCCGTATAAACCTCTTTATGCACGGGGCCCAAATCAATACCATCTGTATGCCGAAATAAGTCGCAATAATTCGATCAGAAATCAGGCTTCGTTGAAAAGCCTTGCAGTAATGTCGCCCATGTACGCCTCTTCGAGCTCGTAGTCTTGGCCATCCATCTTGTCGATGCCGACGTACTCAAATGCAGCGACGACGCTTTCGACGTCGAAACCCATGGCCACAAATCGGTCGATGAGATCTTTGTTGTAGCCGTGGTACCTGTGTGGTCTTAGCGGCTTGATCACGTCGAAGTGGTGGATGAACTTACGCAGCCAGCTTTTGCTTCTCCTGCTCCGCCTTTCTCTCTTCCTTCCTCTTACGCAGAGTTTCTTCCGTCACGCCGCCACTGCCTTGTCCAACGTCCTTCTTTTGGGCTCCCGCATATTTGACCGCCCACTCGCGAGCCTTGTGTTCGAACTCTGCGGGGTGCTTCAAAAGCTGGCCGGCAACTTCGGCGTCCTGCGGGTCTTTGGGTTCGGGGGTGGAGAGGAGGGACTGGAGCGAAATGAGGGCGGATTTGATGGTGAGAACGGGCGACCACGCCTGTGAGAGGGTGTCGAGACAGATGGCGCCCTGAGATGTTGTCAGCACTATATTTAAAGGCGGCACAAGGCTGGAGCGCAAGCTTCAAAGCTGCGGGAGCGATAGGCTCAACTCACAGTCTGCGAGCTGACGTTGGGATGCCAGATCCTGGTTTCAAACTTCATGAGCGGTGGTCTGAAGGGATAGTCGACTGGTATCTTGATGTCGACAGAGAACTCTCCTCCCTCGTACGGCGTGTCTGGCGGTCCTTTGAAGAAACCCCGCAGATGTGTGAGATCTTCTTCACGATGCGGCTCCACTCTGATTCCTGAGTGAACGTCCGCCTTGATGTCGGCAATCTCCTTTGCAATGCGGCGGGTACGGCTGCCAGCCATTGTAGCAAATGTCGAGGGTTTTGGTCGAGGACTTTTCAGAGGGGAATGAATCCTGCAAGTTGGATGAAAGTTGACGGCCCTCCGTATACACTCGCGGTGTACACACGACAGCGGTTTCAAGCTCAAAGTGTTGCTCGGGTGAGAGTGCCCCGCTACAGGACTCGAAGAGGCTTTAATCGGAAATGTACGTCTAGGATCGGGTCGAAGCGGATGGTAGTCTCGGTTGAGAAGTGAAGTCTTTGTGGCACAGACAACACTGGGCCCAAGGGAGGAGCAAGGAAAGTGTTGAGGTAGAGCCTGAAGCACTGGGATCGTGACGAGTTGTCGGAGGTGATGCCGCACGGCCTCGAGGTCAAGTTGAAGCGCCTGGAAGCGACGACACCGCGTGCACAAACGAGGAAATGGTGTTGATGGGTGAGGCAGGCGGGACAGAGTGTTGGTGAGTAATTCGAGGCCTGCAGAGGAGTTGGACGTGGATTGCAGCCTTTGGGTAGCCGAAGTTCGAGTACAGCGGCTGGGCGGCCAATAAGGTGAAATGACGAAAGATCTCCATCATGTGACCGTCGGCGGAAGGCGCGCCTTCCCCGACGGGCAGCTCTTGGACACAGCTACGAACCACTACCAACACCATCGCCTCCATCACTACAGCTCGATCTGTTCCATCCACGCACTCTCTCTCCGCCATCTGCTGCATTGCACCATCTTCTATCCCCCCGCGTGACCGCCCGTTGAATAGCGCGTTAGAAAAGCCGCCATCATGGTAGGATCTTAGCTGTCGCCGCTGAGCTCAGGATCACGATGCTGACAACTATCAGGGCGCGAATCAGTCTCAGATGGGTGGTGGCCCGCCCGGAGGAGACAAGGACAAGAAGGACTCCAAGGTACATCTTGCTCACTTGCAAAGGGTCAATAAAGTAGCAAGCTGACTCCCGTTTCTACAGAAGGACAAGCCCAAGTATGAGCCGCCGCCGCAACCCACAACCCGCCTCGGGCGCAAAAAGAAGAGGAACGCTGGACCCAACGCTGCCGCCAAGCTGCCGACGGTCTACCCAACGGCTCGATGCAAGCTGCGCTACCTTCGCATGCAGCGGATCCACGATCATTTGTTGATGGAGGAAGAATACGTGGAGAACCAGGAGCAGATTCGCAAGGCAAAGGCGGCAAGCCAAACAACGCCTGCATCAGCTGGTGGGGATGCGGATGCGTTGGACCGGAACGCCGACGAGAGGAGCAGAGTAGACGACATGAGAGGAAGCCCCATGGGCGTCGGCAATCTCGAGGAGCTCATTGACGACGACCACGCGATCGTCTCTTCTGCAACCGGCCCGGAATACTACGTCTCGATTATGAGTTTCGTTGACAAGGACCTCCTCGAGCCTGGCGCGTCGATTCTACTGCATCACAAATCCGTCTCGGTCGTTGGTGTCTTGACAGACGACGCGGACCCGCTCGTTTCCGTCATGAAGCTGGACAAAGCCCCTACAGAGTCATACGCAGACATTGGTGGTTTGGAATCTCAGATTCAAGAAGTTCGCGAAGCGGTCGAGCTTCCGCTGTTGCATCCGGAGTTGTACGAAGAGATGGGCATCAAGCCGCCGAAGGGTGTTATCCTGTATGGTGGCCCGGGAACTGGTAAAACACTACTTGCCAAGGCAGTGGCCAACCAGACAAGCGCTACCTTCTTGCGTATCGTCGGTTCCGAGCTTATCCAAAAGTACCTCGGTGACGGCCCCAGGCTGGTCCGCCAGCTGTTCCAGGTGAGTACTTTGACTTTGAAAAACGCTCGACTTGCTCATAATGTACACAGGTCGCTGCGGAGCACTCTCCCTCGATTGTCTTCATTGACGAGATTGACGCCATCGGTACTAAGCGTTACGAGTCTACCTCGGGCGGCGAGCGTGAAATTCAACGTACCATGCTCGAGCTTCTCAACCAACTCGATGGTTTTGATGACCGCGGAGATGTCAAGGTCATCATGGCTACCAACAAGATCGACACTCTTGACCCTGCCCTTATTCGTCCTGGTCGTATCGACAGAAAGATTCTTTTCGAGAACCCTGACCGTAAGTTTCTCAAGTACACAATCGTAGCTGTTTGCTGACTATGAACAGAAAACACCAAGAAGAAGATTTTCACCCTCCACACCTCCAAGATGTCCCTCGCTGAAGATGTCGACCTCGATGAATTCATCAACCAAAAGGACGACCTTTCTGGTGCCGATATCAAGGCTATCTGCTCGGAGGCTGGTCTCATGGCTTTGCGTGAGCGCCGCATGCGCGTGCAAATGGCCGACTTCCGGACCGCCAGAGAGCGTGTGCTCAAGACCAAGAGCGAAGGCGAGCCGGAGGGTCTGTACCTTTAAGGAGTGGAAAGGGAATCGGCGGCGATTTGCGGCATCCGGGGCACAGGCATAGACGAGGCTAGCGCTGAATGAATGCTAATGGCTGATTAGACCCAGCAAATTTGATCAGATGCACGCATTCTATGGCTTGAAGTCAAATTGTTGGCTGATTTCTCCATCTCTACCGGATCTTCCCGCTATGGCTACCAAGATACCCATGCCTTCCTAATGCTAATCAACGAGTGCCCATGATAACCTCCAGAAACCGTCCGGCATGCCCAAACTGCCCATAAACTACTCAAAAAACCCGCCCAAAATGCCTCCGACTCCATCTTCACCTCCCTCTCGTCCTCCTTCTCCATGCCAACCCTTGTCCCCGCAGCATTTTCGGTCGCCCTGGAGGCCTTGCACGCTGGCGTCGCAGTTTGCGAGCGGCGTTTCTCCCTCAACATCTCCTCGTTAATTCACCCGTCTGCCAGAGAGCAAAGGGCACCCTGAAGGCTGTGCCGAGCGGCCGCTTGCTCAGCTTGTGGACGCCGCTGGTGAGACGTGTGGAAATTCTCGGACGGCGGCGGCCGCGAGGTTCGGTGAGAGTAGTCGTAGTGAACGTGGTGGTGGTGGTGATGGTTGAAAGGCAGTGAGGGCAACGCTGATGGACGAGTGATCAAGCTTCTGGTTGTGAGTAAAGGGAGCGGCAGAAGCTTGAGTGACATTGCTCTGGCTTTCGGTTTGTTGCCTCGCAAAGGCGTGGCTTGGCTGTATGGTCTTCGATTTCCTAGTCAGTGTGACCAGGTGATGCGGGCACAAGCCATCTGACCGAAAGAAAGTTGGGCAGACGAGCGCATAGTGTGTCCAGAAACACAATGGATCAGGCTCGTTGGCTAAACTTCGAAGTGTTTGGCTCCTGAGGTGAAGTGGCGGCGGCGAGGTCGCAGTCAACACCACCACCGACGACGACAACGAGAACCACCACCACGAACACCACAAAGAAGCCCAACGCACCAAACCGCGCACCACACATTCTACCACCCTATATAACCCAATCTGCGAGCACTGAACCCTCAGAACGACGGAGCCGGCGGGCAAGATAGCGTAGTTGGAGAGTAGGGAACGCTCTGTGCCCGGTTCTCGGGTGCCGAAACCCAATGCCTATCTGTAGCACATGCACGCAATGGTTCCGGGTTCGAACCACAGGGGAAAAGTCCGCTGGGGAAACCTCCCGTACCCCTGATGTGCGTGGTAAATTAGGAGGTTTGTAGGGGCCACCGCGGGGCCTTGATTTTTGGCCTGCTGGCTTCCTTTTTGTTGCTGCTGTCGACCCTCTCTCGCTTTTTTGCTTTTGCTATTGGCTGGAGTCTTTGTGGGTTTGATGTGGTGGTGTTCGTGGCCGCGGCTTTGTCTTTTGGCGTTGCTTTTTGCTTCTGCTTCGCTTCGGCATGACGGAGGGTTGTCGAGCTTGAGCATGCACGCCCTTCTCTATTTATCCAGTCCAATGTCCCTGCCAGTATAAAATCCCGACACTTATCAAATAAGAACCTTGTCCATGACTTTGAGACAGCCAAAATCTTGTACAATTCGGGGAGAAGATGTCAAAAGTTGTGTCGTCCCCCTCAACCCGCGATCTTCGAGCACAACTCGACCAGCCCTCGGCTAGCACGTTGATTTTGCGTCACTGCCTGGAGCACGCAGCTTCGACCTATGAACGCACTCTGCGATATGTGAATAAGCTGTTGCCTTGATCGTGAGGTTGCTGTGCTCGCCTGGAAAAGAGGTTGAAGGCTTGCCAGTCACTTAGCATTAATCGGACAGTCGAAGATGAGCTCGAAAGCTCCAATCAACAAAGTGCTTCACTGATGAAAGAAATTACAGAAGCAGGCTCCACGTCCGCATTTGCCCGGGAGACTGAAATGCGGAGGAGATGCCAGCGTAAGCGCTTTGGGAGGCGCTACCATAGCCTAAGATAGAGACAAGATCTTTCGGCTGCTTGTGTGTGGTACCCATAGGTAGTTAAAGACTCTCAGCATGTCTGATCTCTACTCATGATCTCCCTCCAAGTCTTCTCAATGTCCGTCTTCCTTAGTGGCTCAACCCAGCTTCGGCAAGGCTCCTATCCTTCCCGCTCCAAGCACACACCAAAAAGCCTCTTCCCTCCTGACTTTGCCCGGCGGTAGCGCAGGCGTCCCCCGTTCTTCTCCTCTTTCCTTCTCCTCGCCAACATTGTCCTTCCCACCTCCCAACTTCTCTCTCGCCTTCTCCCTCTCACGTTCCCTTTCCCTCGCCTCTCTTGCTTCTTCCACCGCAACCTCTGTTTCGTACTCGATCCGGACGAACAGAGGCACCTCGAGGACGTCTTCGTCTTCATCTAGGCCGCCCTCGAGCTCGGCCGGCTCCGCGCGGTCAGGCACGATTTCGACCACGACGGTCGTCCAGTTTCGGCCGCGGTCCCAGATCTTGCCTGCCTCGAGAGCGTGCGACCCTCCACCATAGGGGTCAAGCGAGGCTCCGGGTCGGCCGCGCAACATTCCCGGCGCGCTGGCAGAGCCGCTGCCTGCTCCACCGGCCGAGGGATTGCTGGCGTTGAGGGCCTCGTCCCAAACGTCCGTATTCGCGCCGACGTCGAACTCGGGGCATAGAATGGTAATCTTGGAAGCGATACGTCCAGGCGTGACGGCTGGCGTGGCAAGAGTGACGTGGATGGAGTCGAAAAGAGGGTTGCGGATGGTAAGCAGGAAAGGGTGAGGCAGGAATGGTTGGAGTGCGTCGTAGTTGACCGGCGAGCCAGGAGGTGCTGGCTGCGCAGGCGGGAGGGTCATGGACGAGGATGTGCTCGTGTTGAACTGTTGCGGGTTCGGTAGCGCGCGCAGGGAGATGTGCGGGATGTTGTTCAGGGCGAGAAGCTTGATCTTGTACCGCGAACTGGAGATTTTGGTCTCCGGGCGCGCGAGGATATGGCGGCATGTGCGACAACGTTTGGCGCGCTTGGTGCGCAGGAGAGTTGGTATGGGGCGCAAATCTGCTGTGAAGCGTACATCGTCAGACAGCTGCGCCGCGCGCTGATCAGAGGCTGTCAAGCTGTCCCAGTCGCTTTCTTTGAGCCGATTGATCATGGCCTCTTCGCCGGCTGGGTCAAACTCTGCGAGGCCCTCATCCATTCCCATAGACTCGCGCATGGCGGCAGGCTTGTCCTTTTTGGCCTTTTTCAGATTGGTGCTGCTGTACAAGCTCATGATGCGCGAGAGCGTGTTTGGGTTACCGTAGCCAAAGCCATAGTCTGTGCCGTAAGGACCGCTTGAGTCGGACTGGAGTTGGTTTTTGTAAAAAGAGGTCAGATTAGAGAATTGCAAGTCGTGGTCCAATTCCGTAGCGTCTGGAGAGTCGAGCTCTTCATCGGGGTCGAAGTTTTGGCCGCTTTCTTCTATTTCACGTCGCCTATCCCTGGCCCTTTCGTGCTCTCTGAGCGTAGGCATTTTCTTGCCACCGTTTTGAAGTTTGGCTAGTTGGCTAGAAATGCTCTGTGGTTTCTCGAACTCGAGGCCTACTTCAAGGCTAGTCCACTGGCAGTAGGGACAGGTCAAGTAAAAGGGACCTTGTGCCGTAGCAGGCTCGCCGTCTGCTCCGACTCGAGCATGACGCTCATTCTCCGAGTCGAGTGAATTGACAATCATTGGAGAGGTGCATACTGGGCAGTTGAAGCAGCTCCGCATGCATCTAAAAAGTCATTAGAGGGATTGTCGGATTTGAGACATGTCAAATTACCTGTTGCCGTCGCTTTTGATGTTGGAGCTTGGTACTGCTTGGATCAGTCTTCAAGCACTAGAAATTTGGTGACGAAAAGTGGTACCTTCAAACAGGCAGCTCGGGCAGAACCAGGTGATGACTTCTTCGTTCACGCATCGTGGGCAGCGTATCTGATGACAGTCTTCGCAATAGAGTAGATTCTCCAGTGGGTATAGGGCATAATTTGCCCGCGAGGAGCGCGGATCAAAAGTTCGTCCTTCCTCTTCCTCGGGCTGTGAGTGCTGGGAGAGCCGCTTAGACTCCTTCAGGACTCTTGAGCTGGGGCAAGTCGTGTCTACGCATGGACACGAGAAAAAGACGTAGGGAAAGGTTTGCGCCATTGCGTTTGCAGGGTTGGAGCACACGCATCGGACGACGCGGTGTACGCGATGGTCGGCCGGCCGGGGCCTGCGTTGTTTGGGAGCTTGGACCACGTCGACAGTGCGTCATCTCGAGGCGCCTGGTTGGGCAGCGCCATCCTCGACATCCATCCTCTTGCAAAATGAATCCGCCAGCATTACGAGCATCCAGGCCGCGCCAATTTCTTTGGAGGATACGCACTTGGCAAGCGAGATATTACGCTGTCCAAACCCCTGGTGCCCCAATCATCGAAGTCTTCAACCGTCGCGCCAAATGGCTGCACAAGGAACGAGCTGCTTCAGACGTGGAAAAGAGCCGGCAGGTTGACTATCTCAAGGATGAATCTGCTTTCAGACTGTGTGAGCGGCTGTTGGTAAACCTTCCAGCGACATTGACTGGAGAAAACAACTAATGGCTCGTTCAGGACATCAACCGCCACTTTGACCGCGTTCTCGACCTGGGTGCCAACGCTTGCAACATTGGCCGCATTTTGACCCTCCCAGATCCCGACAAGGACTCGCTGAAACCAGTCCACGAGCCTCTTGCGACCAAGATTGGCGAGCTCGTTGCCGCCGACTCGTCCCCCACAATGCTCTACCGTGACGCCGGTCTGCCGTTCAACGATGAGCTCCAAATCACCCGCAAAGTGCTCGACGACGAAGAAAACCTTCCCTTTGAACCGAATTCCTTCGATGCCGTGCTGAGCAGCCTGTCTCTACACTGGATAAATGACCTGCCTTCGGTCTTGAAGCAGGTAAACAACATCCTGAAGCCGGATGCGCCGTTCTTGGGAGTCATGCTCGGAGGCGACAGCCTGTTCGAGCTACGGACAAGTCTACAGCTGGCAGAGCTTGACCGTCGCGGCGGCGTCAGCTCTCGCACTTCCCCACTGGCCGATGTACGAGACGTGGGAGGTCTGCTGCAAAGCGCTGGCTTCAAGCTGCTCACCGTTGATGTAGACGACATCGTTGTAGACTATCCCAACATATTCTCTCTGATGATGGATCTACAAGCGATGGGCGAGTCGAACGGCGTGCTTGGTCGGGAGCCCGGTCCTATCCAAAGGGATGTTCTGCTTGCTGCCGAGGGAATCTACAGGGCTCTGCACGGCAACGACGATGCGGATGGCAGCCTGCCAGCGACTTACAGGCTCATTTACATGATTGGATGGAAAGACTCGCCACAGCAGCCTTCCCCATTGCCTCGTGGAAGTGGCATGGTTAGCATCAAGGATATTCTAGAGGGCAAAAAGGACGGGGAGGGAGACAAGAATTGAAGCTTGGCGTGCAAGACATGCAATTCCAGCATCACAACCGGACATTTGACAAACGTGCCATGTGTTCTTGGTTGCTTCTTTGATATGATACTCTAAGCAGTTTGATTGATATCCATCGAATCGGCTGCGGCTAGGCCAAGGGCAGTCAGGGCAGCATTAGCGAGGGCATACGTCACCGGGGCCCTTCATCCGCAAGCACAGCTGCTTACCCTCAAGCAAAGGAACCAACCCAGCAACAACACCCACTCCTGAGATTACTCTCTCTTCCTCCCTATCCTTAGCATTCGCCAGCTCCAAATTGCCAAGATGAGCATCGATGCCATACTCTCCGGCTTCCATGTGCTCAAAGCCCTCAACAGGTACCACCCAGTTCGCAGCTAAACCTATGCTCTCTTTGCGTAAAAACACAGAAAGAAACTGACACCTCAAAGCATCCACGGGCTTTACTACTGCGCCAAATCAATAACGAATCTGCAAAAATACGAAAAGAAGACGGAAAAGGCGGCAGAGTACTCGCAAACAGTGGCCGATGAGCTGCGCAAGACACGGACGACGCAGGCCAGCGCGCTTGTTGCTGTGAGGCACCCTCTCTCGCCCAATCCCACTTGCACAACCCTTCCCCTTTTCTCTGTTTCCTCGTTTCTTCTCGTAGACAAGGGCTACGATTGACACGTGCAGACCATCATCTCGCTCGGCGCCTCCCTCTACCTAAGCTCGACGCGCCTGCAGCCCCCGCGCTCTCCCTGGCCCGACCTCGCCCTCAACGCAGCCAACATTGCGCTGCTGTACGGCGCGCGCGTCTACGTCAACGGCTTCTGGAAGGCCAAGGCCAAGGTCCCCTTTGTGACGGGCTACAACGAGGCTATTAGCAGTACGCAGAACATTATTGCGATTCTTGACAGGTGAGTTGCTTTTGCTTTGCGAGGGTGCTGGGTAGAGTGCTGATTTTTGCTATGAGTAGGTCGTGGAGGGCATGGTTGGGGACGCTCGTGTGGACGGGCGTTGTGGCGGTTGCGATTTGGCTGCGTTTGTGAGGCTGCTAGGTAAGGACCTTGGGTGCCAGATTCGTGGTGTTGTGGGAAGAGCTGGAAATCAACCAGCGCATGCCAAAAGAGCGAGTGTGATTTTGTTGTCTGGAAGATTGCGAAGGGACTTTAGCTTTCCACAAAATACATGGCATGAAGCATTGTAGCAAAAGACAGCTTTCGTCATGGTTGTATCGATGGTACCCCGACGGTCCAGTAGCTCACCAAAAATACGAGCCCCACCAGGAAGGAACCCCCACCAGCAGCCAGCATCAACCCAGCTCTACTTTCTCCCCATCTCTTCCGCCAACATCTCTCACATCACCACCGGCAACGAACCTTGAGCCCACCCTCATTTCACTAATCCCCAAAATGCTACCCGGCCTCCTACACATAACCTACCCCTCCACATCGACCGACGCCGACGACCCCGCCACGTTCTTCTCGTCCGCGCTCGGCACCATCTTCAGCGACGACCTGCGCAACCAGCACGGCGACCCCGACGCCCTGATCACGTACCTGCCGTCGTCGCACCCAGCGTACCCCGCGATCGAGCTGCGATCGGCGGACCCTGCGACGGAGGTCGGCCGCCGGAAATTTGCGCACTATCTGTGGAATGCGGGCGTGCTGATGGCGGAGCTGGTCGCTGGGCGGGGACGAAGAGGAGGCAGCGGGGGAGAGGACACGGAGCGAGGGGAGGAGGAGAGGCAGGAGAAGGATGGCGGCGCGTGGGTCCCGTTCCAACTGGCCGATAACAGGGCGTGGTGGGTTGGGCACGAGGAAGAGAAGCTGTGGAGCGTCAAGGGACACGCAGTTTTGGAGTTGGGGGCAGGTGCGTCGTCATCGCTGCAGAGCCTTGTTGGATCTTCGGCCGCTTGGCTTCAAGCAGGGAGAAGAAGCTTTTGTGTGCGTGTATTCTAATGTTGGGCTCTTTTCTTTTGTAGGCGTCGGTCTGGCTGGCATCATGAGCGTTTTGGCGGGCGCTGAAGAGGTATGTCGTCATGTTTTTCCCTTTCTCTAACTCGTTTTCTCCTCACCATGGACGTCTTTCTCTTTCAATTGCATACATACATTAGACGTCGGACTAGGCTAAAAGGCCATCGCAGGTGGTCATTTCAGACTACCCAGCCCCAGAGATCCTTCAGAACCTGCGCTCCAACGTCTCGAACAACATCCCCGCCCATCTGCGCTCCAAGGTCGCCGTCGAGGGCCACGAATGGGGCGATGTGACGTCGACCTTCCCTGCCGCCGGCGCCGCCAAGTTCACGCGCATCCTGGCGGCCGACTGTCTCTGGATGCCGCACGAGCACCTCAACCTGGTGCGCTCGATGCTGCAATTCCTGTCTCCGGCGGCCGACGCGCGCGTCTTTGTGATTGCCGGCTTCCACACGGGCCGCGCGCGCATGGCGGCGTTTTTCGACGTCGCCGCCGACGTGGGGTTGCTGGTTGAAGACGTGTACGAGATGGATGTCGAAGGGAGACGGAGGGAGTGGGCAAGGGAGGGGGACGGCGGAGCTGAAGACCACGGCGAGAGGAACAAGTGGCTCGTGTTGGCGCGACTGAAGCGGAGCAGCGCCTGAAATCCCCCATCACCATACCATCTACTAACCGAGCTCTTCTTCGTCATCAAGCAGCGGCCTTGCTCCTAAACACCAACGAGCACACCTGCTGTCCCGTCTTGCCGCCAAAGGTGAAGCTGGGATACGCAATGGCGTCCTCATAGGCCAGCTCGCCGCCGGGGACGTCGAACCAGCCCTTGAGCTCGTCGGCGGTCCAGTTGCAGCTCGTAATCAGCAGCGCGCCGCCGGGCTTGACCAGCGGCTCGACCTTCTCGCGGTAGCCCTCGCACACGCGGCGGCCCTGCGCGTCCGTCTCGCCGCTCAGGCTGATGGCGTCGAAGGTGCCCTTGTCGAGCACCACGTCGAAGCCGCCTGCTGCCCACGGACCCGGCGCTGAGCCTAGAATGTCGAATTCTTCAAACTCAATGTCGTCTGCCGTCTCTTCTTCGTCGTCGTTGGCGTTGCCATTGTGACCCGAGCCCTCCCTCTTCCTCGCCTCCTGAATCCTGCGCGCCAACTCAACGCTCCGTGTGCTGTAATCCACGCCGACCATGCGCCCGCCCCACCCATCATCGCGCAGCGCAAACAACAAGTGCCCATTCCCCGTCCCCAGATCCAGAAACGACGTCGCCTCTTCCTCCTCGCGCTCCTTCACCAATCTCCCCTCGTCCGCCCAGTCCTCCAAAAACCCGCACACGCGCTCCTCGGCTCCGGCGTCTGCAAACCAGATTGTCCCCTCATCTGCCGCCCCGCTTTCGGCGTGGTTTGCGATTTCGCGCTCGTACGCTGTGTCCCAGTATGCGCGCGTGCCGAGGGCGGACGGGTCGAGGTGCGTTGGGCGGTCTGGGTCTGCTGTTGTTGACGACGCCATTGCGTTGGTGGGTTGTGTGTTGTGGTGTTGGTGGACGGAGCAGGAGAAGATATCGGCGCAGGGGCGGTTTAGTGACCCGATGGAAGCGTTGTGGGTGCAGTCGGAGGCTTTGCCGTTGAAGTTGTGGCAGGGAGTGTCTTCCGCAGGTTGTTTGTGGACAGCTCGACGACGCGTCGACGGGGAATTTTTTTCGCTAATCCGCTGTCCCCCGCGCGGGGCATGCCGGCCCATCGGCATGCCGACCTGGCCCGAGGCGGAGCTGGCCGCCGACGGGATCGACCGCGAGCCGAGTCCCAGACGGGACGAGACGGGACGCTGCCGCAGGTGCTGCACTGCTGCACAGCAATCCACCAATGTCACGACGACTAGGGCTGACGACGGGGACGGCTCTATTCAGGATAAGCCTTCTGTGCCATGTGGCCCACCTCCGCCTGTAGGGATAATTAAACATTTGTCTTTCTCGGCCAAAAGCTTTTCGAGCCTGGGTACATCCATCCCGCTCGCTCCACGTCCGCGTGCGTCAAGTCTGTGGACCTACTACCAAGAGAAGGGCACCTATACATACATTGCATACCTACTACTCTGCCGTATCTGCACTCTAGAAACGCACGGCTGCTGCGATGCCGTTTGCTTCGTTCATAGACTCCGCACCACTGACCGCAAACACACCAGAAACTCGGCCGAGAAAGACGTGACAATAATACCAGATAATTTCGACTCGTAAGACCCAACCCCCAAATGCTTGCGCATCCACCAACATACATATGCAATGCTGCCTGCCTACCTGCCTTCTACTGTAAATGCCCCCAAAAGCCACCGGTTATCGAGACCGCCCAGTCGGCACCTCCGTCTCGACCATCTCCAGCCCGCTCAATGACGGATACCGCTTGGTGAAGCGCTCTTCCCATTCGTCGGGATCGGCGTTCAACACCACACTGCCCAGCTCGCTGCCGTCGCCAAAACCCGCCGGTGCGCCCTCCTGAATCGGTCTGCCGGCCAGCGCCGACGGTTTCGACGCCAGCGGCGGCAGATCGTCGCCCTGTCCACCGGTCCTCAGGGCCTTGGGTTTGGGCGGCGCCGTGGGCCGCTGGCCAGTCGGTTGTCTGCCAACGCCTGGACCAGCAGCAGCAGTGCCTCCAGCGGTGGGAGGGCGGTCCGCCGGTTGTTGCGGGCCTCTGACTCTTCCGTACGTCAGTTCCTGTACAGGCGCCCCCTGCGGCAGGGCGACTGGCTTCTTGCCCACGCTTGGCTTCTCTCCTGGACGCACTTCTCCATCCTTGTCCGTGAAGCGACCGTACCCGGATGCTGTGCGCTGCGGACTCGTCGCCTGGCTATCATGCAGCAAGCTCTTGACGCGGTCTTGGATTGTCGAAGCCTTGGACGGGCCCCCTGCCCCGCTGCTGGAGCTGCGCCCTCGCCCCGTTTCCCCCTGTTCTGCCAGCCGCTTGCGGTACTCGGCGGCCGCTTCGGCGACGCGCTTTTCCTCGGCGCTCAGACGGCGACGCTCAAGCTCGCGGCGCACTTCCGGAGGCAGATCTTGCGTCTCGTCAATGGCCGTCTCGTCGTCGGAGCGCTCGCCAGTGACCACTGAACCGGCGATGGTCGTAAGAGAAGTTTCCATCCTTCCAGTGCGCTCGTACTGCGGGCTGGGTGGCTCAAAGTCTTGACTGGAGGGCCGGCCTTCGTTCCCGGCTTCGAAGCGGCGGAAAGCGTCGCCAAATTTGCCCGCCAGTATCGATTTTGTGTTTGACAGCGAAGGAAAGCTGGATCGTTTGGAGTGCTTGCTCGCGTTGCTAGCGGAGCGGCGATTGGACTTGTCCTTCCGCTTGGAATGGTCGCCATCATCTTCCAACGCGCGGAGAAAGTCGACGTTGGAAGCAATGTTGTTCTCCTGCTCCCATTCATCTGCCGAGGGCGCTGATTTGACACGGTTGAGATCAGGCTCCGTATCAATCAAATTCCCAACCCTATTGCGAGATGCCTCACGATCCCGAAGAAACTCGATGCTGGATTCTACATGCAAGCTGGTTGGTCTTGCTCGGGAATTTACCGACTTGGACCTGCTGATCGGATCGTTCCAGTTAATGTCCATGGCCGACGGTCTCGATCCTTCCAGGGAAGGTCTAGAAGAAGCCGGAGACTGAGGCAGCGGAAGCGCATGAGTTTGAGATTTGGATCGGTGGGCCTCAAGGTAGGTCGGACGCTGTAACTCAGGCCTCAAAGATGACGTGGAAGTCACATGGCGGGGCTCTTCGCCAGGTTTGTGGGATCCAAATTCCTTTTGGAAGGGGGACTGGGTCCCTGGTGCTGGGAAGCGGTAGATAGGACGAGAGCTGACTTCCGGGTATTTTGTCGGTTCCGGAGGGGACGGCGAAGACGGGGGAGAAGTCATGGTGCCAGTAGAAACCATTGCAGAACGTTGTGGTTGCGGTTGGTAGATCTGCGATTGCGGACGTCTTGGCTCTTCCCTCGGAGGAGGCTTCTGCGCTGTACGAATCGTCTCATTCTTGGATGCTGCAGCAGATGCCGCAGCCGAAGCTGCCGCCGAAGCCTTTGAAGTAGCAGCTTGGTCCACGTTTTGCGGTGATCGAGCGGCAAAAACCTCGTCTGCCAGCGCCTCGGTGACGCGTTTATTCGCCGGCTCTTGCTTCGGCTCGGCAGTGGATTGTTGGGAAAAGTTGAACTTGCCACCGCGATCGTGAAGCAGCGAAAACTCATCCAACGATGGGAATCTCGAGGCTAGCTCATCGGCCGCTGCCCCTCTGACAGATGGATTTGCAGAATCAAGAGCTGCAAATGGGTCGGCACCAGGCCCCGCTGCTCTCTTCACGGGCGAAGGGCTTGTGCGAGGAGTATGCTTTGGAGCTGGCGCAGTAGGCCTTCCTCGCCTCATGGGCGTAATTTCTGGCAAGGCCTGGACCTGTTGTACCGGTGCCTCCTTCGTAAGACCAATCATGGGCGGCGATGCGGATGGCGGCTCGGGAGACGGCAGCTGCTGATTGTTGCGGGCTTCCGATGCAGTTCTACTCGAGTAAATCTGACGTTGTTAGAAAAGTTGAAAATAATTTCGACGACCTTACATCTTTGACAGGGCATTCTGTGTTGCGCATGGCGCAAACCTCACGAAGGACTTGGTAAATGTTGGGTCGTTTTGCAGGATTCTCCCTCAGCATCGATCCTGGGCCGCGGTCAGTCTGCGCTTTGCTTCGTCTCATCCAATTCCGTACCTATCAAGGCCTTGAGGCGTTCCGAAAACGAAGGGTAATGTGGGAATTTGTATGTTGCATTGAGTATGGCCATTTGTCCCTGCTCTTCAAAGGGAGTCGTGTAATAGCACAGCTTGTACAAGAGGACGCCCAGCGCCCATATGTCGCTCTTTTCATCAATTGGCTGCCGGCGGTAGACGTCAATCATTTCCGGGCTGCGGTACTGCATGGTTGTGTGCCTTTGTATGTCGTCCTCTATCAGACGTCCCTCGGCGGCGTTGGCCGCGGCAGGCCTAGGTGGGGCGGCGGAGCCAAAGTCGCAAAGCTTGTAGACCTTGGAGGACCCGGCGTAGGATATGAGGACGTTTTCGACCTTGAGGTCGCGATGGAGAAGTGGCGGCTTGAGGTAGTGCATGCAGGCGACGCCTTCTGCAACGTCTCCAAAGATCTTGAGAATTTCGGGCTCGGTGAGGCGATGCTGGAGGCGGGTGTTCATGAAATCGATTAATCCTCCACCCTGGCAGTATTCCATTAACAGAAAGACTTCATAGCCGGACGAGTCTTTCAATTGAGACGCTAGTAGGGCATAAGTACGCTTTGTCGTGAGCAGCCGCAGCCGGGCAAAACTGACCATGCGAGTCTATGTATGTGACAATCTTGCGGTGGCCCTTGAGCTTCTTCATGGTCTCAACCTCGGTCCTCATGTTTGCGAGCGCCTCCTTGTCAGGCACAGCTACTCTCTTCAGCACCGCCGTCTCTTGCTTTCCTCCAGCTGCCTCATACCGCACACGATAGACATGGGCAAAACCGCCCTCGGCGAAAAAGGCCTCGACAACGACCCTGTGGTTGCCGACTTGTACTTTGGTGCCTGGTTGGAAGACGCCCGGGGCTCTTGGTTGAGAGAAGGCGCCAGCAGGGCGACTGACGGCGGCGGGAGGGAAATGCGACATGACAGCCTGCCCGGAAGCAAGAGGAGGTGTTGCAGGTTCACGGGGCCGACATGGGCTTGCTTCTGGCGAATGCGACGGGGTTGGAGAGCGAGGTAGGTGTGCCTGTACCTAGGAGTGTGGATAGGTGCTGTAGCTTGGGTCCCGCGGTGGCGTTGGCCATGCGGTGCTTAGATCGTCCCTCGTCCCGCCGCATGCCCGCCCCACGCCAGAAAGGGACCCAAGCCAGATGGCCACTCTCCTGCCATCATCTGCAATGAAGACGACCAGCCTCAAAGGAGGCTTCCACAGCTCACGAAATCACAAACGGCTACTTGAAGCTACGAGGCTGCCGGCTCAAATGCTGGGAAAACAATGGGCTTTGCAGCACCACTGACAGCCTGCGGAGCTCAGTGTCCCCCGCAAGGACGCGTGCCCCTGGTCCCATTCGCCCAGGATCGCACATCAAGCATCCTGTTATTATTCCACAACCACCCACCACATGAGCAACGAGCGCGGCTCTGGCCCGACCCTTGTTTGCCGCAGGACAGGGCAGTCAGCCGGGCTGGCGGTGGTATGCGCTTGGCGCACACGGGCATTGGTAGAGAGTGTTGCAGTCTCCCTGGACGAGCAGAGACATGATGTTTGAGACGTGCCGCAGCGACTGACGTAGGGCGCGGCGCGGGCTCACAGGACGCCGAAGCGGGTACACGTACAATGGGATGGGGAAACAACATGGCGAGGTGCAGTGTGCAGAGGGTTGCGCGTTTGGCGACAAGGCTGAGGAGCGTGGCTTGTAGGGACGAGTCACCAGTTGTCCCCCTCTGTCTAAGTACATGGAGTTTCATGCACATTCGGGCGACTTGAGGAGCTCGTACGAGGCCAAGGCAGAGGCAGCGTGACCATGAAGGATGGGATCAAGGTGTCAGCGCGCCTTAGCGCTCCACAGGACGCCCGCCTCTTTCGTATGCGATGATGCAACAAGGCCAGAGAAAGGGGAGTCGACGTCTAGTTGCTGCAATGTCGTGCATGCTGTGATTGGGTTGTGGTTTGAGACGACCAGACCACAGCACAGCGAGCGACCACACGGCATTACCTTGCGCATACATTAGCTTCACCAAACCCTCTCTCAGCCGCGCCCGCGCCCGCGCCCCTCCGCCGCCATCACCACCCCCCAAAACCCTCCCAAGAGCCAAACGCGCTGCCAAATGCTCAAGTCCACCTCTTGTTCTTCCTGCCCGCGCCCCGCCCTGATTGGACGCGCTACTCCTGGCTAGCAGCCGAGTGGTAGTGCGGTGGTCTCGTGTGCAGTGCAGTGCAGTGCAGTGCAGTGCAGTGCAGCACCAGCACCAGCACCAGCACCGGCAGACGGCAGTCCCTGGGCCTCAGCTGGCAGTCGTCCCTACCCAGCCAGCCACTTTGACTCCCTTCCCGCCAACATCGTCACCACCGCCCCAGCGACCACCACCACCCTCGCCTACCCACCCATCCACCTACCCGACCCACCTAGGTATTTACCTCGTCCTTCCGACCATATCGCAACCCTCGACCCTGCCTCGTTGCTCCGATCCCGCGACTCGACCTCCACGGTCCTCGTTCGCTTGCGCTGCCGAATCGACTCGTTTCGCCGACGTCCTGACGCCGCTTGCAAACACGAATCGCACTGAGCGCCTGGAATCTCGACACGTCCACCCGCGTCTGACCGATAAATCACCTCCTCCCTCGAAGTCCGCTCCGCCTCGTCCCCCCATTCTCCCAACCTACACAAGATCCGCCATGTTGCGCTCACGTCGACAAGAGCGTGTGCCCGGTGGCCGCTACAGCTCCGAGTCGTCGGCCTCGACGTCACCAGAGCGGGGCGTCGACGATGACGGAGACTCGTTCATGCTGCAGCCCAATGACTCGCAATCCTCTGTCAACTCGTCAACATCGCAAGACCTCGACGCTCTCTACGCCCGGGAAATGGAAGAACGATGCCGCCTCTCGCCCATAAGCCGCCTGCCTGCCGAGCTCATGATTGCCATCTTCGCAAAACTCTCCTCTCCCAGCGACCTCAAGAACTGCATGCTAGTCGCCAAGGACTGGTCCAGGAACAGCGTAGGATTGCTGTGGCACCGGCCGCAAACCAGCAAGTGGCCAAATCTGCAAGTTGTGGCGCAGGCCATAAGGAAGGTCGACAGCTACTTTGACTACGAACCTTTGGTCAAGAGGCTGAACCTCTCCAACCTGGGCGCCGAGGTTAGCGACGGCACGCTGCACCCCTTCAATGGATGCAAGAGGATCGAGCGCTTGACTCTGACCAACTGCAACAAATTGAGCGACCAGAGCCTCGTGGCCATGTTGGAGGGTAACCGCAGTCTCCTGGCCTTGGACGTCACCGGCATTGAAAACCTCACTGACCGCACCATTTACGCCTTGGCCAACAATTGCATGAAGCTTCAGGGCCTCAATGTCACAGACTGCAGAAAGATCACTGACGAATCTTTGGAGGCCGTGGCGCAGCACTGCAGAAATCTGAAGAGGGTAAGTCTGCAATGTTTATTTTGCGAGACGAAGCTGACAACCCAAAAGCTCAAGTTCAACAACTGCTACCAGCTGACCGACAAGTCCATCATGGCTTTTGCCAACAACTGCCGCTACATTCTCGAGATTGACCTCCACAACTGCAGGATTCTGGAGGATGCATCGGTGACTGCGCTCTTGAAGGAAGGTCGCTACCTGCGAGAGCTTCGCCTGGCACACTGCATGCGCATCACTGACCAGGCATTCTTGAGCCTTCCCTCTGATGCCACTTACGACAGCTTGAGAATTTTGGATCTCACTGATTGTGGCGAGCTCACCGACACTGGTGTTCAAAAGATCATCTCGGCAGCACCACGCCTCCGCAACCTCGTTCTCGCAAAGTGCCGCCAAATCACAGACCGCGCCGTCGCTGCCATCACCAAGCTAGGAAAGAACTTGCACTACATTCACCTGGGTCATTGTTCTAGAATCACGGATGCCGGAGTATTGCAGCTAGTCAAGATTTGCACCAGGATACGGTACATCGATCTTGCTTGCTGTCAAAACCTGACAGACAGATCGGTTGAGCAGCTCGCCACTTTGAGCAAGCTGAAGCGCATTGGCCTGGTCAAGTGTGGTAATATCACAGACAGGAGTATTGCGGCATTGGCAAGGCAGAAGCATACCGGTCAAGTTGGACAGGTGCTGCCCAGCTGCCTTGAAAGAGTGCACCTCAGCTACTGCACACTGTTGACCCTGAACGTAAGTTTGATTATCCTCTGGACACGGGCCATTCATTGACAGTGATTTCAGGGAATCCATGCTCTGCTCAACAACTGCCCTCGCCTCACGCATCTTAGTTTGACTGGAGTCCAGGCCTTTTTGCGTGAAGACTTGCTAGTCTTTTGCCGAGAGGCTCCTCCAGGTGAGTACATTTGAACCAAAATTAGACAACATCTAACAGTTCCCCAGAATTCAACGAACACCAACGCGACGTATTCTGCGTTTTCTCGGGCAATGGCGTCACGCGCTTGCGAGACCATCTGAACCAGGAAGAAACGAACCCGCCCTACGAGACCGACGGGACCATGTACGACGACGGCGACGACGCGGATGTCATCAACGTGAACCAGCAACTCCCAGCCATGATGGGCGCCACAGTCATTGGCGAAGAAATGGACGAGGACCTTGGCGAAGGCTTCGGCGAGGGCAGCGAATTCATGGGCTGAGCACAAGTCCGACTACTCTCCTCGCATCTTGACGCCTCACGACATGGGTTCTTCTTTACGCAAACGAAACTGGCGCAGTAGAGTCTTCTTGCATGGACACGAATCATCGACCGCATGAACACTCAGCATTGCTTTTTCGAAATCTGGCATTCTTGCCCACGACATGGCAAAACGGCGTTTTCCTGGTGGCCTCGTGGCGAACAAAAACTGGACACGGGACGCGAGCAAACCGATGCTGCCGCTATGCGAGCGTTGAATTTGGACCTCAAGGTCCGAATTCGATCTGCGTTTCATTGGTTGGTGGCTGGGAGTTTTTTTGGGGCGTTTTCATTTTTGATTCTCCGAGTTCTTCGTTGCCCACGTTGTTGGCCTTTTTTTCTCTTTTGTTCCTTGTAGCATGACCGGATCGGATCGGATGCTTTTTTCGGGGTTGGTAGCTTTGGCATTCCCCTTTTTTCTTCCTTCCCCTTTCCCGTCTCGGCGGTATATTGCGTAGGGGGCTTGAATTCGCCGGCGGCGACAAGTGACACCTACGGCAGGGCACGGCGTGCATGCTCATGGATGGGAGCATCGTTCACGAACACGATGTCTCTCCTCCCATCCATCAGGTTCTTGCTGGCCTAGTCTGGCCTGGCCCCTTTTTCTCTTTTTCTCACTTGTTGTTCTCAGCCATCCCCCCTTTTTTCTTCTTCTTTTCTTCTCCCTTCTCCTTTTTTCGTTTTTTGTCCTTACCCCGTCCTTTACAGTCTCGACTCGGCACGAATACCCCCCCATGGACCGGATTGGACCGCCTCTCCGTCGGTCCGTTCTTAGCAGAAGTAGCAGTAGTAGCGGTAGCGGTAGCGGTTGTAGCGGCAGTAGCGGCAGCAGTTGTTGTATTGAACAGACTTTTTTCTCTTGCTTTTTTGACGTGTGTGTGATGGATGATGTGATTTGACGTATTTTGTAATGTGGTGGTGGGTGGTGTCATCGTCGTTGTTGGGGATGGAGAGGGAAGGACAAGGGAAGTGTGGGTGCTTTTCGCGGTGGGTGTGAGGAGTATAAGAGGTGTGAGAGTGGTGGGTAGGTAGGTAAGTAGGTAGATAGACATGCATGGTCAACGCCGCAACAACTGCGCCTAGCTCCACGTCCATCACTCTCTCCTCCAACAAACACTGGGTCCACAGGCCTTCCCTGCTTACCTGTACATGCACCCATAATTAAAGAAGAAGAAGAAGAAGAAGAAGCAAGAGGGAGCAGAGCACAACCATGACACTACCTACTAGCGTATCATTGTTCACAATGCCGCAAGGACAGACTGGTAATGTAGACAGAGTATGTATGCCTAATCCGAGCATATGTTAGAAAACCCTACTACCCTCCTACCTACCTACCTACCTACCACCCACCCATCCATCCATCCATCCATCCATCCATCCATCCATTGATCCCAGCTCAGCTCAGCTCATCCACACCTCCTCATGCGCAGAAGCCGCAATCACTTCTTTCGACAGCTGTCCGCTATGAAGCACTGATTCACTGACTGCTTGCATACACATATGCTTGTAATGGATTTGATTGGCTTAGGAACTGTTCGTCTTCTTTTTTTGCTATTTCCGATCTTTTGCTCTTCTTTCTTCCTTGCTTTCTTTTCCTTCTGGGGGGGGGGGGGGGGGGTTTGGAGTGCTTGCTAGCTAGGTGCGTATGTAACTGTCTGTCTGCCTACCTAGGTAATTTTCAGTCCGTCGTCGCCGTCTTTGGTCGAGGCGTGCGGACGGAGTTGAGCGCGTGCGGGGAGGGAGGGAGGGAGGTCTCAGGGCATGTGCGTGCATGTCTGCTTACTGTCTTTCGTGCACGCACACGACGCTACCTCCCAGCATCCTTACCTTCTGCTCCTATCACTCACTTGATTCATCATCTCCGCCTGCGTAAGCCGGTTGTCTCGCACCTACGCATCACCGCTCTCCCGGTCCAACTCGGGGTAGTGTCTAAACATGCCGTCGCCGAACGGCAGACGGCGGTCGCTGGCGATGTAGGCGCTGACGGCGCCCTCGTCGTCCTTGATTCCCGGGTAGAACTTGGTGAAGAGGTGCGAGTAGTCGGGCTTGCGGGCGGCGAGCTCGTTGGGGAAGGCGAAGAGGAGACTGCAGGGTGCGTGGGGTGTGGTGTTAGCGAGCTGTCCTACTGCTCTCTCTCACTCTTGCAATCTTCAATATCCTCGCGGTCGCTGGGCAACACTTACCCGTCAATTACTTGCCACCACACCAGGTCCGCGTACGAAAGCTTGTCCCCGACGACGTAGCGGCCCTTTCCGCGCCTCCCGTCCGCATCGACGGCGTTCCACGCGAGCACGGCCTCCAGGTGCGCAAGGAACTTGGGCAGCCGCGCGCTGCGGAAATTTTCCGCACGCTGCTTAGACTCGACCGCCTGATCCTCATAGTAGAACTCGACGCTGATGGGGTGATGGGAGTCGTGGGCCTCGACCGTCAGGTCCAGCGCCGTCAGCGCCAGCTGCCGCGCGTGCAGGTTCGCGGCGCTCTGCGGGGGCCCCGGCGCCAGGCCCAGCTCGTGGCCCAGATACTCGACGATGGAGGTTGTTTGCGAGATGATGAGGTCGTCGGAGGAGGGGGAGGAGCTGCTGCCTTTGGTGGAGACGCGGAGGGCGGGCAGTGCGAAGATGGGTGGGTGAGCCTGGTCGGGCGACTTGGAGAGGATGGAGTAGACGTCGTCTTTGGTTGCGTTGGACACGTCGACGTAGGGCGTTTGCGTTGCTTCGAAAATGAGCCGGATGCACTCGCCGCGGCCGGGGATGGTTGGGTGGTAGAGCAGGTGGTATGTTTTGTCGTCTTGGTCTTTGGAGGTGCGGGCGCGCTTGGGGGAGGGCGGTGCGGCGGCCATTGTGGAGATACGGTGGTTCGTAGAGCAACTGGTAGCTTGGAGGACGAAGGTGGCGTTGGAGGATTTGGAGTGGACGCCAGAAGGTTGATATCTGTCAGGCGGGTGCGGGGGATGGGGGTGCAGTGACGTCAGCGAGAAGCAGAGCGTTTGTAAGCTGGTGCGGAATTGAAGTCGTAGTGCGGAGGAAGCGGGCCTGAGCATTCAGTGTTTGTTCTGGCAGGCGGAACGAGAGATGAATATTCGTGGAGATGTGAGCAGAGCGGAGTAGTATGTAGATGGAGCTGGAGCGCCCGGCGCGTCCATGGATGGAGCCGCCAGTCAGTCATGACCTGAAACCGCGTGTCCCTCGGCCTGAAGTTCATGATCGCTGAGACGCGCCTCTACTGACTCGGACGCGTCTCTGTCACGTTGGTCGCGATGAGATTGGCGTCTAAATCCACCCATTCGATTCGAGCACCGGCCAGCACTTTACTTTGCGTCAGGTCTGCATCTGGTTGGCTCTGAGCTGCATTCACCTCCATCTCCCAAGTCATACGTCCGCTTGCTGACAGACGCTCCTCTCTCATCCCCAACTTTCAAGCCTGCCCCGCCGTCGACCGCCCATCATGAACGGCTACGAAGACAGGTACATGCCGGCTCTCGAAGAGAAGCTCGACAGCTTCCGTAAGAGCGACCAAGAGCGGGAAGCTTTGCTGTTAGTGCGTCAACCTTCTTTCTTCCCGTTGCAATGCACCCGCTGACGCTAGCCGCTGCCTCTAGGACATGGTGCGCGAGTACAGCCAGCTTAAGATGATGTACGACGAAAAGTGCAGCGACTATGACAATGAGGCACAATCCCGGCGATATTGGCAGACCCAGTTGGGAAACCTCAATAGACAGCTCGTCATGATGCGCCAAGAAGCCGATAACAATCCCTTCGTCCTAGCCCTTATTGACGGCGACGGCGCCATCTTCCAAGACGCCTTTCTTAGGGCCGCTGCCGCCGGCGGCTCCGACGCTGCCCATAAGTTGCTGTCGGAAATTAGGAATCACGTACTCGACGTCTATGAGGGAGCCGCCGGCTCGTGGTCCATCATGGTCCAAATATACGCCAACTTTGATGGCCTTAGCAGAAAGCTAACATCGGTGGGCATTCTCAAGTCCCCGGCCGAATTCTACGCCTTTGCCCGTGCCTTTACTCTCAACCAGCCTCTGTTCAACATGATTGACGTGGGCAGCGGCAAAGAGAGGGCCGACCACAAGATTAGGGGTATGCAGCGAACTCCTTGTGCGGTCATTGGTCCTAATAGAGCTTAGAAATGCTGCGCCTGTTTGTCACCAACGTGCAATGCAAGCACGTACTCTTCGGCGGATGCCATGATAATGGCTACATTCCTAATCTCGAGTGGGTGGATTGAGCTCGAGGTTTCTTGCCCAGCTAATGTGCAGCAGGCCTTACAAGCACGATTCCAAGCTGTCCAAGCAGTTTTCGCTGTTGGAGACGACTCGGGCCCAGCCTGGATTCCATGCTCTTAACCTCAAGGTTATCAAGTTTGTCTCTGTCTTTCGCGACGACGAGCTGCCCGAGCGGATGGAAAGAGTTGTGACTCAACCGCCGCCACAGCCGTCGGCCCTGCAGACTACGCTCCCAGTTAGGCAAAACTCATCGCCTGTGACTACAATGGCCTCGCCTCAGCAAACAACGTCCCCAGTGGCCAATACCCGAAGCGAGACGCCTACCAGTGGCAACGCGTCTTGGGCTACTTTGAGCAAGGCTGGGGTCCAAGGCAGAACCATTTCGATTGCTCCGACCAAGCCCGCTCAGCGCAAGTTTGTGATGCTCAATGCCTATGACCAGCGATTGGACGAGAAGCTGCCCAAGTATGACCGACTGACGATGGAACGATTCCACGCGAAGATTACCAAGCAGAAGCTCTGCAACGAGTACCATCTCAAGGGCACGTGCTCTGCTGGAAGCCCTTGCCCCTATGCGCACGGAGAGAAGCTCAGCGTCAGCGACAAGTTGATGCTGCAGCACAAGGCGCGCTCTCTTCAGTGCATTGCGTCGTCGGATTGCCGCAATCCCAGCTGCTTCATGGGACACCACTGCGCGTACGACGATGGCGCCTGTCCTAGGGGTGACAGCTGCTACTTTTATTACACTCATGACATGGATAGGGTGAGTGGATCGGTGGTGTGGGTGGATCTAGGCTGACATGATTCCAGAACCCGGCGATGAAGCAGTACGAGGACGGTGACGTGGAAATCATCGGTCGACACTAGAGCATACGTGATTGTCGCGAGGTAAAGGTATTTGGGGGAAGGGAGTCTGTCGGAGAAGAGTGCAAAGGTCGAAAGTAGGACGACGAATAGATAGCTGGGTGGTAGATTTGATAGATGTATTGATCAATGGCATGGTGAGTAGCAGATGAGGGACAAGGTGTTTTTTTAAAACAGCACGTCGAGTACTGTGGTGTCGTGTGTCTCGACTGGCTGACGGACCCGGGGCAGTGGTTCGGGGTGGGCCGTCCGTGTGCAACGCAGTGGAGTGGACACACCGTGTCGGGCCCCGGATCCAAGTGTTTCCGTGACAACGACAGGACCGAGACGGATGCGGTCGGTCAGTCAGAGGTTGGTGGAGGCGAGGAGAAAAGAAAAGAAAAGAAAAGAGCCGACGGCCGTCATCGTCTCAGAATAATGGTGGTTTGATGGTTTCATGGCGTGCCGGCCCTTCGTTCGGCTGTTGGCTGCATGTGGAATGACACCATGGCAAGGCCAAGCCAACGTCCAAGCCCTCTGAGCAGGACGAGCACGACAGGGTTTTTTCTTTCTTTGCTTCGCTTCGCCTCGGGGCTCCGTGGCATTGATGGTCGACAGCCGGAACGGTTGGCGCCGTCATGGACCACACCTCAGCTCCAAGACCGGTCGTCGACGGCACATGCAGACCGGACGTCAACACCACGACGAGGCCCCTTTCGACCAGACGTCGACTGCGCGGCAGGGCCGAGGGTCCCTTGACAGGTCGACGGACGGTGCCGCCTACCGCCCACGGCTCGGGGTGCCGCATGTCGGAGTCGACGATCCGACTGGCTGATCTGCCACCAGCTGCGTCGTTGACTGCCGATGCCAAAACGATCAAAGCTGCCTACGGCTACGGCTACGGCCATCGCTCGGTACCGTAGCTGCAGCCCATCTGTACAATGCCTCCAGGAAGTCCAAGCCACATCTTTTCAACACTACCGTACATCTTTAATGCCCTGCCCTGCTCTCCCGCCCTCCCGCTCTCGGCTCGCTCGCTGCGCCATGGTACTCTTGTCTTGGTCTCGCGCCCAGTCCACCTAGCTGCCGTCGATCGTCTTCCCACCAAGGGCCATCTCCTTCTGTTTCCCTCTCTTGCTCCGAGTCAATCACTCCCAATGTCCGCTTCCCACATGGCACCGTAGCCCTCTTGCTAGTCCGCCTTTGTCTCTGCCCTGCTGCCCCCCCCCGGCTTCTTCGCAAAAAATTACCACTTTGCATTTCTTCGAAGTATTCCTTCCTTTGCAATCCCATAGCATAGGTCATGCTGTGGATCCTCCTCGTGGCCGTGGCCTTGGCTGCCCTCTACGTCCAGCATCGCAAGCTCACGGCCACCAAACGGCTGCTCGACGACCTGCCGTGGGTCGGCCTCGATCGAAACCAATGGTTCGCCAGGGGCCGCGCCCATCTAAGAGAGGCCACTAAGAGCTGGGAATTGTTGCTCGAGGGTTACGAAAAGGTACGTTTCCTCTTTTGATGCTCCCGGTGGAAAGACCACCCTTGGCACTCTTCAGCACGTGCTGATAAGCGGCGTAGTGGAGCAAGCAAGACAAGACCTTTGTCATTCCTCACCTGTCGTTTCGACCCGAGGCCATTCTCGCCCAATCTCACATCCCCTGGTTGATGAAGCAGGGCGAGGAAATTTTGAGCACAAAGCCCGCCCAGGTCTCTCTTACCGAGCTCGAATGGCTGGCCCCGCCCGAAATCCACGAAAATGCTCTCCACGAGGAAGTCATTCGAAAAGACTTGACCCGTCATCTTGGGATGCTGACCGAAGACATCAACAAAGCCGTAATCGGAAGCATTGACTTGATATGGGGTTTGGACACTGAGTGGAAGCAAGTCAATGCCGTCGAAACCATTTACGAAATTATTATCCGCATCTCAAACGCCATTTTCCTCGGAGACCCTGTGTACCAACAAGACTTTTACCGCGATTGCGTACGAGGCTTCGCCAATGCCTTTATTTTTTCCGTCACGAGCGTCAAGTCGCTGCTCCCTGACATTCTCCGCCCCATCATCGCTCCAATCTTGGCCTTTCCTGCTAAGTATTGCATGAACAAATGCCATCAATTCTTGGGGCCCGTCATAGAAGAGCGCCTCGAGGTTCTGCGGCGAAAACAACTAGACCCGACGAACAAGGAGCCCGAACCAGAAGACTTTGTCCAATGGATGACGCGCAGTGCCTTTTCACAACCGTCTGGCCGCGAAACCGACTCCAAACTCATATGTACGCGCATCATTCTCATGGAAACAACCGCAATCCACACGTCCACATCGACAGTGGCCAACACGCTCATCGACCTCGTCTCTAGCCCTCCCGAGCACCAATACCTCGAAGGCATCCGCTCGCAATCGCTCCAAATCTTCCGCCAAGACGGCCATCAGTGGACGCAATCGGGCATTCGGCGCCTGAACCGGGCGGACTCGGCCATCCGCGAGTCGCTGCGCTACTCGGGATTTGCGGCGCGTGGCGCCAAGCGGCAAGTCATGGCGCCAGGGGGCGTCACGCTGCCGGATGGCACGCATCTCCCGCAGCACGCGTGGCTGTCGATACCCGTGGCTGCAATACATTTCGACGAGCGCTTCTACCCCGATCCACGTCGTTACGACGCGTTCCGGTTCAGTGATGCAAGGGAAGAAATGGTCGAGGCGTTGAGGCGGCGGCCGGGGGGGCAGGCGGAGCTGTATGAGATTCTGCAAGAACGGAGGTTGAGTGTGAGCACGACGAGTGATGCCTTTGTGCCGTTTGGTCATGGCAGACATAGCTGGTGAGTTTCTCTCTTTTCTAAGAAGCGTGAAGCGTGAAGCGTGAAGCGGTTGAATTGACGTGTCTCCAGCCCTGGCCGCTTCTTCGCCGCCCAGATGCTCAAGCTCCTCATCGCGTACATTACCATCCACTACGATATTGAGGGGCTTCCAGAGCGGCCCAAGAGCGCGGCGCTGAGCGACTTTTCAGCGCCCCCGCAGAGTTGCAAGTTCAAGATTCGCCGCCGGACGAAGGCTGAAATCGACGCGGATGCGGATGAGAAGACACCTGTTTGATTTCCCCTTCAACTACAAGGGGGACAGCTCGGCTTTTCGCCTGGCATTGGTCTTTTGCGGGGTGGAGATGAACGACGGCCACTCCGCTCCACCCTTTGGCACCGATGAGATTCGGGAGAATAGTGCCAGGAATGCCAGGAAGGCGTCCTACTGCAGGCACAGAACCCGCGGACACGGTCCGCCCTCCGCTCATCCCGTTCGTTGCACAGGCGTTTACGTCCGAAATTGGCACTGGGGTCCCGTCTGATTCGATCGCTCGCCGGCACTCCTCCGCCTTGGCAACCACAGCTGGGGCTTGCGGTCCACGTTCTGCCATTCCGCATGGCTTTGCCCGGTCCGTCGATGTCGCTTGATGGAGTACGCCGACGAAATGCTCAAGACGTGACCGCCGTATCCTTTCTCCCGAGGCGTCCCTATCTACCGGCTCTCTCTCCTCTTCCTCCCATTCCTCCCTTCTTCTCACCACCGGCCGCCTCCTTTCTGTACATGCCTTATCGCTCGTCCCTCCTCCTGTATCTTCTGTACACTGACTGTTGGCTGTTGTTGCATCACATTGTTTCTTTTGGCTACCGTTGTTGAGGGATACCCCATGTTCTCTTCTCTTTTTCTCTTTCTTCTCTCTGCTCTTCTCCTATTCGTCCTCGTCCTTACCTTGGTTCATGTTCCATCTTTCATCCGTACTCTTGGAGACAAACGCGGCGGCCGCGGTGGCAGTAGCGGCGATGCAGTACATTTGGACACTGCTGCACGCACGCATTCTCCTATTGGCAAACCTCTCCTCTCCCGCGCGGCTGGACGCAGAGAGATGGCGCGGGTTCGTTCGTCAGGCAAGGCAAGGCAAGGCAAGGCAAGGCAAGGCAAGGCAAGGCGGCATGGCCTTGGCATATTGAGCGCCTCTGCCTGTCTCTGTCTGTGTCTCTGCGATGGCTCTACCTATTTCTCTACCTCTCTGCCTACCTAAACAACCCTCTATTGCCGCGCCGACGTGCTTGTTTGTATTCATCTGTATTCATCCATCCATGTGCGCATGTTTGTTTGTTTGCTCGTTTGTATATATGGTGTAAGTGTGGTGGTCTTGTAGATTGGTCGCCGCTTGGCTCAAGTCAACTCTTTTTGGATCGAGCGGACGGACGGATGGATTGATGTATGGAGCAACAATGTTGGACGTTGGACGTTGGGTCGTCGATCTCGGTGTGCTGGCTGGCTGGCTGGCTGGCTGGCTGTATGGCTGTATGGACTGTACCGTAATGCTCTGTGCCACATGCATGTATCTACGTATGTAGCTGAAATCAAAAAGTCGCTGAGCTGTACATGATGCCGCTCTACTACACGCAATCCTCCATTCGTGTCTCGTATGCGGTGAGTGGGCGTGTGCCACGCGGAAAATGAGAGCAGGGTAGGCGGGGCGGGGCGGAGCGGAGCATACACGCCGAGTGTCGGCGACCCGGAGGGACCGGGACGTCTGAGATCTGACGCAGCAGCGCGTGAGGTGCGGGAAAAGCTTCAACCGTCCCTTGCATCTAGTGTCCTACCTGCCTACCTACACCATACAGGCGCCTACACGCAACGAACCGACGCAGCAGCCTCGACGACCGAAGACCACCTACCTCTCTACCTACCTACCTCGACCTCCCCTTCCCAAACTCCACCAAACAAAAAAGCAAGAAAGGACAAAATGTCACGCTTCTTCTGGCTCCTCGGCTCCCTCGGCGGCGCAAGCGGCGTCGCGCTTGGCGCTTTCGGCGCGCATGGCCTCAAGAACCGCATCAAGGACCCGGCGAAAGTGCAGAGTTGGGCCACCGCGGCGCATTATCAGGTACGGAACACCCCTCCACCTCCCTCCCGAAGACAGGAGCGAAGAGAGAGATAGAAGGCTAACACCAAGGCTTGCAGTTAATCCACTCAACCGCCCTGCTCGTCGCAACATACGCGGCGCCGCAGAACAGACTCGCCATGGGCCTTTTTGGCGCGGGCATAACGCTGTTTAGCGGCAGCATTTACCTGCTGGTGCTCTGGCCGGAGCGGTTTAGGAAGTTGGGTCCGCTGACGCCTGTCGGGGGCGTGTGTTTGATTGCGGGATGGGTTGCGCTGGGGCTGGGGAGGAGGGGGGTTCCGTTGGGTGCGCGGTAATGGTAGGATGGGTTGTGAGGGAGGGGAGAGGAGGGAGGGAGAGAGGAAGGGGAGGGTTGGGGTGTGGCAGCACGGCAAGATGGTCAATTGCATGAGGAGGCTGGCTTGAATTTGATGGTATTGTAGCACGCACGCCCAGGGTATGCGCGCGTGACTCCAGTGACTTGACTACGGTATCCGAGCCAGATCGATCCCACATTCCAGCGGGGGCCCCATTTTTGCATCATGCTGTCGACATGAACTCCAGCGCCAAGTCGAATCATTCCTTTCACCCTCCCATCATCGAGGACTCGCCGCGAGCAGCTTAAAAGTCGGCCGCAGACGACTGGGGGAACTCGAAGTTGACGCCCTTGCCGGTCAGGCGCTTGTAGACCTCGGCGTACGTGTCGAGGCGGTAGTCGACGCCGCCGCGCTCCTTCTCGTCGAGGACGATCTTGAGGATCTTGGAGCTGTCCTCGCGCGTGCGGATGCGCTTGCCGACAATCTCGACCGGGTAGACGAGGTCGTGCAGGATGGCGTCCTGGACGGCCGTCAGGGTGCGCGAGCGGGGCCGCTTCTGCGTCTGGTTGCTGCGCGACCGGTTGCTGCGCTTGGGGCGCGGCAGGATGCGGCGCGACGCGATGATCAGCACGTGACGGTCCGAGAACTTCTTCTCGAGCTCGCGGGTGATGCTGGGGGCGGGATTAGCGCTGGCGAGACGGAATGTTGGGTCCGTGAGGAGTGCTTACCGCTGCTGCACCTTGTGCCAGCCAGAGAGGAGAGGGACGGGGACGAAGATGACAATGGCCTTCCTGCCGTGGCCGACCTCAATCTATAAGAATCCTGGTGTCAGCAAGCTGCCGCCCAGTGCCCAAGCGCCTCTTCGATGTGTATGATTTCTTTCGGCCCCACAAGCAGGATTTTTGTGTGTCCCAAGGGAAGGAAGATCGGTGGAGGTTTCCAACGCGAGAGTGTTGATTCATCTTACCTCGCGAGCGGAGACGAACTGGAGGGGCCTGAGAGCGGCGCGGAGGTCGGGAATGTTGGCCTCGAGGTCGGCAATGGCGCCAGCGACGCTGGTCTCGATCTCAGAGGGGTTTTGGCTGGGCGTTGGTGTCAGTAAAAAAACTAAAAAAACTATCGACTTGCGCGTAGAGAGGAGGCAAAGCATACCGGGAGGGCGAGTTCGCCGCAATCTTAGCGAGGGAGGCCATGTTGATGGATCTGGCTGGCTGGAGGGACGGTGGTGCAGTTGAGAGTCGTCGTCGCTGTCAAGGTAGGAGAGCGAGGTGTTGAGCAGGTGGTTGTTCTTTGTGGGCGCTAGTCAGGGCGCTAGTGCTGACTTGGTTAGCGCTGCGGGCTAGCGCCAAGTGATTCGCGTATTGAAGTCCTGCTATCCCTGCGTGCCATCAACCACACCAACACTTTGGCGAGACATTTTAATACTCCGTATTTCTTGATGGCAGAGTATTGGGAGACACATTATCGAATCAGGGGACTCGGTCAAAATCAGAGACCTTTCTGGTGCACGTCAAGATGTCACACAAACGACCAATTGACCAATTGACCAATCAAATCAAACTGCCCAACAAACTGCTACCCTACAGATTACATCCAACAGAGCTACAAAAAGGAGAAGGAGCGCAGGCAAGGAAGAAGAAATCAAAACAAGACTTCGAAAGTAAAAAGTAGATAAAGAGCCCATTCAATCTGTGCTGGCCATCATGCCTTGGTGCAGACCGACGTGCAAGAGGGAGGCTGAAGAAGGGAGCGATGAAAGACAAAAAGAAGGCGTGCACAATGGCAGGGACCACAGCCGAAATTCAAAAGTCACTGGTCACCCAACAACTTACCATCCAAGACAAGCGTCCATGGATAATTCGGGACCGTCGAGCCAAGGAAACAGGAGGACACCGGAAAGGCAAAGATTGAAGTGGTTGGAAAGTGGTGTCCAGCACCTCGAGACATAAAAGGCCCATCCACGCAAGTGGAACAGGTGGAATGAGACACTCACGACAGGTGATTGTGCACATAGGAAATGTTTGAAAGAGCGAATGGAGACAGTTGTTGTTGTTAAAGTAGTTGACAACCAACTGGAAGAAAAAGGTCTTAATGATGGATCCGTCCTCACCCGCCGCCGCGCCGGGCAGGGCAGGGCAGGAGGCAAGACTGGAAACAAGAGAAAGAAAAAAAAAAAAAAATTACCGTCTATCGGAAGAATGAAAATCAAAGCGAAGGTCTGTTTTCTCCCTTTGAGCTCGCCGGACCCAATGCAGAAACACAAACAATAATCCCCGTGAAAGAACAATTTACACAGTGGTCCCCATGAAAAGAAGAAGCAAGAAAAGACAGGGGACATTACATGGTCTTGTAAAAGAACAAAGCAGTGGTGGTTGCTTGAAGCAGACAGACGCGTGAGCTTGGTTGTAGAAGCCAAATAAACCAAAGAAACTCCATGCTCTCGAATGTACGCCATGCAGTGATCTCGCCATGGTCTTGGTGCTGTCAACGCCGTGCAAAAAAGATCAAACGCCCTCAATGAACACCATGTCATCGGTTGCTAGCAAGAAGTTCCACTTCGGGAATGCCGTAGCCAAAGTCGAGCAGCAATGCACGACCGTCCTGGCTGGTCGCTACTATGCGACGGTAGTCACTCTTGGCACTGAGGATCCAGCTGGTTGTCCAGTTGTCGTAAACGGAGATCTCCTCACCGGTGGTGTAGTCATAGACGCGGATCGACTGGTCGTAGCTTCCCGAGAGGACACGCGAGTTGGGAGTGTCGAGGAAGAGGGAGCGCACCAGGCCGGTGTGCCCCACGAATTTCCTGACCACTTCTCCGGTTGCAACGTCAAACTTGTACACTGTCTGGTCGTTGCCACCGGCGAGGACGTACTTGGCATCGTCGCTAAATTCGACGGCTGCCAAGCCACGGTCACCGCTCCTCAGCTCCTTGAAGAGGGCCCTGGTCTTGAGGTTCCAGAGCATGGCGGCGCCATCACCACTTGCCGATACCAAAAGGTCGCCGCGCATTTGAACAGCATTGACCGGCCCACGGTGGCCATGGAGCTTCTTGATCAATTCACCAGTGTTGCGGTCCCAGATGCAAATGTGGTTGTCCTTGCTGCACGACACAATGTACCGCGAGTCGAAGCAGACGTCGAGGACACCGGCGTCGTGCGCCCTCAATTGCCATTTGGGCTCCCAGGTCTTGATGTCCCAGACAATGCAGCTGCTGTCCGAAGAGCCAGTGACTACAATCTCGTCGTCGAATTGAAGGCAGAGAATGCTAGCCTCGTGGTAGAACTTGGGCTGGTGGAAGATGGCCTGACCCTCGGGCGTGCCATTGACCGACGGCTGGTTGTGCTGGGTGTAGGCGCGTTTGACCTCGAGCGGCTGCGGCGTGTTAGGCTGAGGCCTCGAGTCGGGTCCTCCTATGACCTTGAGGCACTTGTACGTCTTCAGGTCCCACACGCGAATGGTGCGGTCGCGAGAGCCGGTAATGATCTTGTCTTCGTCGAATTGGCAGCAGTAGACGCTGTCGGTGTGGCCGTTGAAGTAGACGGCGGCCGGGTGGGAGCTCGTCCAGCGCCTCTCAATCGTCTTCCTGATGCGGTACATCTTCTTCCAATCCTGGTTTGGGCGTACCGAGCCGGCGCCAACACCGCCCATCTGAAGCGGAGGTGGGTCCACGTGGATCCTCTGGCCGTACCGACGCGAAAAGACCGTGCGCCAGACGTGCCTGGACGACGCGTGAACGGACCACGACCTGCTGACCCGCTCACAGGTTGTAAGGGATGCGGCGTCGAGGAAGGAAAAGACCTGCTCTGCGATTTCGCGGGGGAACAGGGCGACAAAGTCTGCGCTGGTGTCAATGGAGCGGCTCAGGACGGCGGCCGGCGAGGACGTACCCATCTTAGGGGGCAGCGGGGCGACGAGCTGACATTGGTCATCCCCTATGACGCTGTCGGTCTCGGAGGGCTGCGCGCCGGGCGAGGACAGCTTGGAGTAGCTCCTCGAGAAGATGTTCATGTTGGCGGCGTTTAGTTGGTTGGCAGACTCGCGAGCGGCATTGCCAGCGGTGAAATTGATATAGGGCGGACCGACGAGAGAGGGCGGCGGCACGGGGTTCCATCGGTCGTTGGCAGGGCCGGAGACGGCAGGGCGCCGGAACTTCTTGAGGCTCCTGCGTGCACTTGCCCAGCGCTTTGGCATGATGGACGAGTGCGAGATTGACGACGACACGTTGGCGAGGCCATTGGAGAGGGTGGAGGAGGGCTGGTCGTCCTCGTCGACGACGACGTCGACGTCGGGGGAAGGAGCTTGGGCGGGCGTGGGGACGGCTACCTCCTGACGGCGGGACGGGCCAGATGATGAGCCGGCCATGGTGACTGCACCGTCGCGGGTGCGGTGCGAGGCGCTCTTGACCATTTGCTTGACCTGCTCCAACGCAATCTCAAGGCCCTGTATGGTGGACTGGCGGCGGGAGTGGGACGACGTGGTCGTGTTCATGCTGAGCGAGGCCTTGTGCTTGGCGTGTGGAGCATGGTGGTGGTGGTGGTGGTGGTGAGCGTGATCAGGCTGGTCAAAGACCTGGCTCTGGGTGCGCTTTGGGGGGCGTGGCGACGACGTGGTGGCAGACGAAGAAGACGAGTCGGCCGCGGAGGGCGGGGCAAGATGGGCTGTTTTGGGGCGGAAGGACAGGGTTGAGCGGCGGCGCTGGACCATGGTAAGGAGACAGAGTGGAGTGGCACAGACGGACGATGTTTATACGGCGTCGGTCTGGTCTTGGTCTAGGAGAGTAGCAATGAAGAAGGGTGCGAAGGAGTGGAGTCGATGACGGAATGGGGGCACGAGAGGCGTGCAGCGCAGCGCAGCGCGAGACGAGAGCACTGGCGAGGCGAGGTCAGAGGGTCGGGAGTCGGGCTTGGGCGGCGGGGCGGCCAAAAGATGGGATGTCGAGGGAGAAGAAGTTGAGTGGGACCGGGACCGGGACCGGGACGAAGAGCGAGGGCAAGAGGCCGAGGAGAGGAGAATTGAAGGGGTGAGTAAGATGGGGCGGGCGAGCGAGCGAGCGAGCGAACGTGGACAATTTGAAGAAGGGTGGCGAGGGAGGGCGACGGAGAAGAGGCGAAGAAGTGGTGAGAGACGGACGAGCGACGAGAGAGAAAAGAGGAAGAGACGACGACGACGACGACGACGATGGGATTGATTGGATTGGATCCATGACAAGTTGCTGGTCGCTGGGTCCGTCAGTAGCGCTGGGGGTAGTGGTAGCGCTGAAGTGAACCTGAACAGCTGGGGGCGGGCTCGGGGCGCAGCGGCGGCGGCGGCGGCGGCGGCGGCGGCAGACAAGCACAGGCACTCCTCTGGCGCCCTGCAATGCCATGCCATGGAATGAGGACAACGGAATCACCGTCGCCATGCCGCTTTCAGAGGTTTATTCTGCTTCCTCTTCAGCTTCTTCTTCAGCTCATCTCTGTGCTGAGTTTATGCGTCGGCTGTGCACTTGTCAGAATAGACCCCCCAACCCTGTCATGTCTACAGGCCTCCAGCCCCATCACCCACCCGACCTCTCACCACTCCCTCCACTCCACTCCACTCCGCCCTTCTCTCCGAACACCACCACAACAAAAGTTTCATCGCCCCAGCTGCCCAACCCCTCGGCTGGTCCATTGCATCATCATTATCATGGCAATCCCCGCCCTCTACCGCCTCTTTTTCCTCTACGTCGAGCCCTTGAGCACCCTCGTCGGCGCCATCTACGCGCATTTCTACCCGGCTACATACCTCGACCTGACCCATCTGGCCTCAGCTCCTCCCCCGGGCCTGGTCCCCGTGGGAACTCGTATCGTCTTGTCCCAGCTGGCCAACATGTACCTCGCCTTTGCCCTATCCGAAGCCCTCGTCCTGCGCTCCACCGCCGACCTGCGCGTCTGGAAGCCCTTTTTGCTAGTCCTCCTCGTCGCCGACCTGGGCCACCTGTACTCGGTCAAGGCCCTGGGCCTGAATGTCTACTGGTCGCCGCACCTCTGGAATGCCATCGATTGGGGTAACCTGGGCTTTGTTTACCTCGGTGCCACAATGCGCACCGCCTTTCTGACTGGCCTCGGCCTGTCGCACTAGATTCTATATCTGCTGCCGCATCCCTCGACTGCCCCTCGGTATATGCCATGGCGTTCCACTCTTGACTCCACGACTGTTTGACGACTTGACTTGAAGACATCAAGAGGTGCGGAATTGGCGTGGGTCAAGACGCCGACACGTCGGAATTCGATAAAGAGCGCCGTGATGAGCGAGGCTTTGTTCTCTTCCCTTGGTGCCATCCCTCCATTGCATTGTTTCCTGGAACGAAAGCAGTCTCTAGCGCCTTGTTGATGAGAGGCGTCGTTCCGCAATTGCGCCACAGCCATGCCATTGCTCCCGTCGATGCACAGAAAAGAAGCGACCAGACCTACCCTTATGCACTGCAAACGGAGACCGCCTTGCCTCTGGCCCTGGCCCAACCCTTGCTCTTTGCACACTCCAGGAGTAGCGTAGACCAGACCAAGCAAAGAAGCAAAATCAATAGTGTTTGGACTGCACCTCGCCTTGTCGTCCCGCGCTCCCGTCCGTCCGTCCGTCCGTCCGTCCCTTGGCACTTGTTGCTTGCGCCAGGCCATTGTTTCAGGGCAAAGGAGCTTTCCAAACCTGCCACGCAAAACCAAATCCATCCCCCGCCACAAACAGCACCAGAACGACGTGGACTCTGGCGCGTCGTTCCAGTGTCACGCCAGATGGCGTTCTCCCACGCTGGGAGCGGCAGCAATAGATCCATCCACCGCACCACACCACACCCGTGCTGGCCGTCAACCTCGATCTGAGAGTTGACTTTGCCCAACGCAAGCCTGTCCGTCGAAACCTAAACGCAGGCCGGCCTTAGCTCTGAGGTGGTCAGGTCCCTCGGACGGACTGGACTGCTGCGTCACTGCGTCACCGCGTCACGGCGGCGCTACGCACGCCAAGGCAGGTACCTAAACAACTTTACCTTACTCTCTCCAGGTCGGTCAGGTCGGGCGCTCTCTCTCTCTCTCTCTCTTCTCACCGCCGACCGCACCACCAGGCAGCCTAATCCTAGGTACTACTGTCGTTGTTCCCCACCATCTCCGGACGCGGGTCTGCCATTAGCCGCGTCTGCATCTACGCACCCGTCACCGGCCGTCATGTACATGTGTACGCACGACGCGTTGTTCTCCATCTACGTAATCATTCCAAAATCCAAAAATTAAGGTCGCTGCCAAGGTCGGTCGTTGCGGACGGTCTGACTTGACTGACGACTGCGCCTCGGGCACCTACCTACCGTAGGCAAGCAGGCATGAGGCGGGCAAGCAGCCAGTCGGCTCTTCCCGGCTCTCCGCGCTCCCCCTCCACTATCCTCCTCTCCAACCCACCATTTCTTTCCTCCTCCGCCGCCGCATCTTGTTGTTGTTCGCTCGCCATTCGATCTGTCTATATATAGCCCACGCGCCGCCGCTGCGTCGTTGCACACCGTCTCGCGTGGGCAGGGCAGGGCAGGCAGAGATTCAGGGTGGACAGCAGGGTAGTTAGTTGCACGACATGCGTTTCACCTCTTGCCCTCTCTCGCCATTGTTCACCGCGCAAGGCGAAGCAGAGAAACTACTCTTTTTGCAGTGGGAGGCGGGGGGGCTTGCGACGATGGCGCAATTCAACTCGCAATTCCATCGCAATTTGCAATGAGATACACACGTACATGGCTACCCGACGGATGGATGGATGGGCGGCACCGGCAGATGACGAACAACGCGACACGTGGGCGCCACGAAAAGGGTCTGTCTCTCTGTCTCTCCCTCACTCGTTATCTTCCGGTTGCTTTGCTCATCGTCGCCGCTGCTGTGTGGTACACCGACTGGCTGGCGGGTTGGTAGGCGGATGCTGAGCTGCTCACCTCATCGTCCCATCTCATCATCGTGGCGCTGTGCCGTGCGCGTTGCGTCGTCATGACGAGTGACGGATGACGGTAGCCAAGCAATTGAAGCAATTTAGGTTGTTTACCGGGCGGCCCAGCAAGGTGAGGTGAGGTGGTCATCTAGATGTATGTGTCGGCGTTTTCGCATACGTCACACATCATGACTTTCCTTCTTTTCCTTCTTTCTACCTCATCTAGTCGAAGCCGCGTAGGTTCAACTATTCAACCACCCTCACCGCTGGCTGACTCGACAGGTAGACGGGTGGGCCTGCCAGCCAGCCATCCGTGTTCTTCTACCTACCTACCTCTAATCAACCCATGATCCAGCCAACGAGCGCGCCTCCCGCCTCCCGCCTCCCGCCTCCCGCTACCGCGCTTCTCGCCCACACATACGTGTACCCTCCCTCCCTGTCCATGCCGGCCGGCCGGTGCCCGGCCAAGGTATTGCGATTATCCCTGCTCTTTGCTGTTGGGGGGGTTAATGTCTCACTGTCGTTTTTCTTTTGTGATTGGGCAGGATGGTGAGGTTGTTTGTTAGCGTGATTGAGTGGTTGAGCTGTATGGCTGGCTAGCTGGTTGGTTAGTATGTTGTGTTCGTAGCTACGGTGCACTCAGCGCAGTCAGGGCAGGCAGGGTAGGAAAGGTACTGTGGTTAGGACATGCGGTTCCTTTCTGTCCTATTCATCTTGACTACTCTCCTCTTCTCTCCTTTTCTTCTGTGGTCGTATTACGCACATGTTTTTCCCTGGCTCTGCACTCCTTACATAAGGACCTCACTCCTCGTTCGCTACATCGTCGCATCGCCATGACGTCGCCACGTTGCGGACCTACTCACGACATATGCGAGTCAAAGAAAAGAGAGAGTCTTGATATTACCTGCCTTTTAAGCAGAAAGAATTGCAAAGAATTAATATCAAATACCATCCATCCATCCATCCATCCACCCATCACACACACACAGTCCATTCAAATGACAAAAGAAAAAAAGACAAAAGCCATAACGAGCAAAAATATTGACGCATAAATGACTTGCGCCGCACCGCGCCGCACCGCGCCACAGCCACACCTCCCGCCAATGCGTTTCTAGCAGACAGCTTGAGATTCAGAGTTGTGGTACAGTCAAGGTTCAGCGGAGCCACTTAAACGCATAGAGAGAGTGACATGGATAGGGTTGGTGAGGGTTAGTGAGGTGTGTACTTGACATGATGGGTTTGTGGGTAGTGAAGTTAGTCATATACTTCGAGGTTGTAGGAGCATGTCTATCTACAGAGAGATGAAATGTATGCATAGCAGCGTGCGAGCAGGCCTGTCAGTGAAGTATATGTCGTGAAGTCGAAGGCATGCACGTCTCAGCTAAGCCAACCATCCAACCAGCCAGCCAGCTTGCAGCAGAAACAAGACTGCCGCCAAGGCGTGCGTGGGCAGAGAGACAGAGAGACCGCGTGGATACCATGTTCGGTGGCTGCCATGTCCCGGGTTGCGGGGAAGGGAAGACAGAGCGAGCAAAATCCAAGACAACAAGCCCCGGCTGGCGCGCACGTTCTCCATCAGAGACAAGTCGCAGACGGGAAGCAAGTGGTTGATTGATTGATTGATTGACTCGGTGCCAGACGTACGCCTTGGACGCCACAACACCCAGCCCGTGCAAGCAAGCAAGCAAGCAAGCAAGCAAACAAAAAGTCTACTCCTGACATACCACCAGCACCCCTGGCGCACCCCCTACGCCCTATCCCCGTCTACAGCACCCCAAAAATCACCAGCGCCCTTCCGCAACCCCTGCTCAAACTCCCACACATACTCGCCGCCCATGCCGCTCTCAACGACGCGCTTGCGCACCCACGTCTCGACGCTGCCAATCTTGTCCGCGCCATCCGCGCCCTGCTCGCCCTTGTGCCGCCAAAAAGCCGTCGCGTCGTCGAAGCCCGTCTCCCACCCCTTTTCGTAGCGCCAGTGCTCGAACGGCGTGCCGGGCGACGCGCTGTCCCAGTAGTTGGCGTGCGCGGAGACGGAGCCGTGGCGCAGGTCGTCGCGGCGGTGGAGCGCGGAGTGCAGGCGCGATTGGACGGTTGAGCGCGAGAGGGTGAGGCATGAGGGAGGGGGGTGCGCGCCGCGGGGGACGACGGATTGAAGGCCCCATTCGCCGCCGGGTGCCCATTGCTGGTGGTGAGGTCAGTCGTTTGCTTTGAAGTGTTCATCAGAGGGAGGAGACACACCATTTTGTACGTCCAGAAAAACGCGCCCATGGCCTTCTCCTGGTGCGCCTGACACTGCGCCGAGCCGAATTCCTTGACCAGCTCATCCCGCGACTTGCGGCTCCTCTTCCAGCTTTCCTCGCCCAGCACGCAGCTCCACTCGCCGACGACGACGGCGACGGCGCCCTTCCTCAGCACGTCGCCGCCGCGCTGCGGCACATCGTCCAGCTTGCGCCGCGCCTCGCCGGCAATCTGCTCCGGCGCCTTGAGGTTGTTCTGGTCGCCAAAGCACCAGTAGTGGTGCGTGTCGACGACGACGGGCGCCGGCCGCGAGCGCACGTTGACCGCGTTGACGCGCTGCGCGTAGCTGACGCCCTTGGCCAGGTTCCACGCGTCCGAGATGTAGACGGGCAGCGTCGGGTCGATGGCCTGCACGGCGTCGACGACGCCGTCGTACCACTCCCACAGCCCGCGCGCCTCCCACTCGGCCTCGTTGCACACCTGCAGGCCCACGACGCCGTCGCCGAAGCCCGCCGCGTTGGCCGCGATCTCGCGCGCAATGTGCTCCAGACACTGCCTGCTCTTTGCCCGCAGGTGCGCGCACCCGCGACCCCAGTGCTCCGCCTTGCCGCAGTTCGTCCCGCTGTGCTCGCTGCCGTTGGCGCCGCCGGGGATGCCGTGCAGGTCAATCAGCACGCCGACACCGCGGCTCTTTGCGCGCAGCGTCAGGTCCCGGACCGCCGCCCACGCATTGGCGTACACGTCGCCGACGTTGGCAAACGGCGTGCCGTCGCAGAAATCTGGGCCCAGCGTCCAGTGGCCAATGGGCAGGCGGATGGCATTGACCTTGGCAACGTTGACCAGCCAGTCCAAGTCCTTGTCTGTCAGCGCGTTGGCCCAGTGCTCCTCAAGCTTCTTGCGTGCGCCGTCGATGCCGAAGAGCTTGACCAGGTGCTGCGCGCAGGCGAGCTCGGATGATTGTTTTTCTGGGAGACCGGTGAAAAGGTGCGGGTAGAGCCAGCGCTCAAGGCAGAAGATGGTGCCGAGATTTGTACCGTGCTGATAGCGGTAGCGCAAGATGTCGGTAGCGGTTGCGGGATGCAGGTTGTCCTGGCGGTCAGGCGAAGACGTCAATGGCTTCGGAGGGATAGGAGGAGGGCCACTGGATTTGGCGGGTGTCGGAGATGAGTTGTCTTGGTGGGAGAGAGACAGCTTTTGGAGTTTGGATTCGAGCTTGGATTTGGCGCGGTTGAGATATTTTTCCATGATGGTGACGGACGGATGAGCAGAGCGGAGGTGGGTGAGTGAGGACGCGTCGTTGGTTAAATAAGGCAGACGAATGACGTTGAGGAAACCTGATGAGCTGGACTTGTATGCAGGTACACGAATCCAGTCACGGTGGCCTTGATTGTGCGGACTACAACGCCGACGATGGGGGAGTCGGATTGGATGTCGCTATGACGTACCGTGATACCGATGCATGATGCAGGGTTCAGGGTTCGTTATTCAGGGCAGGCTGACTGATTGGCTGGCGTCGCTGGAAGGTGCTGGCGAGCTACAACCATCGAGTTGCAAAACAACAAACTGCAAGACTAAGACTATAGAAATGCATACGTTTTATCCCATCCTTGTTAAAACAACCTAGCAGCGCCAACGATGCTGGGCCAAACCTGAACTCCGCGCTCGAAAAAAGATTCATCAACTCATCGTGATATACGCAGTTTCCGAACCAGCCTGATGCTTTCATTGCAGCTCGACCTCCATCGGGTGCGTCCTCGACTTGTTTGCGCTTGGACTGGGACTTCTGTGCCCCGTTGCGAGAGCTGCAAATCCAGCCACCAGCCCGGGTTCCCCATTGAAACTGCTCTCGTTCGTGTGAATCTCCCTCTCTTTTGTCTCCCCCGTCGCCGGATTACCACTCTCGACCTTGTAGAGAACAGGTCCAGCCGCTTCTGCAGCTTCTAGATGAGGCCGCTGCCTTTGAGTGTTGGGAAATAATGCAGGGCCATTGAGTTCCTCGTCCTTGCGACCAAAAACCTCGGCCCACCACCGGACTCTGGTCATGTCGGGCAGGAAGATGCGCTCCTTTCCGCGAACGCGATCATCAACCGTGGCATCATATCGCTCATTCATAAACATTGCCTTGCGGGCCAAGAAAAAGTCCCACACGCTTTGCGTCCTGTCGTAGGCCTTGTATTCCGTCCGTTCCTTTTCATTGTCGAACAAAAAGGTTCCGTATTGGCACGAGTAGAGATGGTAGAGCAGTCGTTTGAGGAAGCGGTCGTTAAATTCGAAGCGCGTAGGATGTTGGCAAAGAAGTTGATATACCGCATCCAGGAACTGGTGAAAGACTGGACTGACTTCGTCGAGTTTGGTAGAGTTGCCCTTTTCAGGTGTATGCGGAGTGCCATTGGACCGAGCGTTGGGAGACTCGTAGCCCGACTTCATTTCTGTCTCGGGTTCCACCAAAGACTCTCTGCTGTCGTTTCTCTTGTTTCCAAAGAAGCCTTTGGCGCTGAGCAACGCATTCTCAAACGCGTTGCCGCTACCAGCTGGACCGTTGTTGGCGCCTTCGCCCCCGCCGATACGCTCATTTTCAATCTCAAACCACTTTTCACTGTTCAAGAGGCCAGAACGTTGTCGAAATTGGTGGCCAAACGAAAGCCAGTCTTTCTCCACAAGAACAATGAATCCCTCCATGGTTCGGTAATATGGGTCTAGGCATATTTGAGCAAGGGCACTCAACTGGCTTGTCCGGTCCCATCCGTCGGAGCAGTGAATCAAGACGTGCGAGTGCTCAATTGCAATTGCCCGAACAATGATGCGTGCTCCGTCGAGAATCAGCGATATGTGTTCTAGCCATCCACTCTTGGCAAGCTGATCTCTACTCAGAGGCAAGTCTGCCATGTCAGTGTGCTTCAACGCGTCGACAATCTTGTTCAAAGAGTTGCGCATCACGTGGATATTGGCAATGCCGAGATATGCCTTGGCTGCAGCACCGTAGTGAGCCATGTCCTCGGAACCTTTTCCTATAGCCGAGTTGACCGTGGCATTCAGCCTCGGTCGAGCATCGACGATGAGATTCTTTTGTTGCGCGCCATACATGCGGCCTCGAGGGTTGGTCGCCGAAGCGAGGGCATGGTCCTCGGCAGCAGTGTCAGCCACAACAAAAGAGCTCTCGCCGCTCACGGGAGGCAGTTGCTCTGTGCTCTGACTTGGGCTGTCTAAGTGGCTTGGGGACGGCGAAGGCGAAGGTTGCAAAGAGTCGGGCACGAATGCTTCGCCATTTGGCCGGGACGTGGCAAAGATCGCCGCAATGAGCTTTTCGTCCTGCGGATTTCTCTTTCTCTGAAGTCCCGGGAGTGGTTGAGAGCTTCTCGTTATGGAGCAATTGTTGATGGGATGGAGGTAAACGAGGGCCGGTATTCTCGCTCTGGAGCGAAAGTCTCTAGCATATTTGAGTGTCATGTCGGAAATCACAGAGGGCACTGCGAGCAGCGATGGATAAGTGGGCGAGTACTGAAATTGTCAGCTTGACCTCGACAATCTTCGAGCGTATTCACCTGATAGTCATGGTTGATTGCTGATATCCTCCAACCTTTGTCCGTGTCCTTGGCACTTATTCCCATGCGCTTAAACTCTCGCCTCGGGTCGTACAAGTTCCAGCCTGATATGGCCTTTTCGGGATCCGGCGACTTGTAGCTAAAGGCATAAAGCCTCTCTACGCTTCCAAGCTTGCAAGTCAGGCAGCGTATAGTGTCGTAGGCCTCGCGCGCTTCCGTGTCTTTGGCAAAGTGCAGTGCGAAAAAGGTGAAGTCGCGGCACTGGAATCGCATGACGGGCGACGAGTGTTGGACCGAAAAGGACGGCCTGTAGATGCATCGTGATATCATGGGATAGGCTACCCACATCTCCCGCAGCCGAGGGGCCGGAGGTTTGTCCTGAGCCGTGTGCGGCTGCGGTTGAGCGGGATCATAGTATCTGAAGATCAAGTGGTGCAGTTGGAGATGCAGCGTGCCGTCGACCTTCCGTCCGGTCCGCCAGAGGGTGACATTGTCGACCTAGGTCGCGGTGAGCGGAGCGTTCGTGCAGACGAGCTGTGGGTTGCCGACGTACCTTTGAAACCTTGATTCTGTTGTCCATGGTGGAAGGCAGAGAGCCCCGCGACGGGAACGAGCGAGGAAGAGACGGCGTCAGCAGGGCTCAGGGAGTCGGGGGGTTGAGGTCAGCTGTCGCGACAGAGGGTTGAGAAGCGCATACGGCTGGAAGGAAGTTGACGGCTTGGGCGAGATGACATCGCTGGTCCGCTAGCTCATCAGCGCCGACGGTATTGCCCTGGCTCAACTGGCTGGCGTCCTTGGACTGACCCGGAGATCTATCGGTGGGTGGCTGATTAGATAATCAAGCCCGGCGGAGGAAGGAACTTCTTGGTCCGTGTCCTAAGCGCCCGCCCACACAATTTTGACCGCCGCCTTGATCCAACCACCCAACGACGACAACCCGACCACCGCGAGACCTCTGATTCTACCCGCCGCGTAGAATCATCCTCAGTCAACCAACAGTCAACATGGCCGCCGCCGCTCACGCCGCTATGTACGTCCATCTCGCAAAATCCGTCGCCCACCGTCCGTTTCGCTAACACTTTCCTGCAGCTCCAAGAGGAGAAAGTTCGTCGCCGGTACGGTCTACCCTTTCACCGTCGCATTGCAATTTTGGTGGCTTGGTGGAGAAGTGGGAACTGGATAAGAAGCCGCAAGATTGGGCCAGAGATGGATCTGCGGGGATGCACCAGCGAGCAGCAACTGACGTACCGCCTCAGATGGTGTCTTCTACGCCGAGCTGAACGAGTTCTTCCAGCGCGAGCTCGCTGAGGAGGGATACTCCGGTGTCGAGGTCCGCGTCACGCCCACCGTTACCGACATCATCATCCGCGCCACCCACACCCAAGAGGTTCTCGGCGAGCAGGGCCGCCGCATCCGCGAGCTCACCTCGCTCATCCAAAAGCGCTTCAAGTTCCCCGAGAACTCGGTGTCCCTCTACGCCGCCAAGGTCTCGAACCGTGGTCTTTCCGCCGTCGCTCAGTGCGAATCGCTCCGCTACAAGCTCCTCAACGGTCTTGCCGTCAGGAGGGCATGCTACGGTGTCCTCCGCTTCATCATGGAGTCGGGCGCCAAGGGTTGCGAGGTCGTCGTCTCCGGAAAGCTGAGGGCCGCTCGTGCCAAGTCCATGAAGTTCACTGTATGTGAAGGCGCCAGTCTAGCAAACGACCAATTTCTAACTCGATTTAGGACGGCTTCATGATCCACTCCGGTCAGCCCGCCCAGGACTTCATCGACACCGCCACTCGCCACGTCCTCCTGCGCCAGGGTGTCCTCGGTATCAAGGTCAAGATCATGCGCGGCTCCGACCCCGAGGGCAAGGCCGGCCCCCAGAAGTCGCTCCCCGACTCCGTCACCATTATCGAGCCCAAGGAGGAGCAGCCCATCGTCCAGCCCATGTCCCAGGACTACGGCGCCAAGGCCATCGCCGCCCAGCAGGCCGCTGAGCAGCAGAAGCTGGCCGAGGAGGCCGAGGCTCAGGGCGAGCAGGCCCCCGCTGAGACTATTGCTGAGCAGCAGTAAGCGGTGGATCGACGGGGCCGGGTGGTCGCGTAGGATGAGCAGCTGTTGAATTGTGGGGAGGTTCGGGTTCCTTTCTCTGCGTTTCAAAATTCACGACGTTCTGGTCACGGAGTCAAAAGTGAGTGATATCTGTGAGGCCAAAAAATCAATGGCTTTCAATTCAAGACTCGGCCATGGTGAATGAAGAGTTGAAGAAACAATGCGTTCTGATGATTCCACGGTGATGAGTGTCCCGCGCCGATGTGAAGCATGGAGATGGCCGTTCCCATTTTCTTTTGTCACTACCAGAATTGACTGTTCAGGTGTTATATGAGACGGATTTCCAACTTGCTCCTGCGTCAAGGGCCTTGCATGCGATCTGAGCTTGTCGAGTTTCGATTATAGCTCCTACATACCTCTAATCACGCAAGTGCTCGCTCGCTCAGTTTAACCGCCACAGAGGACGCCGTGTGTTCAACACATCAATTCTCAAACAAACCTCGCAGCTCCACTCCTTCCGATTAGTCTGCACGTCATAACAGCATTAGACTCCCCGCCAGCCCGTCCCGAGAAGATGACATGAAGAACGGCCGTCGCGCTCGCAGCATCCAGCGAAGACGACCATCGCAAACACGGACGACACGTCGTTGGTCCTAGCCGGGGAACTCCAATCGCAGGCATTTTTGCATCAATCGCGACAAGCTCGACCAGATTCGGCAGCAACAAGTTGAGGAGCTACTTACCTGGAGGCTTTCTGCACTTCGAACTTTGTTATGATCACGGAGTGAGTGGGTTGGCCCTCGAAGCGTCTCCTTGGTACCAGACCTCCTCTTTCCGTGACCTTTTCAGTCTGATGTGTCTCAGATGTTGGCGAATACATGACTGCGATCCATGGCATCACTGTGTACGTCGTAAGATAGCACAGTCCCTTGTTTATCGAGCTGCAGTGGCGGATGAGTGCTCCCCACGCGGCAGTTGTGCTGGTAGACGACTGCTCCTTCGCTGCATAAACAGCGATGAATGAATGCTCCCCGCATGCAGCTGCAGTGCTAGGAAGTCCCATTTCTTTCAACACCCACTGCGGCATCGCAATCAATGCTTAAGTCGGCGCTTCAACGCATGGACTCTGCCAGCCGCAGCCACAATTCATCAAACTACAGAAACGGAAACGCGAAGAACGCCACCATCAATCACGTCTCGGACAAGAGGAGAGAGAGCAGAAGCAACTACGAAAGGCCCTGCTACTCAGCTTCCTGGATCAGGCCAGCGGATAAAGTACCTACTCATCGTCGCTCCGCCAACATCGTCGACTCGACTTGCTCAGGTCATCATCCCCAACAAAACGCCACCGTCCTCTACCGTCGGCGTCGACCTCTTCTGTACCTGGCTCTGCCCCGACTGGTGCAACTGCTGTCATCGACTGGACCGACTTTACGGACCCACCACCAGAATGACGTCGCCTTCGGGAATTGCCTGCTACCGCACCGACTCATGTTCGGCCACGGCCATGTGGTAATGCTTGCAGTACTGCTAGATACACGCCACGTTCTGATAGAGCAGAAATGATGCTTTGCAGCTGCCTCTTTCTTAGTCACCAGCAATGGCGCTTCTCGTTTGGCTCCGCGACGCAATGCAAGATCCAAACCAGACTGTATGGCACCTATCAGCAACAAATCTACGGTCTCGGCGCGTCCTCATCTCTACCTGCGTCGACTACGCCCGGCCACAAGACGCCCAAAGAAGTCTGGAGCGACATCAACTGCGATGCTGCGTGTCCCCGAGAGAGACCAAGACAAAGTTGATGGGCTTTTGGGCTTTTCATGCACGTACCCTCGGCCCTGATGAAGGTAGCGGAAGAATTTGCTTTGCGGCTCCTCCTACCCATCCGATCAGTCGGTGGGTATGTATACGCTTGGACGGGGGATTGGTAGGGAGCATTCGAGCCGTCCTGGACTAGAGTACGTGCTCAGGAGCATTCGAGTCTCGGGCCGCAGAACTTGCGTACTGCGTCCATGACCTTTACTACCAAGTCCTGGACCTAGATCAGACCGTTTGGATGATCGATCAGTCTCGTGGCAGTTTTATGCCAGACGCACAATCTCAGCGCGTCCTCCAAACTAAGCCCACTCACTGCACAGCGGCAAGAGCTGAATCAAAAGCGTCTTTCATGCGACGGGATCTCGTAGTGTGACAACAGTAGCTTGAGCAACTACGCAGTGCGCGCAAGCGAGTGTACTGTCTGAACGAATGAACGGACTGCCGCCGCGCACCTGGGCACGTCTTGTGGTAGTAGGCGGAGAAACCAAAGAAAGCGGCGTTCCGAGCTCTTGCGCTTCCCTCTCTTCCTCTGAGGTTTCTGTGAGTGGGAGTTGCTTGCCGTCCGCGCACGCAAGCAGATAAAGACTGCTGAGCCCAACGCGAGAAGATATGAAGTGTCCGTCTTCTTCGCAGTAGTAGTTTCAGCCCACACACGCCGCGCAGACGCGCACGCGGCGCTGCAAGGGCGGCAGGCAGGCAGACAAACAAACAAACAGACAGACAAACGACAAGAAAGGACAAACGTCAGAGAATCACATACTCTCTCTCCCTGCATAAATGCATGCATGCATACATGCATACATGCAGGCACGCAGCCGTCTCATGTGGGGAGCACACAAACGCGAGCGGTGGCACGGCACGAGGAGGCCTACTCGCGCCCGCTTGGCGTCCTTCCTTGCGCCGGGGCGCGTGGCGGCGGCGTGGCGTGGCATGGCATGGCATAGGGTCGGCGTGGGCATTTGCTGTTTGTTTGTTTGTGATGGGGGCAGGTTGACGAAGAGAAGAGGGAAGATGGGGAGGGAGGGGAGGAAAGTGTTCTTGCGTTTGTGAGGAGGATGATGGCTGCACGTTCGTTCCTTCGTGGGTGGTTGTGTAGTGCAGCAGGATAGACAGACAGGCCAGCTCAGTCGGCGCGTTTGATTTTCTTTCTGTCCAGTGTTTCTGTCGTCTTGTTTGACCGAATCACTGCGCAGCCGCAAGATCGGATTGATGGGGCTGTAGGGGAGATGTAACTGATGCACCTCAAATCCAGCATTCCGCCGGTAGGGCTGTCCGGACAAGCCGAACACCGCATGCAAAGCCCTGCCGCTGGCGCCAGCTTCAATATTCACTCGGCGTATCAACAGCCCAATTGAGCAGCAGAGACTTTACCAAGCCGTCGGCCATCCCGCCCGCCGGTCAAGAGGCAGAGCACAGCTCGCTCAGACGCAGCCGCCCACAGCAACCAATGAGAAAGGGGGAAGCCAGCAGCCGCTAGGCCTCAGCACACAGCGACGCAGCAGCAAAGCGCGCCGCTGAGCTGGGCTGCATTCGCGCAGCACCACTTCAGCAGACTGTGCTGCGGCTTCACCGGCAACCGGATCGGCCTCTCTCGGGAAGCGGACATTGACATGGACGCATGTAGGTAGGGCTGTGGACACAAGCGTCATCATCGGGGGCAGAGGCAACGAAACGACACGAGGGTGTATTGATACCGTTCCCGTATCTGTACGAGCTGTCCCTGCAGGGGGAAGGGCGCTATTGTGGGGTTGCGGCGAGATTGACGTCGTCGACGGGCGAGACATCCAGGGGGACGGACTCGAGGGCCTGCTCTAGTGGCAGCAAGGAGGCGGTGGATTTTCAACGGCGAGTAAGCGCATCACGGCGACTCAGAGCTTTCCAGTCGTGCTGGTTTGCATCTCTGCCGCATGGTGTGGCTGAAAGGCGGAAATAGGAAGCGGATTTATGGGACCTTTGGTAATGGCACCAAAAAGGCGTCAATGCGAGAGGAGGCATGGGCGGGCTATTTTTGAGCAGCCGACGTCTTGCTGCCAAGCCGGAAGACGTTGGGCGGATGGAGCTCGTCGAGTGTCGGGTCGTCGTCGACGACACGGGCGTCCCTCACCCCCGTGACCCCGATTCCCCCAGAAATGCCGGCGGTCAAGCTTTCATTTCGCCTCTCGGCATGGAGGATGCTTGGAGATAAGCTTGTACGAGGACCGTATCGAGGGCCGCAGGCAGGACAAGGTCAACGGACATGCCGGCTTTGGAAGGCGACGAGAGAGGGCAGATGTTCGTGGAACTGAAGGGTGCTGGAACAGGGCCTGGGAGAGCGGCATAAGGCTGGCGCCAACTGGGGCCGTGGGGTGGTGCTTGCGGTCTGGATCATCAGGGCCGAGTGAAATGAGACGCAGAGATCAAGCCGGACATTTGTTCTGGCTCCCAGAAATGTTTGAAGTGGCAAGAACAGTATGGAGATGGAGATGATGGAGACGACGAATTGGGAGAGGCCAAATGAGGTGAGAGCAGGAATCATTTCTCGATCATGAAAGGACTGAAGGAAGCCGTGAGGAGGACGGGAGGGTCAGGAGAAGCGAGTGACCAAACAGGCAAAAGCAGGACACAACGAAGGCGCCACGAGGCAGATCAGGTCTGGCGGTGAGGATATCGATACCTCCCGGCGTGGCTGAGGGGCGCAGAGGAGAGGAAGTGGACTGAAATGAGGGCGGCGGAGAGAATAGAAACAGCTGCGTGGTGACGTTGGATTGGGACAGGCGCAGGACAGCGTTTGCGGCATCGGCGAAGGCGGCTGGACGACGGGCGAGTCGTGTAATATGACGATCTCCACAATGAAACGCCGTGTGGGAGGGAGCAGAGTTGACGGCAGATGTTGGAACAAGCAATGGGCGAGGTCAGGACTCCCCGACTGGACCAGACCAGGCATGCAGGAACCCGGTCACTCTGAACAAGACAAGCCTATCACCACCACATCGCTGCCGCCGTCATCTCGCCTCGCAACCCTCCCCTCCCTTATTCTCTCCTCCCACCGCAGCCCTGCCAGGGCCTCACCAGGCGCACCGCCGCATGCAGGTACTCGTCCACCTCACGGCCCACCGCAACACGAGCATTGTCCCGGACCAGCTGCCAAACCCAGCATCGCGCCAGGGGAACCACCACTCCCTCATCTCCCGCGCCCACATATACAATCCCCCCCCCCCCCCCCCCCCATCCTGCCCACCCCAGTCTCTCTCTCCTTCTTCACGCTCCAAAGCTTCCAGTCCAACCTCACTCACCATCCATCTTGACTCCGGTCGTCCATTCTTTCGAGAACCCACGCTCTCTAAAGCTTTCAGCGCCATCCACCACATCTTCCACCCTCCGGAATCCCACTCCAGTCAAAATGAAGTACTCGTACGCGTTTGCCGCCTTCGCCGCCGTCGCTCTGGCTGCCCCCAACCCGGACAAGACCGTCTACCAGACTGACGAGGTCACCATCACCTCATGCGGTCCCGAGGTCACCAACTGCCCGGCCCGTTCCCACTCGGCCACGCCCACCCCCGAGGTCCAGACCTCGGTCGACGTCCCCGAGGCCACCACCTCTGCTGTTGACGGCGGCTCTGCTCCCCCGGCCTCCAGCACTCCCGTCGCCTCTGTCGACGTCCCCTCGTACACCCCGGCCGTCTCTTCTTCGGCCTCCGCTTCCGTCGACATTCCCTCGTACACCCCGACCCCCAAGGTCTCGGTCGACGTCCCCTCTTACACCCCGGTCCCGTCCGCCTCGGTCGACGTTCCTGCCACTAGCCCCGCTGTTGGTGGAGGTTCGTCCTGCGTTCCCATCTACAGGACCAGCACCGTTTACGTGACTCCAGGTGTCCCCGTCGGCACCCCCTACGTCGGCACCCCCTACGGCACCCCTGGGTAAGCTTTGATTCGTCCCCCTCAAACATCAGATCACTAACTTTTGCTCAGCGTTCCCGTCGGCACCCCCACCACCCCTGGTGCTGGCACTCCTGGCGTTGCTACTCCTACCCCCCTCTACACTGGCGCTGCCAACGCTGTCAACGCCGCTGGTGCCGTTGCCGGTATGGGCGCTCTCGCCGCCTTCTTCTTGTAAATCTAGAGTCATCTCTCTCTTAATCAAGCAGTAGCTCTTTTTTCCTCTCTCTCTCGAGGTGATTTGCTGCTACTGCTGGCTGCCATGGCTTCTTTTTTTACACCCCAACGCGAAATACCCATACCTCAACGAGACGGGAGGAGAGGAGTATCAGGAGGACGGAAATGATTGGAAACTGGGAAGTGGGAGGAGTGCTGCGGTGTGTGTGTGTGTGTGTGTGTTCCAACAAAGGCGCATGAGGCGCGCGCCCAAAGGCAAAGCAAACCCTTGATACAGGCAACATCAATTCTTCTGGATTAGGTTTCCTGCTGCTTCCGGACCACGCATTCATCGTCTGTTTTTGTTTCTCTTCGACTACCAAACCGTTTTTGATCTCATTGTACAGAGCATCCGCATTTTTTTGTATAATGTTTTTTTTTTTTTTCATCTCTCCTGTTTTTGATGACATTTTGGAGTGCGAGCGAGCGAGATGATGGGTACATGCATGCTCGATACCCCCTGCAGTTGACGTCTTCGTTGTGAATATTATTGCTGTTTTATCTGCTGTTGCTTGCTTGCTTGCTTGCTTGCGTCGCGCTCGTCGTTCTGTCGCTGTCTGTCTCAAGCAAACGCGCGTCTCCAGCTCCAGTGCACTTCAAACCGTCTCACTCTCAGCGCACGCAATCCGCCCTCCTCCTGACGCCGCTCCGATCGCCGCCAGCCAGCCAGCCAGCCAGCCAGCCAGCTACCCTCCTGTCTCGTCTCCCTCACTACTGTGGTATTCAAGCTGACACATGCCAACCAGACCAAAAAACGCCGTCCGTCATGCATCCATGCATCCATCCAGCTCCGTTCAATTCAAGTTTCAATCCAATCCACCACCCTCATCCAAGAACCCAAGAGATCAACCGCAGACGCAGACGCCGCCCTCAGCTCGGTTCGCTTCGGCGGATTCGGACTCGACCAGCTTTGTCCCGACCGACCGACGCTTGGGAGGTGGCTATCGCGTCCATCTCAATTTCCTGCACGGCACGCCAAGACGAGCGGCGCGATCGACAGGCACCGCACCCACCGCACGGGACAAGGTCGCATGGGTGCGTACTGTGTGGAGACTGCTGAGGGCTGAGGGGAGAGGGGTGTGTTTGGTGTGAACCGAGGTTTCCGATGGGCTGGGCGCTGACGCCTGCCTTGCTCTTTGCCCCTTGGTTGATGGGGATGTGGTGGTGGGTTGGTGGATGTGTTGTGCTGCGTTGCTGACCAGCAGACCGCGGAACTCCTCTTGTCTTCTGACTTCTCCCCTTCATCAATTGGCCATAGATGAAGTCTGGACTGCCAGAGCACGTACGTCTGTAAGTAGTAGGTCGGAACAAAGCAGGAAAACCCAGGTAAGTGATTTAGGTAGGTAGGCAGGTACAAACGTAGAGCTAGGTAGCTCCCCCATGCATCTACTACAAAAGAAAAAAGTTTCTGTCTCTTCTTCTTCTACTACTTCTACTACTACTACTACTACTACTACTACTACTACTACTACTACTACTTGTGACGTAGGGGACAGTCAGTCACTGCAACATGATTACATGCCGACATTTCTACCTCATAAAATACCGACATAGTGCAGTGATGGCACTCAGCACGACGGTGGTGGGTGCTGAAAGAAATGAGATTTCCTGACGCTGTGGTGGCGCTTAGGGAGCATTCATCTGCTGCCACCGACACGCCTGAGGAGCATTCCTCTGCCACTACCGACGCACCCCAGTGGGGAGCATTCATCCTGCCATCACAGAAGACAAAGTCGAACTCCAGCACTTTGACGCTAGGCAAAGCTGTATCAACCATCAGTCTGCGAGCGAGCTGTGTGTAGACGCCCAGCACCGTGAGACGGTGGAAGGCTGCGAGGCACGTGTCTCCAGTGGTGGGATCTGTTTGGGTAGGGAGATGGATGGGAGGTAGGATTGCAGCTGGTGGGTGATGTTTGTTTGAATGAAGAAAAGGCGTGCGTGGGTTGCGATTGTGTGGATGGCCCGGACATGGAATTCAGGGGAGCAGAACAAGACACGTTAGCGGGCAGAGCGGCGAGCATACCAGCTGGCTGTCAGATATATATACAAGAGACGGCGGCGAGTAACTGCTCGATCAAATCAACACAAAAAAACGCCACCAGTCCCAATGTTTTTGCAGGAGCCCCCCAAGCTCAAGCAACGCGCGTCTCAACCGTTCCAATCGGCCGCTCCACCAGGTCCAAACAGCCGTCAACGACGCTCTTCCTGGCGCCCTCGCTGCTCACGTTCTTGCCGCCGAGGTACAAGAGCCACAGCAGGCGGCTGATGCGCTCGTCCTGCACGCGGCCGCAGTTCTCGAGCGGGCCCAGCTCGCCCTCCTTCTTGCCCGTGGCTTGGAAGAACATGTCGACGGCGCCGTGGTCGCCGCGGCGCAGCACGAGGATGTCGCCCTTGGCCGCCTTGCCGCGCGCGTCGAACAGCGCCTTGAACTCCTTGGTCGCGGCGCCGAACGCCTCGTCGCCAAACTCGGATGGCGTCTGGTTCTTGCGCGCTTCCAGGTCCGCTTCTTGCATGCGCTTCGTGATGCCGCGGAACAGCCCGTCGCGCAGGTGCGCAAAGTTGGTGTCGCGGGTTGGCACGACGCGGATGGCCATGTTGGATTTCAGGGATGGGTCCCGGAGCAGCGACTCCCAGATCAGATTCGATTGCTCCGGGTCCAGCAGCTTGCGGCGCAGCTCGTCCTTCTCTCCGGGGATCAGAGCAGAAGCGGTCTCGTTGATACGGTGGACCAGGGCTGCTTGGAGCCGTCCCAGGGCTGTCGTCTCAACGTACAGTCCTACGACGTAGACCTGGATGGACAGGAATGACACTGTCCGGATGCCCAACCCAAGCAGCGTGTATTCGGTCTGCGCGTTCCCTGTCGCCGCTCCTGCGTCGCCCGCATCGCTCGGCAGCTTGATGGTCTTGGGGAAGACGGGCACACTACTCGTGCCCGTCTCGATGAGCTCAATCGTCGCCCCGCTCTCTCCCACCGCCTGCAGCTTCTCCCCGCCCGGCGCGACGACGACCTTGCGGCCCTGAAACTCCTTGGTCACGTCGCTCGGCGCGTCCGTTCGGTCCGCCTTTGATTTCGCCAGCTCTTCAATGTCGAACAGGTTGATGATGAGGACGGGTGCCGCCATGCTGAGCACAGCGCCTAGCACCAGAAATTTCCGCCGCCGCGCCCATTCTTGCCGCCGGTGGATCTCTGAGCGATGCTTCGAAATGTCGTCATATGGATTGCTGAAGCCTGCGTCGGCCCGCGCCTTTTTGATCTCTTGCGACGGCGTCCGCTCGCTGTAGCGGGATGCATGGCGGACGGGTTGGCGGTGCAGCGGCGCTGCGGAGCGGACGGTTGGCGACGGTCTGATTTGGGGGAGCCATCGGACAGGTCGGAGGCGTGAGAGCATGCGCGCGGTCGGATTCGACGCCATTGTGAGGAGAGCCTGGCTGTGGAAGTTGAATTGAGGATGGAAAACGTCTCTTGGTGAGCTCGACTGTCGGGCTGGAAGCTGTCCGGGTTGCAGATCCGCGGAGGCGGAGTTCAGGCGTGGCCGAGGGCCCGATGACCGCCCCGCAATGCCCTAGTCGCGATTGGGCGGCGCGTCGCGCGTCTTCTCGTTTCCGTTGCTAATTGCAACTAGCACCACCATTCAACGCCTCGCAACCATGCCTCTTGTGAGAAGACGAGCTCGTGCTGTAAGTCACTCCGATCTTCTCACTCATCTTGCTAATCTACCCAGGCCGAAGAATCGGATGCCGAGAGCCCGACCCAGCGCAGGCGCGTCTCGCCCAGCTCAGATGCCGAGGATGAAGATGTGGATGCTACGCAAGGCGAGAACAACCAGACCAGCCAAATGGCCAATAAACTGGTCCGTCTGGCATTCTCCAACGAGCATTCGCGAACGCCCACGCGACGGACAGACATAAGTGCCAAAGTGCTCGGGTCGCAGGGACGACAGTTCAAAGCCGTCTTCAGCCAAGCCCAGGAGCTGCTGCGATCCAAGTATGCTGTCGAATTGACACCGCTGCCGTCCAAGGAAAAGGTCACACTGCGTGATCGGCGAGGTAAGACTCTGGTCCGCCGCAAAAGAATGTTGCTAATCCTCGCAGCGGCTGCAAAGGCGGAAAAGACAAACGCGCCCACCAACGCCTGGGTCCTCACCACTTGCCTGCCCGAAAAGTACCGCAAGCCCGAGATCATAGGTCCCGCAAAAGCCCCAGCCTTTGAGCAGGAAGCCTCGTACACCGGTCTCTACAGCTTCGTCATCACCTGCATAATCCTCAACGGCGGTTCCATCTCGGAATCGAAATTGGACCGCTACCTCAAGCGCATGAACATTGACATTTCAACTCCAGTCGGGCCTACAGACAAAGTCTTGAGCCAGATGATCAAGCACTCGTACATTGTGCGCACCACCGACACCTCCGCCGGCGAAGAAAACATTGAGTACACTGTCGGTCCTCGTGGGAAGGTGGAGGTTGGCGAGCAGGGTGTGGCTGGCTTAGTCCGCACTGTTTACGGAGAGGATGCGCCAGACGACTTGGACCGCAAACTGGACCGCAGTCTCCGACTCGCGCACTCTCGCATCAGGACCCAACAGCAGCCGCAGGATGAGGCAACAGCACAAAATGGGACAGGCAGAGGAAGGGGGCGTCCCAGAAGGCATGAACAAGACGGCGAGTCGGAGTAGAGTGATTCACGCGCACGCCCAAATATTCAGGGCGGAGACATGTTTGTAGCTGGGCAGGCGTATGGCGTTATGGCGCACGGCTTGGCAAGTGGACTATACCCAGGTTGTTTGAATACTTATTCTGCAAAAATTTGCCCGTTTCCTTGACTTGTGCAGTTTAGTTTGGACAGGCTAAGGAGTAAGACCATTCCAGCGTCATTCGAGGGAGCGAGGCATCCACCTGCCTCAAGGCGCTCGAGCCCAACTCGGATCATCGTGACCGTGGAAAGACAAATAAAGTGGAGATGTTATTCCAGATCAGCCGCATTTCAGCTGGGGAAAGCAATGGCGAGAGAGCCCAGCTGAAGGCGAGTTGTAATTACGCGGTGTAACTGGCTATGACCATTGGGGCAAGGTTGTCAAGATCGACCTCTTACTGGCTCCCCGAGGCGGGGATCGTTGCCCCGGACTGTGATCTCCGCTGCGGCAGCGCGTTCCACACCTCTCACCCATCTCGTTCTCATCACCAACGCGACACTCTCCACGACCCGTCGCTGCTGGATCCCTTCGCCATGATCTCCTTCCGTCACGAGTAGCCCTCCGAACCATACAATTGCACCAAAAACACCCGCGTCGAGCCGTCGCAGTCGCCAGCATGAGCTTTAAACTCTCGTCATTGTTGAATCCGGCCTCTGAGCCCAACAGCCCCAAGGGGACCAACAGCAAATCGTCTCAGTTGCCTCCTGTCCAGGATGTACCAACACATGAGGCCTCCGAGCCACAACGGGAGATCTTTCAGGACGATCAGTCCAACAGGCCTACCAGCGCCTGGGCTGGGTATGCTCGGAGTGATTCACCCAAAGACAGTTTCTCTAACGAACGGGCCTCCCCATCCGCAACGAGAAACGACCAATACGGAAAACTACCGCCGTATCCCCAAGCGCGCCGGACGAGCAGCTACGGCTCGCCGACAGGCCCTGTTGAGCCTTATTCCTTTGAGGCGCCACAGATGCCAGTTCGCTCGCCGTCGCTGGAACAATACCATCACAGGGCACGCTCTCCCGAAGAGCAAAGAAGGCTGTCGTACATGTCAATGTCATCAAATCCTCCAGTCCTCCCTCCTATACAATCATTTGGCGACGTGTTGGAACGGCGACCCAGTGACCAAGGGCAATCCATTCCGCAGCCGCAGTTCGAAAGTGCTTTTGCCTATGGAAAAGACGCGTCACAGGTGATTGCGCCGCCGTCAACTACTGTACATACAGCCGATGAGCCCCAGTCTCCAAACTCCATCGCACAGAATCGCGAACCCGACTTTGTGCGCAATGAACCTGTGACAGCACAAATTCGTGGATCTTCGCCGCCTCCCTCTCCAGATACAACCAGCACTCCAGTTTCCTCTCACTCAACTCCGCAAGTCAAGCTCGAGCCAACGGCGCCATCTCGGGAGCCCACACCTGTCCAAGCACAAGCCATGCCCAAAACAGCCGGAGAGCAGGTCGAAACGCCGTCTCTCGACACTGATACCCTCAAAGCCCTCGCTGAGGCAACGAACGAACACGGCCTGCGCAACGTCAGTCGCGAAGCCAAACCTGCTGTCGCCGCGCCGGTCCCCAGCGCTCCAGCCATGTCGGACACCTCAAACTCGCCAACCGCCCCGCGAAAACGCAAACCTGTGGACAGCAAGGTCAAGAAGGGCGGACCAAAGAAGCCGTCTCAGGGCAAGAAACGCAAGGTCGATGACTCTGGTGAGGGGCAACCGTCTCGTACACCCTCTACGAAAGCTTCGGTTCCCAGGAGCAGAGGAAAGAAGTCGTCTGACGGCACCCCAATGACAGGCAGCTCCCCCGCACCGGTACCTTCTTCCCCCGCCACACATGCCGAGGATGCCGAAGACGACGAGTCTGGGAGTGATGACGGGATATACTGCATTTGCCGCAAGGGAGACAACCACACCTGGATGATTGCGTGCGACGGTAGTTGCGAGGATTGGTACCATGGCAAGTGTGTCGACGTCAGAGAGGCGGATGGAGACCTCATTGAGCAATATTTTTGTCCAAGCTGCACGGCAGCTGGTGAGGGCCGTACCACATGGAAACGCATGTGCCGCAGACCAGGATGCCGGAGACCAGCGCGAAGAAATCAGCAAAGCAAGTACTGCTGCGACGAGTGTGGAATTCTCTTCATGCAAGAGACGTTTGGCCACTTGCCTGGTGGTGAAATCAGAGTTGGACAAAGAGACAAGCGGAGGAGGGACCGTCGCAGGACAAATCTGACGGATAATACTGGCAACGAGACTGAAGCGTCAGAAGAAGATGGGCTCTCTGGACCTCGTGGTAGCGTCATGTCTGTTCGCGACTTGAAGGCCATGGCCGCAGCTGCAAGAGACGTGGAACACTTCAAATCGCTTGGAAATAGCCTTTTGAGTCCTCCAGCAACAGCCTCACCGTCGTCCCCGGATTTTGAGCGAGATCTCAAAGATGACGCAGCGCTGTCTCCACCAGACGCGGCCCGCATTGCTGCAATTCAATCCGAAGTTGCCGATCTCAAGAAGCGTTTCGAGTTGCTGAAAGAACGAGAGCGTTTCGTGGCCATGACCAAAGAGCAAGCCACCCACTTTGCTGAAAAAGAAGGCGTCAAGGTCAAAGACATTTGTGCGTACGACCCACGACTAGCCTGGAGCGAGGCGGAGTTTGCGCTATGGAGAGACAGCGCCAAAGGGCAAGCCTGTTTTGCCCAAGGCACGCTGAACGCAGAACCCACGAGCGCCGATGGCGATGTTGAAGTGACGGACGGCGGCGACGTGGCCCACGTCAACGGTACCGCTCCAGTCGAGAACACCACCAACGGCCCAAGCGGCGTCAAAAAAGAAGACACGACCGACACCGACACGGTCCTCGACTCAGACGGCGACGTCGACCTCATCAAACACCCCACCAACCAACCCAACGGCGTTACCAGAGACGAATCGCACCCGTACCCCTCGCCCACCGACCTCCTCTCCCCCACCACCGAGCCCAACCCCCCAGCATCGACACAACCCGCCAGCTCAGCGCCTAATCGCGCCGCCCTCCTCCGCACCCTCCTCGCCCCGCCTGAGCTGTGTCCCCGCAAGCGCTGCACCCGCCACACGCAGTGGGCCAAGATCGCCCACTGGGACGTCCAGTTCGAGCTGGCGCTGTGCCGCCAGCAGATGGGCGAGCTGAGCGCCGAGGAGCGCGAGATTCGCGAGCGCGCTGTCGTTGGCTGGCGCAAGGAGAGCAAGCGTGCCGCCTCTGCCGCCGCTGCTGCTGTGCCGGGACATGATGCTGCGACGTTGGTCAACGGGACCGGCGTGAAGGAGGTGAGAGCTCCTGATAAGGAGGGCTGGGTTGAGGTGTTGGGATAGGCGTGGCCACGTTTGCGTGGTCTTTTCCCTCGCGCGTTGGGTCCTTTGCGTCTTTCCTCTCTTATATACTTTCCGTTCTTCTCTATTTGGCTTTGGAGTGCGGCGCGTTGCTTTCTCTTTGGGCCATCGATCTGGAAAAGGATCACATCGGATCAAATCCTAGCAGTGCGTCTCTGGTGTTTTGGGGGACAGGCAGGCCGAACGACGGACTGGAGCTGGCAAGTCACGGACGGATGGACGGGACGGGCAAAACTGGCGCTTTACACGGGTCTTTTGGGCGGCAGCATAATTTGGCATCCACGGTGAATGGATGGGTGGATATCACGTCTTAGCATAATGAAGGCACGGCAGCTGGATGGAGGCTGTCTGGCTTTTATACTCGCGGCTGTTGGTACGCACTGTCTACCTACATTTACGGTGTATTTGTTTGGCTGGCGAGATGAGGTAGCAAGGTATGCTGCCAAGGTAGCGACTAGCCTCGTCTTCACACTTGACATAATACACCTATTTGTTGACATACCAATCCACCATGCTCTCGATGCAAAATCTCATTTATTTCTTTTTGATTGCTCCTCTATCTAACACACCATCAAGGCACACACAATTGAATGCATCAGATGCCGCTGACTGATCCAACTCACCAGATGCAGCCTATTTTCGCCCCACATTCTCAGCTCCAACACCTCAGAGGAAAACCTCGAGGTTGAGCTCCAGCGCCGTCGTCGGGAACGGCAGCTCATAGTTCTTGAGCACCGTGGGGTGCAGGACGCCGAAAACGCCAATGGTGTGCGTCGACAGCTTGCCCGTGGCCTCGTTGGCGAGGCGCAGCTTGATGGCCGCGGCGTGGCCGGGGAAGAAGGTTGGCTCTTTCGGGCGTGTTAGCGAAGTGTTTTGTTTTGTTTGACATGTTTGGCATGTTTGCAAGAGTTGTTTAGTTTGTGCGGGTGGACAGGGGGGCGGGCAGCAAGGGGCTCGCAGAAACGCACCGTCGACTTCCTCAATCCAGTAGCCGCCCAGCTTGTCGTTCTTGAGCGCCTCCTCACGCGTGATGAAGGCGCTCCTGAGCATCTGCATGATGCGGTCGAGCAGGCCGTGGACGACCTCGAAGCCGCTCGTCTTGCCGTACCAAGCGGCGGCAAAATGGCGCTCATTCCTGCTCTTGCGCTCCTGCGTCAAGTCCTTGAACGCGACATCGCTGACCTCGAAGATCTTAATGGGCACGCTGTGGTGCTTGTTCTCTCGAATCGTCTTGAGCAGGCCCGGCAGCAGCGACGTGCGCACAATCTGGTATTCGAGCGTCTTGGGGTTCTGTAGCCGCACCGCCGTCGTGCCGTCGTCTTTGCGGTTTAGCCAGGCAAAGTTTTCGTCGTGGCTGCACAGAATGAGCGGCATCACTTCGCTCCACCCTGCCATGGCCGCTTCCAGGCGCACAATGTCGGCCAGCTTGTTGATCTTGAGGGGAGCAGCAACGGCAGCGCTGCGGTTGGGGTACTCGCGCGGAAGCTTGTTGAAACCGTACCCAATGGCCAGGTCCTCCATAATGTCGCATTGATGCAGGACGTCGGCGCGGGTAATGGGAACGGACACGTCGAGATGCTTGGGCGATGACTTGGAAGGCGTGGCTTGCAAGGACATGCGTTGGAGGAGCTTGCACTGCTCTTCGGGCGAAAGTTCAAGACCGCAGACTTGGTTGAGGTATTCGATCTCGGCTTGCATTTGGCGAGGAGTCAGGTCTGGCGATTGACGAGTCTCCTTGTTGTGCTCCGACACAACCTTAACAGGCTCCACGGTGAAGGGCTCTTCGCAGTACATGCTGAACATGGCGCAGATGATGTGGTTAACAATCTCAACCTTGGTCTTGTCGAGGGCGGTGATTTCGATCAAGACGTTCTTGGTCTCAAGGTTGATCTTGGAGTGGTCGCCGTTAATGATGGGAGGAAGAGAGAGAACGGTACGGTTGGCATCGTAGATGACGGGGTATACGGGCGAGTCGCGGATGATGTGCAGGTAGCGGCCAAGGTGCTTGTCCTTTTCGTAAAAGTTCATCATCTCTGCCGCGCTCATCTCCTTGTCCTGGTTGAGAGGAATAAACTTGATGTCTTCCGGCGCGTGCGCCTCGTAGCTAAAGGGGCCCTTGATGGTGTCCAGGTCATGGGTACCAATGGAAACTAGCGTCCGTTGCCTGGCAAGGTTTTGGTGAAGCTTGTCCTGCAGAGCAATGAAGGATTCGTAGCGGTCCTTTGTGAATTTGACATTGCGCAGGATGGCGCAAGAAACAAGCGGTCTTATCCGTGCAGTCTGTCATCCGTCAGCGGGCCGCTTGCTTCGTCTAGTCTGTCTCTGCTAACCTCCTTGTCGACATTCATCACTTGGAGCTCGCCGCCGGCGGGAGCCACCAGTCTAAAGTTTGGGATGGATGCCCTCCCGAGGAAGATGTTGAGGTTGAGGGCAATGCCCTCGAAGCAAAGCATGTCATAGCGGTTGGCCGGAATCTCAATCTTGAGCTGCGGGGGCTCCTCGACACCGTCTACAATGGGGCGCTTCGAATTGGTCGTCTGGAGGGTCTCAGCGGGAGCGCAATGCCTGGCGTCTGGAACATCTTACGTCTTCGTCGAGCTCAATTCCTGGGATTGTCAGCTTGACCAAAGTCCTAGTACTGTGGAAAAGTGTGCCTACCAAACTCGAAGCACAATTCGTCGAATTCGTCGGTGGTGTACCTGTGCCAAATCAGCACTGTCCCAAGATTTCCGCCATACCCTCCCGAATGGATTATTCCACGCTCCTCTCTTGCAGCGCTTGGCATTCAATCCGATGACGGGGACGGTGAGACTGACTCCTTGCCGAGGGCCCTGAAGAGCTCAGCCTTGTCCACGGAGATGGTGGGCATGATTTAAGAGGTTGGCGGCGCGGTCGTGGTGGAGGCGGTAGCAAGTCGGACAGGACGCGGAGGCGGAGGACAATGGCGCGGAAGCAGCGTCCAAGAGCTGAGTGGGAGGACGGAGCGGAAGCGTGTCTTGGTCTTGCAGAATCGAGGGCGTCGGCGCGGGCTCTGCGCGGTGTTGTCGACGGTGGTTGGAGTCATCTCTTTGGCGATTTTAGTTGCGCGACAGCTTCCGCCCCGCCAGGCCATGTCCGTGCGCTTGTGCGTTCAGGAATCGCCTTGTCTGTCCAACGACCAACACTCGACCAGAGACACCCGGCCGCAAACATATCACCCTTCTTCCCACCACCCCCCGACCGTCCTCAACTCTCTTCTCAGCTTTGACCAGGCCCGGTGCTCACGCTGGGTCGCATCGCATCGACCTTCGGATACCGTCGCCATCCTCAGCAACGCCCCACGACCTACCCTGTTTCCCGCCCTACGCAGCGCACCTCTGCAGACGTCACCCCGTCCACGCGTATCATCTCGCCCTGAGACACGTTCCTTTCTTCGAGCCTCTCTCTAGCGCTGATACACCATGGACGCTCCGAACTCGCACGACGAGCTATACCCCATCGCCGTGCTCATTGACGAGCTGAAGGTACGGGCGCAGGCGCCTGCACCCATGTGTTGTTACGTCCACACTGGCTGATGCGTTTTTAGCACGACGACGTCCTCCTCCGCCTAAATGCCATTCGTCGCCTGTCAACCATTGCCCTGGCCCTGGGAGCCGAGAGGACGAGGGACGAGCTTATACCCTTCCTCGACGGTTGGTCGCGCCCGTCCCGTTCTGCAAGGAGATGATGACCTCCGAGCGCTAATGCCCCTCCAGAGTCTGTTGAAGATGAAGACGAGGTCTTGACTGCCCTGAGCGAGGAGCTTGGGAACTTTGTGGAATATGTGGGAGGTCCGGAGTACGGCCATGTGCTAATCTCCCCTTTGGAGAACTTGGCTGGCATTGAGGAGCCTTTGGTTCGGGAGAAGGTGGGTGTTACCAGCCAAATATTTGGGGCGTTCCTTGCGCTGACACTCTACAGGCGGTGGAGTCCTTGAACAAGGTCTGCCAGGAGCTCAGCCCGCAGCAAGTCGAGGAGTACTTTGTCCCTCTCACGATTCGCCTCTCGATCGCAGATTGGTTTACATCCAAGATTTCCGCCACCGGGCTCTTCGTCGAGCCTTACCCCCGAGTATCGGCCCAAGCCCAGGAATCCCTCAGGACTCATTTCACTAAGCTTGTCCACGATGAGACCCCCATGGTCCGGAGACAGGCCGCGAACAACCTGGCGAAGTTCGTAAAGGCCGGCATGCCCCCTCAGACCGTCATCGAGGACATGATTCCGCTTTTCCAGCGCTTGACGACCGACGACCAGGACAGTGTGAGGCTGTTGACCGTGGACGTCTTGATTGCGATTGCGGAGGTTGTTCCCAAGGAGGAGCAGACTAGCCACGGCGTTTTGCTCACAGCGTTGAGGCATTTGTTCGAGGACAAGAGCTGGAGGGTGAGGTATATGGTCGCCGACCGCTTTGAGAAGGTAAACATTCGCAACCAATCTCAAGGAGAGTCGTTAATTAGGCCCAGATTGCGAAGGCCGTCGAAGACGAGCTCATCACGAGAGACCTTGTTCCTGCTTTCATCAAGCTCATCAAGGACACTGAGGCTGAAGTGCGCAGCGCCATTGCGGGGCAGATCCCTGGTATGACATCAGACGAGAAACGTCAAAAGTCATGCTAACGTAATCTAGGGTTCTGTAGACTGCTTCTAAAGGAGACTTTGATCCAGGAGGTAATGCCGAACATTGAAGAGCTTGTTTCAGACCAATCTCAACACGTCCGGGCCGCACTTGGCAGTCAGATTAGTGGTCTGGCGCCAATCCTCGGAAAGGACGAGTAAGCATTCTCCTCTCGCCCTGGTTTTCGAATACTAAGCCAGTACAGGACTATCACCCACCTTCTTCCCATGTTCCTGCAGATGCTGAAGGATGAGTTCCCTGATGTTCGCCTTAACATCATTTCCAAGCTCGAGCAGGTCAATGACGGTAAATTCAAGAATTCCCTCTTCATAATCCCATCTAACTTTGCTCAGTCATTGGAATCGAGCTTCTCTCGCAGTCTCTTCTTCCGGCGATTGTTCAGCTCGCTGAAGACAAGCAGTGGCGCGTTCGTCTCGCTATCATCGAATACGTCCCACTTCTTGGCAGCCAGCTCGGCCGGACTTTCTTCGACGAGAAGCTGAGCAATCTCTGCATGAGCTGGCTTGGCGACACTGTGTTTTCGATTCGTGAGGCTTCGACTCAAAATCTGAAAAAGCTCACCGAGGTATTTGGTGTCGACTGGGCCAACGACAAGATTGTGCCCAAGGTCATGGCCATGGGAGCTCACCCCAACTACCTCTACCGCATGACCACTTGCTTTGCTATTTCGGTGGGTAGACCTTCCTCAATAATGGTATCCAAACTAACTCTGTGGTCAGACCCTCGCCCCCGCATTATCCCTCAACGTCATCGAGGCCTCTATCCTCCCCATGATGGAGAAGCTGGTTGATGACCGCATCCCCAACATCCGCTTCAACGTCGCCAAGTCCTATGAGGTTCTCATTGGCGTGTTGAAGCGCCTGCCCGAGCAAGGTACCATTGTCGAGCTCGAAAAGGCCAACCAGAACCCCGCGGGCTGCCAACGTGGTCTTAACCTCATCCAAAACAACATCCTTCCCAACCTAGAAAAGCTGCAGCAGGACGATGATGTCGATGTCAGGTACTTTGCCACGACTGCTGCCAACAGCTTCACGGACGCCATGCACACCGAGCCATAGTGCCAAGATGCGTCGGCGCCGTTTGGGAGGACTGATACCACGGATGACGAGGGCTACATGTTTGCATCCCGCCGCGGGATCTTGAGCGGCCAGAGAGGAGAAAGTAATGGCTGGGGTACCTTTTCAAGAGGTTCGGCTGGCGAAAACGAATAGATGGATATTGCGGTTGGAGGAGTGAATGGGGTTTTGAGCGGTGTGGTCTTGTTTTGTGCGGGCCCTCCTCATGTGCAGTGCATGAAATATGCGTAGTCAGCCGCCCTCCAAACCTACGGCAAAGGGAATCATTGTGCATTTGAGCATTGAATATCCACATCAATTTTGAAAGTGTGCAGAAACATGGTGAATGACTTGAAATTTTTTGCCGCCCACGCCTGATATCAATCTGAAAAAGACCCTGTCCCCGGAATCTGGTAATCTCTGAGCAGCAATCTTTCTCCGCGCCTTGAACGCCATTGTTTCCACCGCCCGCGCCTGAGAATGCTGCGCTGGCGATACGAGCTCAAGCCCTGTTTTTCAAGCGCCTCGTAGAAGCGTCGCCCACCGCAATTCATCACCCAACAAACTGCGCCACCCGATCCCCAGCACATCAGCCACCTCTTCAACCATCGACATCCATATCCTCGACGCCCTTGCCAACCACCAACCTCTGCTTCCTCTTCGCCTTTGGCACTTTGACCTTCATCTTGGGCAGCTCCTGGTCCTCCATGTCGACCTCCTGGTCCTCGAGGTCCTGCTCTCTCTCGACGTCCATGCGCTCGAGCTTGGCGCGGACGTGCTCGGGCACCTCGTCGCGCTCCTCGGGCGGCAGCAGGTGCTGGTTCTCGGCGACCAGCTTGCGGTCACGCTCAAGATCGCGCGCCTTGTTGCCGCGCATGCGCTCCTTGTAGAACGACCGCTCCCGCTTCGTCCGGATGTCTTCGACCCGCTGCATCGCTTGCAGCGTCTTGGCCACGAGGTCGCGGTTGTAGCGCACCGGCACGTTGCGGCGTGCGGCGAAGGCGAGCGTCGAGTCGACGACCACTGCTGTTGTTAGTGGGGGCACTGCGGTGTGGGGTAGATTCGCCGTACTCTCTTTGCCGTGTGCCTTGCGGTACGCCTTGGTCCAGCCGAGCTTTCTGGGGTTACGCTTCATCTTGAAGTTTTTGTGGCATTTTGATCGCTGTGAGACGGGTATAAGTTGGCTGTCGCGGGTTTGAAGTTGGCATAGTACGTACGCAGAAGCGGAATTGTTTGGCACTGGGACTTGTTAGCAGGCTGGTTTTTTGCTGGTAGTTTGGTGGAAGGCTTACTCGTTGCGGCAGAAAGTGATACCCTTGGAAGGGTCTGAAAAGTCAGTACGGAAGTCGTCCCCGGAGAGCCACGGAACTCACACACTGGCCTGCTGCAAAAGTGGCAGGTCTCGACGCGCATTGTTGCTTTTCAAGCGCGTTGATCGGCGTCGAAGAAGAAGTGAGCCTCCGGTGGCTGAGGAGTGGAAAACAGGCCGCGATGTAAGCCCAGAGAATGCGGCGTGGGCGGGGCAGAAAGAACGTTGGTAATGTGGCGGCCGTTGGGGATGTGTCTTTGGTGTTGAACCTGCAAGCCTACTTTTCTGACAGGGTAAGCACGGGTCGCCAGAGGAGCCGTGCGCGATTTTCGAGCCCGGCGAATTCGCCTCTCCGCCGACGTCCTCATCGTGCTCTTTGCGCCTACGACCTACACATCTTGCGTTCTGCGGATTTGCGCTGTTCTCGAACTACTGGGTCTCCTTATTCGCTCTCCTCCTCTGTCATTATGGTCGGTACGATAGTGATGGGTCTCGGCGTGGCCGCCGCCGCCTTTTTCGTGCGTCACTTCTAAGCCTTTCGAACCGCGGTCGTGGACGTTGCTGACTATCTCCGCAGGGCAGAGCAGGCTACGTCGCACTCCAACGGTCGCGTGGAGGTTCGGCTGGTATGTTGGGCAAGGCCTTTTACAAGGGCGGTTTCGAGCCCAAGATGAACCGCCGCGAAGCTTCGCTCATCCTCGAGCTCCCGTAAGTCGTCACCGGGCCAAACCAATGGAATACACGGACATTCGCATGGGAAAGAAGCTGACGCAAGATGTGGTGTCGTAGGGAAAGAGGCTTGAGCAAAGAGCTCATCCGCAAGAAGCACAGGCAGCTCATGCTGCTGAACCACCCCGACCGCGGCGGAAGCCCGTACCTCGCGTCCAAAGTCAACGAGGCCAAGGAGTTTTTGGAGAAGGGAGCACAATAGACTTGATGAGAGATCGGTGTGCTGTATGATGTGCGATGGGAGCAGATGGGATACAGCGCGGCGTTCGGAATCTACCATTGCATGGATGGCGTTTGGGATATCACCGCTCGAATCCGGTATGCATAGACGGGCTTCTCTTATGCCAGTCAAAATGCACATTTTTCTATTCTCTGATGGGTCTTGGAGCAGCTTCCCGCTCTGTAGCATCAGTCCATCGCTTTGGGGCTAAACTTACACCCCTGGCGGCCGCCAGTGACTACTTCTGGTTGGACCATGAGAGAGAGCCGTGGTTCACTTCTGACCGTTCCCACAGCAGAGCGTAGAGTGTTGAGGTTTCGCCCGCTGCTTTTCTTTCACACGACTATTTCTATTCTCCACGCCCACTTTTTCTTTTGGCATTCGACTTGTCCAAGAATCTCCTGACTTCGACCTCTCGCTCACTTAGTAGACATCCACGCATCCTATTGAAATGCCCTCCCACAGCTCAACACCAAGTGTGTTTGCCGATCGTCTTGGACTGCGGCCCCTAATATGCACAAGCTCTCTCAACACCGCAACCTCGTCCTTGCCAGCCCCAGGCTTCTCATTCCCTGTTCGGTCTGAGTTCTCCGCCAATCCCGCCCCTTCAAACCTCGCTCATCGGACTCTGGGCCCGATATCACCTTCAACACCTGGACCACTTTCGAAAGATGATGAACTCGCTATTCAACAAAACAAATCGAGCTGTAGCTATGGGTAACCGCCGACTTCACGCAGCGATGAGACGGCAACTCCGCTATATCCGACGACAGCAGCATCGAATCACACCTTGGATGCCCCCGGCCCAGCGCTCCATAAGGCGCAAAAAGTGTTTCCGTTACTTGACCTTCCGGTTGAGCTGATCCAAAATATTGCCCATCACTTGGCTGCTCCTCGGCTGCCTGACTCCTTTGGTCAACCACACGGGGACAGGAGTAATTACGACTCTTTCCGCAAGCACTTGCCTCTCGCCGACGATTTCCTTACTTCCCGCCTCGCCTGCAGCTGGATAAATGACGCTACTTTTGCCTCCTATCGACGAAAAGATTTTACATCAAGGAAGGTCATTATGAAATTTGAGAGCCTCACCGACTTGGTCAACTTAGCCGAACACCCCAAACTGGGAAGACGGATCCAAAGCTTGAGAATCCTCCCTTTTCTCCAAGACTACACGGAAGTCTTTCAGTTCGGATCGATAGAGGCAGAACACCGTAGCAACCGGACGATGAAGAAATCAAACTACGATCAAAAGCAGTGGAGCCACATAATAGAGTCTATCGACAAACTTGGAAAAACAATCAGGACCACCCACGACAACGATCAACACATGCGAGATTTAGAACTAGCTCCAACTCTGCTTGAACGTGCATTGTCAAGATTCGGCGGGCTCCGCAATATTGAGTTCGGATACAATACCGACAAGAATTGGAAGATGGCCGAGCTGTGGGAAGCTGCCAAGATGCAGGAGATGGCGCCAATGGCGAAATACTCCTCCATCTTCACCCATATGAATGGCGGATATCCGGAAGAATGGGCGGCTCATCAATCTGATGGTTTAGATGTCGTCATCGACGCTATCACCAAGAGCAAGGTTTCTTTATCATCACTGCGACTCGAAGATGGATCACTCCAGCTTGAGTCAGTTATGATGCGAACTCCGTCAAAAGCCCCAGTCCTTCGAGAGTGCCTTCAGAGACTAGGTTCCCTGCATTTGTCATTCGGAACCATGCACGCCGACTATGCCCACTATGACGATGGGCCAAGTATCAAACATGTCTTGGAGCCCCTATCTGCTGTCCCTCGAACCCTGGAGGAATTGGAAATCAGCTACGAAATGAATCCTCGGTACATGTTCGATTGGTATGACACCATCGAAAGGATTGCCTTTGTCGCTCCTCTTTGCAATGAGCTATTCTCAAAGATTAGGTTTCCGCAGCTCGAAAGGTTGAGCATCAAGTGCACTTCGGAGACAACAACCGGAGTTGCGCAGCTCATCAGCCGACACGCTGGAAGTTTGAAAGCGGTGGAATTCGATCATACTGTGCCCAGAAAAGGACACCCGAACTACGAGATCTGGACATCGGAAATGGGTAATTCCGACTTGCAATTCGTACATGCGGAGTGGTCAAAAATTCTTGAGGCATGTCTACAGTGCGACAACCTCGTGAATGTTGACATCTACACTCAGAGCAATATCTACCCCGAGACTAAACATGAAGTTACGGAAGTTACAGAAGTGACTGATCTAGTGTCCCCTCATCGTTTGTCCGGACATCACCTGCTCTCAGAGGGGGTGAAAAGCCATGGGCATCTCTCATACCGTCGCAAAGAAAAGTACCACAAGCTTTCGACAGAAGGAGATCTTGAGCCTCGAGCCAAGTATTTGAAGAGGATGTTGGAGCAGCATCTCTATGAATGGAGAGCAGCAGAACTGGTGCATGGGGTGTGAGCCAGTACAGGGCATCATCAAGTGGAAACGGCTGGGGCACCACATGGATTGGGAGGAAGCGGAATGAGTTCACGAGGTATGGCGGCACGGTGGGTGAGTGCAGAATCAAAAGGAATGAAGAGAGACAAACATGCTCTTGTACCTGCAGTCTCTTAAGGTTTGAGACCGCTGTGCAGTATCAAGCAGCTAGGTTTATGGAATTTTCTTGTTTTTCTCATAGTTTGTTGTCCATATCGTTGTCGTCTCGAGCGGTGGACTGAATCGCTGTCTTCGCCCCTGCTTTGCCCATCAAACGGCAATTTCTAGTACTTTGGTTTGACCCACGGAGCAGTCATTCACCAGATCACCCTGGGTGGAATCTCGGGAGCAGCCTTTCGAAATTACAGCTACGCACAGGAAGCGGTACATCACCACCGCCGTGACGCTCAGGGAGCAGTCCTCCGCCACTGTAGTCACGCCTAGGGAGCAGTCTTCGGCCACCACAGCGGCGCCCAAGAAGCGGTCGTCGACCGCCAACACAACTACACATGGGGAGCAGTCTCTACCACCAGCAGCACCCAGGGAGCAAACCTGCACCACCAAAACGACGGACCGGGAGCAATCGCTCGCGACTGCAGCAGCACACCGGGCGCTGCCCTGCAGCTTGACACCTGCGCTTTGGTGGTGTTGACGTCGTTGTTTCCAGGCGGGCGTTGGTCCTGTCCAGGCCGCTCTCTCCTCTCGCTACCCATCTGCCGACCTCCACACCCCATCAACCTCCCACCACACTCTTTTAACACCAGACCCTCAGCTTCATGTCGCGCAGCTCTTGGCTTCAGGTCCTCCGCCATGGCCACGGGTGATCCGACGCCCCAGATCAAGCGCGGCCCAAGTGGTCTGCTCAAGCTACCTCCGGAACTCGTTGAGAAAATCGCATCTCACCTCTCTCCTACTTCCAATGGCGTCGTGTGTCCCTGGAAAGGCGCCTCGGAAAAGTACACTGTCGACTTTGTCACCCGCGATAACTTCCTCAGCCTTCGTCACACATGCAGGCAGATGAACGACATGACGTTCAGCTTTTTTCGGCGACAATACTTCACCGAACGGGTGGTCAAGCTGCAGACGAAGTCGCTTCAAGAATTGAGCCAAATTGCTGCCCATCCCACGCTCGCAAGGCAGGTCCAGAAGCTGAAGATTGCGCCCCATTTCCATGATTGGTGGGCGCATAGTTGTTTTCATATTCAACACTCAAGGCTCATGAAGAAATTGAAAGATGAAAACACAGAGGAGGAGGAGGAGCGGGACATGAAACCACGGGCCCTTCGAGAACTGAAGTCATCAATCGACAAGAACACCTTGGATGATCAGAAATTCTGGAGTTCTGGGCTTGCCGCTGCTTTACTTGCACGTATATTTGCAAGCCTCAAAGAACTTCACGCTATTTCGTACGGCGATCACCACGTCTCTAATCCAAAGCTGCGACTATTCGACAGGCAGACTGCAAGGCTTTGGGAAGCTGCTCAGATCCAAGAAATTGAAGGAACCTCAATTGAGGACTTCCATGAAGAGATGAAATTTCACAAATGGTTGATCCATCGACATCAGGGTTTTGAAATGGTCAAAGCCGCCCTGATCGCCAGTGGAAAGTCCTTCTCATCTCTGCGCTTTGAACATGGATCCTTCCTGTTGAGACACGAGATAAGGCATTCAAAACCAGAAATCCCAATTTCTCTGTTAGAACAATGCTTAGAAGGCCTGAAGGCTCTCCACGTCTCCTTTTCGCCCATCCTACCCGAGTACGTCTCCGACACAAACGTAGATGAAGACCTGGAGGACATCGTGTTTAGCAGGCCCTCTGAGGAATCTGGCCCCGGAGAGGCTCTACTCTTTCTAGCAGCAGCGCCTCGAAGCATAGAAGAGCTAGGACTTTACCTAAATGTTGACCCTTACGAAGAGGAATCTACCGCAAGTGACAAGGTTTTCGCCGCTACTCCCGCCTGCGACGAAATATTTACGACCATCAAATTTCCTGGATTACGCAAACTGTCGATCAAAAACACTTTTCACACCGTCAAATCCATGGCCCAACTACTCAGCAACCACAAAATGAGCCTCAGTATCGTCCAAATTAGTCCGTCTGTCCCACAGCCCAGGGACCCAGAGTATTTCTCTTACGTTTCCGAATGCCCACCTGGGCCCAATTTTGACTTCGATAACGCAAAGTGGTCTGTTGTCCTGGAGGCTCTTTTGCAATGCGAAAACCTCGTTGATCTGCAACTGCGGACTCAGAGCGACATCTACACAGATGGTGGCAACATTCTCGCTAGCCGCAAACCGCACAAGTGGCGCGGCCGTCTATGGTACGCGTGGGAGGACTCTTATAACGCCGCTCCATGGGTCATAGAGCCTCGCGCCAAATTCTTCAGAAAGCGACTGGAGCAACACCTCGAGGATTGGAAAGAGGCAGAGCGGGTTCACAAAGTGTGACGGCTGGAACCAGGGCGCCATCGACTACGGTATCACCACAGATAAATGTAGGGAGCAGCCGTTCAACATCACGGACCGCACCCTGAGAGCTGCCGTACCCTTCCACACCTGTAGAAAAGATGGACAGAACTGAAGAATTCGCTGAAGGGAATTTGCTTAAGGTGTTCGGCACTGTTGGCTGATCAACGGAAATTGCTGGCTCTCATGGCGCAGAGTAGATCAATGGATTGAGGCCTGGTAGCAAAAGTCGTGGCACAAATTAAATTGAGCTTCTATGGGCACGTGGATTGAGCTCTCCCTGTTACTATCTTGGTAAAAGTTGAATATTGTTGAATGTCTCTGCGTATTCTTGCCCATAGTGGCTTGGATGCTTGCTGTTTTTTGTTTACCAGAGCGCACGAATTCTCCGTATCTGACCCTGTGTGACTTAGTTTCGTGAGTGCCAAAATTTGAACCTCTAAGCCCCCATATTTCGTCCATACTGGATGCGCTTTGAAAAAGATGCTCGCAGTCGTGGATTGTTCAATCAACAGAACTGTGGGTTGGTAGTCATGGATTCCCATTCGGGCAAGCGCGACGGGCGCCCGGGCCACTTGCCGATTGGTCAGAGCGCCGGCGGGAGGCGGCACAGTGCACCGACTCTCGCTCAACACCAGCGCCTCGCGCGACGTCGATTCTTCTACACATCGAACTCCTTTTCCTCTCTGCAGCTTTCTGCTACGCCAATCATCTGCGGGCTGTCTTGTTGATCCCTTTGCACGTCGCCTTCACCTTTCGGCGTCGCTTTCGCTCCGAATCCCGGCCACGGCACTTCCGCGCTGCTTCTGTCATCAATCCATCATCTTCATTGACCGCGAATGGCTTCGGCCTTTTGATGGCAACAAGTCTGCAACGGGATCTCTGAATTATTGGTGTCGCGACTCTTCGAAAATATGCCAAAGACGGCCCTGAGCTCGTCACCCCACCAGCAAGAAAACATACAGAAGCTGTCGACCATGGCGTCGCAACAAGATTCTCCATCAGCTGAAAGAATCTCAAGCCGTCTCTCTCTTCATGGAACACGAAAAGTCCCAACTGCAGATGCGGGTACCAAGAAGAGCCGTGGCCGCAAATCTGGGGCTTCCAAGCTTTCAACGGAACGGGCTGCTTCCAAGGCTACGCTTGCTCGGAACAGCAGTAACGGTAACACCAACACCTCGGGCATTCTCAAGCTCCCAATGGAATTGATTGAGAGGATTGCTTTTTTCTTGCAACATCATGACGGATACCTGGTTCATTATCAGATCTATAATCGGAAGGATTACCCAGAACTGGGTGGCTGTTATGACTGGTTCGGTAACTTCAGACGTGTCAGCCGGCAAATACATGACATGACGTTCGGAACGTTCCGCCGCCGCTACTTTACACGCCGCATGGTGAAGATCCAACAAAAAAGTCTTGAGAATTTGGTCAGCATGTCTGCGCACCCGTTGCTATCGAAGCAAATCCAAGAGCTCATCATCACTCCCCAATGCCACAACAATCAAGATCTCGGCTTTGCCAACGAAATAAGGAGCATTTTGGAGCCTGAAGAGGCTTCGCTTGAAATTGACCCAAGGGCATTACGACATGCCGATAGGTGCTTCCAAAAATTTCGACAAAGGTGAGGAATAGAAAAGCGTACGATCGAAAGAGACATTGACCGTGTAACTGTAGGCTTCTGGCCTCAATTCAGACGGATGAACATCTTCGGACTTCCGGACACGCAACTGAGCTTCTGTCTCGAGCTCTGAAGGGCTTAAGAAGCGTTCAATCTATTGTCTATGGAATCTTTGGAGAGTTTTATTCCACCAGTCATCTTGGGGAGCGAGGCACGGAGCTTTGGAAGAACTTTGTTGATGAATCAGACGATCACTTTCCAAAGTCACAAGTCGTCTTCCCGCTTTTCAACAGGTATTCCTTCAAGAGGTTCTCCGAATGTGGCCACAGCGACGTGGACATTGTCATCTCTGCACTTGGAGAATGTGCAACGAACCAGTCCTTCACGAAACTACGCTTTGAAGACGGATCACTGATGTTGCAGGGCACAGAAGCTCCGTCTAGCCCAGCAAGGATCAGTCTTGAAGATTGCTTCAACAGGCTGCAACATCTCCACCTCTCCTTCGCGGCAACGAACAAAGCGCGTGTGGACGAAGCACACCGCTTTATCAAGGCTGCTCCTCTAGATCTCAAAGAACTTGAGATCGACTTTACGTGGGAGGAAGACAACGACAAGGTCGCAGGACCTCTTTACGAGGAATTGCTTCTGAACCTCAGTCTACCGCACTTGCGTCATCTAAGTATTCAGAACATCAAGGGGCCAATGACAGAGAGCGCAGTACCAGAGGCCCTTTGGAACCACCGCCAAAGTCTCATGTCCGTGGAGGTTGAACACTATGGAGGATGGGATGCCTTCAATGACTATGAATCCAAGTGGTCGCGTGTCGCAGAAGCTTGCATGTCAGTCGAAAAATTGGTGCAGCTGCAAATCGCAAACTACAGCACGATGCACGGATATGACCCGGAATGGGAGGATCTTGACGACAGCTTCGATCCCGAAAAAACTTTGTCTCTCGTCTTTCTTGGAAGCGATTATAAGAAAATTCCCGCGTGGCAAATCGAATCTAGCGCGGAAGAGCTCAAGGACACGTTGGAGGTTTTGTGGTTGTGGGACTGGAAGGAGAATGAAGAACGCGTAGAACGCGAGGGGCGAGAAATACTCGAAGAATTGTCATCTGCTCAGTCAACGAGCGGCTTAGAGGAGGATTCGGACGCCTCGTCTACTTCGTCCATGAGCGGGCCCGAGGACGAAGCAGATAATTAAACTTCGGCGCATTGGACAGACTCGATGACTATCCATTGCTTCGATATCGCGCTCTTCTGTCCAACACGACAACACGAACCCACCACTGGCCATCATCGAACTTAGAAGGAGGGATCTTTCTGAACACCAGGATCAGCAGACTTGTGTCAAGTATGTCTAGATCGACGGCTAGATCTAGTTTCAGTGGATGCTGTCGCCGCTGCGTCGGGTCGGGTCGTTTTCTTCAGCGTGAAAGAGGAGGTACATTTGCGCGTTTTTCTCGCGTTGAATGGTGCATGCACTTGCTTGTAGGCGTCGTCCGGCACTTAGTGAGCGACCGAAAGGCTCTGAAATCTTGTCAGAACCGGCCCTGTTGTCTGCCTTGAGAGCTGCGCGGCGTCTTTTCGTCTTCACTACTGCAGATTTGCCTTTCGGAGCAAGCAGTTGATGCATGTCTCCGTCGAGAGGTATTGAAACGGGAGGCAGTCGAGCTGGGTTTCTTGAGTTCTGCTGATTGATATTGCGTCCCATCCTCTTCTGGGCCAAAATATCAAGCAATTGCAGATTCGCTCGACCGTCGACACTACCGTGGATATATTCGTTGAACGTATGGAGAGAACCAGTAGGCGAAGAGATCACCCACATGAGTTCAGAGTATTCGATGAATGGGAACGGCATGAGGACGAAGACGCGGAAGGATATACCAGAATATTCCGGCGTTGGGAACGGTCTCTCCCACGCCTTCTGGATCAAGCAAAAGAAGAGCAGCACTTCAGAAAGTCCGGGCTTACTTGTTCATTCCTGGTACGTGCCATGCAAACGCTGAAAAATATCGAGGTCGTTACCCATGTCGCGGAGGAAATCGCTGCCCAAGATTGGGAATTGAAAAAGCTGTGGTTTGAAAATATTCCCCAGACCAGGAGCAAATACGACATAAAGCCCAGATCTGAACACCAAAGTATTTCACATGAAGATTCAAGTGGGATTGATGACTTCGAGTACTGTTTCAAGGATTGGTATTTTGACCTAGCTGGTGAAAACGTGTGTTCTGACGATTCCGACACCATCATTTCTGCGATAATTGCTAGCCGCACCCCTGTGGCAAGACTGGCTATTTGCGACGGATTGTTCTTCAAGGTGGAAGACACCGAAGAAGAGAAGTACACCTTGGGTTCCCATCGCCTACAGGCTCTGCTTCTTCGAGAAGGCCTCAGGACATTAAAGTCCTTTGAAATCTCTCTCCGGTTGCACAGGTGTCCGGATGTCAAGTATCCACACTGGTTCCTCGTAGCAGTTCCCGACACTCTTGAAGAGTTGAAAATCGAGCGCAAGTTCAGTTGGTACCTACCGGACAATCCTTTCGAAGGCAGTGGTTATTACTTCGACTTTTCGTTTGATGACGCCATTGATGTGTACGACCAGATCCTTCTGCGTCTCAAGTTCCCGAGCTTGAGGCGACTGGACTTGAGCTTTCCTAGCGGCTCTATGCACCTGGTCCATTTCATCCGCACGAACAACGAGAAGCTGAGACATATCCGGCTGTCGTGTGATGAGTTCAGCTTCAGAGAAAATACGACAAGATGGGCCGAGGTCTTGTCGGCCTGCTTAGGAGCTCATCATCTGAATTACCTGGAATTGTGGCGCGTTCAAGACGATTTTTACGCCCCAAGCGACCATCGACTGGAATAAGGCCGCATCCTTGAAGACGGACTGGATAACTCTCCAAACAACCCTGGAAGAGAAAGATTGGAGAAAACACTGCGACGCTGGCAGAGGCTGGAGGCCGCTGCAGGACTACGACCGATCACCACGAAAGGCGCAGGCACCCATGGTGTTCGATCTGAGGCGCCTGATACCTTTGATTTGCTTGTTTTCATGGGATTGCTGCCTCTGATTTGCTGCCTTCGGTCTGATCCCAAACAGGCTATTGCGTCTGTGGGATCCACATGGTTCTAGCGAAATGATTTTCCTACAAAACTAATCAATGCGCCACTCTCTAGTTCATCTCCTTGCCACGTTCCTCAGGTTCCGTTTTTGAATGCCTCCTACTTCCCAAGTATTCAACTTCGCTACGTTCTTGTAAAACGAAAAGATTTGCATTTGCCGTCCTGGTTTGTCCCTGACGATAGATGGAAGCCCGATCCAGGCCTGCGGCGGGCCTAGAAGCCCTTCTCAAGCTTCCCGTCGAACTGATCGAAATGATCGTGGAGTGCCTGCGAACCTGGGCGGAAAAGCAGGACTTCTTCAACCTTCGGCTCACGCACCGCGTACTACACGAGAAGACTTTCCGGCTCTTCGGCAAATTGTACTTTGAGCATGTCAAGATTGAAATGACGCTCAAAAATCTTCAGAGGTTGATCGATATTTCCGCTCACCCCACAGTGGCAGAACATGTGAAGACACTGGAAATCATTGTTCAGGACTTCGATAACAGTGATCTTGCCTACGTTCAGTTATACGCAGACGATTGGCTGGAAGGCATCTCCCGCAGAGACAACACAAGGTTGAAAGAAGCGCAAGACATCTACGACCAGTTCTGTTCGGAATTTGTCGACCGAATCGACAGCGACAAAAGGATCCGCGAATCTGGGCTTACACACTCGTTACTCACGCGCGCGATGAGTCGTCTTGAAAACCTTGAAACCCTCTCTTGCGACTGCAACTACAGAAGTCAAAGGACATGGTTAGAAAAGCTGTGGGACGATCTTCTTTCCAGAAGCGGATTCGATGATGACCTTCCAGTCCTTGACTTTGACTGGGATGTACGTGCCAGGAGGGAAAGACGCCGCTGTAACATGGATATCATACTGTCTGCAGTGATCGCTAGCGGTGTCGCCCCTGCAAGGCTGGAGTTCAGTGGCGGATTGTTCGTTGTCAAAAAGGAAACTCCGGAGTCGGGTCACCCAGAGAATTTGCTTTACGAGAAGCTCTTCAGGGACAGCTTCAGGAACCTCAAGATCTTGGAAGTTGTTCTTTCAGCGGACGCTGAATCTGACGTCAAGAACATGCCATGGTTTCTGGGAACCGCCTGCGCAAGCCTCCAGGAGTTGGCCATCGTCTGCCATGAGGATGCGCAGGAACAAGAACAAGACGCACTCATTCCCATTCTCGACTCCATTCTTGCAACCTGCAAATTCGAGTCCTTGCAAGTACTGGGTCTCAGCATCCCCGCAAGTGCTACCACGCACCTCAGCCAGTTCATCCGTAGGAACGGCAAGAGTTTGCGAGATATCGAAATTAACATCTCTCCAAGCAAAAATGCGAAGTGGTCGGAGGTCTTGAGAGCGTGCCTTGAAGCGGGACGTCTGGAAAGCCTCGACTTGAGAACGTATGCGGACTGTTATGGATCGGGTCACAGCGTCACTTTCTCGCCGGAGAATCCTCCACCCAGAAGGCCGGAAGAGGTGCTGGAAAGGTGGGAGGAGTTGGAACGTGATGCTGAACTGTAGCTGCTTTGTTTGCTGGCGAGGCGATGCTGCTTGGAACGGAGAGGTGGAGCAGAGGGTTGAGGACCCTTAACCAAGTTTCCAGCAACAGTTGTTGGTTCGCAACAGGATGGTTGAGCCTGCGATCGACTCATGCTGGACGACATTTTGGACCACGAATCTCATGGCACGATATGCCAATCAGCTCAGCCGGTGGTAATCGACTCGGCCGTTTGGACCACAAGGAGCATTCATACTGCTCAGCGTGTTGCAGTCGAGGAGCATTCGGTGTCCTTCTACGTCGAGAGATAAGGAGCATTCGCATCTACCACAAAACGAAGACCTGTGGAATCCTGAGGAGCATTCAAGGACCTCGACACAACGAGCATGAGAAGCACTCGCGCCATCACCGCGTGGAACGACCTGGAAATTCCACCACCCGTCTGGTGAATTCGGGCTTGTCTGAATCGCTGTCACACCACTACGGAAATTTCAGCGAGGGAGAGGACTTACTGAAGACTTCGTTGAACCGATGCTCTTGCGGCTCAGAGCGCCATGCGCTGTATTCTTTCCGAGACACCGCCCTCCTCCACGCCCTGGACTTCCTTCTTGCGGTCAGACTCGGTTGTATTTCCGTCGCTGCGGTCGCCATCGGTGCCCGGATCGTCCGTGACGTTGTTGTCGAGCTTTCCAGGCTGTTGGTAGGAGCCATCCTCGTCCTCATCCTCGTCGTGTCACTGTAGAGGAGCTTGAACTCAGTCCAGGTCGGCTTTTTCTCCTCCTCCTCCTTCTTGTCGACCTGCTTGGCGGGGGCGACATCCTTGAACTTTGGCGGCGGGACCCAGTTTCTGAGTATCTCGTCGGCTGTACACATTCATTGGTGCGTGCGTGTGAGGAACCCATCTCAAATGCAGCTTACCATGGTTTTTCCCAATCATAAGGCTCAATATGAGGACGAACCGGGCCATCGTTCTTCTGCTCCGGCTTGGGACAGTAGTTGTGGACCATGTTTCAGAGCTGGTCAATCCACTCTTTGTCCTTGCGGACAGCTGGGTCGGCCAATCCGGCTTGCAGGTGCATGTAGATGTGTTGGAGCTTCTTCACGTATTTTTGATCGATGACTTTGTCGGGCTGCTCTTCTGTACGCTGGCTGATGTCCACGAAGAGATTCCTGAGGCCCTGCTTGCCGATCTCGAAACCCTGCCGAGGATCATCTCCCTCTTCCGTTGGTGGCGCGTCGGTTGCGCCTTCGTGGTCGCGGCGTTGACCTGAGTCTTGGATCATGCGGGCGTATTTGGCGATGTCGTCCAAGACTTGCTGGTTGATCACCCCCCAGACCCTGAGCTGCTCCTTGTTCGAAGACATCTGATAACGGCATGGACTGACTTGGCGCCCAACTCACAGATCATGGCACCCGTCGCCGCCCACCGACATTCAGACTCAAAAAGGGAATCGCGGCCGCCTACAAGGAAAGCCTCAGTGATTACGTGGCCCTAGGCTGTGAATGGTGCGAAATGATCGAAGAAACATGGACTTTTCCGACGGCTGCCGAGTGGCAGCAAGCGCTGGAGACGGCCTCGCTCAACACTCACAGAGTCGATGTCACGCGGGCTGTGCAGTGCGCTGTCAAGTTCGCTTATGCGCAAAAATGTCTTAGGACGAGGGAGGAGCTTGGAAAGATTGAGAAACTCTTGGGCAAGGGAGAGGGGCGAGGAGGCTCAGCATGGAAAAGAAGTCCTTGCCTAGGCCTGTGATCACCGAGACCACGTCAAAGCTAGAACACGCGGTAATGCAAACAAGGACTTGAAGTAATGAAGAGATGGGATTTCCAAATAGAGACGCCCTACCCGCAGCCGCAGCCAGCGGTATCCATGTGTCGAAAAGAATGAACCGCAACGCCAACGATATCCCTGACCGATTCCCGGCCTAACCCAAGCAAGCCGTTTGCGGACCGATCCTTGAAAGCCTCGTCCGCACCCAACGCCAAAAGATTGCAGCGCTCCAACATCTCCGCGCCCTTGTCCAGGAAGCCTCGCTCGATGTGCTTCCGCGCCTCGTGTACCGCGTCCTCGACCGCCACGAAGCTGACGAGATACGACTGCTCCGTGACGGCCTCCAGACATCGCAGCACGTCGTTGGGCGTCGTCACGCAGCCGGCGACGTGGAGGAGCTGGTTCCGCGGTATGCGGTCCCAGTGCTCGACCACGGCGGCGGCGGCGCGGCAAACCCACGTCGTGCTGCTGGCGCCAAACTCGCGCGCCTCGTCACCTATCACTTCGGCGCTCGCCCACTTCATGTCGACGCCGAACTGCCCGTTTACCAGCGCGGCGTCGAGAATTGTCCCGCACGCCACGCCCACCCACTCCAACGTCCGTGATGCTCCGGCTCCTTGCTCTTGCTCCCCCTTGTCCCCACCACTCCCCCTCGCCACCGAGCGCAGGTGCCGTAACACGCGCGCCTGAGCTTCCCCCGCCGTCAGGCCGTCCCAATCGTGTCCACCAGCTCCACCAGCGTCCGCATCTTTATGCTCAGACTCGGAGGCCGCGCGCAGCGGCACGAGCAGCAAGCGCGGCACGCCTGCCGCGAGACACGCGTCGACGAGCGCACTCTGCTGAGCGGCAGCGTCGTCCTGAGCACTGGGATGCGGGGCGCCAATGGATGAGATGACTAGGTCGGGAGCGTGGACGGAGAGGGCATTGGCGAGGAGGGACGGCGGCGAGTTGTTTACGCTGGCGACGGGGCGCGGGGGGTCGAGGTTGAGGAGGAATTGGTGGAGCTGGGCAGCGAGGGGGTTTCTTGCTTGAGACTGTTTCCACGAGAGTCAGCACGGGCATGGACGCGAGAGAGTGGTGTGGTGGAGTGTCGCCGGTGACGAGAATGCGGGGGATTGACGGTGTGGTGGGTGGGGAACGTACGCCGATGATGAGGATGGAGCCGGGCTCGGGCTGCCGATGATCGGCGCCGTCAGTTGGAACCATGAGGCCAGGCCGAGCGGATTTGCGCGGTTCTGGTCGCGCTCGCGCTGGATGTCGAGGAAGGTGTGCATGCAGTTGGAATCCATGGCGGAAGAGAGGTGATCGGTTGGTTTATATGTGTGGCGTGCAGCAGAGGAGAAGTAGAGTTGTATGTGTACATTGTCTGATGGAAGCGAATCCGGCGTTCTTATATCTGGCTGGCATGATGAACGGGCAGCGAAGGGGCCACAGGGCCAGCCAGAATGGCAAAGGGTGAAAAGTCTGGAGCGTGGTTTGCGCCGGGTTGCGCAAAGAGAGAAGAAAAGAATGGTCGCGAGACCGCAGTGAGCGGATCGGGTGATGTCAGCCGAGTCGCCCCGTCTGCCGTCCCGGCTGGTTTTCGTCGCCAGAGCTCATGGCCGCCGAGACGCCGAAGTCGCGGCCTGGGCGCCGGCAACGTCTACTGCTGCCCTGCTGCCATGCACGGCGGTCCTTGCGTTGGGTTGTCCGTCGTCCTGCCGCCTTTCACCAACATCTTACTATTTCCAGGGCTGTGCGTGCGGTCCTGGTTCCTGTCTCAGTCCCTGGTCGGCCATCCTCACCATCGGGCATTATTCGAAATCTCCCGCCATGGCCCTCGCCCTCCGTCTCCGACTCGTCCGTCACCCAGTCCCGTCGTCTTCCTATCACCATCCCATCCAGTCTCGGCTCGGCCCGTGTAGTCTCCTTGCGTGTGCTGGCTGGCAAGGGATGTCTTTTCTTCTTTTGACATGTCACTCTCCTGTCATGGACCATGTGCTTCATACACAAGTCTGATGTTGGATCACCCGTCGTCGGCAGAAACCGGCTTGCCCTCAGCTTGCTGTCCAGACGACGTCGGAGCCCGGGTGGCACTGCGTCCCGCGTTTGTTTGTTCTTGATGGCGTTGTACCGGGAATATGATCTGGCGGTGGGGAAATTCCCGCCGATGCTTCTCATTTCCCCCCGTCGTCCGGTGTGCGGGTAAAGAATGCTGATCCTCCAGTCTTGAATTCGCGAGCTACGCCGCAACCCCAGCTTGGTGGGAGAGAACTCCATTCAAAAGAGCTTGGACTAGATCAGCTGTGTGGTGCCCGTTGGATCTCCACACGGACACGATCTTCCCCAGGTGCAGGTTGCCGTTACCACCTGCAGAAGCGACCCGTCTCTCAGACCACTGCAATATGTATGCAAGCTGTGCTTCTTGCCATTGTGGCTTCCCCGCTTTCCCAGCTTCTTGTTCATAGCGGCGACATTCTGGTGCTCTGTTCGATCCCCCTCTTGGAGACGCTGGATCCAAAACAAACTCGAAACAAAGGGATGTGAGACGCAGGAGTGCTCGACCAATGGATATGGGACTGAGTCCTCTCCATTGCACTTCCGACTTCGTCGTCCACTCAAGATACTGACCCTTAGTCCATCCACATTGTTCTCCACTTATTGTGCGCCGTCTCTTCACACTGACTCCCGGAACAGATTGTGAGTTGGTAGGTGACTGAAGCCTTACACCTCCGTCTCTCAAGGGCGCTGAGGGCTCCTTGTCTCGTCTCTTTTCTTCTGTCTTTCTCTCCAGACTCCGACTTCAAATGCTGCCAGTCCGCACTTTGAAACATACGCAATATTCCGGTCCACCTACTCCGTTTTGTCTTTCCTGACTGTGGCTATCGCGTCCGGCTGCCACGTCAAAATTTTGGAGTTGCAATGTCATGTGGTTCCACGTTCTGTGTCTCACGTTTCGGACACTCGAAGCTACGTTGAACAGACAGTCGCACCCGCGGACAACCCGTCGCCCCGAAGACAATACTTGACAATTGCCTGGAGTGCTCAACGGACCGGGCGTAGATTTTGGCTGATCTCAAACAGCTGTACGATCATCCCAGCCAGTTAGCAGTCGTCGGTTCCTGTGGTGGCGTCGGTGCCAAGACGACCATCTACTTTTTCCTTTCCTCTTCCGTCGCTCTCTCGGTCTACGCCTTTCTCTCGAGCTATTCACCGGCTGCGTCTAGAGATGATTCGATAAGAGAAGGCCACATGATGTCCACTCACCAATGATTGCAGTTTTCTCTTCGCTCATGACCGACGAGACTTCGCAATCGCTCTTCCCTCCTAGCTTGGCCAACGATAAGGGTCAGCCCGCATTGGCGCCAAGGAGGCGGCAGTCCAACGTTAATGTATGCTTAAACGCTAGTCGTATTTGAGGCTCGGCATTTCGCAAAATCCACCATGTCGCCATCGCAGCCAAGATCTGCCAAGGACCCTGTCAGCATCCGCCTGCCTATTTCTGCTTGCTCCAAACGATACCCACGGTGGTCTACCAATAGGCCCGCAGTCGTCAGATTCACGAGCATGTCGGTCCTTTGCATCTTACCGCGCAAACGCGATTACGGGCGGTATGTTCGAATTGCTTATCAGCATCTGAGGTTACATTCTTCTTTTGCTGCAGCGCCATGCAAATACACGGCGGTGGAAAACATCTAGAAGCGGAAGGCCGTGAGCCACAGCCGCGGAAGAGCGCCCTGGGGGCCATCTTTGGGCTACACCGCGGCGATCGAACGCGCTCTGGTCGGCGTTGTTTCCATTTGTTCTCGCATTTCCATCTTGGTTGTCTCGGGTACTTGAGACATGGAGAACAATTGGAGAGTGGCACATGCTGAATTCCAACAACAAAACGCCCGCCACGTGACGGTAGAGGTGCTCTCAAAAAGAGTCTTTAACTCGACTCTGCCCGGCCATCAACCCCGCTAGCTTCGATCTGTCTCTCTCATCTGCTCGGTCAAATCCCAACTATCCTCCATCATGTTGATCAAAAGCACTGTCTTTACCACGCTGATAGGCCTGGCCTTGAGCAAGGAGATGGCTCAGGATCAGGTCAAGGCCGCAACGCTCTACAAGACTGGTGTCATCCACAATCGAATCATGTCCAACAAACACGTAAGAAACCTAGTCGTATTCGACGCAGAGCAAGCTAATGCCCTCAAGGCCACCTGGGACCGCCAACGCGCTGCTGGAGCATTCGATTCCTCGCAGTACCCGGAACTGGGTTACACAGAGTGCGTAAATGGAAAAGCTGTGGCGATACCGGACAACGCCAACAACACGTTCCAATGCAATAACGTTGACCTTTACCACTTCCTGAGCCACGAAGCCCTGGGAAGCAACGGCGGCGAGGGCTCTTCCTCGTGGGGATGGACCTCCCCTGACGGCCGCGAGTTTGTCGCCATTGGCCAGTCAGATGGTGCCGCCTTTGCCGAAATCACCAAAGAGGGCAAGCTCTCATATCTTGGTCGTCTGCCTCAGTACTCCATTCCCAGCATCTGGCGCGAGATTCGCGGCTACAAGAACTACATGGTCATTGGCAGCGAGGCTGAGGGCCACTACATTCAGATTTTCGACATGACCAAGGTGAATCCTGCGTAATTGATTCCATATCCAGCGTACTGATGAGTGCCAAAACAGCTCCTGGAAATCGACCCCGCCAGCCCAGTGATCTTCAGCAACGAAGCAGATCTCACCGGTCTTTTCAAGGGTCTTCCCATTGGCCGAACCCACAACGTCGTCATCAACGAGCAGACGAACTGGGGCTACGCCGTCGGCGCCCAGCCACGCAATTCGTCTTGCGCCGCAGGTTTGATTTTCATCGATCTCAGCGACCCATCCAACCCGACGAGCCCTGGCTGCGATTCGCAAGACGGCTACGTGCACGATGCCCAGTGTCTCATCTACAACGGGCCGGACAAGGCGTATGTCGGACGTGAAATCTGCTACGGCTACAACGAGGACACGCTTACCATGTGAGAAGCCCCTCCCCCAGAAACAAGATTGCCGAGGAGCTTGCTTGTCCACTGACACACTTCCAGCTACGACGTGACCAACAAGCCTAACTCGACCGTCATCTCGCGCACCTCGTACCAAGGCGCCGCCTACACGCACCAAGGCTGGGTCCTCGACACCAACTGGCAAGAGTACCTACTTCTGGACGACGAGTACGACGAATACGACCAGGTGGAGCCAGCGGCCGACGGCTTCCACGTCACGTACATCTGGTAAGACGACCTCCCTGTCCCATTCCCGCTCCCCTCCACGACTCTGACCCATCTTTGTTAGGGACATCTCATCCCTCGCCTCGCCCAAGCAAACCGGCCTCTTCAAATCCTCGCACCACAGCGTCGACCACAACCAATACGTGTGGGGAAACTACACGTACCAATCCAACTACGGCAGCGGGCTGGCGGTCCTCGACATTGGCAGCATCCCGTCCGATCCGACGGGTGCGGGTGTGTCTGAGGTCGGCTGGTTCGATATTTATCCGGAGGATGACGCGGAAGGTGGCGTCATTGACTTTGTCGGGAGCTGGAGTAGTTATGCTGGGTTTGCGAGTGGTTTCGTTTTTGTGAATACGATTGAGAGGGGTGGCTTTGTTGTTAAGCTGAGGCAGTGATGGAGTTTGGGGGAGAGCGTAGGGATAAGGAACAGAAGGGGAGGGAAGGGAAGTGGTGCGTGGTTCTGTTTATTTGTCGCCGCTGATCAAAAACGCCGTTCAGGGGTATGTGTCTTCGCGTGGCTGAAGTGCGCAGGAAGGCAAGAAAATCTCCATCTTTTGGACATTTTTGCTACTCGAGTTGCAACTCACTTTTGCTACATCACACTGCGACCATTTGAAGCTGCGCATCTCCCAGTCTCACGCACGCTTGTGGCGCGTCAAGGGCCAGCCCCTTAGCTGCTGCGCTGCATGAGGCGTGACAGACGCGACAATGCGAATGGTAAGCAACGGGCTCTGCAACAAACGAGAAGGGCGTTTGCGCATCTTGTTTGGCCTGAGGTGAGTGCCGCTGGTGTGATGTCATGGGAGTACACCACGGTCGTCGCTTCCACGCGCTTCGCTGTCTTCAAAAAACCACCACAGCATGATTTGTTTTTCCTCAGCTTCTCGGGTCTCTCGGGGCTTTTGCAGCTGCCTCTCCTTTTCTTCATGAATCTACCTCGGTCAATCATTTGCTCCGTTCGATTCATCTCGCGGTTTGCGCGTTCCGTCGATGACGTCCACACGCGCCTCATTTCCTTCCATCAATTTCAAAGACAACCGCGACTGGCACCAAAACGGTCCTCGCCAAGACGTACGAAACAGGTCAACGGCAAATGTGGACGCTGAGTGGTGGCGGACGGGCAGCATGCGAGATCCTCGGTGAGAATGTGGTGGTCACCAACACGCGTGGCCCTTGCCTGGACGGTCCTCATTTCTCCAAGCCTTTTACGAAGGTCAAGCAAAATGGCACCTCATGGAATGTGTCAAGAATCCTGAAGTGTGAGCCCGTTGCCAACGACGCAAACTTGTCGCATCTCCTACGCGAGAAAACGAAGGAGTTTGTCAACGATGCTACGAGCAAGTTTCGCGGAGACTTCTATTACGTATCAAAGGATACATTCGTGCGAGTTCTGACCGACCTGGGCCAGTTGGAGCCTTTCCAACCATTCATTGACTGGGTCGACGCGAGGTACCCGTGAGACGGGGTGTAGGGATGACGGATCTGCGCGCGCACACACACCCTTATCTCTTCGATATCTTTAGTCCGTCTCCTCGAATTTGTTCCTGAGGGGGCTCACCGGTTACTCTGGGGTCGAGATTTGTTTGCTTGTTTTTCCATCCTCTAGTTTTGCGCTGCCTACGCTTGTGTACTTTTTGAGGATAGACTTGAATAAGGACAAGGTCTTGCTTTGACGGAGTGTGGTCATGCGGTTAGTTATCTAACGCCGAAAGAGCTGGAGTTGTAAAAGGAGGTGGTGCTTTCTCGTATGAATGCTCCTTGTTCCTGTCTGTGGCGATGAGTTGGTCGAATTCTCTCTGTCCATGCGAAACAAGGAGTATTGAGTAACCCTTTTCTTGACCTACTTTTGGTACGCGAAGTCTCTTGGTGCGCATGATCTTGAAATTTCAAATTGCCCTACTTTCGGGAACCTCAAGCAAGGATTCCAGCAGATTTTGGTGTTCCTGTTGAAGCAAATGTCTGTCTACCCATTTCCACTGCGCAGTATTCCTCGCCCAGCAGCTCCACGTTGGCGCGTAGGACGAAGCCGTTCGCAAAGACTTGAGTTGCTGACAATCCTCTTGCATCCTAGTCACTTCCATTGTCTTTCTCGCCCAAGATGTCAACCAGAATGTCGCGCAATTCATTAAGCCTGGCCTTGCTCTGCGAGAGGGCATACCTCAGTGCAGACTGAAGGGCTTTCTTGAGCGTATCATCACTTGGGCCACCGGTGGTGGCCATGTCCCGGACAAAGTAAAGTGAGTCGTCAAGGCTGTAGTTGCTGATGCATTGCTCGTGGAGCTTGTCGAAAAAGTCGAACTTGCGAATGGTATCCTTGATGGCGTCTGTGACAAGCGCAACCTTTGCGTCCCTGGCATTATTTGAGGGCATTTTAAGACCGTCGTCGATCCTCTCATTGATCTCTTCGGCCTTGACCTTCAGATGAACTATCTTGTTCAATGTGAGGTAAGTAGCGTATTTTGTGATCATCATGATTGTCAATCTACTACTTCCGACGTCGGTTGCGTTCAAGAGGAGCTGGCAGGCAGCTTCGATTGGGCCATCAAGCACAAAGTCGTCGGCGAAGTCCTGGATCGTCTCGTGAAGTTCGGTCGCCTTGCTGATGAATGTTTGAATTTCTTTCTCCGTGAAAAGAAGAACGTTACCGGGATCGTCCCTGGGGTCTACTGGGTGCTCTCTGGAGTGCCAAAAGATGGCCTCTCATAATGTCGATTCGAAAATCTTGCCGGTGCCCCGACCGGCAGCCCTCTTCAGCTGGATTTTTCTCGCGGTAAGCGCAAGAACGGGCTCCAAGACGCGGTATCCGTAGGTCCAATTCTGCTTGGTGAGGCATTTCTTCATGTGACCAATATCTTGAGGGTCGAGCGCCTTGTTCTCTGGCCATCACAGTTTCCACTCTCGTGCCATTTTCTTCGAGTCTTTCGCAGTCCATTCGGCTTGGGTGTCGTCGATGAACTTGAGCAAAGCTTTGTATTCAGGTGCGGGGCGAAAGGTTTCGACTTCGATCCAGCCTCTATCATCTTTGGAAATTGTGAGACTGGCGTTGGAAGGTCCTTTGAGGACGGTGGAGACTTCGTCGAGGATGTGGGTCTGTAGAGGAGTGAGGCCGGTTACAGGGTCCCGTATTGGACCTTCAGGTTCAGCAGCGAGTCCGGTCCCGTTGGAAGCCATGATCTGTGAGTGAAGCATCATGTCAGCCTACGCTGGAGTCAAGGTTCGCGGATGCCTTCACTGAACCTTACCGCAGAGGTGAAGGTGAATGTTTGGGTTGAGGGGATCTCAGAGAGGTTGGCCGTGAAATCATCTTCTTGCGGCGCTTGAGGACGGTCAGAAGTCTGGTGCAGGCGATTCCCGAAGCAATATCATGCGTTTGAGGGCGTGAGAGCGAAGCGAAGGTCGTGCGCGTGCGCCAGTGTCGATGCGCTTAGAGGGCAAGACGATTTGAGTGTTTGCGCGGCTTTAGTGAGGTCGGATTGGCCAGATGACGCGCGTAGATTGGGGAATTGAAAGGCTTTGGTGCCAGAAGTAAGGCAGATTCTGTGGTTGTTGTGTCGTGGCGTGGAACGCGCGCAATGGGCGAGGGCAGCTGGGAGGTGACTTCCTGCTTCGTACTTCAAGAGGGCTACAGCCCTTGTTGAAAACCTCGCTTGCTCTGTCCCAATTTTCGCACTGAATGCACGTCAAGCAGCACTGGCAAGGTTTTACTTTGACGACTTCTTCTTTCCAGGAGAGCTATCAATGCTCGCAGTTATCGTTCAGAACCCTCCATGTCAGCCTGTGCAAATTTATCCCACTCGTAGCCAGTGTTTTGACTTCTCGTGCTCTCTGCGTCAACCATTACAATTTCCCAGTCACGCCCCTTCTTCACGCTTCGATAGTCATCCTCCCAATAATCCTCACAAGGCCCTTCAGCATCCCAATAAGAGCGTCCTCTCCGGCCAAAGTGTGCGAAAATACACCCCTGACAGCAGACACAAAAGCATTCCTGACAATAGTGGGGTCTTCGGTGATGGGACGCGTTTCCAAAAACCGGCGTTTGACTTTGTCGTCGAAATCTTTGGCCCTGTCGACAACTTCTTCCAAAGACACAGCAACCGCCTGCAGAACCGACGACTGCTAATCGAATTTCAACGTTTTCTGAGCGATCTCCAGCATCTCGTGGATAGTATGAGTCTCATTCACCACTTGCACTTGAAGAAGCGCAAAAGTGATGCCGTTTCTGAAAGCCTCTTTGGCGAAGCGGTCCCCGAGCGCAACACGATTTATGTTCCAGCTATTGTCGATTGCGTCGTTCAACAAAACGTTGATGCCCGGCCCAGTATTCTTCTGATTGAACAATTTAGCCTGGGTAATGACATGTCCAATTGCCTCTTTGATGCAGTGCAGACGTAAGATCTCCTCATCAAAACTTAGAGGCTCGTTCTTGCTGCGAACCACGTTTTCAAAAGTCGCCTTGACGTTGTAATTACTGGCAGCCATGTCCTTCATTCGCAATTTGTGGACCTCCTCGAAGAACGGAGCCAGCATGTTGTATTTCAAGTCAATTTTCTGATCAACAAGCTGCTTTTTGAGGGTACTAATGAAATCTTTATCGCCGGGGGCACCGTCGATGCCCGGCCACTTTTTCTTCCACTCGACAATTATCTGGATAGAGTCGGCGGATGTCCAATTCGTAGCTTGGCCGTCGACGAATTTTCGTAGTGCTGGGTAGGTTGGAGGCGGTCCAGGATATTTCATGGCTTGTTCCAAGGCCTCTAGAAGCGAAGGGTTTCTTGAGCGGTTGTATGCGCTTGTGAGCAGAGCGAGTCGGCTCTCTCTGTCCAGCCTGTTGTCCAGCATCACTTCGACTTCGTTTTCAGCTCTTGGGTTCTGTGACTCCATGGTCTGGAAGTGAGGAAGCATGTCAATGATATCCTTGACACGAGCAAAAACAGCTTCCTCATTGACGCTCACCTTTATGGCTTGTTGGACGAGTACAAGACGAATTCTGAAGCAGACGCGGTGGAGTGAAGCGGAATTGATGGGGCAGGGTATTTCGACAACGAGAGCAGCGCTCGGCAGGTACAGTGAGCAGCTGTGTAGAGATAACCGACTAGAGATGAAGCGCGAGACTCGTCACTAGATGCTAGGCCACGAGCGTCGATGTGCAGGTCGTGCAACGTTCGCGATGATTCGAGGCGGAAAGCGCGCGACGGCGACGGCGCCGACGCGCTCAGAGCTCAAGTCGGTTCGAGGGCAGGGTCAGCTTCATCGAAGGAGAATTACTCAAATGGGATGTTGAAGAGGCGCGAGGTTGGAGGAAAGAGCTGCGTTGTTGATTTGTTGCGGTGGTGCAGTGCCAGAAGGCGCGCTCAAGTACTTTGGTGACTGCCCGCTGTCCAGCTTAGCAACACACGCACCTCTTGGTCCACCATGGGCTGCAATAGCACCGATTCTCCATTTTCACTGCTGACAACCGGTACCTATCTTCGCATCCCGTCTAGAACTTTCCGCCGCTCTGTTCCGTAAAATACATGATTTGAGGAGCTGGGCGACAGGTAGCATTCATACGCTCTAAACGGACATATGTAAAGATGCGCGAGGCAAATGGCGATTTGTGTGCACTTTGGTGGTTGCCAAACCTCCTGATTGTGTCCCGTTTTCTTACCAAAACTTGACCTGGTGTGCGGCTTGAAATGGAGGTCTTTTGATTTGTAGTGGGGTAGCGCGATGCATTTTTACTATCCAATTGTGCGGCGGCATTGTTGGGGGACGTCGACTGGTCCACACAGCGCTCGTGGGGTGGTTTGAAGTATTTGTAGCGCCTCATGAATTGGTCCAGTCTGCAGTCACTGAGTCTGTGATGAGCGGTCAGCAATTCGACCGTTTGCGACTGCGGCAAAGACCAAAGCTTGTGAAAGCGACCAAGTAGCAGCGCCATGCCACGCGCCGGCGCTTCTCGCTCTTATTCAAGCGCTTGGCTCGACAACAGGATGCCTTGATGCTGACCTACTGCTTGGTCAACCGCGGCAAAAATGGGCACACACAGAACAAAAGAACACGGAGTGAGAAATAGTGGGGCGCGCCTCGAAAATTAAGGGCCCATATTCACACCCGACGTCGATCCAACAGACCAACAAAGCTTGGCTAGAAACAAACTGCATTTTAGAGTTTGGGGCGGCGGGCAGCCTCAAACTTGCGTGCCCGCTTTTCTTTCCATCTGGTTTTGAGAGTGAGACGCGCGGTTTCATCATGCCGCGGCTCGCGAGATGAGGTCTTTGTCTCTTTGAGAAAGATGCTGGAACTGCCGACTTGGTGAACAAGACATGGAAAGGGATGGCGAGCTCTTCGTCCGTCGAGAGGCTTTGAGTGCTCGTGTAGCAAGATTGCTTGCGTTGACCAATGACTTGCTCATCATGTCGAAGCACAATGAAGGCGTCGCCATCGGTCCGACTCGGACCATGATTGTTTGCAGCGCAAGTTGGGGTAAGATCGCGCCTCAGACGATCCTTGCCGTGGCTGGTTCTCTCTGGAGAGCGAGCGCACGGGCTCCACCTCTGCATAGCTGTACTGTACAGCAGGACATATGGAGAACGGACGCAGCCAAGCCCCCGGGGTTTTTCGTCCACAGGAGGAACGGTAAATGAAGATGTCCGTTTGCGCGTCGTCCTCCGTTGTGACGCGGAGGTGATGAGGATAATAATGGCGCGATGCATGCTTTACCGCCACACTGCCAGACAAGTCATCGTCGTGGCGTCGGGAATCCGGCCGCTGGCCCGTCTGTGGGCGCATAACCGGCCAGAACTTTTTGTTGTTGGAGCTCTCCTCGTCAAGTCAAAACACCCTTTGCTGTTCCTTTTGCAAATGACCGAATGCCGCGCCACCAGCCATCCGCGTCACCACGCGCCTGCCATCTACGGCTTAGGTTCAGGCGTGCCCGACAAAGCGTTTATCGAGGGACCAACAGCGACCAGCCAGTCAGAAGAGTCGCGAAAAGCGTCGTGGTAGCCGGGTCAGATGGCCTGGTTCGGCTGCTTGGCGCCGCAGCGGACAGGGTTGCGGCCGACCCGTGAGGGCCGCGATCACATCCGGTCTGGGGTCCCGCTGCCCGTTCAAGCCTGGGGAGCAAGCCTGCCCCGTCTGCGTACACGGACGCCCGCCTGTCTGTCCTAGGACGTCGTCGGAAGATCGGGTACCTGACCTGACCACTACTGCGGTCTTAAGGCTTCCCTGACTCTCTGTCAGACCACTCTTCTGGTTCTCGGAGAAGCGCGTCTGACTGCATCGCCCCGCAATGATTAAGTTTGGGTCGTTGGACTCGAGCCACGCTGCCAGGATATGCAAAACCCCCCCCCAAAAAAAAAACGTGTAGAACAATTGCGGCCTCAGCAGAAGGATGACTAAAAAATGAATGGTTTGGCATCAATCTGAGGAAAGATTCCAGCGATTTGATTGTTGGTCAAATCATTCCGCTATGGTGTGCGAATGTTGCGCCTAAGGCGGCCGGTCTGGCAAGGACATGGTGGGTTGGAGAGTCAATCCGCATCCCCGTGTTTCCACTTCGGGTTAGACAGTCTGTAGCTCCTCTAAGCTTATACACAGCTGAGCAGCCTCTGTGAGAGCTTGTACCAACAGTGCAACAGCGAAGGTGCAGCGGCACGGGAGTGCGTCTGCGAGGCTCGGGTAAGATGCCATCGCTGTCCTGTTCCCTGGTCTGTTGTCCACACTGCCTTCTGGTTGTTCGTGCAACTTGGGCTCTGTATAGGGTGCCAACGCTGACGACGAGTTGGTTTGGGTTTCGAAAGAGGGCCGCTGGTCGAGAGCATGAGCGCTGTCGGTGGATATCAGTAAGCAGGTTTGTCTTTTCCATTTGGTAAGAAAATGATTCATCAGACTTTGGAAAAAAACAAATTGACTTCTTCAGTACGCGTCGGCGGAAAGGCGCAGTACCCTCGGGTTCGTCCTATTGGACTCGAAATTCGTGCCAAGGAGAGGAAAGCAAAACAAGCCTGCCGCGGGGTGAAAACGGCGGAGCAAGATCTCGTCCTCAGGGAAGCTGTGCGACGTGCAGGTAAAGACAAGCATGTTGCTTGGCCTTTCTGCGCCCGGGTTCAGACGTCATCCCGCCCTCAAAGTTTAACAAAACTAACCGAGACGTCCAACTGGCTTGAAGGGCCCCTTCCTCGGTCTCTTGGCCCTGAATGACTGTTGTTGCTCTGCCTCCAGTGTACGGTGCGCGTGACAAACAGATCGTGGCAGGAATTCGACTTTTAGTTATGTCCCTAGCTGCCGCGCGTTACGCGGTTCGTTCGGGGAACGACTTGGGTCTCTCGGCACAGGGTTGCGGTGGGCGACATTGGAGTCTCTCGGACTCAGGGGTGGTGGGTGCTGGTTCCCAGTGATCAACCTAGTAGCATTATGTTCCTCCTGAATTCGGAAGACATGGTCCGTTGCCAAAGACCTGCCCTCTCACTTAACGCTGAGGACAAGGCAGTGGCTGGGAGTTGGCCAAAGTAGGTGGTGTTCCTGGACCACAACACAGCCGAGATTGAAGATTGAATGGGTAGTAGCGTACATCATCAAAGACCAGGGGCCCACGAGACCTCAGCGCCGGAGTCGCAATGCTCCATATCCGCATGGACCCTTCTGTTGGGCAGAGTGCTTCATCAGTGGCGATTCCGCTATCCAGGACCTGGAATCAAGCGATGCAAAGCCAACTGGCAGGTACCACTGTGGCGTACCTTTCTGGAAAAATAGAAGATGACGATGGCTTAGCTGATAGTTGCATTCTAGAAGCGAAGAATCCGCAGGCTGATCGATTCCCGGATCTAATCGGGCACATGGGCTGACGGGTGGAGTGGCCACGAAAATAGTGCATCTTCCAGGAAGCTGACGGAATGGGACACGTTCGAAGCAATTCCCGTTCATGGCGTTACCACATTCTCATGGTGAGATTGATGCTGCTGGCGGCAAGGACTACGACAGTGGACTCTCGGCATGTATTGTCCGGCATCAGATTTCGACTCCATGTCTCTCGAATGGCTGTGGCGCTGTGGCAGAGCCGCAAGGCAAACACCAACGACAGATTGCCAGAGGCTGGCCGACAACGACGACTCTCTTCCTTACAAGGCAGCGTGCGTCATTCGGGAGCGAGCAGAGGTTTCAGTGAGGTCGTGGCGTCCATTGTATGCGATGCAGCAGACGTTTCGTTGCGCAATGGCGGCAGATTGCGATCGATGAAAAGTAATGGTGGTTCTGGACCGCATCAGTATCATGAGCAGAGCAAGCGAAGTTGTTGTGGTTGGGTAGCACAGCTGACAGGACTGGCAACATAACCGAGCGGGACTTTTGCCAGCGATTAGCCGCTAGACGTCGACCTCCACGCCCACGTCTCCCTCTCGCCCACAATACCGTCCACCTCAGCACAGACTCCATCAACGTCATCCCGATGGATATTGGATGCCCGCTCTGGCCCGCCCATCGAGTCTCTCCCTGCCAACACCGCTGTCATTGTTCCGCGCTCCGGCTTCGTCCTGGCCCCAGTGGCCCCGTCGCCGAACGGCCTGCATTGAAGCCTCCGGGGCCCATCTCCACCCTGCCAGTCGCTTCTAGCTCTTGATTCAGCCCGGGTTCTGGCTCACCGCACTTTCTAAGCACCCAAAGCTCCATCTCACACCAACGTTGTCCGTCAGTTGTTGATCACCTGCACGCGGCGTGGCCAAAGTCGCCGCTTGCCCCTTGTGGACAGCTCCCGAAAGCTCCCTGCTTGGCTCTGCGTTTCCTGTCTGCGCCACATCTTGGCCATCTGCACGCCGAATCTCTAGGAATTGCCCTCCACGGAACTCCGTCTGTTGGTATGCGTAAACCGGGTCGCTAGCACGCGTAGTCCTGGTCCGTCTTCACACGCCATGCTTTGATTCTGCAACCCGGCTACCTCGCTTCAGGCGTGCTTTGTTTGATGCTGGTTGATCCTTCAACCATCCTTTCTTCTCTCGTCACAACCAGCCTTGGACTTTGATGCTGCATGCAGCCTGTGCTCACTGCACACGCTGCCGGCAGACGGTTGGCCTTTCCCGAAACCTTTATTGTTGACCAGGTGGCTGTACCCTGTCACCTGGCGCCTGATGAGTCTAGCAAGTCAGCGTCTTTGGATTTGCAAAATGTTTGCCGTCAGCTGCGGCGAAATGCCGTCGCTGAGCATTTGGGGAATACCCTGCATGGATCAATTTCCCAAGGGCGGGGATCAGCCCAGGGTTCCTCAATCGCCGTCCGCTGGGCCTTGACTCTCCGTCCGTTCTGCTTCTGTGTGCCTTCCCAATTACCATATGGCGCGTGCTGAGAATCGCATGGTTGTGCGAGGCCACCCCATGTCAGAGTGGCACTTGCGATTCACTGTTGCACAACCCCGCCGATCCACTTTCCATCACCTCAGCTATAGGCCCAAGAGCTGGTCCGCCCGTTATGGCCTGAGACTCGCTGCGCTCCCGAGGCCAAGAATACTGGGTTGCCCGCTCAATCACGTCGACCGTCATTGTAAGCTCCTGGTCCAGGCTCGTGCCTGTCCTTCCCCACGCGAGTATAAAGCCCCTTGGTCGCCCTGTGTTTTCTTTTCCTGGTCAGCGGTGTAGACGTTCCACCTTCACAGTCATGCTTCTCACAACCTTTTTCGCCGCCGCCCTCGCGGGCTCGGCCTCAGCAGCCTGTCCTTTCATGGGCGAAGAGCTTCAAGCCCGCGATGTGCCTGAAGGCCACCCTGACCTTGCCCGCCGCGAATACGATCCTCCTTCCGGCACAGAAGAATTCCTGGCCCAGTACGAGATTAACAGCACTGGCGGATATCTTACCAGCGATGTTGGCGGCCCTATATCTGATCAAACCTCACTAAAGGTTGGCGATCGGGGCCCAACTCTCCTCGAAGATTTTATTTTCCGCCAAAAGATTCAACATTTTGACCATGAGGTTTGTCATCTCCTCCGGTTTGGACTAAAATTGAAATCTAACATCTGCGTAGCGTGTCCCTGAGCGTGCCGTCCATGCTCGTGGCTTTGGTGCCCACGGTGTCTTTACTTCCTACGGCGATTGGTCCAACATTACAGGTGCTTCGTTCCTCGCCAAGGAGGGCAAGGAAACACCTGTGTTTGTCCGTTTCTCAACTGTTGCAGGCAGTAGGGGCTCGGCAGATACTGCTCGCGATGTCCACGGTTTTGCTGTGAGGTTGTACACGGATGAGGGCAACTTTGGTAAGCTTCAAATCAATGCCTGCCTGTGTCGCCACAATCTGACTGTTTCCAGATATTGTCGGCAACAACATTCCCGTATTCTTTATCCAGGATGCTATTCTCTTCCCTGACCTCATCCACGCCGTCAAGCCCCAACCCCAGAATGAGATTCCCCAGGCCGCCACTGCGCACGACACTGCATGGGACTTTTTCAGCCAGCAGCCCAGCACTCTCCACACGCTTTTCTGGGCCATGGCTCAGCATGGAATTGTTCGGTCTCTCCGCCACACTGACGGCTTCGGTGTCCACACCTTCCGTTTCGTCAAAGACGATGGCAGCACGAAGCTCGTCAAGTTCCATTGGAAGTCCCTTCAAGGCAAGGCGGGCCTCACCTGGGAAGAGGCTCAGACGGTGGCTGGCAAGAACGCCGACTACCACCGCCAGGACTTGTACGAGGCCATTGAGGCTGGTCGCTACCCTGAGTGGGAGGTAAGCTTCAGGGGTGCTGATGTGGGAGGTGACTTTGCTGACGATTTCCCAGTTCGGTGTCCAAATCATGGAAGAGGGTGACGACTTGAAGTACGGTTTTGACCTGTTGGACCCCACCAAGATTGTTCCCGAGGAATATGTCCCCGTCACTCCTCTCGGCAAGATGACTTTGAACCGCAACCCTCAAAACTACTTTGCCGAGACTGAGCAGTCCATGGTATGCTTGTTCAACCCAATCAAAGAGCGCTATTCTGATAGTGTAACAGTTTCAACCTGGCCACATGGTCCGTGGTGTCGACTTTACGGATGACCCGTTGCTACAGGGTCGCCTTCACTCGTACCTCGACACGCAACTCAATCGTCACGGTGGTCCCAACTTTGAGCAGCTTCCCATCAACCAACCTCGCACCAAGGTCCACAACAACAACCGCGACGGCGCTGCGCAAATGTTTATTCCTCTCGGAACTGCTGCTTACAGCCCCAACACTGTTGGTGGTGGCTGGCCAAAGCAAGCCAACAAGACTCAGGGCCGTGGTTTCTTCACGTCCAACCGCAAGTACTCTGGCACTCTGACGCGCTCTGTTTCCGACACGTTTGCCGACGTCTGGAGCCAACCTCGCCTGTTCTGGAACTCACTCAACAAGGTTGAGAAGCAGTTTCTGATCAATGCCATTCGCTTCGAGACCAGCAAACTCACCTCGGACATTGTCAAGCAGAACGTTCTCATTCAGCTTAACAGAGTATCTCACGAGATTGCCCAGCGTGTGGCTACCGCCATTGGCTTGACAGCTCCTGACCCCGATCCTACCTACTACCACGACAACACGACCCAGTCCGTCCGCCCCTTCAGCGACAAGCTTCTCAAGCTCGACGGCCTGAAAGTCGGCATTCTTTCTTCGGTGAAAGCTTCCAACGACTCCTCCATCAGCTCCATCAAGTCTGCTCTGAGCGCTAAGGAAGTCGACGTCAAGGTTGTGGCGGAGCATCTCGCTACTGGCATCGACCAAACTTACGCGGCCTCTGATGCCACCGACTTTGATGCAGTCATTGTCGCTTCTGGCGCCCAGGACCTCTTCTCGGGCAACTCTAGCAGCACCCTCTACCCAGCTGGCCGCCCGAGCGAGATCCTCCTCAACGCCTACCGCTTCGGCAAGACTGTTGGCTCCTTTGGCGACGCCGGCTCGGCTCTTACTGCCGTCGGCATCCCAAGCGGTGACGGTGTCTACCGTGACGCCACTGCGGACAACATCATCTCTGGCCTTGAGACGTTCAAGTGGCTCTCCCGCTTCCCTACCGACGACTGAATCGGATGATTGTGTAGGGCGTGTATTCTTTTCACCTCTCTCACATTGCACCTTGTGTCCAGACCGGTCCATTCTTTGTCACTAGTGGCTCAGAAGGCACGGGACAAGGTCACAGGGTCTTGTTGTACATACCGTAGACATTTCCGCAACCTCCGCGCGCGTATCGCGCAAGGCTCTGGAGAGTTTTCCTTGACTGATACCAGATCGCACAGGCGAACGGCTTAATGAATAATCGCAACGAATCAAAACACTCAAATGCTCCAAACCAGCTTGCATAGATTGTTCCTCGTCTCCCGCCATGGTGTTGTACTACTCAAACTAGGTTTGCTCCCTGGACCCTCCTTCCTATTCCAGTAGGTACACTCGCCAATTAGAGTCCGCCAGTCGCTGCCCTGTCCTTGTCACCGCCCCGGGCTGACCAAAGCGCTTGGCATAATCGTTGTTGGTGCTACCTTGCAAGTGCTTAGCAAAGACCGCGCACATGGCGGAAACAGCGTCAGGGATTCCTTGCTAGAGCGCGGGACGGATTACCTATCACAATCACAACTTGCCCATGGCAACTGGAGCCAGCCCAGCTTGCTCCACTCTCTTCTGGCACTGCTGTGAAAAGCCTAAGAATAGCCGCCTCTTCCAACTCGTCAGCGTGTATAGCGTCAGCTGCCTACCTGGCCCGCCTACCTTACTGTCTATCTTACGCTTTGCCGCTCTGCATCGGTTGGGGGCTGCAGAGGTTGTTCTACAACCGCGGCATGCATGTTTCCAGAGCAATCCCACCGCCTCATCAAGCAGAGACTGCGGCGCAGTGAGCGAATGAGGTCACCTGTCCAGACCACGCTGGATAAGTCGCGCTCACGCAATCATCACTTGCTTGAAATTAAGACCACTCGAGCGATACTTCCTGACCCGCACGTGCAACAGAAACCGGCCTGACTCTCTTCTCCCATACATTCGCTTCGGGTAAGGCCGCGCGCCACCCGAATCCGAAATCTACCATTCAGCAAACCACAGCAATCCACAACGCTTGGAGCCGCCATCGCAAATAGGCGCAGTTTACCGTAAAAGTACCTCGAGCAGCGCGCCACGCCGCGCCCGCTTCCCTGCCCTGTCTCGCCCTGTCTTGTCCCATCCAACCCTGCCTGTCTCACCCCTACGCCACGCGGCGGGAGGGCGACAGGGGACAGGGAGCAGCGGGCGATGGCAGCGGGGATGCGGGTTCCTTGGGTTTTTCCTGTGCAGATGCACCGGGCGTCTGCTGCGGTGATGTTCTAAATCAGAGAGATGGTGGGGGTGGGGTGGCAGAGATGACAAAGCTGAAGATTTTGTTGGTCCCGGTGGCGGGGATGAGGTGGGATTAACGGCGCGTGGTATTGCGGGGACGGGGAAGAAAGGACGGGGTGTTTGTGGAACTGTGGCACGGGTCTCAGGAACAGGCTCGCGTTCCTGGGACGAAAGTTGGTAAGTTTGCTGTGTTTGGTGCTCAGTTGACCTTGAACAGGTGCGTGTGTGGAGAGAAAGTGCAGAGCCTGTACATCCCTCCAAATCTTTGATCATTCAAGCCGAAAGCGCAACCGTGCGACAGAAATAGTGCGCAAATCTACACCAGTATTTCGACATCTGCGTTCGCCCTCCTGTATCCAGCGTCAAACGCGACCCAATTCACAAATCGTCAATACTGCGCCTCTTCTTCAAAACATAGCCTCTCATCTGTCATCAGAGAAGCCTCTCAGCAGCACAAGCAGTGAGACGAGGTAAGAAGTAGGAGCCGACCTGCCAGGGACAGCGTGGTCCGTTCGTCCCACCATCCACCGTCACACTGAGCCATTTTTCAGGCCTGTGGCTGTCCTTCGTGCGAGGCACCGTACACTGTCATTCCCATGTCTATGCGCATATGCTTGGACGCGGGAAGAGGTGCAATGACGATCCTTCGCCGTTCTGCATGTACCTGCGCGGTTTGGTTTGACGCGCCGCGATAAGGCCACAGTGGGCGTCGAAAGAAATGAGACTCCCTAGGTCTAGATGTAGTAGTGAATGAATGCTCCCTAAGTGCAAGTATCGGAGCGAATGAACGATCCCTAGATGCATACATACTGCCGGGAGGTCTCATTTCTTTCGACACCCATTGTGAGGCGAAGCGGTAGGGCGGTGAAAGGCTCGATCAAATGTGAGCCGGATAGATTGGCCGGGTTTGCTGCAAGTGTGGTGGTGTTTCCTGCACCACGCGGGCTTGGGATGCGGGTGTTGGTGTGGCGCTGGATCCTTTGTCTGCCGTGTTTCATGCGCTTCTGCTGACCCACGCGCCGATGATGCGGGGGATTTTTTGTGAAAGACTGGGAAAGGGCACATGGTGCTGCGGTGTAGCCATGATGGTCATTAGTTAGGTAAGAGAGAATCGAAATCTTCCCTACAATCTCACTGTGGTCCCGCCATGGGTTCAGCAACATGAGTCGCTTTTGAAATTCTTCACTCTCCCGCAATGATGGCCTCCATCACTTTGGCCCAACGGATTTGGAGGCTCCAGAGTCTTCCAGTAATCAACGCAGTCTCCGCACAAAGCAAAGAGAGAAGAGAAAGTACGTTGGTAGGAGTATTTCCCTCCCCACCCAACCCAAGCACAGTGTGATAGGTCTCTTTGCCCTTTCCGACTTGGAGTCTGCCTCTGTGTCTGGAAGTTGTTTGCTGGGGAGCAAAGTCTCGAATTTGTAGCGGAAGATCTGAATGCCGAGAGTGTTGCCTTGAGCATGGACCGATGGCACACGGGCGACGACCTCATCGCGCGCGGAGAATGGCCACATGGAAATCCAACGCGCTATGACATGGCGGCGCGCGATGATGTCGCCGTCAGACTCACAAGGACCATTTCGCTAGAAGCATGTGGAAGGTCGGAGAGGCTTGCGCCAGAACCCTCTGCTGGCAACAGTAGCATCCCGATAGTCAAGGAGCATTCATCAGCGATGGAAGCTTGCGGTCCTGTTGTATGGCTCTGGAACAGTAGCCAGTTGCTCTTTTCTTCGCGTTATTTCTTTCCGCTTGTTGGGCTGTGGCGATTCCTGTGCGCATGCTCCGCGAAGTCAGGCCAAGATTGCCCCTGAAACTGCCAGCCCCTGACACCCCCTGAAACTGGACAACGTGATGCAGTTCGCGTTTTACCATCCGCAACTGCAACGGAGCATTCGAAGAGATGTCGAACACACCTCCAATCGCGATTGTCTATCCACAAGGCGCAAAATAGCCGCTCATCCAGAGTTCTGCCCACTGCTCGCAACAACGACCATGTCACAACGACCATCGATCGCATTGTTCCACAAACAGGATTGCGGACTTACCGTCTCCTTTAAAGCCCACAGACCGCAAAAAAAAATGGTCCTGATGAACTTCACCACTGCAAACGCTGTGCGAAATCCAAAATGTTCTCCTGCACCTCCCGCCCTCCACTGCATAATATTCCAACAAGAGACCATCAAAACGAATCGCCTTTAAAGCCAAAAGAGTACTGCGTCGGCCGGGAATCGAACCCGGGGCTCATCGAAGTTGAAACTGTCGTGTGGAGTTGAGGTTTTACTCAGATTCCACTAATCACGTGCTTGGCAACGATGAATTTTACCACTAAACCACCAACGCTTTTGAGCGGTTTGTATTTTAAAAGCCATTCAACACAATAGATATACATCAGCTTTTTTGACTAGGACAAGCCTCCAATCCCCCTGAAGATTCCCATGCCCCCTCCCCTGGTGACGTGGTTTTTGGGATTTTTTTAAGTTCTTGCTTCTCGGATTAGTCTTGACATAGGATTCCGATTTTCAACTAAGCGAGGACATGGAAGCCGAGGTATTTGATGTACCGACGATTAAATCTACGAAAATGAAGCAAGATATTAATTCCTCGTGCATGTATCTGGAAATATGTGCGGCTCGCTACTTTGTCTGCACCTCGTCCCCTCTCCTTAAATAGACAGCGTATTCTGTAATACCTGCAGGATCCACTTATTTTCTACACGATTGGTTACGAACGCGGGGTGCGGCACAGCATCTCATGACCTGTTGATGGCGGGTGTCGACCGCAGCTAACCTTCACACCACCAGAACGGGGGTAAGCAATCCATTCTCTCAAGCTCTTGCACCATGGAGACTTCGTCTACAACAGCATCATGGCTCTCCTTCCTTGTGACATCTGTCGGGCTGGGCTCGCTGATCTCCCAAGCCAGCGTCATCAACGACAAAATGGATCCCTTTCATGACCAGCGCTCAGTCAAACACCTGGGAATCTGGTTCTGCCGACAGCCGCAATTTCCCTTTTGGAAAGTCGCGAAGCCACCTCCAATCGGACCCGAGATCAATGCGAAGCTCAGCGATGGGTTCTGCGGATTGAACGCTGTACACCTATCTAGAGTGCCCGTGTCACAGCAAGCCGGGGAAGCGGGATGGGCCACGTTCCTCGCCGTCATCCACCAGGAGCAGTTGAGAATCGTATCTTCTTCTGCTGGCGACACCGAAGCCGAGAAAGGACTACTTCTGAGGGAAATTGAACGCGAAATGGTTCGTAATGGCTGGGAGTCTCTGCCAAAGTCGCCCCTCGTCCGCCACAGGAAATCGGCGTGCATTACAATCAGCCGGACGACGCTTTTGACCTTGCTCTCCATAACAAATGCGCGGCCTATTTTCCGCCACAGCGATGCAGCAGGACATCGCGCAGCCTATGCATCCTACTCTGGACAGTGGTACATTGACTGGCCATTGGGTTCGCCGGCAACCGTCAGCTTTGCCGCCCACGACTCCCACTCCGCCGCAACAGACGTGTATCCACTTTCTTTTGAACGGAGAGTCGACAAATGCATCCAGATGACTGCAGGAATTATAGCGACATTCGACTTCAAAGTTGCGTTTCCAGGCCGCAAAGCACCGGGAAGATATGTTCTCGAACACATCCCCAAAGGATTTCCAGGTGCACACGGAAGTCGACACCTCTACAACATGATGGGTGGAAAGGTCTACGAGATTGACTTTTTGTTCGCGCGGAAGCTTGGCCCCAACGACCCTGAGCCACCGCAGGCAATCAAGCTCAACCTACCCAGTACTGCGAAAGGCGACGTCGAGATGTTCGTCTGTGCCCAGGAACAGGAAATCTTGAATCGGGCGATGGATAGTCTGCCGTGGTCGTCACTCTCCTGGAGCATTCACCGGGGTCTCCGTGATCTTCTCATGGCATTCTCAAAAACTCGCATGGATGAGCTGCGCTCGCGGTTTGCGTCTACGCTCCGCCAAGCCGTGCGAGACAATTATTTGGCGCTGGATGCGCTCGGATGGGAGCCGACTTTTGTTCGACAGCATATGGGAGACATGGCTGCGGGAGCGGTCGTTGCCGGCAGCGGGAATTCTGGAGACCTTGTTCGTGTCGTCTCTGACGTTGCTCTGGCACTGTGTGGCAACAATAATCCCAAAGACCTCGACGAAATCACATTCTGGAGGTCTCCTGTCCAAGATGCTGATGCCACAGATCTCGATCGACAAGCCATCATCGCCATGACAAAGTGTTTCATCCTCGAATGGAGCACCGAACTCGACTACCAGATGTATCACGACCTTCCCCTTAAACTGTATTTTGCATAGTCGTTTTCTTGGGTCTCTCAGAAGCTGCCGTCATTGAGCGCATACGTCTTTCTTTTCGGATTGGTCGTGTTTGGGACCAGTGTGTTTGAGGAGGAGAGCGAACCGAAGGCGTTCCGAACGTCGTATTCTCTCGCAAATCTGTGCCTAGAATGTTCTCATGAGTTCGTAAGCAGCCGGCGCCGTTTGTTTCGTAGAACCCGAGAGAGTTCCCCGTGAGCCGCAGCACCGAGTTTGACCACAATCTGACCATCTCTTGGGTGTTTGTCTCTCATTTACCCACCCGCTATCCCGAAACCAAACGTAACGTTTTCACAATGCCTCAGAGCTGTGCAGGTCCAGAGAAAGCGGCCCGGCAGGAAACGGCTGGTAAATCTGCCGTGGCACGAAACCGCGAGAGGATCCCTCCTACTGAACCAGCGATTTTCTCTGCCCACGCGGCTAGCTCCGCTCGCATCGCTCGGCAAGCCACCCGTTGCGTGAATCTTGTCTGGTATTTCGGCGTCATATCGAGGTAGGTGTCCGCAAGCCCTTGATTTCTCTCACAAGGAACTCCATGTTTCGGCGATCGGCTCCGTCACTCGTGGGAGGGATTGCTAGGCAGAAACAGGGCGATGACGCGTAGAAGAGGTAGGGCAGGTGAGGCTATCGTGGCCGCCCAGAACATTAGAGCCTCATGACCAAGTCGCTCGGCTCGACAAGAAATTCCATGGTGTAGTTGGCATAGCGGGACGCTTCAGTTCGCGGTTTCTGACGTTCCGTTGCGGCGTGAGCGAGGCGGGTTGTAGAGGAGCCGAGTGGCTGAGGTGTTCGTGCGTACACGGACGAGCCAAAGTAGCGAGGTGATGAAGGCAGACAAAAGTTGGAGAGCTTGAGGATTTCAAACCTCTCGTCTTTTCGGCGGAGAAGCGACGAGCTCGGTTCGGTTGACGATCTCGAAAAGCCGCATGACTTGCAGATCGACGGCCATGACTTTCGACACACAGGGCTGCCATCATTCAACACCAAACCCTTTCATCTCGACACTTGACAAATATCTCCGCTTCATCGTTCACTGAACATTATCTCCGAGCCACAAAGCTGTTGACCTCGAGCAGGTCGGAATCATGATCGGCGATGATGTCACGCTTGCCGAAGCCGTTAACTGTTAGGTCCTTCGTCTGCCATCTTTTTCAAACCATCGTCCCGCCATGAGAGCACGCCATCCAGTACCTGCTGGATTTTCCTCTAAGCTCGTATACAGCCCGAAGAAACTCGCTCCGTAGATGAACAAAGGGTCCTTCGTCCTGCAACGTCGAAACGGTCCGGCAGGCGTTGGTTGTTGGCAGATGCCGGACGCTCTCGGGATCGAACGATCGCGGCGCGGAGCGTCGGGATCCCGCTACTGTCCTAAGCCTTGAAGCCGCTGCCATTTGGAGGCTCTTCCTGGTAGTGAGCGCCCTGCCAGGTTTTGCGTCCTCTCCGATGCGCTACAGAATCCACGCTTTCTCGACCTCGCGCCTGTCCCAGAGGATTTCCTAGCCCTCCCGATTCCAAGTCTCGGAGGCTGCCAATGTGCTCAGTACACTTTTCCAAAACCCATTCAGGATGTGTGTGGACAAGAGGTAACAAGCCTAATCATGTGGGACCAACTGGACAGAAACAATGAAGACGACGGTCAGACATCAGTCGCTTGTTCATGTTTCAATAAATCAGAAGAAAAGAGGCAGCTTTCTCGTCAACCTCTTCCCATCCTGGCTCAGAAGCCGAAATTGAAATGAATTTGACAAGGCAAAGTAAAGATATGCGCTGGTTAGCGTCAATATTGACGGACCCAAGATGTGTCGATTTGTGGCTTTCGAGAAAATGAGGCAGTATTCTGTTTCAAAAAGAGGCGGATCCAGGGCACGTGCCAGGTCTAGTGCATCCAGACGCCCGCAAGTCCTACACGCACGTACGGTTTCCTTGGCCTTATGCAGAGACAAAGGCATGTGCACGAGTACCAGCGATTTGTCAGAGCTGGCTATTTGCGCACCGAGAGGAAGCTGTTGACGACCGTCTTCACGGCTTATTCCTGGACGACCAACAACTGCGTAAACTTTGAAGAAGAATTGCGTCTATCGTTTGGTAAACTGCATTGACAGTTTGGACATGTCAAATACCGCTAGGGCATAAGTGGCAAGATCGATTTGTCACTTCACACATTACAGGTAACGGAGCCTTCTTTTCCATGCGCTCGTGCGTATTTGGTTTCAGTTTCGAGAATACGCGCTAGATGTCCATCTCCCGTTCTCTCTGCTCCAACCCAGAGACCCACGGAAAGGACCGGTGGATTGAATCGCATCTTCAAAGATCCATTGATGGAATCGATGCCGCTCAATCTCCCCGTTCACTTGGAAAAGTTACTACTTCTCTCGCACATCACAGAGTCGAGTATCGCCTCCTGAAACCCAGGTCATAGCAAACGCACAATCTCAAAGCGCAGCTGACCCAATGTTTTCTCGGCCTTGCCGACAGGAGCTCGCCATCCGGTCGAGCCGAAAATGCCATTGTCCTTGGACCTTTTCAAAGGGCAACTCCATGCGCGGCAGCATTCGCCTTACGCGTCCAAGGGTTTCAATGTCACTTGTCACAGAATTTCTATGCCTGACCGTCGGCACTCCGTCCGCCTTGACCACGGCTGCCTAGTACAACAGCCTTTGTCAAATTCAGCTTTATGGAATCTGGAAGCACGAAAGAAGGTCATCCAGGAAGCCTTGCGGCTCCGGGCCGCCAAGTGACCTCGCTGCCTAGGTGCAGCCCTCGTGATGGTACTGTACAAAGTAAGGCGGACGCCCGCCAACGGGTCGAGGTTTTCCTGCTTTCCGGAAGACCCAAGATCCACCGCAGCCTGTTGCAACTGACCGCGGCATCCAGGCCAACTTTTTTGTTTGGCTGTTTCTCCGAGCCTAGGCCCCCGTTCTGAATGACGTCAAGGGGACCGATTGTTTGGATTCTACGCTCTCGTCCACAAGTGATCCTCCGGCATGTCGGCCTCTACAGGATGGAGAGGCGATTCTATAAGTATAGCCTCAATTCACTGCAAGAAGTTTCGTTTCTCATCAGCTCCACAGAACAAGTCAAATACTCCTATCCTCTCCACTTTTCAGAGAGAAAATCTCCGGAGTCAGATCCTCCTCCACCTTCCCCTCGAGTCCAACGACTTCATCTACAGACCCTTCAGCTCGAACAATTACGCTTGGAACGGCAACTTCTTCAAGAACTTTTTCTCCGCGAACTCTACCTCCAGCAGCTGTATCTGCAACAGCTCTACCTTCGGCAGCAGCTACAGCTCCAGCAAGAGCTCTGCCGCGAACACATCTACCTCAAGCAGGGAAAATCGGCATTACCGGATCCAATCCAGCTTGCCCGACTTCTCCAAAATGGGTCGAGTGTTTCGGATCTTGACCATTTCGGCCGTTCTGGCTGCAGCCAGCCCCTTGCCGACCTTGCCAGGAAGCCCCTCTCCGCAAGCTCATCAGGGCGAGGCACGTCCTCTCCCTGCTGATAAGGGAAAGAGCTTCACGGATGAACTTGTCGACGGCATCAAGACCAGCTACGCGAAAGGGATAGCTCTTGCTACTGGAGACTCTCCGATTTCGGTTGATGTGCCAAAGGGCATGCCAGTCGAAGTCGACCGTGGCCACAACGGCATTGGTGTTTCCGTCGGCGGCATCGGGGTCGATGTTGGAGATGGAGGAGTGGGAGTGGATGTTGGAAAAGGGGGCCGCCCTGGAGTGGGAGTAGACGTGGGCAAAGAAAAGGCTAAGGTCCCAGCGAAGCGAGACATTTACGACATGGACGAAGACTGGAGCCTCACTCGACGCGACGACCTAGTGGACGCGGCAAGCCTTCCCTACATGCACACTGGTACCGTCGACACCACCCATCGGGAAGATCAACCATCAAACGAAAACCGCATTCAGGCCAGAGATGGCGACGATCACCACAATGATGATTGGCGTGGCGGCCGTCGTGACAGGGGAAATCGTCGATTCCGCCAGGACCGCGCTTGGGGAGGCCGCGGTGGAGGCCGTGGCGGCGGATGGGGAGGACGAGGAGGCGGCTTGGGCAATGGACGCGGTGGCCGTGGCGGCGGATGGGGAGGCCGTGGTGGTCGCGGACGCGGCTGGAATCGAATTGCATCGGTCAACGAAGCGAACTTGGCCGGCTCTCAACCATCCAACTCTACCATCTCCTTCAACCCTCCTACGAACAACCGAGGATCCGGTCTGACTGGCAACCCCAATCCATCCAAGCCCGCCAACTCTTTCGGTGAGCTCGACAACAGCCATTCCGCTCCGGTAGGCGAGGCCGGCGAATTCAACCAGTCTGGCTCGAGCAGTTCAATCCCCGAGTCTGATACCAACAACACACCGACTCCCAATGGATCTTCCAGCCCCGTGATCGTGCCTAACCCCTTCAACCAGACCGGCTCCAACGACCAACAACAGAACGGCTCAACCGACCAATCAAGCGACTCAGACGGTAGCCTCATCATCGACAACGGCAGCGAAGACCACCAGGACGAGGGAAGCGACAACGGCAACGACAACGACAACGACAACAAACTCAAGAAGCGCGATGCGATCCGCTGCAACGGCGACGACAACGACAACCGCCTCCAATGCTTCTGCGACGACAAGAACGACAACCGCCGCTGGAGAAACAACAACCACGATAACAACAACCGCGTCATCCTGGACCGGGACCACGACCTCGACCGCCGCGACTTGGAGCGCCGCGATGTCGACGCCAGCACCTTGACCCGCCGCCACTGGGGCCACCGAGGCGGCGATAACTGGGGCCTTGCGAACGTAGGGGTTGACGTAGACGTAGATGTAGACCACGACGACTGGTACGACGATTGGAGGCCACGGAGGGGTGGAAACAATGGAGGTGTTGCAGTTGGTGTTGGGCCTGGTGGAGCCGTCGGTGTAGTCGGAGGCGGCGATGATTGGTGAAGAAAGCAAGGCAACTATTCCCTCAGCGCTGCACTTTCATCCTCCTTTGGCATCTTTTCTTCCGTTCGGTATCGTGTTCGAGGAAGGCTAAATCTGGTTCCATTCTCTGAGCATATTTTTCTGGCACACTAACATTCCCTGTCTGCTATCTCCTTCTCTTTTTGTTGCTGATACCGCTCTTGTTTCTCTTCTTCTCTTCTTTTCTCTTGTCAACTCGGAAGTCTTGGTAACCGCACAGCAACACATCCCTCCTTTTAAAGGATTGATTGTACACCACCCCCTTCTTGTAACATAAGACATACCGACACCGAGACTGGATATAATAACAGAAGGCTTTGAATCAACTTCTGCTTCCTGCTGCGTCTTGAAATCTACCCACCCCGGGACTGAATAATTGGTGGGACATGTACTATGGAAGGAACATCTGAAGTGAACATAAACACGTGTGACCAGGTTTCCGTCCATTACTGCTGCAAACCTAATGCTGAGTCTTACTTTTGAAACTGCACGAACGCTCCCTCTGTGTACCCTTCCCAGCACCACGGACGCTCCTCTGTACATCTTTCTCAACACACGAACGCCCCTTGCCCCGTCCTCATCGCCACTTCTCTGAATCTTTTCCTTCCAGAACTCGACCCTTCCGCCCGCACATCCTCTACTGTAACGCAAGCTCCCTCCACTCTTCTGCATCATGCCGCCGCGTCCACTAACAGACATACGGGTGGTAATTTCTCAATCCATTCGCTAAAGAGCAGCCAGTGCGCAGAGTATATCTAGCAGCGAGTGGTTCAACGACACACGCAGAATACAGCACACAACCACGTAAGCAAACACTCGCATTTGAACATTTAGAAAGGCGCGGTTGGAACAGTAGCAATGGGAGATTGGAGATTTGATATAACGACAACAACAACAGCACGCACGCACGCACGCAGCAGCGAGCCAGCCCCCATCGATCCGTCTACGCCTGAGTAAGGAAAAAACGGGGGAAAGGCAAGGGAATGGGAATGGGGAAGGAAAAGGGAAGGAAAAAGGTTTGTTGTTGGACACGTTTGGAACAGTGTGCATGTGTGTGTTGTATGTTGGGTGTTGTGTTGTGGAGAGTGTACCGTACGTCCGTCCGTTGTCTGCTTGCTTGCTTCGTCTGCCGCCGCCTCCTCTGTCTGCACCGCTGCTGAGAAATCGAGTCGGATTGCCTCGACTCGACTCGACTCGTCTCTCCGAATTCAATCAATCAATCCACGGCCCGCCCCAAATGCTCAACAACAGCAACGACGAAAAAAGTCTACCTACATGCTTGCTTGCTTGCTTTCTTTGCTTTTCGCGCAGCGCCGCCCGCTCAACCAGCGGCGCCGCCACTCCACTCAATACCATCCGATCCGATCCGACCAATCCAGCAAACGCATCTATGCGGGAGGGGTGCCAGGCGGCGTAGGCGGGGCGCCGCCGTCCTCCTTGCCCAAGCTAGTCGGGGGCACGCCGTCCTCGCCGGGCAAGCTGTGCTCAGCGCCAAAGTACTTAGTAAAGTCCTTGGGGTCCTCAAAGGGGCGCTTGCCGAGGAGGCGCTCGAGGTCGTCGCGGGTCAGCATCTCCTTGCGGAGCAGCTCCTCGGCGACGAGGCCGATTTCCGTCTTGCGCGCCGCCAGCAGGTCGCGGCACTGCTTGTACGCGTCCTCGACGATGCGCCGCACCTCCTGGTCGATGTTGCGCGCCGTCTCCTCCGAGAACGGCTTGTGCAGCTGCGACTGCGGGTCGTCTTCGTAGTGCAGGTAGCCGATCTTGCGCGACATGCCCCACTTGGTCACCATGGCTGAGGCCATGCGCGTCACCTTGTTGAAGTCGTCCGACGCGCCCGACGTCACCGTCTCAAAGTGCAGCTCCTCCGACACGCGCCCGCCGAGCGCCATGGCCATGCGGTCCAGCAGTTGGTTCATCGTCATCAGGTACGTGTCGCTCGAGGGAAGGTATTGTGCGTACCCAAGAGCGCCGCTGCCGCGCGGGATGATGCTGACCTTGAGGAGGGGATCGGCGTGCTTGAAATACCAGCCACAGATGGCGTGGCCGGCTTCGTGGTAGGCGACGGTCTTCTTGTCGTTGGGCGACAGGACCATAGACTTCTTCTCGAGACCACCAATGACGCGGTCGATGGCTTGCTCAAAGTGCTTCATCTCTACCGAATCGGCAGAGTATCTGGCGGCTGCAGATTGTTAGCATTCTTGCGTTCTAGAAGATTTGGACGACATACCAATGAGAGCAGCTTCGTTGACACAGTTGGCAATGTCAGCGCCGGCGAATCCAGGGGTGAGGGCGGCCAGACGGCCAGTCAAGAATTCAATGTCTTCTCTTGTCGCGATTCTCTTCAAATGCACTGCAAAGATTTGCTTTCGTCCCTCCATGGTAGGCGCGTCAATGGCAATGTGTCTGTCGAATCTACCCGGCCGCATGAGCGCCCTGTCGAGCACATCCGGTCGGTTGGTACCCGCAAGAACCACGACTTGCTCCGAGGTGTTGAAGCCGTCCATTTCGGTCAGGATCTGGTTGAGCGTACTTTCGCGTTCGCTGTCACCGCCGCCAATGCTCTGCTTGGCACGCGACTTGCCAATGGCATCGATTTCGTCAATGAAGATGATGCACGGCGTGTTTTTCCTTGCCGTCGCGAACAAGTCACGAACGCGCGAAGGACCCACACCGACAAACATTTCAATGAATTCGGAACCGCTGACGCTGAAAAAGGGCACAGCCGACTCTCCAGCCGTCGCTTTGGCGAGCAGCGTCTTACCCGTACCAGGAGGACCAGACAGGATAGCACCGCGGGGAATCTTGGCTCCTAGCCGTTGGTACACGCCGGGGTTCTTGAGGAAGCTGACGAATTCCATGATTTCTTGCTTTGCCTCGTCCATGCCCGCTACGTCGGCAAACTTGACCTTGATGTCCGTCTCGTGGTTGAATCTCTTGGCGCGACTGCGGCCCATGCCAAAGACACCACCGGATCCGCCGCCGCCGCCGCCAGCTCTTCTACCCAAGTAAAGCAGGGCACCAACAAACAATATCGTAGGGCCAAAAGACAAGAAGGTGGCTACCCAGGGGACCTCGTCATTGTAGGAAACTGGAATACGTTCGGCAGTGGGTATTTCCAGGCGGTCCTGGACGTCCTCGAGCTTTCTCTCAAAGACGTCGACGGAGCCAATTGTGAAGTAGTAGTGGAAGTTGGGGTTTACGGCGGGAGAGTCGGGATACATTGATTGGACGGCGTCTCTCTTGAGATGTACCTTTGCCCTGGAGTGACCCATGACGACAATCTTCTCAACGAGACCCTTTTCCAAAAAAGTGCTGGAGAATTCTTGGAACGAGATTTCCTGCGTCGCCTCACCGGGGGAAAGAAATCGGATAAACATGTACGTGAGGAATAAGGACGTCAAAGTCGTTCCCAGGTCCAGAGATACTGCTGATGAGAAATCCTTCTTCTTGTCGCCGTCTTTTCCTTTCTGGTCGCCCTGCTTGCCATCCTTGCCGTCTGGTCCAGGATCCTCGCCCGTCTTTTGATGCGGTTCCTGTTGATCGGGTTGTTGCTGATTCGGGTCGTCCTTCTTTGGCTGATTCTGTTCCGTTTGCTCCTGGTTGGGCTGCTTTTGCTGAGAATCTTGTTGCGGCTTGCGCTGGTCAGCTTGGCCATCCGAGCCGGAGCGAACCTGTTGTGGTTGATTTTGGTCTTGCGGAGTTTCGTTCTTCGATAGATCTTGACCGTTCGATTTCTTCCACTCTTCTGATGCTATGACGCTTAGAAGCTTGGTGATGTCGCTGAGGGATGGTCTCTGCGGGCTCATCATAATCTTGTGCATATCCTTGTGGATGCCATGCACTTTCCATTCCTCAATGTACCGTTCAAGCTCCGTCCTCATGAATTTGGGGCAAATTCCGAGTATAATGTTAAGACGCTGCAAGTCCGATTGCGTGAGCTTGATGTAGTCACCCTTGTCACCCTGGCCAGGCGTCGGGTTTTGGTTGAAGTTGGGCGGCTTTCCCCCTTGCCCGTTGTTGGCTGCCGGGCTGTTCTGCTGTCTTGCATTATCGCCACTATTCCTGGAGCCTTTCGGGTCGTTCGGGGGCTTGGGCTTTTGTGTGGCATATCGTCGCGTCCGCTGGTGGGCGTAAGCTTGTCGCGGTAGGGACGAATTTGGAAGAAGAGGTCGTAATGAGATGCGCGATGCTAGGTCGATGTTGCTTCTCGATAACCGCGCAAGATGGCCTGACCGCAGTGCCAAAGTCGTCATGTTCCGGGGAATTGGCGGCGCGCGTCGGACGGAGGGAATGGAGAGGGATAAGGACGGCTTTTGCAATTCACCATCCAAAAGACAATGTCAATGAAGGACTGCGGAGTGGCGAGATTGCGCGTGTTGGTTGTCGCCTTGATGACGAAGATGACTTTCGGTCCCCATAGACTCGGCCTTCGGCGGAGAGGTTGATCCGGCCGCCCCGCAGGCGGTGAGTGATCACTAAATCAAGACCTCAGTCCCGTTTTCTCCCCCATATTCATTTCATCTTACGGTTTCGTGTTTCTTTTCTTTCGCGCTTCACATATTTTGACAAAGTAATCACCTCGCCCTACCATCGATTCGTATGGTGGAGCTGGAAAATCCTCAACTCCTTTTCATCATTCTTCCTGTCCCTTCGCTGTGTTCCCCCTCTCTCATCGTAAATCAAGTATTTTGCTTCAAAAAGACGGTGCCACCTGAAAAACTGTCAATACTGCGCACTTCCACTCCGCGAAAAAATTCCACTCCGCGCCCTCAATGCCAAGCGAGCACGTCGCAATGGTCTGCGATCAAATCAGAGCCCACCCAAGTGCGCGCCACTGAGCAAATAACATCACAAGGCGCGTCAAGTAGGCAAGCGTGCGCCAAAAGCTAACCTGCACGCACCATAAGCACGCACCATCATCACAACAAGAGCATCGGGACAAGCCTGGTAAGATCCAACAACGACGACGGCGCCACCACCACGACGCCGCGTCCATTTCCATGTAAGTACTATCTACAGCGAACACAACAACGACACAGAAAAGACACGCGACGGAGCGGGCGGCAGAAGAACAACCGTCTCCATCGCGTGCCTTGCCACTGGGGGCAGCAGGGCAACTGGGGGGATATCAAACCGAGCGCAACAGCAAAAGCAGCAGAACAGCAGAAGAGAAATAAGAAGAAGAGAAGGAATTGACAAGAGAGAGAGGTGGGAAAGGAAGGAGAGAGACCAAGTGAAAGTAACAAGAGTTGAGGGCCTATTACAGCAAGCAGCTAGCTGCACAAGCTTAACTTGCCAAGAAATCGGGAGGAGAGTATCGAAATCGACGGCTAGAGAGCCGACTGGAAAATGTCCATATGTTTCAAGGGCGAGGCGAGTCAGGGCTCAGTCTTTCATCCTCCTCGTACCACGATGAGTCTTTTCCATCCACCACAGATAGACATTTCCCAGCCCTCCAACTCGAACAAAAGGGAAAACGCAAGTCGGTTATCCAAGGTATAAACAGAAACCTCTCGCCGAGCCCGACTTGGGCCAAGGGTTGTGCAAAGAGAAACAAGGCGGGCGCGGCAGCAGCGAGATTATATTTACAAACTGCCCAAAAAAGGGGCGATGGCAGAGGCTGTGCTCTAATTTTGTGCGCACCGCCCAAACCAAATCCGGCGCTTGCTTGCTTGCATTGCATGCATACCCGCAGGGCCGCCAGACTTGGAATATAAGGTTGGAAATATCATGTACAAGAAGATTAAGAAGGGGAGAATGAGACAAGACATGTGGAAGGAAGAGCGCGTACCTGCGCTGTGGAATATTGACAGTGGCGTAAGCTCCGCAGCCTCCGCGCCTCAGGTGACTGCAGTGAGACACAAGAGTGCTGCAGAAGGGGCCAGACCGCGTGGCAAAAGAAAATATTATTCGACCAGGAAAATTGGGGAGGATCGATATTCAACATTAGGCCGCGCGCGCTGATTGTTGTGACTCTCCAAAAAATCAAAAAGCGGTGGTTTGATGAGACTCGAAGCGGTGAGCCAAGGCAAAAGGTCTGGGTATCAAGTTCTTATCCAAAACAGCTGGTCCTCTTGACCTTGGCCGCAAACCGCAAAGCCTCGAAAAAAAGAGGATCTGCCTCCAATCGAGTGAAAGGCCGTATGTTGCAGTTGTCTCGTCACACATCTTCCGTAAATTTTGATCCTCGTGATCCGTCGTGTGACCCGAGACTGCGACCCAATGTCCCCCGACTGCCCGGCCGAGGCGGTAGGTCAAACACCTCGTCAGGCCCGGTAAACATTGAAGGGTGTCTGGGACTTTGGTGGACAACTGGGGTCCGAGCGGGACTGGGTCTCAGCGTCTCCACGGGCGTTCCAGGAGTGGATGGCCTGTCAGGGCCAAATCCTGGCGTTGAGGGGCCAGCCACTGCAGCACCGCCCAGAGCGACAGCCGCCGCAGGGGACATGGGGGGTGAGCCGTAGCCACCGTGTAGGTTTGTATTTTCGCGCGGGACTCCAGGGAAAGAGGTAACGCTGGCATTGTCGTTGCCGAAGGGGTCTTCAGACGTCATTCCCGGGCTAAAGGCAGATGGCAGCTTGCGTCCAGATATGCGCTGAAAGCCACGTTCCGCTGGAGGCGGCGGTGGCTCAATCTGACGTTTTCCAGACAAGCGGCGGAGAAGACCACCCATGGCGAAGGGTCCACTGCGTTGTGTCATGCCCTGACCACCACTGCCACCGTCGGCCGGCGCAGTAGGATCCGCAAATGGATTTTCCGGATTGTCTCCTGCAGCGCCCAGTTGCTGTGGCCTCTTTTGCCTTTGCTTGTACCACCGAAGTACAACCAGCGCAATGATTAACAACACCGCAAGACCGCAGAGTCCACCGATGACACCGCCAATGATTTGTGGTGTAGTTGCCCCGTCGGAGTTGTTCCCTCCGCTGTCTGCGCCGCTGGTTGAGTTGCCCCCTGCAGTGGTCGCTCCACCGTTACCAGCGACAAAGGTGCCTCCAGTAGAAGGAGGTTCCGATGTAATCGCAGAAGAAGATTCTGTGGTTGTGCTCGAAATGGAAGAAGATTCGGATGTCGAGGACGATGTGGACGAAAGCGAGGTGGAGGATGATTCCGATATCGACGATGTCAGGGATGTGGTGGATGAAAGCGAGGTGGAGCTAGTGGACGTCAAGGATGCCTCGAAAGTGGAAGTGGTTGGTGTTTCAATTGTGGAGGAACTCGTAATGGAATCTGCCATGACGGATGCAGCTGACGTGCTCAAGGTGGATCCTGAGGCGCTTGATGACGGAGAAACTATTGGAATGTTAGCTTCCTCTACAATACATTTTCTGAAACAACGGCCGCAAAACATACACGTCTCCGAGACTGATCCACTGGTTGTGGCAGCCGCGAAAGGAGTCGTCGATGGGGTTGAAGATGGAAGGAGATTTGAAGACGTCGAGATGGAGTTTGATATGACTGGTATGACCGTCAACGAGGAAGAGGCGCTCTCCGACGTTGATACTGTCGATATCGCAATCGAAGGAGTCGAAATGGCGATTGGCGTAGTCGGAATCGTGTTTGAAGGAGTAGAACTGTTGGATGGCGTCGTACGTGAGCTGGCATTGGGAGTGAGTGGACCAGGAGTTGATGTTATGACCGGAAGCGTGCCGGAAGATGTCCTGAAAGGTTGGGAAGAGTATTGAGGAGTTCTACTTTTGGAAGAGTAGGTCGCCGGAGAGCTCCGAGTTTGCGGCGTGGAAAACGATGGCGCTGGACGTGACGTGCTGACAGAGGACGACGAAGTAGGTTGAGGTACTGGAGACTGTGCTCCAAGACTAGTACTACCCGAGGCTGAAACCGAAATACTCAAGCTCGAAGTTCCAGGAATCGGAGGCGTATTGAACGGGTAAGACGGGACAGTTGGAACACCAGGCGACGTAGGAAACGGCTGTACCGTCGGAACCACAGGCACCGTCAGGGATGATGTGCTCGAGGGCGTCGGCACCGGAGTGGACGAGGAAGAGCTTGTTAACGGAGTTGGCAAAGTCGAGGAAGATGTCAACGGCCTTGTCAAAATTGACGAACTTGACGAGGTTGACGAGGTCGAAGGAGTTGACGTCGGGGTCGAGCACAAGGTTGAAGACGAAGAAGATGTAATCGTTGTCGGGGTCGGTGTCGGGGGAGGTAGAATTTGATCAGAACTCTTAGGAGTCAAGGAGGTCATGGTCCTGATGCCAACAGTGTTCCCGGCCTGGTCTATTTGGCGAACGACGGTAACTACAGAGACTCCCTTTGCCTCTTCAGCATCCATCTCTTGCCGGTGAACCAACTTGTGCCTCAGGCCCAGCTTCCTAGGGTCGCCGCGCTTCTCGCGGAGCAGCAGTGGCTCGTAAATGGTTGGGGCCGCCGTGGGAGCAGGAGTACTGTGAAGAACCGTCTCCTTTGCGACTTGCATTTTCCCAAAGCCCATGTCGTCATCCGCACGCAGGCGGCCCTGCCCTCGCCACACCCGCCTCCGTTTCGCGGGGCTCTCCATGGTCGGGGTCGGGGCGCGTTGGTCTCAAAACGAGGTCGAGTCGTAGGGGACGCAGAATTTGTTGCAGATGAGGACCACGGATCGCAATCCAGGCGGCCGTGGCGAAACTCGTGGCCAGCCGACGTTTGGCGGAATAGTGAGCGTATTAATGGGTGGACTTAAGGAGTGGACGTCTTCGCGGAAGGCCAGAAGAAGGAAAGGGTTGGCGCGGTATGGGGGATGCTATGCACGCCGAGTGCGATTTTTGGGAAACGAATGGACGCCGGTCGTAAAGTGACTGGCAGCACTCTGGACCTGAGGATCGGTCAGTTACTTGGATGGACCCTGGGGGTGCCGCAACGTGGGCGGCGGCGGAGGATCGGCAGGACGCGCCTTTTAGACTACCTCAACGCAGCTGCATCTGCCTGCTCATATGTACTGGAGGAGAGGGAGGAGAGGGAGGAGGGTGTGCGGCAAAGGTACCGGTACGGGCTTGGGACGGCGTTGTCGAGAGGTGGACGGGTCGCTCTGTCGCTCAGGCGTCGGGGCAGTTTGATTGCTGGACGCGACTCAACGTTGTGCGACGGATAAAAGTGGACTGAGGTGGCTCGACGGGTGCCGTGTTTGAGCTGAGCGAGCGATTCGCGGACGGTGTCTCAGACGAAGCTCGTCGGGGGCTGGCGGAGAGGAAGAGGGAGGAGCCGTTTGGTCGCGGTCGAGGTCGACGTCAAGGACCCTCGCGATGGGAGAGGAGGAGGAGAAGAGGCAGCGAGCGAGGGAGCCGGAGTAAAGAAAGAGAAAGCGAGTGACAGTCGAAGCGACGGAGAGGGAAAGGCGTGGAGTTGTCGACCAGGCAGGCTGGTAGTCAGGCTGGCAGGCTGGCTCTGGCTGGCTGTGGTCTGGGTCGCTGCAGCGGCTTGCCGATGTGTGGATATGGCCCAAGCAGCGCGGGATCCCTGCAACTGGACGCTGGCAGGTAATTAACCGCAACAACGTGCTGGCGACTGAGTGTCTATTTTCAGCACCCTTGCTCCTCTTGGCGGGCCATGAAATTCGATCGTACCTCTATAAGTCGTCCTGGCTTTGCAGAGTTTTCTGTTTGCATGCGCAGACAACATTGTGTCGTTGTTGTTGCTGCTGGCCCACGCCCACGCGACCCCACACTGGAGTCTCCTCCGCTCTCTTGCTCTCCCGCTTCTCTCCCCTTCTGCACGCACTAATCGACCGTCCATGCCAGCGCCGCGACACTGATGCAGCAGCCCAAAGATAGAATTATGCTCTGCTCTAGTTCATGTCCTCCGCTGTCGTTGCCAGGCCCGACACGTGTGATGCGCTCTGCATCTCCAAGTCGTGCTGCTGTGCTGCCCTCCCGGTCCACCTGGCGCATGTTGCCCGTCGACGGACGGCTACCTGTAACAGGAGTCGACCATCGGCCGATTCGCCAGACCATTTGGAACCCCCAATTCGTCGTCGGGTTCAATTCAAAAACAACAAATGCGGCCATTGTCGTCTGCAAGCGTCCCGGTCCTAGCATCGTCAGGGTAAGCGTGCCGGTGTCAAGATCCTTCGTCGTGGTGAAAGCATTCTAGCCTTGTCAGGCTTCTGACGACCTGTGCAGTGGCCCATGTCGCTGCAGGTCACCAATGTAGCGCCGTATGTATAGGCTCGTAACGTGAGCTGCAACCGATACATGCACAGGTACGAGCGCTTGCGGCGGAAGGGCCAGAATCATCAAGCTGGCTAGCTTGGCGTGCCTAATGGAGGTGTGCCGTGGGTGATACGGGACGCGGTCGGAGGGTAGGACAGAGCAACAAGATGAGAGTTGCACGCAGATGACGACAATAGAGGCTTGTGCTCATGAGTTGAAGTGTTGGTGGGCTCGCCAGAGGGACCATGAGCACAATGGCCACGCAGCGATGGAATGCAAGTGCCCAGCTAAAAAAAGAACATGGGCCGTTGTGTCTTTCGACGCGGGCGCGAGAACAAGCGTCGGCCCGTAATCGAAACCGGCCAACCTGCCCAATCGAAACAATCATTACCTGCCCGTAAGCGGCTGCAGCCAATAGCAGAGCTGGCCGTTCTTTAGCCGGTTTGGCAGATTGATCTGTGCCGGTTTCGGTTAGATCCCGACGCAATTTTACTCTCTCACCGTCGGTACGTGTTTCGATGCCCTTGACTCCCTTCACTTCGGCCATCACCACCTCACGTGCTCTCCGCCTTTCGTTGGCCGACCTGATCGACCAGCTCTGTCGTCATTCGCTATCTGTACCCCGCAACACCGTCTCCGCCCGTGGACGATTGACAGGTTGCAACCTCAGGTTTGCCTGCCACATTAGATTTTCACATGACAACGCGGGAGCTTGCCAGGCCCACCGCCGCTTCCCCTCCGCTCTGCGCATGAAGCTCAGCCTCCAGCAAAGCCCCAGATCGAATACGAGATCCCGATGCTGTAAAGGTCATCTTTCCCATGCTCCTCTCGCTGTACTTACCCAACTGCTGTACGAGCCGCCGCCATGAGTCCACCGCCGCTCCCTCCCCGCCATTCCCGCTCCCGCTCCGATAAACCTCACTTGACGCCTGATCCAAACGCCCCGTACAGCCGTGGCGCTGAAGCGGGCTTCCACGACCCACGCTCCTCTTCGACCCAGTCCCTCTTGCCCGAGTCCCCGCCTGCTTACCACCATGATCCGCGCCGCACCCTACTCATGGTCTTTGTCCATGGCTTCATGGGCGACGAGACCAGCTTCCAACATTTCCCTGCCCACATCCACAACATCGTCACCTTGACTTTGGCCGAAACACACGCCGTGCACACCAAAATCTACCCCAGGTACCGTTCGAGACGCCGGATCGAATACGCTACCGAGGAATTCTCAAAATGGTACTTTTGCCGCTTCTGATTGGTAGCAAATGCGAAACCGTTGACTGACCCTGCAGGCTTCAACCTCACCTAGGCCCCGATACCGATGTCATCCTCCTGGGCCATTCAATGGGAGGTCTCCTGACGGCTGATGTGGTGCTTCTCCCTGGCGCGAGCCCTCAGCCGCTCCGACATCGTATCCTCGGGACCATTAGCTTCGATACGCCATTTCTCGGTATGCACCCTGGAGTCATCAAGAGCGGGTTATCGAGCATCTTTCGGCCCGCCCCCGAAAAGTCACCTGAACGTCAACCCGAGTCCGGCTTGACTAGCCAATCCTCACAAGCAACCAGCACTAGCACGCTCCAGTCGTTCTATACGGCAGAGGCCTCACCGCCTCCTCGAACAGGCACCCTCTTCTCAACTAACCCAAATGATCCAAACTACAACCCCTCTTTCCAAAACGATGTCGTCCTTCCCGTCCGCAAGGGTTGGAGCAATGCTTTGCATTTTGTCAACAAGCATTCCGATGGTCTCGTCACGGCATCCAAGCAGCTTGTCAAGTCCCACCTCGAATTTGGTGGCGCCATGGCCGATTACGGGGCCCTGAAGAGGAGGTACAAGCGGATCAGGGCGCTTGAAGAAGAGGACGAGACGCGCCGACGAGCTGCACTAGACGGACGTCCTGCATCTGCTGTCCCGCGTGTTAGGTTCATCAACTTTTACACCGCCAGCACAGGACGGCCAAAAGCAGCCAAATCCGGCCACGCCTCGCCAAACAGGAGTTTAGGACAGACCTCGGATTTGAATTCTGGCCTGTCACAGCTAAGCTTGACATCAAACCACCAAGACTCGAGCTCCCTGCGCAGTCCCAGCCCGGGTCCATCACTGGCCTCCCCGCCAGCTGGCAGAGATGAAGCAAGAGAGCGTGTAGACTATTTGACCCCATCTCACTCTCGTTCCGACTCGGCGTCTCCGCGCGGCTCAGCCGACATGCAGCAAATGTCGCCGCGGCCCATCTCCGAGGCCGACAGCATCCCTCCCCAGACAGAAGTCACGCCTGCAACGCCCTCTTCGCCCACCATGCCAGATGCCACGTTCCTGGAAGTGCCTCCGCCGCCCGTCCCCGTGATGCCAGACCCGGCAGAAGTGGACGCCAAGGCGCGCAAGGCAGCAGACAAAGCGCAAAAGCAGGCCGCCAAGCAGCGCGAGCAGGCTCTCAAACAGCAGGAGAAGCAGGCAGCTAAGGCGGAGAAGGAGGCGCGCAAGGAGGAGGCGCGGCGCGAGAAGGAGAGGGTGAAGCAGAAGCAGTCCAAGAGCTCGCTGAATTTGAGCCAAGGTGGAGATCGAATGGAAGAACAGGAGGCGACGCAGAAGTCGGGGGAAGAGCTAAGGCAGGAGAAGGAGCGGCAGCGCGTCGAGGCTGAGGGGCGGCGCATGGCGGCGGCTGAAGCGGAGCGTTTGTGCGTTCAACGGCGTATGCTGGGCTTGCCCCAGGAAGACGAAAAGGAGGAGGTAGCGCCTGAGCAAGAGCAGGATACGGGATGCGGCGCCCAAGCAGATGAAAACGGAGAGGACGACGACGTCTCTGCCGCGAAGCCGCAACACCTCCCCGTCCACTCTCCTCCTCCACCATCCCATCACCACTCCCCCGCCCTCTCACCCTCTCAATCCCGCTCCCCCTCCCCCTCCTTCTCCCACCACGCCCCCAGCATCGCCACAATTACAACCACAACCTCCTCCATACACCCTGCACGCCCGTCGCCGTCTCCCCACGATCCTTCCTCCTCGTCCTCCCCCAAACCCCCCAAAGACCGCAAGTTCTGCATGCTGCCGTCCAACCACGCGTCCGACCCCACCTGGATCCGCGTCTTCATGCGCGACGTCGACGAGGTGGGCGCCCACTGCGGGCTCTTCTTCGTCGGCGACACGTACGCCATGCTGGTCGGCGAGGTGGCGGCGACGGTTGAGAAGTGGGTGCTGGAGGATGCGGGGGAAAGGTGGGCCAGCAGTGCGGGGGAGGTGGGGCAGGTGTTGTAGATGAGACGAGATGAGATGAGATGCGTAAAGTGAGAAGTAGAATAAACAGAGCGCCCTGGTTTTGTAGAATGCAATAGATAGATGCCTAAATATGATACCCAACCCCCCAATCCTCAACCCAATCTACAACCTCGCACCCACCAAAAACGCATACGCGACCACAGCCCCCAAAACAACCAAATTCGTCGCCGAACTCACACCATGCAAGATGGCAAACTTGCGATTCAGCGCCTCCATCTCCTTACTATGCGGCCCCGCATCGTAGCTCTTCTTCCCGTCGCGCGTCTCCTGGTGCTTGCGCTCCCTCATGACGGCCGTCGTCTGTGGGCCGACGAGCACCAAGTTCAGCAAACCGCCGGCGGCCATTGCGATGGTCAAGTTCGTCGCGGTGGAGAATGTGGTGGTGGTGGAAGGGGACAGGGAGGCATTGGAGAGGGAGGCGGGTTGGGTCAGGTACAGCGCCGCGGGGATGAGTGTCTGTAGTGTGAAGTAGACGGGGAAGATTTTGGATTGCAGCGAGGCGAATTGGGGGCGGGGAAGGACGCGGAAGGCGACGACGCCGCCGATGAAGGATTGGAAGAGTGTGCTGCCGAGGAGGGTGCCGTAGCTGTTGAAGACGTGTTAGTGGGCTGGCTTCAGGTGCGCGATGGGATGGACTGGTGATGGTAAAGGGTTGTGGTGGACACTCACGCAAGCAAGTGGTAGGGCGCGGGGTCCCCGAGGTTCGCGAATGTCGACGTCATGTCGGCGGTGGTGGTGGTAAGCGGGCAGACGTGTCGCGCGTGGGTGTCGCTTTAGACTCGAGCGCAAAATGAAGTAGCTACTCGCGGGCAGCAAAATCACTGTACGTAGACAGACGGCCGTGCGGAGTAAACACGATTGAAGGTGGAGGTGGAGATGACAGACGGCGGTGGAGCGAGTGAGGTGAGGTCGTTCATGCTACGGGCTAGTGGCGAGACATGGATGGATGCTCTAGCGGCGGCCAGTCGTGATGCATCACATCTCCGCCCCGTCCCGTCCTTTGAACCTCGAGTGGCTGGCCGGTCGGCTGTGGCCTGTGAGGGAGCTATGTGAATGTACGTTACTGCGTTTGAATTTGAGGCGTTGGGGGCTCATTTCGTTTGCTTTGGGATTTGGGTGGGGTAGGGCTTGGTGTCGGAGTCGTTTCCTATGATGCGGCTGAAGGTAAGCGCTGTTGTTGGTCATCTTGTGCAAAGTCCGGGTGAGGAATTCCTTTCTTCGCCCCAAGTACTGTGTGTAGGAAAATGGGTTGACTGTAGTTTGAGCAGCTATGACCCGTGGAAAGAGTAGGAGGGCACGGTCTATGCGCGCCACATCCATCCATCAGGTCTGCATGTCGATGGTATATTTCCATAGTCACAACGACGGTGTTTCTTGCCCACGTCAAGATGGCGTCGATGTCAGAGTCAATTGCATCGTCTGTGACTGAAAGCAGCCAATCATGATTATGGCTTCACCAATCGCCCCATCACATTTGCCTTTTCGCAGCCGCCGCCGGTCACCATGCAGCCTGGCAAGCGGCGAGGCGATTTGGTGTTTCCCCTGCCTCGCTCCCTGACCCTATCACCATCGCCTTCTTCTCCTCCTCCACAGGCCTCGGAGCCGAAGCCTTCTGTGTCGCGCCGGGAGGACGAGCCCGAGTTTCCACCTCTCCCCCACCGCCCGAAATACCAAGCGGGCGAGATAGATGTAGACGAGGTGTCGGATGCTGGGACAGGAGCTGAGGTGACATCACCGAGCGGTAGGCGTTGACCACCAATCAACGCAGGCGATCTTCTTCGAATTTGCTGACTATCCACGCACGGACCTCACAGCACGTGTTGACGCGCCGACCCGGCGGCGCTGCTCTCCAAAGAACGCGACTGCTGCCTTCGGGTTGTCGAGCACCAAGCGTTTCTCGCGCGCCAGCAGAAATGCGCGCCACGCCGCTCTCCTCTTCCTCTTCTTCCTGATTTGTTTCTGCATCGCCTCGTCCTGCACCATGGCCGACAAAGAGGCCACAGTCTACGTCGTCGATGTAGGCAAGTCGACGGGCGAGAAGCGCGGCGGAAGAGATGAGTCCGACCTGGACTGGAACATGCGCTATGTGTGGGACAAGATTACCACGACGGTTGCCACAGGCCGCAAGACGCTGTTCGTTGGCGTCGTGGGGCTCAGGACTGATGGTAAGAATCTCATCTCAAAGCGCGCACCACGTCATTGACACCATCCAGAAACCAAGGTCAATCTGGATGATGACGAGGGATACGAGCACATTTCCATTCTGCAGCCACTGAGCCAGATCCTCATGCCGCAGGTCCGCCAACTGCGCGACCACATCCGGCCCAGCAATACAAACAAAGGCGACGCCATTTCTGCTGTGGTTGTTGCCACGCAAATGATATCCGACCACTGTCGCAAGCTCAAGTACATTCGACGAATCGTCCTCGTCACCGATGGCCGCGGAAGCATAGATCCAGACGACTTGGGCCAAATCTCCAACAAGCTCAAGGCTGAAAACATCGAGCTCGTCATTCTCGGTGCCGACTTTGATGATCCGGAGTATGGAGTCAAGGAAGAAGACAAGGATCCCGACAAGGCTGTCAATGAAGCCATCCTCCGCCAGTTCGCCGAGGATTGCAGTGGCGTGTTTGGCACCATGGCGCAGGCCATTGACGAGCTCGATATCCCGCAAGTCAAGCCTGCAAGACCAATCCCTGGCTATAAAGGACCTTTGATCCTAGGAACAGGCGACTCGGCCATGGAAATTCCCGTCGAGCGATATCCAAGAATCATGCAAGCCAGGCCGCCAACTGCCAGCTCCTATGTTCACAGATCTGACCTCGCCCCAGGCGAGTCTTCTCAGATTCAGTCTTCGGCCACCGTCGCTGGAAACGGCGACGGACCGCAGACAGAGCACGACAGTCTGGCGGCGATCAAGCAAGCTACAACCTTCCGTGTTGCCGAGGAAGGTGCGCCAGGTGGGAAACGGGATATCGACCGTGAAGACCTCTCAAGAGGTTACAACTACGGAAGCACGGTGGTGCCAATCAGCGAATCCGAAAATGACATTGTCGAGCTCAAGACCGAGGCCACTCTAGACATCATCGGCTTCATTCCAGCAGACAAGTTTGAACGCTACATGCAAATGTCACGTACCAATACCATCATCGCTCAAAAGGCCAACGAAAAGGCCAGCATGGCGCTCTCATCCTTGATCCATGCGCTATACGAGCTTGAGTCTTTGGCTGTCGTTCGCTTCGTAGCCAAAGATATGAAGCCGCCTGTCATTCTCGTTCTTGCGCCGGAGATCAGCGCGGACCATGAGTGCTTCGTTGATTGCGAGCTTCCATTTGCAGAGGACATCCGCGGCTACCGCTTCCCGCCTCTTGACCGTGTCGTCACGGTATCCGGAAAGACGATTGAAGAGCATCGCAATCTGCCCAGCAACGATCTCATGAGCGCCATGAGCGACTATGTGGACAGTATGGACTTATCGAAAGCAGGCACGGACGAAGAGGGGTAATTGTCCTCTTCCTAGTCATTTGTCGATCGACTAACTCTTGCCAGAAATCCTGCCGAATACGCCCTCTTTGAAGACGCCTACTCTCCCGTCCTCCACCGCGTACAGCAAGCTATCCGCTGGCGTGCCGTTCGTCCAATGGACGAACTTCCAGCTCCTCCCGACATCCTCACCCGCTTCATGCATCCACCAGAGCATGTCCTCAAGGCAGCCGCGGCCAAGCTCGACGCACTCATCAAGGCGGCGGATATCAAGCGTGTGCCACCCAAGCAAAAAGGTCGCAAGCGCACGCGCGAATTTGAAAAGCCACTCTCTGGTCTCAACATTGAAGCTCTACTTGGCGGCAATCGGTCCAAGAAGATCAAGATTACGCCTGAAAACGCGATTCCAGAATTCAAGCAAGCCTTGTCAGCGGTGGAAGATCCGACTGCTATCAAGGGAATCGCAGATCAGCTGACCAAAATTGTCCACGGATACATCAAGGAGTCGATGGGAGATAGTGGCTACGGAAGAGCTGTGGAGGCGATACGAGTGTTTAAAGAGGAAATGGTGGATCTGGAAGAGCCTCAGATTTTCAACGACTTTCTCAAGGGATTGAAGGACAGGATCACGAATGGCGAGCTGGGCGGTGACAGGAGGGAAATGTGGTATCTGGTCAAGGTCAACCGGCTGGGATTGATCGACAAGAGGACGAGCGAGTTGAGTGAGGTCAGCGAGGCAGAGGCCAAGGCGGTAAGTCGTTTCTCTAATTTTCCAGGCTTTCGCTGACCTGCGTTACAGTTCATGTCGACGAAATGATGGAGTCTAGATCAGCGACCCTTGCATAACCTTCAAAGTTGAAGCAAATCTTGCAAAATGAAGGTTTTTAGTCCAGTCATGCAGGTTCCCAAAGCGTGCCCATCGTCGCTCTGTGCATCTGCTTCACCCTATCCCCATCTGGTGCGTATCACACAACACACCACTCCTTCCACAGCACACGACAGCAATCTCCCGACGCAAGCCTCGGCCACGGCCGCCGCCCAGGCTCGCCCGTCTTGATTGGCAATGGACACGTCCACGAGGAAATGTCCGCCGTGCCGGGTCTGTCATACCTGCCCTGTTTTCCCCTGCCGTGACGGACGCCGTGTCATGGTCGCCGTTTGCTGCCGCCCGGGCCCTGCTGTGCCTGACTGAGGCAAGGGACAAATTAAAAGCGCTGCTGTGCTACGCTACAAGCGGAGAGGGCAGATGGCTTGGCGCTTGCGTGCAAACGGTAGGGTGCGGGTGAGACTCACTGGTGGTGCTGCTGTGGTGTTGCAGGCTGCGCGGGTATTGAAAAATGGTGCGCTTTTTGTGGAAGGTGAGTTGTGCTTCTTGGACTTGCTTGGTTTTGTGGCTAATTATTTCGTTTTGCCATACGCCTGGGAGCATTCGAACACAGAATCAACTATCTACAATTTTCACATTGGAAAGGCTTGCTGAGAACCGTCTTCCGCCCTACAATAGCCATCACTCTCGAGCAACCTTCAGCCGCGCCTTCACTCCTTCGTGTCGCGGTCCTGGAGCACAGACAATGGTAAAGTTATGGTAATCTCGACTTGGATCCACGTCGACTCCCTCAATCGCCTCGAACCTCTGCAGCATCCGCACAATGACGTACCCAGCCTCCGTCAAGGCGAACTGTTGACCGATGCAAATTCTCGGACCACCATTGAACGGCGCATACGTCCACCCAGGCCTCCTCTTTTCCCACCGTTCGGGCGCGAATTCATCAGCGTCCGGACCCCAGAGATCGTGCCGGCGGTGCATGACGTGCGTGCTAAAGTTGACCTCGGTCCCCGCCGGGACGAAGACAGGAGCCGTGCCATCCGGACCACCACCGGTCGGCAGCGTCGTGTCGCGGACGGCGCAGCGGCTGTTGAACGGGACGATGGAGTGCAGGCGCAGCGTCTCGTTCATGACATGCTGGAGATAGGCGCAGCCCTTGAGCTTCTCAAACGTGATGGAGCCCTGCTGCTCCGCGCGGTACGGCCCAAACGTCTCGAGCACCACGCCGCGCAACTTCGCAAACACGCGCGGGCTCCGGATCAGGCAGTAGAAGGTCCAGCTCATCAGCGACGCCGTCGTGTCGCGGCCGGCGGCCAGCAGGCCCAGCACGTGTTCGCGCACCTCGGCCCCGTCGGAACAGCGCGAGATCAGCGTGTTGAGGAAGTCGTACTTTTTGTGGCTGCCGTGCGCCTTGTTGTCGCGCTGCGCCGCCTGGGCCTCGCTCATGGCTTTGTCGACGAAGGCGTGGAGGATGCCGATGCAGCGCGAGAGCTCGCCTTCGCCGTATAGCCAGTAGAAGCTCCGCAGTCGCATGCGGATGCCGAGAAGCTGCTGCACGCGCTCGAATGCCTCGTGGAAGTTGTTCTCCACTTCGCGCCCCCGCAGTTTGCTGAGAAGTGAGTGCGTTGACTTCCCCAAAAACAGCTCCGTTGACGAGTCAATGGTTAGGCTGGGGAATAGCGCTGCCAGGTTGACGGGCGCCGTCCAGCCATTGTCGCCAATCGGCATGCATTGTAGCATGAGGCGGAAGTGTTGTTCGAGCAAAGCCAGATCGGACACGTTCTCCCTCGAGAAGATCGGTCTCACCACCTCGCGCGCCGCATGCCACGCCGCGCCATCAACCGCAAAAATACTCCTTCCAAGCACCCTCTTCAAGTTCGTCCTGCGCGCAGCGCCCATAATGAAATCGCCAAACTGCGTCGCCAACACCGCCTGCACATTCTTCGGCTCCGCCGTAATGAAGTTCTCCGTGCCCAGGATGCGCAGCCGCCACGTGTAGCGTGGGCCCATGGCGTTGAAGCGCTCGACGACGAAATCCGGCGTCCGCTGCTCCCGGTCGGCGCGCAGGCCGGCGAGCACCATGTCGATGCCCAGCGGCCAGCGGGTGGGCTCGACGGGGACGGGCGCGCAGCCCAGCGCGGCGGCTTTGCGCGCTATGCGCAGGCGGCGGACGAGCCGGTCGACGAGGTTGACGACGACGAACAGCAGCAGCGCTGTGGGCACGATCGTCGTGATGTTGCTGGACAGCATCATGTTGGTGGTGTTTTCGAGGTGTGAGGGGGTTTCCTCGTCGTCCGCTGACGCCATATCCAAGGAGTATTTAACGTGGGTCGGGGCTGTCAGTGCCGTTCGTCCCTGACGCGTGCCTTTTTCCTGCCTCTGTATTGGCGCGCTGCTGCCTCTCCTTTTCGGCCCGAGCCGATTCAAGACATGGTCTGCTGGACGGGGATTCCGGGTCTGCTTTTACGAGCTTTGTTGTTCAAGCTCAGGCGGACTTTGCTGGTTCCCTGAGATACCATGTGCTTGATATCCGGTCCCGAGATTCGGGACTATGCCCTGGAGACGGGTGTTTGGATACTTTCAAACTAAACACTATCTGGTGGCATGGTTTGCGGGAGGTCTATCTTGCAGCCAACTTAATTCTGTTTTTCCGCTTCAATGTCATCGGGAAGAGTGGTGATGCAGGGGCCCCATCTGAGGGCGAATCAAAAAAGGACTTCCCAATTATTCGCCACACAAGGCACAAAAATCTTCATCTCGCAACAGTCTGTTTACAAAATCTCTGCCAGTCCCCAGTTCTCTTCAAAATTCACTGTCGCGGGCGGAAATGGACCATCAACGGCAACTTCTCCCACACAATATACGTCCCTTGCTTCTCCCACCACGGCTCATCGGGATACGCCAGCTCCATGTCAAAGTTGAACACAATCTTTGCCAGAACAATCCGCATCTCAGTGTACGCCAGACTGCAACCGTTAGCTCTCACGTCACAAGGAGGGATCCCAACATCAAACTCACCTCTTCCCGATGCAGTTTCTTGAGCCGAAAGAAAACGGCTGGATGGAAGCGCGGTCATCGTTGGCAAACTCGGACCCGGGCGGCAGCTCCAACCACCGCTCGGGGATGAACTCGGACGGCCTGGCAAAGTTCCATGTCATGTGGCCGGTGCTGAATTGATGGACTCCAACCGCCGTGCCTGCGGGGACCCAACGGCCGTCAATTTCGTCGCCGCCGGGGGGCACGAAGCGCGGAAGGGTGCTGGGTGCCGGTGGATACAAGCGCATCGACTCGTCAATACAAGCCGTCAGGTACTTGAGGGCGCTGGTCGACTGCATAGTGATGTCATCGTCAGAGGCAAAGGCGCCGCGCACCTCGTCGACCAGGCGCTGCAGTTTGTCACGATTGCGCAGCAGAAAGTTGGTCGTAGCGCTGAGAGCGCTGGCACCGGTGCCACTGCCCGCCACGATGAAGCTGGACGCCATGATGACGAGCTCCAGGTTCGACAGCTGCTCCGTCTTGTTCTCCACAATGTACGACATGAAGTCCTTGCCCGGGTTCTTCTTCTCGAGCCGTTGTTGCACCTTGGCCGACGTCAGTTCAATGTGCTTCTGCCGCGCCTGCACCGTGTACTTGGGCGCCATCCAGTTCATGAAGTTGAAGAAGCCGTAATAGATGGCCAGCTGGAACCACACAATCGACTTGGCCCGCCTGCCAATCACTTGTAGCCATGGTTGATCGGCGTTGTTCAAGCATCCTGCTGGCTGGCCAAACGCCAGATCTATTATGCACATCAGCTTCCGCTCGAATCGGAGTGTTCAGGGGAATTCACCGGAAATGACATCAAAGGTCGTCAAGCTGTACCACTTGACCATATCCAGCGGGCCCTCATGACACCGCTTCCTCAACTGGCCCATCAAATTCTTGGTATGCGCCTGCAAATAGCCCTCCTGGTCGCGCAGCGCGCGCTCCGAAAACGCCGGCGCAATCGCGCGCCGCAGCCGCGCATGGCGGTCCTGGTCTTCGGTCACGATGCCCTTGATGCCGTTGATGCTGGGCGGCGCCAGCCCGCGGCCGTCAAGAGCTTTGCTGAACTCTGGGTTTCTTTGGCCGTAGATCTTCTTCCATGCGCCGCTCGTCGTGTAGCTCAGCTCATCTGGCGCGATGCGCACTACCGGACCGTACTGCTGGTGCAGCTCGCGCAGTCGCCATGCGAGGCGTCCGTGCAGGTTCACCCAGTTCCAGGGGAGGCGTGATGTTGCCCATAGCTTTGGGCCTGGGTATTTTCGCAGTGGGTGCAGGAAGAGGTTGTAGAAGATGGAGCCAACAATGTACAAGGTCAGCTATTTCAGATCTGTTAGTTTTCAAGCTTCTGTTCTTCGGAATATGCTCACTGACCAGTCCAAAAGTTGCGAGTATCGCCTTCCCAATCGTCCAATCGGACAGAATAGATTCAAAACCAACATCAGCCATGTCGTCTAGCCCTGGAGTTCTTCAATACTTCGCGGGCGAGGAAAATGGCGAGCAAGATTGTACTAGGTAAGCAGCTTCTGCCGCTTTATGAGAGGCCTCTTCCCAACCCAAAACTCGTTCGGTCCCATCCAAACCCCCGAGTCCAGCTCCTCGTCTCCATCCACTACACCACGCACACGGCAGCCTCGGATTCAGGCGACCTGACCGCCGCAGGTGGGAGAGTGTTCCTCGCGTCGAGCCCGGTCGACTCTGAAGCTCTCTCATCCGCAGTGCCATAGCTCCTCTTGCCTGACTAGCCCACCGACCTATCGGAACGCGGCCTCGACCACGTTTTTGGACGGAAGCGTTCCAATTGACCGGCTGCTTGCAATCATGGCCAGAGTACGACTCGCCCTCGCGAAACCTGGTCGCAGAGAGTGGCCTGACGGCGAGGGGTATGCGAGTAAGGCGTTGCTCCCAGCGTCAGGGACGAACGAGCAATGGACAGATGGTCAGCCAACCAACCACAATGCGCGGCCTGTACCCCTGATCAGCAGCAGCAGCAGCAGCAGCAACGTGGTTCTGAGTCGATCCGGCGACCCACATGCCCGGTTAATGGTCCAGCCTTGGCCGCCTTCTTGGGACGCCTCGCACACACCGGCCCGGAGCCTGTGTCCCCTTTCTCGGCACCTCCAAGGTTTGCTTGTCGCCGAAGCTTATTTTGGGGATCGCTCGACAGGGTCTGCGGCCCTTCTCGGCTGTGTTCATGGGTCTTGCTTGGGAGCCGCTGCTGCACGTCATAGCCAATCAATGTTGCTCGTGGATTTCTTTGGTGTTTGCTCGCTTGACGGCTGGTAGCGGGCGAATGAATGCTCATCATTGCACGTGGAATTTAAATCTCAAACTCTATGTGGTTCTGTCACCGCTTTACAGGAGCGGTTGGTACCAGCAAAAAACATTGTCCGGATCGTAGAGCCTTTTCAAAGCCCTCAGCTTCTCCAACCTCCACGGCTCATATCCGTACAGCGCCTCGGGCGGATCTTGCATCGTCGATGTCGTGTTGCCGTAGTTGACATACTGCTGCGGCCTGCCATACCCAGATACCTTGATAAAAGTCCGCTTCCACTGGTCGAGGTGGTTTTCAAAGGCCTCGCGGTCTTCCATGCTGACCGGAGTCGCCGTCATCATCCTTTATTCTCGTCAGCCCTGCACTGCAACCATACATTTGGGGCGCTTACAGGTGGTGATTTGTGCCCCATCGCCAAGGGAAGGCGCTGTAGTCGTCTGAAAACTGCCTCGTCCGATGGTGCGGCAAGCACTCAAACATGGCGCCAAACCAGCCTTTGCCAACCCACTTCTCATTCATCTCCTTGACGCTCTCGAAGAAAGCCCGCGTGGTCTTCAAGTCGAAATTCTCCACGCTCACCGCGCCCATGGCCTTGTATGGCGCATGTTTCCAGACTTCTGGCCGACTCAGCGCCTTGTTTTGTCCCCCGTACGTCGTCCACGGCAGCTCGGCCCACGTGGTGCTGACTTTGCCGCTGTTCAGCACTGGATTCAGCGCCTCGAACTTTTGCACCCAGGGTGCGGCCGCGTCGTCTTGACCGGACCAGACGAGGTTGACGAGAATCAGATGCTGCGTCTGGTTAGCGCGACTATGGCCATGAACTTGGGGAGCCTTCTCGTACCTTGTGCCCGCCGGCGCTTTCTCTCCGCCAGAGTACAAAGATGGACAGTTCTGGTGGCATCGTCTCGTGGACACGGTTTAGAGTCTCAAACACTTCCTCGCATTGCTCCAGCTTGTACTCGAGGTCCCATGTATGATGCAGCCCGCCATTCTCCTGCGGGTACACTTTGAACGTGGCCTCGAGAGCAATCGCAAAATTGTGTCCAGCGCCACGTATGGCCCAAAACAAATCGGAATGCGACTCTTGGGATGCCAAAACGACTGACCCGTCCGCGAGGAGCAACTTGCACGAGACCATGTTATCGTTCAAGTAACCGTACTTGCCCTGGAGTCTTCCGAGCCCTGCACCAAAGGCCACTCCAATGACGCCGGTCGTTGGACAGGAGCCCACGGTGACCTCCATTCCGACTCCCTGGAGGAATTGCGCAAAATCGTCGGTGATGACGCCGCCGCCCACCGTTGCTTGCTGCTTTTCCGTATCGAACGTCATGTGATTGAGTGGTCGCATGTCGATGAGGATGCCGTTTTGCAGCTTCCTCATGGTTGTGGTTACGCAGTGGTGTCCAGAGCGAACAGAGAATCCAATCTTTCTCGAGGTTGCGAATCGAACTGTTTCGATGACGTCGTTTTCGCATGTTGGCTTCACGGCAGCAAAGTAAGTCTGTTCGATATCAGAATTGATTGAATTTCCCGGATCTGGTGTACTCACTGGCCGCTCATACTCGGTGAAGCGCAAATTCGAGCTCTCGAATTCCTCTGACGATGGGAAAGATATCGTTGCTCCTGGAGAGAGCTTTGGAGCAAGCTTGGACTGGAGCTCTGCCCGCTGTGTCTCCAGCTCTGGGACTTCAACGCTGATGCTGCCCATGATTGCAGTTGTGCCAAAGTATCCTCGGGAGAGCTCTGCAGATAGGGAAGACTGCTACAACTTGAACTGTCGACCTCGAATGCCCCCAATCGACTGACCACTCGAAGGTGAGCTCCCCGTCGTTCCCTTGCCCAAGAAGCTGTATCCACCGAGCACCTCGTGCACGCAGCCGCGTGGCGGTCAGCGATTGTCCAGGCCTCGTGTGCCTTGGCTTGGCATCTTCGTCTCGCTGGTGTTCCTGAACAGCCCGCGTCGAGGATTCAACTACTCTTTCTGTCGCAAAGTGACAATGTGCTTCAAATCAGCCCCCTCATTGGTCGCTTCAAACACACCGAAAGTACGAGACTGGTGACGTGGTTGGTAAGCGAAGCGGATTCGGGCCTACCCACTGGTGCTTCTTGCGGGCTTGCTCGACTCGTCGGGAGGATATACAGTCCAAGAACTTCCGAGATGGCTCCGGTTGGCTATTCCGAGTCCGACCACCTGGACAGCCCAAGGTTTCTGCACGCCATCTTGTGCAGTAAGCATATACTTCAAAGCTTGATAGTAGCACAGGGCTGAGCTTTAAATTCAATACAGCTATCACTTTGGAGAAACTCTAGAACTGGTCAAGATGGAGCAGAACTGGGATACAGATGATATACAGGGTCTCTCCACAGTGGAACAAGTCCCACAAATGCTCGATCTGATCCCTCAGGGACAGCTCAGATCATACCGTCAGGACCATTGCTGATCAATCCGACGGCATATTCCTTCAGGCAGTCGCTTCAGGAACGCAAACGCGAACTAGGAACCCCCGAGCACAAGGGAGGGATTCAACGAATCGTGTTGGTCCAAGTGCGAGGGGCATTCTACTGACTCTGTTTTCCCAGCAATATCAGCAGAGGGTCCCTTGCGGTGACGCAGTGCAGTGACGACAGCCGAGACGCATTTTGCTTTGTCTACACGTGGTTTGGTCCCTGCCTGGGCTTTTCCGTGTTGGGTCAGTCTCGACGGAGCATTCAATCCAGACCGAAGTCTTCAGGTTTCAGACAATGGAAGCTCTCGCAGATGATGGCCGCTGGGGACATGGCGGTGATCGAGTCCTCCGAGTCAATGCAGATTCCGGCCGTATGTCGTTCTATTGAATTCGTCTCGCGTTTCGCCTTCAGCAAGACAATTCATCCGCATGTACTTAGGGCATGCTCGCATGGACCCACTGGAGGAACCTGCCCTTCTCGACGATTTAGGCACACACCACTTCTTGGCCCATCTTCAACCGCCAGCCTGAATGGGACTACCTATCACACTCCAGGTTGCCTCAGTTCATCACGGTCCATTGTCGTCGTAGGGTACACCATGCCGTCATACTGCCTGATGGCCCCTCCTGTTGTCCTTCGATTCGCGAGCCACTCAGCAGGCTGATTCATATCACCCGAATGCTCAAACACGCGTGGGCCTCGCTACCTCGCAATTGGGCAGTCCTTCAACCCCAATCTTCAGGCAAATGACGGACTTCGCTTCGGGCAGTGACCGGCGTCCGTCGCGGGCGCTTGTCTAGGCTCCTCCTGCATGAGCTGGGCTCACCATATCAAGAGCTCTTAACGCTCAATGACACTGTGAGTATTTGACCCCCCAAATACGCAAACTCCAGCTCCCTTTCAGGACTCAACTTACCTCTGATACCCCCACACTAGACCCATTCACCATGCCTGCCCCTATCTCTTCTTCACCTTCCACTTCAACGCCGATCGCCATCGTCGGCATCGCGCTCAGAGCGCCAGGGGATGGCTCTGACCCAGAACGCTTCTGGCAGATGTTGCTGAATGGTCGTTCGGCAAGGTCTGAGATTCCCAAGGACCGTTACAATGTCGATGGGTTTTACCACCCGAATCCAGAGCGTCTTGGAAGCATTCAGCCTCGGCATGCCCATTTCCTGGAGCAAGATTTCAAGGCCTTTGATGCGCCTTTCTTCAGCATCACGCCCAAGGAGGCAAAGGCAATGGATCCCACGCACAGAATTTTGCTGGAGGCAACCTACGAGGGCTTCGAGAATGGTAAGAGATCATGGGACATAACACTATTCCCAAGCTTTCCTGGTTGTTGCGAGTACTGACATCGTCTCAGCCGGTATGAGTTTGCAGGACGTTGCTGGAACACGCACGTCATGTAAGTCTAGATGACGCGCAAGTCAAACCGCATCGAGTACTTATCTTCTCCAACTAGGCTACATTGGCACTTTCACCGGAGACTTTCCCAACCTTCAGGCTCGGGGCAATGACGGTCCCTCGATCTACCGTAAGTTTACTAGCCACCTGAACGCCACCCGGGAGCATTGAGCTCACACTCCATCTAGACGCAACCGGACTCTCTTCATCGTTGGCATCGAACAGATTGTCTTGGTTTTACAACCTGAGAGGTCCTAGTATGACTGTCGACACGGCCTGCAGCTCCAGTCTGATGGCTTTCCATCTGGGATGCCAAAGTATCCGGACGGGTGAAGCGGAGATGGTAAGTGATGTTTCATCTACCCACATTCACAATACTAACAACCCTTACAGAGCCTTATCGGTGGTGCAAATCTCATGTTCGGTCCTGACATGAGCATTATGTTGGACGCGGCAAAAATTCTTTCCCCTGACGGAAAGTCTCAAATGTGGGACCACAAGGCAAATGGCTTCTCCAGAGGCGAGGGCTTTGGAATCACTATCCTGAAGCCTCTTGATGCTGCCCTGAGAGATGGGAATACGATTCGTGCCGTTGTCCTTGCGTCCGCCGCGAATGAAGACGGCAGGACGCCGGGAATTTCATTACCGAACAGCGAGGCGCAGGCGGAGCTCATTCGCACGGCTTACCGTCAGGCTGGCGTGGACCCAACAGAAACGGGCTACGTCGAGGCCCACGGCACTGGTAAGTCCTCAAATTCCCCCTGGAAACCTCCGTGCACCACCTCTAACAATCCCCCTTATCCTCTTCCCCCACCCAATCCGACCGGATTCTGGAGAAGTCACTGACACTGCTTTTCAGGAACTCAAGCTGGAGATCCACTGGAGGCGAAAGCGATTCTCACAACCATTGGAAACAACCGAAAAGATGACCTCTATGTTGGGTCAGTCAAAACCAACATTGGCCATCTCGAGGGTGCGGCCGGAGTTGCCGGTGTGATCAAAGCTGCGCTGGCAGTCGAGCGCGGATTGATCCCTCAAAACCTTTGGTTTGAGAAACTCAACCCACAAATTGAGCTTCCGAAGAACGTCAAGATACCCTTGGAGCTCACCCAATGGCCTCATGATGGCCCACGGAGAGCAAGCATCAACTCTTTCGGGTTTGGTGGAGCAAACGCTCACGTCGTCCTCGAGGATGCTGCCTCTTACCTCGCCAGAAATGGTCTGACCGGTCATCACGCTGCTGCTGTCAAGGTGGCCCCTCGCGTCAACGGTGCAAATGGTGTGAATGGCATCCGTGATCAACAGAAGAAGCCAAAGCTCTTCCCCCTTTCTTCCTACGACCAGGAAGGTGTGAAGAGGATGGTAAAGCGGCTCGGCGAGTACTTGGAAGTCAAGTCCCTGGGCCATGACGCTAAGTTCCTCGACAACCTGGCCTACACCCTCGCAAAGAAGCGAACCATTCTTCCTTACAAGTCCTTTGCTATTGCAGAGGATGTCAATTCGTTAATCAGCAGCCTCGAGGGCATCCCGGCAGCCAGCCGTTCTTCCGACACGAACGCTCCCAGGATGGCATTTGCCTTTACCGGCCAGGGTGCTCAATGGTTTACCATGGGAAAGGGACTGACCGTATTCAAGGCCTTTTCTGACAGCTTGCTTTCTTCCCAGAGCATTCTTTACGCTCTGGGCTGCCCATGGAATCTGGTCGAGGAGCTGAACCGCCCCGAGAGTGTCAGTCGTCTCCATCTCGCCGAGTTCAGTCAGCCAGCCTGCACGGCCCTGCAGGTCGCTCTTGTCGATCTTCTGAACAGCTGGAAAATTCGTCCGGTCGCCGTCGTTGGTCACTCGAGCGGAGAGATTGCTGCTGCTTACTGTGCCGGTGCGATTTCCAAAGCAGCGGCTGTCAAGATTGCTTGGCTTCGGGGTCAATTTGCCGGATCTGTCGGCCAGAAGTACCTCAAGGGAGCCATGATGGCTGTCAGCGCTGACGGTGAGTCCATGAAGGCTCGTATCCAGGGGCTTACCCGCGGCCAAGCTGTTGTCGCCTGTGTCAACAGTCCAAAGGCATGCACCATCTCTGGTGATGAGCCCGCAGTGGACGAGCTGCACGAGATTCTCAAGGCCGAAAACATCAACTGCACCAAGCTCCAAGTGGAGGTTGCCTACCACTCGCCTCACATGGCTGTCTTCAGAGACGCCTACGAGTACGCTCTGCAGAACCTTGGAACTACCTGCAGCAAAGACACGATTCCCATGTTCTCGTCGGTGACTGGGGAGCTCATTGCCCCTGAGAATCTCGGTGCATCTTATTGGGTCGACAACCTGGTCAGCCCTGTCAATTTCACTGGCGCCGTAAGCTCCCTGCTCCACTACTCCAAGGAGACCAAGAGGTCGCACGACCGCACTGCTTTTGCCAGCGCTTTCGTTGAAGTTGGTCCTCACTCCGCTCTGAGGTCATACCTCTTGGACATCTTCAAATCCGAAGACCGCTTCAGCGATCTGTCCTACACAACCATGCTGAGGAGGAAGTACGACTGCGTTCAGACCTCCCTCCAGGCCATGGGTGAGCTCTGGACCAAGGGCTGTGCGGTCGACTTGAATGCCATCAACGAGACGCCTTCCGACGTCAACATGCTCGTTGACCTGCCTCCTTATGCCTGGAACCATTCACTCACCTTCTGGGAGGAGTCGTACCTCAGTCGCGAGTACCGCCTGCGCGAGAAGCCTCGTATGGACTTGATCGGATACCCTGTCTCTGGATGCACTGAGCCAACGTGGCGGAACTTTCTTCGCTGCAACGAGAACCCCTGGATCCGCGAGCACAAGGTCCAGGGCGACATTCTCTATCCAGGTGCCGGTATGGTCATCATGGCGATCGAGGGTGCTCGTCAGCTCGCCGATACCAACGAAGAGATTCATGGCTACGAGCTGCGGGACGTTGCCATCACCAGCGCTCTGCGTGTTCCGGATGACGAGAAGGGAGTCGAGGTGATGGTCAACTTCCACCCGCGCAGGACTGGCACCAAGGCAGCTCCCTCTTCCACTTTGAACGAGTTCACAGTCTCGTCTTGGTCTGGAGACAGCAATCAGTGGACAGTCCACGCCAGAGGTCTGATCTCGGTCACGTACAAGTCGTCGCTCTCTCCTTCGATGCAGCAGGAATTGACTCTGGAGAACGAGAGGTGCAAGAAGTCCTTTGAGGAAGCCAGAGAGAAGTGCCTCACTCCCGCAAGGAGCTTCCTTTACGACACCGTCGAGACAATTGGCATGCACTATGGCAAGACTTTCCGCAACATGGCGGAGCTGTATGCTGGTGACAGCGCCAGCTACGGTATAATCACGGTTCCTGACACCAAGGCCGTCATGCCCGAGGGCTTTGAGTATCCTTGCGTCGTCCACCCAGCCACTCTTGATTCGGTGCTCCACTTGCTCTTCCCATCCATCAGTGGTGCCGAGCAGTCCCTCAATGAGGCCGTCGTTCCCTTCTCCTTCGACCGTATCTTTGTCTCGGCAGAGATCCCGACGACTCCTGGAACCAAGTTGCACGGCTTTTCGACCGCCCAGAAGACGAGCTACACCACTTGGATGTCTTCCATCACGATTGCAACTGAAGACTTGGCCACGCCAACAATCATCATGGAGGGTCTTGGTCTTGCTTCCGTCGGCGCGAGCGAGAACCAATCTGCCAAGGAGACCAGGGCTCAGTGCTTCGATCAAGTATGGCATCCGGATGTTGATCTCATATCGTCGGCCCAAATCAAGGAACTCGTCCACAAGAGGACAATTCCCAATGCCGATGACGACTCGGTCCTGGATCATTTGGAGTACGTCTGCCTGGTCTACATCTACCAGTGCCTCGAATGGTTCGAGGGCAAGGGCAAGAAGTACATTCCCCAGGACGGTTTCTGGAAGCTTTTCGTCGAGTGGATGCATGACCGCATCAAGGACTTTCCGCCTCTCCCAAGCGACCCAGAAGTAATTGAGACGCAGCTGGAAGCATCCAAGAAGCGCATCGTCACTTCCGACAGCGGTGACATTACGCTGCAGATGATTGACAGGATTGGTCAGAACTTGACCAAAATCTTCAGTCGCGAGGTCGAGCCGCTCCAGGTCATGCTCGAGGGCGATTTGCTGTACACCTTCTACCGCGGTGCCTTTGGAACCAGCTTCAACTCCAACGTTGCCGAGTACGTCGGACTGGTTGCCGATAAGAAACCTGGCCTCAGCATCCTTGAGATCGGAGCCGGTACCGGTGGAACTACCTTCCACGTCCTTGAGCGTCTGGGCAATGAGGATGGATCCTCCAAGGCCACACGCTACTTCTTCACCGACATCTCGCCAGGTTTCTTGGCCAAGGCTGCCGAGCGTTTCTCCAAGCATGCCTCCATCATGGAATTCGGCACTCTCAACGTTGAAGATGATCCTCTGGACCAAGGCTTCCAGCCCGAGAGCTTCGACCTGATCGTGTGCGCAAACGTCCTCCACGCCACCAAGTCTATTCAGGAGACTTTAGCTCACTGTCGGAGCCTCCTTAAGCCGGGTGGCAAGCTCGTCCTGTCCGAGGTCACGATCAAAAGGATTTTCTGCGGCTTCGTCATGGGCCCTCTTCCAGGATGGTGGCTTGGAGAAGACGATGGCCGCAAGGGCGGTCCTCTTCTTGATGTCGAGGAGTGGGATGTCGCGCTCAAGAAGGCGAGCTTCAGCGGTGTCGACATGGACGTGAGGGGTGACTGCAAAGAGTCCAAGGAGCCTGTCTCACTGATTGTTTCGACCAAACCTTTGGCCTCTCAGTCAAAGCCCGCGTCCACGTACGCTATCCTCAGCACGGGAACATCTGCTTCAAATGCCCTTGCCGAGACGCTCCAGAAGACTTTCCAGTCCCGCGAGCTTGACTCGGTCGTTCTCCAGTGGGGCGCCTTCACACAGGCTGATGTCCAGGGCAAATACTGCATTTCGCTTGCGGAGTGGGAGCATTCCTTGTTGGCCACAATTAGCGATGAGGACTGGGAGACGTTCCTTCAAGTCATCCTTAGCTCCGCGGGCACTTGTTGGGTCACTGGCGGTGGCGCTATGGACTGTCCCTCCCCTCACAAGGCTCTCATGGTTGGTCTTTCGCGTGCGATTCGCAACGAGAACGCCGGCGTCATCCTTGCCAACCTCGACATCGACACTCCCGACAAGATCGACCTGGAGGCATCTTCTTCTGCCATCCTCGCACTTGCTTTCAACCACAGCCGCGGTGAGAGCCCCGACGGCGAATATGCTGCCCGCGGCAATTCAATCTTCGTTCCCCGTGTCGAAAAGACCCCCAAGGTCGATGCATCGCTGCGCAAGTACGAGTCCAAGGGAGAACCAGAGCTCGTCTCCTTCATCGGCTGCGGCAGGCCTCTCAAGCTAACCATCAAAACTCCTGGTCTCCTGGACACCTTCCGCTGGGAAGAGGATGAGACCTACTACAAGCCGATGCCAGAGGACTGGATTGAAATTTCCGTCAAGGCCGTTGGTCTCAATTTCAAGGACGTCCTGGTCGCTTTGGGCAACCTCAACGAGAACAAGCTCGGTGTTGATGTCAGCGGTGTTGTCACCCGTGTCGGCTCAGCCGTCACTGACCTCAAGCCCGGCGACCGCGTCATGACTGCTTCCTGCGACACTTTTGCCACCTTTGTCCGCTTCCCCAGCCAAGGTGCAATCCGCATGCCACCAGGAATGAGCTTCGAAGACGCTGCTTCGATGCCTCTGATCTTCCTCACGGCTTACTATGCTCTCGTCACAGCCGGTGGGCTCGTCAAGGGCGAGAAGGTCCTGATCCACGCTGCCGCCGGTGGTGTTGGTCAGGCCGCCATCATCCTCGCGAAGCACATAGGCGCTGAGATCTTTGCCACTGTGGGGCCTCAGGAAAAGAAGGAGCTCATCATGAAGCAGTACGGCATTCCCGAGGACCACATCTTCAGCAGCCGTGACACCAGCTTCGCCAAGGGCGTCATGAGGTCCACAAACGGCCAAGGTGTTGACGTCGTCCTGAACTCCCTCGCTGGAGAAGCTCTCCGCATGAGTTGGCACTGTTTGGCCAAGTTCGGCCGCTTCCTGGAAATCGGCAAGGCGGACCTGTTCGCCAACACCGGTCTCGACATGAAACCTTTCTTGGACAACAAGAGCTACATTGGTGTCAACCTGCTCGATTTTGAGAACAACCCCACCCCCAGGGCCGTTGCTCTCTGGAATGACGTCGCGCGTCTGATCCAGGACGGTGCTTTGAAGCCTGTGTCCCCTGTTCAGCTCTTCACTTTTGCTGAAGTGGAGAAGGCGTTCCGCTACATGCAGACAGGAAAGCACATGGGAAAGGTGGTTGTCCGCGTCGACGAGAACGACGTGGTTCCCGCTGTCCCGAGAACACCCAAGGTCGGCGTTCGTACTGACGGCACATACATCTTGGCCGGTGGTCTGGGTGGTATCTGTCGTGAAATCGGCCGTTGGCTCGCAGAGAAGGGCGCCGGTAACCTGGTCTTCCTATCGAGGTCGGCAGCGAGCGGCGATGACAACAAAGCCTTCATCGAAAACCTGCGCAAGACGTATAACACGAACGCGCTTGCCTTCAACTGCGATGTTGGCAACCGAGAGTCGCTGCAGTCGGTCTTGGGCCAGATCAAGGACCTGCCCCCTGTCAGGGGTGTGGTCACTGGTGCAATGGTTCTCAAAGTAAGTAACGCAAACACCCAGTATTGAAGGATGTGGGACTGACCAGATACAGGACACTCTGTTTGACAAAATGACCGCAGAAGATCTGCGCATTACTGTGGGCCCGAAGGTCCACGGCACCTGGAACCTCCACGACATGCTGCCCAAGGACCTCGACTTTTTCGTCATGCTGAGCTCTCTGGCCGGTGTCATGGGTCACCGCGGCCAAGGCAATTACGGCTGCGGAAACATTTTCCAGGATTACTTCGCCAGCTTCCGCCGCTCCTTGGGTCTGCGCGCCATGACCATCGATATCGGCTACCTTCTCAGCGTCGGCTTCGTAGCCGAGCACGACGAGTACGTCGACCACGTCAAATCGATGGGTCTGAAAGTGATGCACAACTCCGATCTCCACGGTCTCATGGCGACGGCTATGGAGGGCTCGGAAGCCCATCCTCCCCAAGTAATGTGCGGTCTTCCGTACAGCGAGTACTCCGAGTCCTGGTACTGGATTCAGGACGGCAGGTTCGCTGCGCTGCTCAATCGCGCTCAGGGATCCGGCGCTGGCTCTGGCTCGACCATTTCGCTTCGCGACGAGCTGTCTCACTGCACGGACATGGCTGGCGCAGTTGACACGATCACTGGCGCCATGGTCGAGCGCCTCGCCAAGCTCATGATGGTCCCGGCAAGCGACATTGACGCCAACAAGCCTATGAGCGCGTACGGAGTCGACTCTCTAGTGGCCGTTGAGGTGCGCAACTGGATCGCAAAGGAGATGCAGGTGGAGGTCAGTGTCTTTGAGATCATGGCAAACATTCCGCTCAGGCAGCTTGCTGCCGATTTGGCTGGAAAGAGCAAGTTGCTGGAGGAAGTGAAATGAGCGTTTCTTTTGTGAATTTCTTGCATTTCCGGTCTGGCATTGGGATGCATCTAGACGGTTTTTGAAAGCTTGCATGGCGGAATCATTAGTCAGGAGTTTGGTTTTGGTTTTGAGAAGTTAGCGTAGAGCATTGGACATTCTTTTCTTGGCATTCATGAATTCTCCAGAAAGCGACAGAAGAGGATGGCGACGCCTCTCAAATGCTTCTTCATGTTCAGATTTCCTAAAGTGGAAATAGAGACAGTCCTCTCCAACATTACCAAAAGTCTTTGACCGAAAGTTCCGTCGCCAAAGACGGACATCGAGACTGCGACCCTCGCCCCGCGCAGTCCGCGGCCAGAACTCCACGACCGCTCCAATTCACAAGATTCGATCCAATGGCTTCTCATGAATGGCCCAAGTGCTCACCTCGGGGCGTCCTGGCGGTTGAACGGGCCGAATGAGATATATATTAGAGGTGCGGCGACCCCCCAAAGCGTCGTATCTATTTTTCACTCATCAGGTCCCGCGCTTGAGGTGTTGAAGTCTCCCGTTCCAAAATTCTGACGCCTGTTCTCTTCCACGTCCTTCTGCCTTCGATCGCCGATACACCCAAAGCATCTGTTTCCATCTGTCAGTGCAGTGTTCGCAGGATACACAAAATTCACTTCTCCGGCGGCGCACAGTCCGGCTTTCCGACCATCCGGCCAATTTCGAGAAATGACACGTCCATCATCCCCCCACGATGTCGAAAAAGCAGCAATCTCGGCACCAGCCTCGTCAAGCGACGACATCGAAATGATTGAGCGAAGCACATCGATGGACAAAAGTTCCGAAGACCGCATAAGAGCTGGAACTGAGCCAGACCAAAAAGAGTTGTACTGCGCCAAAGTAGACGAGAAAGACGAAAATCAGAATCTCGTACGCAGACTTTGAACGCTCCTCGCGTGCACACAGAATGGAAAACTGACGGAGCAAAACAGGTGACGTGGAGCGGCGAAGCTGACCCCGAGAATCCCAAGAACTGGAGTAGAAACCGGAAATGGGTGGCCTGCGTGTTGCTCTCCCTCTTCAACTTCGTTGGTCCGCTCTCTTCTGCAATTGCTGCGCCGGCACTGGATTCCATAGCTGCAGACCTCAACACGACGAACACAGTTGGCGTCATGATTCTGTCTATTTACATGCTCGCATTCTCCGTCGGGCCGCTCTTCACTAGTCCCCTGAGTGAGCTGTACGGCCGGCTTTCCGTGTTGCAGATTTGCAACACATTTTTCTTCATTTTCAATACGGCTTGTGGTTTTGCTCGATCGAGCAGCCAGATGCTGGCTTTCCGCTTCTTGTCCGGCATAGGTGGGTGCGCGGCACAATCGGTACACTCACAAGTCAATCCTTTGGGGCATTCTTGTGCTGACACGTTGAAAGATAGGCGGAGGCATTCTGAGCGATATGTTCACACCTCTGGAACGCGGCAAGGCTCTCGCGGTGTACAGCATTGCCCCGCTCCTGGGACCCATCATCGGGCCCGTCGCGGGTGGATTTCTCATCGAATATGTATCTTGGAAGTGGTGTTTCTGGATCATCTCTATCCTCGATGTGCTCGTACAAGTTTGCGGACTCATCTGTCTTCGAGAGACTTACCCGCCGGTCCTTTTGCAAAGAAAACGGGATATTTTGATCAAAGAGACTGGAAACACGGAGTTGAGGACGGAGTCCGATGGCAGCAAGGATTGGAAGCGATTGCTCAACGTCAATCTGCAGCGGCCATTCTTACTGCTTGGAACTCAGCCCATAGTGCAAGTAATGAGCTTGTACATTGGATATGTTTATGGGCTGGCCTTTTTGGTCTCTGGTAAGATGAATTCACAGCTGGGGATCCTCATTGCTGACAATTTCAAGCGACTTTCCCCATGGTCTGGGAGGGCGTGTATGACGAATCTCCTTCCATTGCGTCTCTCAATTACATGTCGAGCGGAATCGGAGTCATCATCATGTCGCAGGTGTCTCCTCGACTGGGTGATCGCATCTTCAAAAAACTCATTGCTCGCTCTCCCAACAACCAATCTCGCCCAGAGTTCCGCCTCCCGTTGCTCTTCCTCGCCGCAACCATGTTGCCTGTCGGACTCTTGATCTATGGCTGGAGCGCAGAGAAAAGAGTCCACTGGATCGTACCAAATATTGGTGCCGCCGTCTTCAGCGCAAGCACGTTTGTGACGTTCATGTGCGTCCAGCAGTACTTGATCGACGCTTATACGATCTATGCTGCCAGTGCACTCGCTGCCTCGACCGTTCTGCGAGGGCTTTGCGGCTTTGCCATCCCCCTGTTTGCGCCGAGCATGTACAAAGACCTCGGCTTTGGCTGGGGTAACACGATACTATCGGGAGTTGGGATTGTCGTTGGATTTCCGGGAGCTTTCATGCTTTGGAAGTGGGGTGCTGCTTTGCGAGCCAAAAGCCAATACGTGTCCAAGAAGTAACACTGGGCTGAATCAAACTTTGAATGGGCCACCAGGGACGCATGAATTGGCAAGATTCAGTATCTTTGAGGAGCTGATCGCCGGCTGGATATCTCGAGGCACCATCGCAAGCCGCCGACGCGTGTGACAAGCTTGACCAAACGTCCAAGTACGGCGACTCACCACCGATCCCAGATGCGGAGCAAGCATCCCAGATTTGTCCCCCATTTTTTCAGACCCGATTGGGCAGGCAAGCAGGATAAAAATCCCTCCAGCTGACCGAGAACGGCAGCTTGCTCAAGCGTCCCGGCGCTGCGCTTGGTCCATGACGCCATGGGGGTAACGCTCACATAACACGTGTTTTCTTCTTTCCTCGAGACAACCGCGCACTCGGTCGGCAACACCGAGCTGCCGCAGATTTTGATGTCATCTTCCTCAGGAGTCAATGACGGCACCCTATAGTTGACTCTGCTCAAAACGAATTTGAAGTTGCCAAGGCTGCACTGTCCGCGATGGCGGTACTTTGGGAAGTTGACGTTCAGGACCGTTCCCTCGGGAAGGAATGGATGTCCATTTGCGAGAACGCGATTGGTAAGGTTGACCGCTAGCTCAGCATAAGCAAGTTGTTCGGTGGTTGTTGGTACATTCCACGCAGATCTTTTGTTGTTCCAGCCGGCGAAAGCGATGCTAGGAAGTTTGAAGACCCGGTTGGCGAAGACAGCAGCTCCAGTCGTTCCTGACTTGCTATTCTTGTAGCCATAATTGTGGCCGATATTCGGCCCGGCAAGAACCATGTCTAGTTTCGGGTGCGATTGGTTCGTGGCGTGTTGCGGCCAAGTGCTGTTGACGCCTTCTACCATGGAGGCGAAGGCACTCCCTTCCACCCAATGAAGGCTGTGGTCTTTCTTGTCGACTCCAATGTTTCCTTTGGAAGGGTGACCACAGGAATCATACTGGCAGCCTTTTCCAACCTTTTTGCCCAATTGCCATTTGTCACCTGTGGCACTGCATCAGCGTATACCATTTGTAAATCCAGTAAACTTGCCCTTTTTGGATTTGTCTCGAGTCGGTGCGGATACAATGACATTGTGGCCATATCTCCTTAACTCGTCATAAAAGACTCGGAACTGTTTTTCTGCCCACCCGTCGTCGTTGGTCAGGAGGAGATTTGCACGTCGATGCGTATCGATGAAGGATGTGTTCATAGGCTCTTCAGACGCGTATGCTAGTTCCTGATTCTTGGGGTCGAGTAGTTCCAAGTCTACGGTTCTTCCAAAGGCGTCGAAGAATGGTTCTGGGGGCTTTTTCTTTGCAGCGACATTGTTCGCAAGAGTCCAGAGAACGCAAAAGAGAAGGCCGAGGAATTGCATTTTGTCGGATTGGGATGTTGGTGTTCACGGAGACAGTGCTGGAACAACTTATAGGCCCGGAGACACATTCTCTCCAATGTAACCACGGAACCTTGTACCATTCAATTTTGTTGAAGTAAACATGAACAGCGCGACGTGCTTCGATCGCCGTAGTGACCAACAAGACATTGTAATTGTCGTCCCAGTGGGAGCAGTCGTTCCTGGACGCCTGGTGTGGCAACGCTGCTGTGGCAGTGCAGCATAAAGACAAAGGCAGGCGTTGTTGAGCGCAGGAGGAAGAAAGTTTCCGAGGATGATTCAACGCTGCGCCTTGTTGAAGGAAAACAGGTGAGTAGTTTGGTGTGCCATCGTTGGGTGATGCAAGCGAGAAAAAAGTCATAGCCGGTATCCACGCGCCTTCCCCGCAAGGGAACCTGACAGCAACAACAACAACAGCAACAACAACGACAACGTCCACCACGACCTGTCTCGTCACTTCTGGCTGTGCATATCTCTCTCTTGAAGGAGCCCCTTCCCTCCACCTGGCGCGAGGCGATCAGGAGCAGCTACAAGCTACTGCCGGACTGGGCTGATTCCCTAGCCCACCCTTTCGCCTTAAAACACTTTCAGCGGACCCAAGGGAGCAAACAAGTTTCGCTTTGTTGGCTGAGGACAACCAAACCAGGGAGACATCTTTCTATCAATCACCTCTCTAGTTCAATTCTTGTTTAGGAAACATGTTTACAAATGGCTACAATCGGAGCGCGATGCGCGTTGACTGCCTCGCGTCGGATTCACCCAGGCGTCAGTTATTGAAAGCCACATGCTTAAACAAGACGAGACTGGAAGTCTTCTTGTATGAGTCGCGCACAGGCCGGCCATAGTTCCCCGGTTTCTCCTTGGCCCCCACGACGCAGGTCAATTCTGTCGTGACCTTGTGGAACTCCTCGTCGGTTGCTTTGCCGTCAGTCAAAGTTGCATCACCCAGGGAGCATTCGACAGTTTGGCGTCTCTTGAAAACCCGTTGTACAATTTCCATGTTTGAAAACCGGTATCCAAGTCGCACGCTGTTCTTTTAATATGTTCACACTTTATCGAATTCACAACACCCCGGAGCACCATCAAAGGACTTAATGCCTTTTTGGGACAAACGTCCGGCCGGCGGGTCTTTTCGCTCTGCTATAAGTTGCGCGATCGCAGCATCTGTTTGGACGTTGGACACGCCCAAATTACTGCCACCAGTCTTCCATCCTCGATCAGCCTGTTTCCATGGAGGAGTTTGACTTGATTGTCATCGGAGCTGGTAAGAAACCGGCTCTTTGCTGGGGAGTGAAACAGGAAGAGACATTTCAAGCTCTCCTCCCATCATGATGATGAATGCTCCGAAGAAATTCACTTTGCTTGAGAAAAGCCTGCGAATCTCCAAGGGTTTTCTGACTGTGCCCAGGATGGAACGGCCTTGCGACGGTAAAAACTTACATTCAACAACATCCAACTGAAAATGTGTTGGTTATTGACTCTGCCGAGTCCATCGGAGGAGTGTGGAGCCAAGATCGAATATATCCTGGCCTGAAATGCAACAACATGCTCTGAACCTACGAGTTTAGTGACTTTCTGATGAGTGAAGAAACTTACGGCGTCAAGGAGGGGCAGCATATGCCGGGCGCTGTAATACACCGATACCTGACCGACTACGCGGAGCGATTTATTGGCGAGCGAATTCGTCTTGGGACCAAAGTCGACACTGCCGAGCAAAACGAATCTGGAGCCTGGTGCATGAGTACTACGCACGACCATGAAATAGGGAGACTCCGTGCCAAAAGACTGATTGTTGCGACTGGCGTCACTTCTGAGCCAGCAGTGCTGCAATTGAAGGGGCAGGATTCTTTCGCGGCCCCAATATTCCACGCCAAAGACTTTCGCCAACGAGATGACACACTCGCGACGTGTCGCAGCGTCACCGTCGTAGGTGGTGCAAAGTCGGCTTGGGATGCTTCAAACGCGTACGCACAAGCCGGAATCTACGTCGACCTGATTATCCGCGAGTCTGGCCGTGGCCCAGTGTGGATGGCGCCGCCATACGTGACTCCTCTCAAGAGATGGCTCGAGAGCCTGCTTACCACTCGGCTGCTCACGTGGTTCAGTCCGTGCATCTAGGGTGACGAAGACGGATATGGCCTGATCAGACGGTTCTTGCACGGCACATGGCTTGGACGCAAGATTGTCGACGGGTTCTGGCACATTCTGGAAGAGGACGTCAAGAGCTTGAACGGCTACGACAAGCACCCCGAAACGAAGAAGCTGAAGCCGTGGAACAGCGCGTTTTGGATAGCCAGTAGTCTCAGCATCCTCAACTACCCGACCGACTTCTTCTAGCACGTCCGCCGCAAGCAAATACGCGTGCACATCGCCTCGATCGAGCACCTCTCGGAACGTACTGTACACCTCTCCGACGGACAAACGCTCCCGGCCGACGCCCTGCTCTGCGCAAAGGGTTAGAAAGCGAGTCCGCCTATTAACTTCTAACCTCCTAGTAGCGCTACGTCTCTAGGTCTGCTATATATAACTAAGGTAGCTAATGCGCTTATTAAGAAAGCTAACACTACTATCCTATTATACTTCCCTTAGCTCTAGTAGTAACCGCAACTCCTACCCTACCCTAAATTTAATAATAATAGCTACCCCTTCTACCTCTACTAGCTTATCGCGCCATATACCTAAGTCTACTTATAGCGCTCGCTCGCCTTTACTAGTATAACTATAATGACCTTAATAGCGCTAATAGTATAGACGCAGGCCCTCTAGATCAGCGCGTACTTTAATGGCGCGCTCGCGCGGGCGCCCACTAATGCCGCATCTGCATCTTAGAATGCGCTGCTACACTTATAGTTCAGCCACTGGCGCTACCCGCTCAGCTACGGCGCGCGTGTCCCGGATTTCGTTTTCGATGTCATGCCGTACGTGGATATGCTGCTGCGCGATTTGGGGCTGCCGACGCGGCGCAAGGGCAGTTGGTGGCAAGATGTGCTGAGTCCGCACGGCGTTAGGGATTATCGGGGACTGGTGGAGGAGTGGGCAGCAAAGCAGAGGAGGGAGAGCGGGGAGCGTGAGTTGCAGTAGGAGTAGGACGAGGGATTGCTTGACGGGTGGGTGGGAGCTTTTGGCACAGGCAACAAGCAGACATACGGACAGACAGATGGTGCAAATGACAGTCAACCAATAATCTCATTTCTTGATCAACTACGTACGTACATACATACAACATGAGCTCGTCTTGGCTTCGCCCGCAGGCTACTGACGCCGGACACCGCGCGAAGGTGCGAGCTCGTCGTCCGGCTCCCTCCACGTGGTACGCAATATGCTGTAAATGGTTGAAATTGAGGAACATGTGTCCAAATGAGTGGGAGAAGATGCGGACGAGATGTTGATGAGATGGTGGAATAGATGGGTGGGAGAAGATGCGGACTATATGGCGGGGCAACTGGTGAAGATGGGGAAAATGAATAGAGATATACGGGAGAAGATGCGGACTAGACGGCGGGGCAACTAGTAGAGATAAAGGGGGAAGATTCAAAGTAGATAAGGGGAGAAGATGCGGACTACATGGCGGGGAAATTGGTTGAAATAAGGGGAAGATGGGCTTATATATGCGGGAGAAGATGCGGACTAGATGGCGGGGCAACTGGTTGAGATGGGTAAAATGAACTGAGACATACGGGAGAAGATGCGGACTAGACGGCGGGGCAACTGGCAGAAATAAGGGGAAGATGTGCTTATGTGGCTGGGCAACTAGCAGAAATAAGGGGAAGATGAGCTTATGTGGTGGGGCAACTGGTGGAAATAGGGGAAGATGAGCTTATGTGGTGGGGCAACTGGTACAAGTAGGGGAAGATGAGCTTATATGGCGGGGAAACTGGCAGAAATGTGAGAAGATGAGGGGGAAGATCTGAATGAGATGATAGGAGAAAATGTGGACTAGATGGCGGGAAAATGTCAAAATGAGTGGAGAAGATGCGGACTAGATGGTGGGGCAACTGGTAGAAATGTGGTGTGGAAAGATGAGTTGAGATTTACGGGAGAAGATGCGGACGAGATGGGCGAATGGGCGAGATCGGTGAGATGTACGAGATGGCGAGATGAGTGGGAGAAGATGCGGACTACATTGTGAGGAAGATGAGTGAGAAGATGTAGACTAAAATGCGATACAGATGAGAGAAGATGCGGAATAGATGACGTGGTAGGTGAGGGAGAAGATGCGGAATACGTTGAGAAGCAGATGAGTGAGAAGATGCAGACTACATTGCGGCGCAGATGTGAGAGAAGATGCGGACTAGATGGCAAGGCAGATGAGGGAGAAGACACGGACGAGATGGCGGGATAGACGAGTTGGAGAAGATTCGGACAAGATGAAAAGAGATGATGAGGAATCGAAGAGAGGAGGGGGGGCCAGACCCTTTTGTATTTTCGCGGGACGCCGAGCGGTAAAGGATAGGCTGAGTTAATCACACTCATGAGCTGGACGTTGGGCCGGAGAGTCGGCGTCGGTCTAGAGAGAGGGCAAAGAGGGATGCGTCAAGGTTGTTTGGGCGAAAGGAGGGCTTGACCCGGCCAAGATGTCATTCTGCGCTGTACACAACCACTGGCGGCAAAATGGGCCGGTCTTTGAACATCTGGGAGTCAAGGGATGGCAATGAATTTGGGAGAGTGTCGGAAATCTGCGTCCGATGGTGTGTTGAGGATTAGTTGGGACGGAGGTCGGGTTTGCTCAGGGGCAGGGCCATCAACGCCTTGCGAGGGTGCTGAAGATATCATGGAGACGGCAAACGAGGAATACGCGAGGTACCATGGCAAAGTCGACGCAGACCATGGAACGAAAAGGTGCAGATACGGTTGAATTTCGATGGAGCTGTCTAACGCGACGATGTTGAGAGACGACTCTGACTATTCGGTGTGATTAAGAAACAGGCGCCGACACTGTAGCAGCGACCTCCATAGTCGGCGCAAAGTCCTCCGTCGGAGTGCGGCCCATGCCACACTCGGTCGCGACGCCAAAGCTGTCGACAAATTTGGATGCCGCGGCAATGCGGCGCCGAGTGCCTTCTTCATCACGAGGCTGGACCACGCCCAAATAGAGCTCCGTGTTGCCGAGCGGCAAATCCTTCAGCGGTGCGAAATAAGCCTCGTCATCCCTCTCCTTTGGCGCCGACACATGGATCCAGTTGATTTGCCTCTCCACGCCGCTGAAGACAGCGGTCGCAATCTCAACGATGAGACCTAGGTCCTTGGGTTCCACGAAGTGGCGATTGCCAATGTCACCGTAGCAGAAGTGGAAGCCCAGCTCAACACCGGGACTGACAACGTTACCGAGACGAGCAGCCATTCTCTTGATATGATCTTTCGCGTCCGCGATGTAGGGCTTGAAATGCGGCCAAACCGCGCCCTCCATCATGGCAAAAGGCGAGGCGACGTCCCACTGGATGGCCAGGTCCTCGGCGGGGATGCTCTCCTCGATTTTCTTCAAGTCACGGATGAGCGCTGCTTCGTAGAGCGGCTCCAGAGCTGCTTGGTAGGGCTCCGCAATCAAGACCAAGACGTCGACGGGGCAGGGCATCGAGACCTGGAACTTGACGCCTTTCGGAATGAGGCCTTCTTCACGCAACTTGCAAAAGGTGGCGTACGACTCTTTGGCGTAGAAGTCGTAGCTGGTTTGGATGTTGCCATCAAGCTTCTTGACGACGGCCTCCAGTTCCTCGGGGCTGACGGGATCCACTGGGGCCGGGTTGAATGATGCGTCATACTTATTCAAGACCTCGGGCGCGTCCTTGAATGCCCCCTGCTGGAAGAAGGTGAAGGCTTGCCGCAGCTGAGTCTCTCCGTCTGGAATTCGGCGCAGACGGCCAGGCAAATGAGTGGTGACCTGTCGAAAGACGTCTTCCGTCGATGGAAGGCATACGCTGCCAACAAGATGGACTCCGCGGGGCTGAATCGAGGCCATGTTCAACTAGCAGCTGACTTCTGCTCAATCGATAATTTTTCCGACCAAATGTCTGGTTTTCTCGTGAGTTTTCGGACACATGTATCCAGAGGACAGAGCAAAGAAGTCCAAGCTGCCCTGGAAACGACGTACCTCCAAAAAGTTCTCGCGCACGTATTCTCAGCAGCAAAGTCGAATTGCAGGGAATGGAAAGTCTGTGCAGCTGAAGAGTCGGCCGAGTCTGTCCGTCGTGAAACTGCTGCAGAAACAGTCATCGAACAAGAGAAAAACGCTGCCGAGTCCAGGGGCGACATTAGGATCCACTCAGTCGCCAGCTGAGAAAGGCCATGTGGGGAATGATGCACAGAACATGAGCAATGCGGCACAGCCAACCAAAGAGGGCTGGCAAAGCAGGACAATGCCAACAATAGACCCCAAAATCATCAGCACATCGGGTGCGCTGGAGAAGAAAGTGGTACAATCGAGAAGTGGCTGATGGCTGAATTGGCAATCAGAACCTCCGAGGCAAAACAAGGACTTTGTGCAACCTACCTCTCGCAATTGAGGGCAAACCTCCGCTTCCGTTCGAGAGCGAAATGACGCCCTGACCGAATCCATCCTTGACCATCGGTCACTTTGGTGCGCGAACAATGGGCGGCAAATCGCAATCCAGGTCTGTTTGTACCTCTCAACAAGCTCGCTGGGAGGATGACCAAAGCGTCGCTAACGATGGAAAAGGGCACAATGCGAGGCGAGCGCGTCGGGGCCCCGCTGTTCTGCTCCAGAGAGGACGATGCTGGGGGTGGCCGAAGCGAGACCTGAGGCAGGCTTGAGGCTTGAGGCTTGAGGCTTGAGGCCACGGAGCGACATCGGCCAGCCGGAGCTGGGACAAGCACCATTACCAAGCTTCCAAGCTCTATACAACGCTTCTTTGGAATTCTCCCTAGACCCAAAGCTTCTTCTCGCCGTCATGTCCGTCCAACCCCTCGCCGACCCTCCTCGCGACCTCAAGGAAATTGCTGCGATCGAGCAGTCGCTCCTCTTCCCCACCTTTACCGCCAACGATGCCTGGAAGCTAGGCAACGCGCTGCGAGAGCGCCTGCTCGAATTTCCTGAGCCAGCCGTCATCAACATTTCGCTCGCAAACGCCAACCAGCTCCTCTTCCACACTGTCACTCGCTCGGGCACGCAGGCGGACAACGACACCTGGGTTGCGAGGAAGCGAGCGACCGTGCTTCGCTGGGGCTTCAGCAGCTGGTACATGCACAACAAGCTGGGCGGGGACGAGGCCAAGTTCGCCGCCAAATACATGCTTGGAGAGCGGGCTGGACAATACGCAATTCACGGTGGCGGATTCCCGGTGCGGGTCAAGGGCGTCGAGGGCATTGTGGGAGTGATTGTGGTGTCGGGTCTGGCCCAGCATCAAGATCACCAGATCGTGGTCGAAACCGTCGAAAAGTACCTCAGCAGTTAGTGACGAACCGAATCGGATACGCAGGATAGGCGTGTAGATATGGACAGAGATACGCTTTTCTTTGGGTATACGCCCCGTCCACGCCGCAAATCTGCATCTAGCTGTCTTGGGGTGTTGAGCAACACGCTGATAGCTGTCCTCCGCAGGAGATAAGCCACCTTGTTCGGAGCCTCGCCGTCTGCCATGACATGCAGTCTGCTCTCCAGCAGAGCAGACTGCGGCGATGATGGGACGCCGAATCATTGTTCTCGGAGTTTCCCTATCAAAACGATCTGCAGTACGACGAGGTACATATCCGCTACTCTGCACGTGATGCGGCCGAGCCGCACCATTCACAAGCTTTGTGCGCGAAGAATTGCGCGTTAACAAGGTTGCCAGCTAATTCGAAAGAGGGTGTCGTGCCATTTGCATGGTTTGCCAAGTGACGCCTCAAGGCATTTGCATTTCTAACCTCTCATAACAACGTCTTCTGCCGCCGTTCAATTGTGCTCGTTTCATGGTGTCGCCTCTACCTTCATCAATCACGCGGGGACTATTTTCCCCTCTCTTATCTGCCCGGGCTGTCGCGTGCGCGTATACAGAGTGACACTCTGCTGTCCCCCTTCCCTAAGTGGTCTCAGCCGCGAGGAGGACCGCGTCCATCTCGGCCTCGATTTAAACGTCAGCAACACCACTGGTGGGCTACCTTGATATCGCCGTCAGCCTCTTCGCTTCTGCAACGCTCAAGCTCAGGACGTTTCTTGGCCGTGCCAAACAGGATCAATCCGCTCTCGTGCGGCGTTGCTGCGCCCTCTTCCGACTTGCAATATCAATACATAGATAAAAGCACGCTGGCATCCTTCAAACTCGGCCGCAATCTTGCTCCTCCTCCCCCTTTAGCCTCCGCCCACACGCCACCATGGCAGCCACGGGTGCTCCTCCAGAGAAGTATTACGAAGAAAAGAAGCGTGGATCGGTTGCTGAAGGAGAGGTGTCGTCCACGGACCAAGGCCACGACCATGGCGCCGAATCCGAGCTCCAGCGCCTGCTGAGCACGCGGCACTTGACCATGATTGCGCTGGGTTCCTCCATTGGTATGGGACTCTGGCTGGGCAGTGGTACAAGTTTGAGCAATGGCGGTCCTGCCGGCAAGTCGAGCCTAGCCTTTCCAAATGCCCGCTTGCTTATCGTGATCCTCAAGGTATCTTCATTGGCTACATTTTGGCTGGCTCGATGATTTGGGCCGTTTCGCATTCGATTGGAGAAATGGCGATCATGTATCCACTCCCGTCGGCATACGTTCAGTGGACGAGTAAATTCATTTGCCCTGCAGCTGCCTTTGCACTTGGTTGGGTAGGTCCCTGACGCCTTGAATCCACCCCGCAAGCCACGGATCTGATAGTCTGCAGAGTTATTGGTTCTCCTACGTTATTACAATTGCGAACGAACTTGCGGTAAGTCAGCTCAGGAAATATCTGTCGCACAAGAACACAACATACGGCATCCACTCAATTGGACGACTTCAGGGGCAGAGGAGGAGTAGTAGGGTGGGGGTTGCGGCGCGATTATATCGTGACGGCTGCCCACTCGCCCTAGTCCCGTTTGGGCAATCGGCCTATCTTCTCCCCCATCATTGCCAACTATTCACACCATCTACTCGCGATTGTTTACAGTTTCTGATTGAAGAAAATTCCCTTGGTCTTTGTTGACTGACAATTTATTAGGCTGCGCACACCGTCTTGAGCTTCTGGACCACAAAGGTTCCTACCGCCGCCTGGATCACAATCTTCTGGGCAGTCATTATAGCCATCAACATAGGAGCTGTTACGATATTTGGCGAGGTAGAAGTCGTAGCATCAAGTATCAAGTTTGGATGGGTGTTTGTTGTCATCTTTTCAATGATAGGTAAGTCTTTTTTCCGCTGTGGGCGGTGTTGGGGAGCAAAAGGGGGGCGAAAGGGGGACTTTCCCCTCCCCCCCCCCCCCCTTTTTTTTTTCCTCCGCATCCTTGCCATTCCTGGACGCAAGTAACCCATGCTAACGCCTTTTCAGTCATCTCCGCTGGCGGTGCTCCCAACCATGACGCCGTAGGCTTCCGCTACTGGAACGCAGAGCCCTTTACCAACGGCTTCAAAGGATGGTACGTATCTCTCGACCACATCACTACCAACCATGCCCTATCCTCACTAACAACCACACCAGGCTCTCCGTCATGCCAACCTGCATCTTTGCCATGTCAGGAGGTGAAAACTCCGGCCTAGTCGCCTCCGAGATGCGCAACCCAAGGAAATCAGTTCCACGGGCCGTCAGTTCGATTTGGGTTCGACTTGCGCTATTTTACCTTCTTGGCTCGCTCATGATCACTATTACTGTGTCGCCGTATAACCCGGATTTGTTTGGTGGCTCGGGCACGAATGCTTCGCCGTTTGTCATTGCGTACCGCGATGCGGGTCTGGAGCCGGTAAGACGAATCTGTGCCCAATCCATCCCCTGCACACCCACCCATGTCACCCCTGAAATACCCCGAAACGCTGTCTCTGCCTTGGAAGCCATCTCGTAGCCCCTGCTCACCCATTGCCACCACAGCTCGCACACATCATGAACGCAGTAATCTTCATCTCGGTCATCTCCACAGGCTCGATCTCCGGCTACGGCGGCTCGCGCACAACCGTCGGGCTCGCGCAGCTAGACATGGCGCCCAAAATCTTCACAAAAGCCGACAAAACAGGGCGGCCGTGGGCAGGGCTAATCAGCACGCTGCTGCTAGGCGGCGGGCTGGCGTACCTCAACGTGTCAGAGAACGGCGCCAACGTCTTCACGTGGTTCAGCAACCTGACGTCGCTGTTCACGCTGTTCGGCTGGGGCTCCATCTGCTTGTCGCACATCCGCATGCGCCGCGCCTGGGCCCTGCAGGGCCGCGCCCCCGACGCCCTGCCCTGGCGGAGCTGGGTCTTCCCCTACGCCGCCTGGTGGGGCTTTGTCTGGTGCATTATCCTCATCGTCGTCGAGTTTTACCTTGCTGTTTGGCCGCTTGGTGAAAAGAGCAGTGTCAAGACTTTCTTTGCGAATTACGTTAGTATTGTGTTGGTCGTGGTGCTGTATTTGGGCGCCAAGATCATTTATTACAGAGGGCCGTTGTTGATCGACTTGAAGACGGTCAATTTGGATGAGGGGAGGCGGTTTTATGTTGATGCTGCGCCGGAGGATGGCATGGCGGACGAGGCGGGCTTGGGTGGTGAGAAGAAGAAGGGGTTCACGCCCAAGAAGGCGGCCATGGGTGTTGCCAAGTTCTTTGGTGGAGAGTTGTAGGTTCTTTGCGATCGTGTTTGACTAGAAAAGTTGGCCGTGGCCGTTTTGAATATCACAGAGTTTGGAATTTGACTGATGCAATGTTTTGATGACCTGAAGGCTGTTCCTTGGGCTGATGTCTTTCTGTGGTGGTGCCTGTTTACACGAATGCTTGATTCTCGACAAATATCAATACAACAACTTACTCGCCAACTCCAAAGTCCCCAGCACACTTGACAACCACAACGACTCACTCACCTTTGACCATACTCTCCCACAGATACTATGTCACTCTCTTCATCATCTCACTCACCACACCCTATACTTCACGACATCGACCCTGCCCATCGTCGCCCACGCACCCGCAAACGCTGCCACGATGCTCAAGCCTGCCCTCCCCAGATTTGCCGTGGCCCACCAATCAACCAGCGCATGCATAGTCTCGTTGCGCTTCGCATCGAAGACGCCGTCCAGTGCCACATCTTCTTCGCGTCCAACGTCGACAGTGCTGGCTGTGATGGAGGCGCTAGCGCCAGGACTGGCGGCGCTCGCGTGGTCCGCTTCGCCCAGCAGCTGCAGCTCGGCCTTGCGCAGCGCAATAAAGGTAAAGGGGACTTGGACGGGGAGGAGAAGGACAGCGGCGGTGGTGTAGAGGCGGAAAGGGAGGGAGCCGTTCGGTTCTGCCGGCTGTCAGTGAGGCTGCTCGCGTCGGCCATGCAGATTGACGGGTACCTCGAGAAGCCAGCCACGCAAAGAGCGCGGTCGATGCTGCGAGCAGCGGGGTGCCGATCTGGTGGGCGATGCGGTAGCCGGTGCGCCACTGGCGGGCGAGCAGGGTGCCGCTGGGCGCGGAGAGCAGGGCTGGTGTGAGGAGGTACGATGTCGACGCCGTGTGGCCTAAGGGGCAGAGTCGCAGACTGTCAGCGTGAAACTCGCCGACTTGTGCGTGGATACGCGGTTGTTTCGTTGGCCGCCAAGCTGGTCGCGTGAGGTGAGGCGAGCGAGCGAGCTTCCTTACCAGCAAGGAACGCAGTGACGGTGACGCCAACGGCCTGCGCCAGACGCACTGTGACGGGGACGGGCTCGAGCAGGGCCACTGGAGGCGGCGACATGATGGTGAGATTGTGGTATTCTGGGATAGAGATCAGGAATCAGAACCGTGGTGGACGCGGGTGTTCAAGAGGGCGGCGGGAAGGGCAGGTGGAGATGGTGTCATGGGCGAGTTCCCCGCGCCAACGCCCTGCAGGTCCAGGACGGCGGGCTGGGCCGGGCTGCATCCCTGCGCGTTTGCGGTCACCACATGCCGTCTCTTGCCATCAACTGAGCGTGTCATTCGAGCTGCTGCTGGTGATGGTTTGCTTCCTCCGCCATCCTGCGCGCAGTCTACATGAACCGTACCGTACCGTAGCTAGCTGTGGACGACCGCCGCTCGGGCGCTTGGGTGGGATCCTGTCCCGGCCCGGACATCCCCGCCAGCTCCTTGCCCGATTAGGAAGTTCACGTTGGACGTCAATCCAACCAACGTTGTGTCGTCGCGCGCGTCTAGAGAACGACTGCTGCTCACTGCTAGGTAGTCGAGTCTTGATCTGGACCAGGATTTCCATCCGTCTCTAGCTACACTGCTTCTGTCTCGCCTCACTGTCGAGTGCCGGTTGGAAAGCCCTCGGAAACTGGTGGCCGTATTGTTACCGTTGGCGGCGCTGCTCGACGCATTCTCGACTCCATCCTTGATTCCATTGACGAACAATACCTGCTACATGCATATGCGGACAATGTACAGCCAAGACAGGACCACTCTCCAGCATGTTGAACAAGCACTTCGGCTGTTCCACGCGCGTTGAATGGTTGAATTGTGGGTAAAGACTGTATTCTGATGGACTCAATCGTTGAGGAATGAGCGCCTTTGTAAAATGACCGAAACCACCCCGCTACTCATTCGTCTTTCCAACGGTAGAGACTGTGTTGCTGATCCACTACTCAGTGAAGTACCCGAAATACCCTTGATCCTCCTGATAATTCCATGATAAAGACAGTACCTATTGCAGATCCTCTTAATTCAAGGAGAGTATTGCATCAAGAATGCCTTCTTGGTGTAAGCTGAGAGTTGTCTCCGTCCCACTTCATTTGTTCTGCGACGAGGCTGTTGCGTCTGGAGTCGTGCTGTCTTCGCTGCTTGATATATGTCAGTTGTGATCTACTACCACCCATTCATGAAGATCTGCTATGTCTACACACCTTTCTGGTTTTGGGGGACACAAAGGGCAGTCGTCTTTGACCGACATGGACCCAAGAATAATATCGTCTCTTGGCTGAGCGTCGGGACAATACAGGTAAGTTGAAGGTCTGTTGTTGCAGGGAAAGTAATTCCTCTTCGTTGTCATGTGTGGCATCTTCTGGCGACAATTCGTAAACTTTCTCACTTCGTCGACATAGAGACACATCTTTGAGTTGGAGGGTCCAAATAACGTGTCGGCAGCGGTCAAATTTCTGGCAGTGATATGAGACCCGAAGAGCTCGACTTTTCTTTTATACAAGCCTGAGATGATCGCGCTTTCTCTCATTCGATGTTCCTCTTGATCACTGGATCGTTGCCTTCTGGTCCCCTCCAGCAGGCGAATCATTCGCGGCTTAGATGCGTATGAAACTGAACCTGTAATTCCGGCGCTTTCGCCACAGATTCCCACTTTCAGAAGCAAATGCAGCGAACTGATACCTGTCACCAAGATCTCCCATCGTTTTTAGTGGTTTGGGATCATCCGGATCCTAACTGCGGTCTTTCCGGTCAGTGTTGCATATACTAAGCACCGGAAGAGCCCCTGTCTTGAGGTCATGTACATTAGTTCTCACCCCACCTCGAAACTGGTTGGAACGCCACAGGACTCCTGGCGCCTAGGTTCTGTTGGTTGGTCGTTAGAGAAAGTCGCAAGTCAAATTGAATCCAAACAGCTTCGGCTCAAAGACAAGTCGATTGCGAGAAAAAATGATTTGTGGACCTTGCTGACACGTTTGGTGGCTTTGGCGGCGCGGATTCGGGTTATAAAATAAACGCGACTAGACAAAGCAACTGAAAAAGATCGTGGTGGTGGTGTTGCAGCCTTCGTACTGGACGTGGCACAGAGTGTGACGTTATGGCGAAGCTGCAGATGACACTTGGGCGCTAACTACTCGGCAGTTGCCTAGCTTGGTTCCTACCCTTGCATCTGCGCTTATCAGGCATCCCGGAGGCAGCACTGGCATCAGTATTTATAGGCACCCTTTCCCCCAAATGCGTCAACTACCTCTCGACTCTTCGACCCCACCCCCGGTCGCAGGCATCCGACTTTGGCTCTTCGCAAAGTCGAAGCCACCATTTCGACCGGAGTCAATACTCAAACACCTCCGTCTTGATCGTATTCATCTCCGAATCAACATCGCAAATCGGTTGAGGCGACCGCTGGCTACATCTTGAATTGCAGCTTAATTTCGACCCGGAACATGGACAAACTTGATTCCATAATACTTGGCGCTGGTGGCTCAGGTTTTGTCACGATTTTCGATGAGGCTACGGTCATCAAGGGTTACATCACTTACTTCGAAGGAAAACTTCGCATAGCCAAAGAAGGATACGACACAGACGAGGACGCGAAAAGAAGAAATGCGCGGGAGCGCGAAGTCTATGAAAGGCTCAGCGCCGACCCAGATCTCAAGATCTTGAAGTACTATGGAGCCATCGAGCTAGAGCCTGGTCATTTTGGCATCCGTCTGGAATGGGCGAAAAACCGCGATCTTCGATCTTTTATCCGGAACAACAAAGAGGAATGCCATCCAATCCAGCAGCGGCTCGATTGGGTCGTTGACCTTTCGGAAACTTTGGGCAAAATCCACTCCATGGGTGTCTTTCATTGCGACTTTAGTTGTCGCAATGTCATGGTGACGGAGCATCTGTGCGTCAAAATTGCGGACTTTGACGGCTCAAAACTGGACGACAAATCGCCTTTTAATAGCGAAGAATACTGGTATGGAATTCCGACACGCGGGAGAGTCTGGGATGACATACCGCTCATAAAGAGGGAACTGTTTGCCCTTGGATGTGGAATTTATGAGATCATGGCATGGAAGAAACCGTTTGGAGAAAAAACGGACGATGAGGCACGAGAAGCGTACGAGCGAGGAGAGCTTCCGGCCATCAGTGACGTCCCATGTGCAGACGTCATCCGAAAATGCTGGAATGAAGAGTTTGAGAGCGCAGAGGACGTCGCGGTAGCTTTGCGTGCATACCGCCAGGAACAACAGGATAAATTTCGAGGAACTGTCTTCCTTTAGGACCACAAGTCTCAGACCATCGTTTTCCTATTCTCCTACGCTTTGCTCAATTTAGCTCTCAACATTTTCCTCGGCAACTCACGCAGAATACTGGACAGCGAGCTTGAACCTGAGCCATCGGGCGAAAGCAGGCCGCACTGGACATCGAACCACAGAATACACCAAGAAACGCAATGAACAAGACGCTGACCAGCGCGTATCGCGGGCGCTGCGATATTCGAAACGAACACAAGTGGTCGATTCAGAAGACAGTACGCAGCAGGCTTCCGTTGTTTGAGGCGGCGGCGCCGCAGCTGAGAAGCAAACAGGAGCCGGTCCCGGCTTCGACGGGACAAGGGGAATCCCCTCGCTTCCTGACTTCCGATCCATTCATCGATTCTTGCAGGCTTTTCTGGTCGAGACGCGGCTGTACACACCCCGGTGTCTTTTCTGCGGGCGTCCAACACTTGCGAGTGGGAGCCGCGCGAATCGCTGGGCGCGTGCGGCAAATGGAACAACGTCACTTCGTCGCTGGAAGTGACGAGCGCATACCACGCGTCCTGCATCCCGCTACATGACATGACGACGCTGCGACCAAAGCGCACGCGCTCGTTTTCAGGACACGTCGTGCGGATTCAGCTACCAAACGGACTGTCCAGGGACGACTGGCCAGCCCGAGCGGCGGACGCAGCGCCGCAACAAGCCAAGTCGGCAAACGCGACCATTTTGCTCAAAACCTTCGACGCGCGCTGGTACGCCATGGCGTTCATCAAGGCGAGCCCGTCCGCGAAGCGTCGTGCCGCGACCAAACGCCGGGCTGCTGGCGCGCAATCAATCGATCAGTCACTGGCACCCAACTACCCCCCGCCATCACTCGCCCAAAGGCTCGACTTCCCGCGGCTGGATGGCTCATCCAACGTATCGTAGCCCGCCGTCGACGGGCTGGGGACGTGCATCTCCAGTCTGAGACAAGAGCGCTTCAGCCCCATCGACAACGTAAGCGTGACGGGGGTCGCACGCTGAAGATTGCGCTGTGGACGTCGAGTCGAGTCGAGTTCGCTGACTGTGTTGGCGTGCGGAGCGCACGTGCATGCGGCGTTCAGCGCGGGGCGCTCGTTGAGTGATATGGAGGTAGCGGCGGAGAAGACGGCCATGTTGTTGCTGATGTTTGACGGCGAGGAGCTGGGTACACTGAATCCATTTGCAAAAGGGGCGTTTGATGGGAGTTGATGCTGATGGATGCTGATGTGTGGTAGCGACGCTCCGCAAGACGAATGCGTCTCAGTTGGAGCTGCTCGCCTCGACGACGAAGATGGATGTTTAACGACCTTGTCACGGAGGACGCGTGCGGTGAAGTATGAAGTTCACAGGGTCAAGGCTGGGGTAAAAGTAACTGAGGCGCCACCGCATGACTCAAAGACTTTGCCCCTGACCTGCGCAAACCCCTCCCTTTGTGTGGTTAACCCCTCCCTACAGCCATCGCCTCTCTGTCGCGCAGGTGTTGTTAAACTGGAATCCAAGCCCAGAGCAAAGCGGTTTTATACTCGATCGCGGCATAGCAATCAGCTGAAAGAGAAGCCAGCAGCGTGCTTGTGCGCAGCATGACCGTAGCAGCTGCGACATCACGAGCCCATCGGCGCAAAGCTCTGACTGCTGTGCTGTCTGCGCGAGAGGAGTGACGCGCTCAAGCTTATAGTCAGCAGACGCTATGAGTGGATGCGAAGGCGACTGCGAATGCTCCAGCCGTAGCCGTCATCGGCAGGGGCGCAGGTATAAAAGCTGCTGTCCCGGTGGTGCGGTTTCAATCTCTCAGCAGCGGTGGACGGCGGTCGAGTTTTGCAGGAACCACGAGTTGAAAAATGACTGGTTCTCGATGCTGGCGAAATGGAAACGTACTGTTTCGGGAACACAACGAGGAACAACCGACTCTGCGCGCCGGGCGCTTGTTGCAAGCCAGGAAATGACTTGTGTCCAAATTCACAGTTACTTACCACCGCGTCATCTCGCCGTCTTCTACCAGCATTCTGTGATGATGAGACGCAGCATGACTTAAAAGTGTCGAACCACATCCTAAACCCGTAGAATGACGAGAAATCCAGCAAACCCAAGTCCAGCCATGGCAGAAAGAGAGACGGCGAAACAAAAGGCAGTAGGTGAATGGTGCGCAAACAGTCCAACGCCAGGGACTCCTTGGTCTATCTTTTCCTTTCAGCCTGCACATCCAGTGATGGGTCCGGAAAGGCGGCGGCGGCGGAAGTCGACGCGTTTTATAGTCGAGTGCTCCACGTGTCAGGGGGGAAAGCAGGAGACGGTGATGTCACGCGCGACTGCTCCAGGGATAGCCACGTGCTATGACGGCAACGCGCGCGACTGCTCCCAACCAATGCACTGACTGCTGGCATTGAGCGTCATCACCGTTGTATATGGAAGACCTGGAGAGACCCAACGCGAAAAGATGTTCGCGTTTATTGGTGCCAACAGCACTGCAAAAAAGCGAAGTAGCCACGATCGCCACAGCTCCATCTCCTCTCCCTCAAAGCTCTAAATCGTATCACCTTTTCCCGCACGATGCGTGCGTGGTGCACCAACACGCTGATGCTCGCCAGCCAGCCAGCCAGCCGAGCGATCCGCCCCGGCGGGCCGCGCAGCGCAGCCGCCCCCCCGAAAAGCCGACCCTCAACTACCGAGGGGACGAGCATCTCTCTGCCTGGCCTGGCTGGCTGGGTGGCTGGCTGGCTGGGGCAGCGCGCCTCGGCACTTGAGCTCGGCCTCGCGCCGTAGCTTCAAGTCAATTTCGCTATCCTGGTCTGCACCACATCGGCGGTCCACCAGTCACCAGTGGATGTAATCGTTGTGCGAGTGAGGGAGAGGGAGCGAGGTCGAGGACGACGTGAGGCGGTGCGCGGCAAGAGCGCGGTCGGATTGGTTGACTTGACGGGCGAAGGCTGGAGGGGGAGAGGGAGAGCGACGGCAGATGGTGTCTGAGTGGCTGCGCGGCTTGTGGTGGCTCCCCCGCACTTCGGGGGGTGGCGCTGGGTGGGGGTGGGGTTGTTGTGGCGTCCGTCGTTGATGTCCCCACAGCGTCACCGCACCCATCCTGTCATCGTCAACCATCAACGACGACGACACATCAACAACGGCTGCATGTTGTTTGTCTATTTTCAAACAGCCTGCGTGCGCGCAGCACGGCGTGATCAACAGCCGCGCCCACCCTCACCGTTTTGACGCATCAATTGCTCAACCCACAAAGCAAAAAGCTTCCATTCAGGGGACACCTGCCCGCTTGCCGCCGGCTAACTGCCCACCTGCTCAACCCTGCACGTCAACCTGCCTGCCGTCGACACCGAGGCTCAACTGCCGAAGGTTAGACCAGCGGCGGCGACAGGGTACGGCAGAGCATGGCAGCGCTCGCACATCAGCCTTTGGCACCCAGGAACTGCCGTTTCGGCACTTGAGCGAGCGCGGTGTACAGTCGTCATATTGCTGCTGGGCCCAACTGGCTGCGTGAGTCTGCAGGGGCGAGCCGCGCGGAAGTATGGGATAAGCAGAGAGTTCGGTCGGCAGCTTGGAGAGTCCGAGAGCTGGCTGGCTGGCTGGCTGGCTGGCTGTGTTGATGCCGCTAGCTGTGGTGGTGAAGGGGGTTAGATACATATACATATGCTTTGCCATCTCCTGACGTTTATATTCATCAGGACTTCCCCGTACTTCCCCGTATTTCCGCTGCTGTTGCTGCTGTTGTTGTTCAACACACACAACCCACACCACTTACACACGCAACCATGCTCCTCAACGAAGCCTTCCTCTTCCTGCAGCGCTACTGGCCCTGGGTGCTGGCCGGCTCGCTGCTCGCCAAACTGCTCTACAACAAATTCTACAACGGCCTGCACAAGTACCCGGGCCCCGCGCTGGCCGCGTACACGGACTGGTGGCGGCTCTTCGACGTCTGGGGCCGCCAGGCACACATGACGCACATCGCGCTGCACCGGCAGCACGGCGACATTGTGCGGCTGGGGCCCGGCGTGCTGTCGTTTGCGGACCCCAAGGCCATCAAGGTGATATACGGGCTGAACAAAGGCATGGTCAAGGCAAGTCTGACCCTCTCCTCCGCGTGAAAGCTTTACCAGTCAACGCCCTTCTAACATGGAGGGCAGTCCGACTTCTACCCCATCCAGCAAGCCACGGCCAAGGGCCGGCGCCTCTGGTCGCTCTTCTCGACGACCGACGAGGGCTGGCACGCCAAGTACCGGCGCTGCATCAACGGCTACTTCGCCATGAGCGCCCTCAAGTCGTACGAGCCGCTGGTCGACTCGACCGTCGACTTCTACCTCGAGCAGACGGAGCGCTTCTACGCCGCCACGGGCAAGACGTGCAACTTCAACCGCTGGCTGCAGTTCTTCGCCTTCGACGTCATTGGCGAGTTGACCTGGAGCAAGCGGCTGGGCTACGTCGAGAATGATGTCGATATTGACAGTATCGTTACGGTCCTCGGTGACTTTTTGAGTTACTGTGCTGTGGTAAGTTTCATTTCTGATGGCCATTTTGTTCGTTTTGATGCTGACGAGACCACTCTAGGTGGGCCAACAACCCTGGCTTGACCTCCTCATCAACAAGAACCCCATCAAAATGCTGCTGCAGCGCTGGGGTCTCGTCGGCAAAGTCTTCCCCATCACCAAGTTCGCGCTCGAAAGGCAAGCCGAGCGCGCCGCCGAAGTCGAAAAGATCAAGCAGCACGGCCTGCCCGAGTCGACCGACAAGCAAAGCGGCGTCGACCTGCTCAGCAAGTTCACGGCGTCCATTTACGAGCATCCGGAATTCATGACCGACGACAAGGCCCTGGCTGCGTCCATTAGTATGGTCTTTGCCGGCTCTGAAACGACCGGTATAAGCCTGAGTGCCGCATTTTACTACCTGCTTAAGAGCCCGCGCGTGTACCAGAAGCTGTTGGCCGAGCTGGACGAGGCTGTCGGCAATGGCACAATCGTCGACCGCGAAAACGGCACCGTCACGTGGGCCGAGGCGCAGAAGCTGCCGTACCTTGACGCCGTCATCCAGGAGAGCTTCCGGCTGCATCCCGCCGCGGGCTTGATCCTCGAGCGCGTCGTTCCGCCCCAGGGCATCACCGTGTGCGGCGAATTCATCCCCGGCGGCACGATTGTCGGCTGCAATGGCTGGGTCATCCACCGCCGCCCGGAGATCTTTGGCGCCGACGTCGACACGTATCGCCCGGAGCGCTGGCTCGAAGCGAGCCCCGAGCAGCTGCGCGACATGAAGGCTTCCATGTTCCAGTTCGGCGGCGGCTCGCGGACATGTTTGGGCAAGAACATCAGCCTGTTGGAGATGTACAAGCTGATTCCGAGTTTCCTGCGGCGCTTTGAGGTAACTTCCTTTGCGTTCTTTCTTCTGATGCGGTGTTGACGGCGACGATAGGTTGAGCTCGAAGATCCCTCAAAGCCTTGGAAGTGCGAGAATCATTGGTTCGTCCGCCAGGTCGAGTTCAATGCCAAGTTTAAGCCGCGCCAGCTCTATGCGACTGTTTGACAAGAGGATTGGAATCATGTGTAGCCAACATGACATGAGGCGAGGCGTAGGGCGTTGCCAGGTTTTGGATCTTTTCTTTTCGACAACTCCAGCAGACCGTGTATTGGTAGAGACGGACCAGTTGGTCTAATACGTTGTATTCCCAACAAGAATGTTTCATGTTTCTTCGTCTTCGTCATCGAGAGGCCGTTACGTTCTGGGTTTGTTCTTGTTACTGTGGAAGCATTCAGTACTGCGTGGAGCTTGCTGTGTTGACTTGACTGCACCTTCTTGTCCCGGAACCGATGTCGGTATGATGGACAGGGCGCCGCTAGATCATCGGGAACATCAGGGCATACCGAACGAACAACTGTACCTTGACTACCATGGTCCACGCTCTTTGAGCAACACTCCAATGCACCAACCAGACCTGATTTTTGTCATGAGCTCGACTTCGAATGCTGAGGCTGCTTTGCAAGCGGCAAGAGCGCGGTTCATAGCACGCAACCCGAACTCGAAAAGGATTCACGAAGATGCCACCAGGAGCCTCCCCGGCGGCAATACGCGATCAGTGCTGCATACCGCGCCGTTCCCTGTCGCGATGAAGAGAGGAAGAGGATATCACGTGGTGGACGAAGACGACCACGAGTGAGTCCTGACCTACCTGGCTGTCCAATTCGAAAGGCCAACTGAAAATGCGCACAGATACGTCGACTTTGTGGGAGAGTTTACAGCAGGGCTGTACGGGCACTCGCAGCCCGTCATCGTCGAGACGCTGCACAAGACGATTGAACAAGTTGGCCTCAACCTGGGCGCGTGCACGGCGCTGGAGGTGCAGTACGCGAAGCTGCTGTGCGAACGCTTTCGTCTGGACCGCGTCCGCTTCTGCAATTCGGGCACCGAGGCCAATCTGCACGCGCTGGCTGCCGCACGCCGCTCGACCGGCAGGAAGAAAGTCGTCGTATTTGAAGGCGGGTACCACGGCGCGGTGCTGGGTTTTGGACACGGCGTCGCGGCCAACAACGTCGATGCGGGCGACTGGGTCCTGGCGAGGTACAACGATGTCGACTCGGCGCGCGCCGCGATTGGAGAGACGGCAGATGTGGCGGCCGTATTGGTCGAGGGCATGCAAGGCGCTGGCGGATGCATTCCCGCGAGGCGAGACTTTCTGCTCGCCGTGCAAGAGGCGGCGGCGAAAGCTGGCGCCGTCTTGATTCTCGACGAGGTGATGACGTCGCGACTTTCACCTGGGGGGCTGCAGAGTATGGTGGGCCTGTCGCCGGATCTGACGACCTTGGGCAAGTACCTTGGTGGAGGGCTGGCGTTTGGCGCGTTTGGCGGGAGAGAACATGTCATGAGAGTCTATGACCCGCGCGAGCAAAACGCGTTGGCTCATTCGGGGACGTTTAATAACAACACGTTGGCCATGCATGCCGGGTTCGCAGGCCTATCGCGTGTCTACACTCCAGAGGCGAGTGTATCACTGACCAGGGTTGGCGAGGACTTGCTCAGACGATTGAGAACCGTTACTCAGGGTACCAAGGCGACATTTACGGGCATGGGATCCATCATGTCGTTGCATATTACAGACTCGGGTGTCTGTGACGCGGGAGAGAGGGAGGACCTGAAGGAGCTGTTTTGGTTGGAGATGATGGAGAGCGGCTTCTGGATCACGCGGAGGGGGATGCTGGCCTTGATTTTGGACACGCCGCAAGCCGACCTGGATAGATTTGTCGACACGGTTTCGGCATTTCTGCAGCGGCACGGCGAGCTTCTCGCGGTGGCGTGAAGAGTCCAGGAGGCGCCCTTGGATCCGACGGTTGAGCGGAATGGGCCATGTTTGGCAATTTGGCGAAATAAACAAACAAGTTACCGGATTTGGAAGTTGACGTGTGGACGAGCGTGGCGAGTTTGCGGACGGAGAGGTTGTTTGGATGGAAAGATTGATGCAGAGACGTGGAGTTGTTGTTGTTGTTGTTGTTGTTGTTGTTGTTGTGATGAGCGTGAGGGAGAGTAGGTAGAGGGAGAGAGCGCGCGTAGGAGTGGGTCTTGCACGTTCTCTCGTCGCGTCTGGTCCCCGCTTGGCGCGAAGCTGTCGCTCGTGCCCGGACGTATTGCGCTGCACCTCCACTCGGCCTCGACTCCACGCCGCAACAATACCAACATCGCGTCGCGCCTCTTCCCGCCCACCTTTTTGATCTGGCACCGCTATTCTTCATCGCCAGCCTCCATTGCCCTCTCGCCCGCATCCGTTCACCTGTCCGCTCGCCCAATCGGCCTGCATATTCTCGCCCATCGTCCCAAACGCGTCCCTGCATCATGTCGACGCCCACCACGAATAGAAGGGTCCTATTAGACACCAGCAAGCCCGACAGGCACGCCACCACGCCCTCCAAGACGCCCGGCCGCCGCGTGCTCGGGGAGCTTGCTTCCAACGCGAATATCACGCCCCAGAAGTCCACCATCACGTCCGGCAAGACCCAGGCGCCGCTCAGCCCCAGTCCGCGCAAACCAAGCCGCACTTTCACCACGATCCAGGATGAAAACAAGCACGACAACCTGCAAGAGGCGCACTTGAAGTCGAGAAAGAGGTCTATCCACGAAGTCGAAGGCGCCCTCGCGCGCCAAGACGCGATCGGGTCTCCTGCGAAGCGTGTAGCAGGACGCGCCGACTTGACCAAGATCTCAAGACCTCCGATACATGTGCGACCCGACTCTACTGCTACCGCTAGTGTATGCGCTGCGCTCTTCTTGTCATGACAGCGGCGTGCTAACCCGCGTTTGCAGACGATGCCCGCCATTGACCTCCAGCCCGCATCTCCAGCCAAGGGCTCGCCCGAACCCACACCCCAAAACACACAAGAGACCGTGGGCAACAAGTCGTTTTCATCATTGATTGACTACACTGCCGCCGCGTCTCCCAAGCTACAGACCTCGTCGCCGCCCGAACCTGCAGAGACGCGCGTCAAGACAGTACGTGCATTTGCAGTTCCTGTAGCGCAGCACCAATTGACATTTAACAGCAGGCCGAGACACTCCGCCTGCGCCTGCGCGCTGCCCTCTACAAGGTCAAGACGGATCAGATCTTTATTCCTCTCGGCAACCTCGAGATTCCCGAACAATACCAGCGCAGAGCACAAGCAACCGACGTCGCGTCAACCGGCCAGCAAACGCCACCACAGTCGCAACCCGAACCCAACACCACCGAGACTGTGACGAGAGACAGCGGCGACTCCAGCTCCACTGCTCTCAAGCTCCTCCCCGCGCCGCTCCTTCGCCCGACGGCCTACTCAACCCGCTTCATCGAGACGCCGCACCTCCCGTCCTCCCCTCCCGCCACCGCTCTCGACAACGACGACGACGCCACGCCTCGCCCGACGACGCCTCCGCATGCAGCAGATCCGACGACGCCGATTGCACGGCACGCGTCTGTGCCAGCTCAGCTCAGCAGTCCGCCGGGAAGCGGGAGCGTAGACGACGACGACGCCGCCGCCGCCGAGGCAAAAGGCGCGGCGACGGAGGGCGAGCTGACGAGCAGCGTGCGCAAGGGGCGGGCGGCGAGCGGGCTGCTCGAGTTGATGCGCTCGACGTGAGCGCCGTCTTCCATGGGGCGGCCTGCATGGTGTTTGGCGTACAGGGAAGGACTCGCGTTTCGCATGCTGGGCGGTGGCATGATCGGATGGTTGGTCAACGGTTGCGCACTCAAAGAAGCAGGCTGGCGGGCGGGCGTTGGGTGCGGTGCATGCTGTCCTGATCTTTAGGTCTTCTTCCTGTCTTTTCTCACTTCCCTTTCCTTCTTTTTCCTCTCTTCGGTATTCATCTATTCATCTATTGCATGTTTGCATGTCTGCATGTCTGCATGTTCGCTTGTTTGCATGCCGTTTCTCAGGCCTCATATGTCATGTCACATGACAATAGGCGTTGAACCTACCTATGTCTTGTGTCTTGCATCTCTAACCACAGTGGCGCCTGACCGACTGCTCCGTCACTGCATCCCCTATACATTGACTGCACGTGACTGGATACAGCCGCAGTGCGTGCCGCCCTGCCTGCCTGGCGGCGTTGGTGTTGGTAGTAAATGCAGATGCCGCTCGGTCGCTTCTTCTGCCATGGGTTGCTAGCTTTGCGTTGCTGCGGTGTTTGGGTGGGAGAGGATGTTGATGCTGCGTAGCTATATAGGTATTTATGCTCATGTGTATAGACATACATGCCCACCTTTCCCTACTGTCTATTCGTGGTGTCATGCTGATGCAGCGCCGTTTCCTTCTTCGTCGCGTATACCACTTACAGAGGAAATGTCATGGCGAGAGGAAGGTCGGTGTCGTGTGGTATGTAAGAAGGAGAAGGGGAATAGGATGATGACGGTGTATCACTAGTCTTTAAGGCAGAGAAGGAATGTGGAAAGAAGGAGGAGGATACTACCTACCTCTCTACCGCGAGTTTAAGTTACTATACATGACCAACCTGTTGACAGTGAACCAGTCAGACAGTCAGTCAGTTAGTTAGCCAGTTACTGTTCACTTCCCCCGTCTCAACGTCAATCCAGGTCCGTTATGTTGTCTGCGCACTGGGGTCTATCGTCTCCCTATGTGCTTTTGCAGCTGTAAGGCTGGTGCGCAAGAAGCCTGCGTACCTGGTTCCTCGCCAGAAGAGAGAGTAGAAGACTTCTGCATGCACATATTGTAATAGCAGCAAAAGCTAACACCTAAAAGCTGATACCTACATGTAGGTAAGAGATGCAACGGCTGCTCCCAATCACTACATTTGTAAGTACACTACAACGCACTTCAACACCCATCTCATTGCGCAACCGCCCCGGGCATAGCCAGCGGCCGTACTGAACTCGCCATCCCGTCCGTCACGCGCCAGGACACAGCCTCCTCTCCTCTCCTCACTTCACCTTGCCTGCCTACCTGCCTCCTCCCTTCACTTCACCTTGCCCGCCCTGCCTGTCTGCGTGTTCTTCTACATACAAATCCAGGTCCGGGTACTGTACGAGTGCGGTACAGTACGGTACGGTACAATACCCGTCATCGTCTCGTCTCATCTTTGCGCGTCGACGATGACATTTTTGCTCGCTCACTCACTCACTCACTCACTCGCTGCCTGGTATGAGGAGCTGAGGAGCAGAGGGGAGCAGAGTAGGGATCTGAGGGAGCGGAGGCGCCCACGTGCGCAGACGCAGACGCAGACGCGGGACGGAGAGACCCGCCGCGCCGCCGCGTGAGGTCTACTTTTAGTCGCCCGGCCGCGCAAGAGAGGCCAAGGCGAGGCGAGTTGGAATGAAGAGCGGCCTGGAGGGAAGAAAGAGAACGACAAGGGGTGATTGGCTGGGCGGAGGTACTCGTGGAGGACGGGGATGAGAAGGAGGAGGTTGGTGGTGGCGAGGGTGAGGGTGGCGGATCAGATAACTAGAGCAGATGCTGAGACGAGAACTCATGTCACGCGGTGGGCGGGAGGAACAGGATGGGCCGGGGCGGAGCACGGCAGCTCATTATGAGAAAATGGTGTGGAGTCTGATGGCCGCGCTGGAGAGAGAGGGAAAGAGAGGACCTACCTTTCGTTGTGGTCCTGGTTGGCATGCTGAGAGCACAATTCTTGTTAGTTTCGGAAGGCATGCCATTGCAAGGCTGCTGTCTCCTTCACCGGACTTTGACCATGACGACAAACCAACGGCCATTTCAACGGAACCAACGTGGTCACGCAGACGATTCTGGCATTGGCCGCCGTCCAGGCACGCGGCGGCGCGCAGCAGCGAAGATCCCAACACAGCGTTGCGCGTGCCTGGCCGCTCACCTCATTACCCTACCGCATCCGTGCCGCGTACCGTAATACGAGAGGTACGGCACGTATTCCAGACAGAGATTCGACACGCGAGATACCCAGGCGGGACGGGCGGGTGTTCCTAGATGCCAAGGGCGAGCGTCGACCGGGATTCAGGACCGCGCGCGTGCTCAATTTGCGCGCCTTCCGTACTCCAGAGTAACCAGCTATTCGGCTTGCGGGAGGGGGAGGGGGGGGTGGGAAGATTGCCGTGAGGTGTGGTCGGCACTGGTCCTGACGTGGTGCGCCTCGTGGTTGATGGGATGCAGCGAGCTTGGGTGGGTTGGCAGATGCCTGTTTGAGCGAGTATGCGCTTCGAAGAATCCCAGCAGATTGGTGTATTGTAGACAAAGGCTGTGTTGCTGCGTCGAGGCAGATGGGCGCCATCAACTTGACTCTGCATCAACCGCCCATCCGTCCTTCTTTTTCCTTCTTTTGCGCCCGGTTGAAGGTTTTGCGCAGATTTGACTGATTAACTTGGTGAAAGTTCTGCGCCCGTCGAGCTGGAAGATTGGATTGTTTCGACGTCGAGCGAAGGTTGAGAGCGGGGGCTGAAGATGGACGGCAGAGAGAACATGGCATGACTGTCTGCCATTTCATGTGAGCTTGTGGTCGAAGAGGCTCCCGCTGAATGTTGTTTTTGTGATCCCTGTCCCCCACACCTCAGTCGACCGTCTCTCCGCCCCCCGCCCGCTGTTGGGTCCGCGCGCGCGCGACAAATCCCACGCGTGCCAACTCGCAGCCCCGCGTTTTCATCACCGCGGCCTCGTCGCTGCTGACGCTCGGCGAGGTCCGAGTCCGAACGTTGGCTCGGGTTTGCTGGGCCTGGCCTGGGGGGCAGTCGAGCAGTGGGGAGCACCCAAGTTAGCTCTCCGGCCAAGGCGCATGCAAGCACCGCAGCCGACGAGCCGGCCGCCCGTGACTAAAACCTTGAGTTCATGGTGCCGCCGCGCAAGGTGCAGTCCTGCGCTTACATAAAAAAGGCGGCCGTTGGGGATTTTTGCCCTGTGTCATGGCAAAGCTTGAGGGCTATTTCGAGCCCAACGCCAACGGCAGCACGCGAGCACAGGAATTGTCGCGCAACTTCAAACGTCTACGCCCGCGCCTATGTGCTAATTGTTACGTGATGGCCGTCGCTAGTTGCTCGGGCGATGGACATGAGGACGCTTGCGGCAACTCGATGAGCAGTGGCAAAAGACGACAGAAAATGCTGCAGGGATGCAAAGACGAGTCGGTTTTGGGTTTGCAAGTCGCCAGGTTTGGGAATGGCGAGGCCGCCAGCCAAGATACATGTACCGGTTGAGGCGTGGTGGTGAAAAAGCAGTGGTTGGTCGGGTGCCTGGGCTTTGTTGATGTCGTTGCCGTGGTCGCGACCGTCCTTGGGGTTTCACCTTGACGACGGCGAGGAGGCGGCGAATGGTGGTGTTGTATGTACCTCGACGGGCTTGACTCGAAGAGGCGGTCGAAGAGGGGCGGTCAGACCGCGTTGTTGCTGGAGCGTTGCTTTTGTTGGTTTCTTTTGCGGTCGGCAGTTGAAGACGAGGGAGGGCGTGGGCGCGGGCGACTTGATCGAGTGGTGATGGTGACGATGGAGACGACTTGTGCGGAGCGGGCCGTGAGGTGTGGAGTGGTGAAGAGGTGGTGTTTTCACCCCACGCGTGCCCAACGATCCAGGAACCGTCGCCACGTCTGCCGCGGTGCAGGGGACCAGCCGCTGCACAAGATGAGCGAACCGCCAGGCCGTGGGGTGCGAGACGATGAGCACCGAATCAACTGGCCCTCCGACACCACATGGACACAGGCAATCCCACGCCTGATAGATCCCTTATCTTGACAAACACCTGTCCCTGCAACACCCTGGACGACACCTGGTCCTGGTCTGGTCCTTGACCCGGCTCCCGACTTTGTTTGTGTCCCTCCCTTCCATTTCCCTTATTTCCTCGCCTCTGCCGCCACTGCGTAACCCAGGATTTGTCCTCCACGACCGACGCTCTTTTGCTCTGCGCACTGGCTCTTTTTCCGACGCGTCTGCCTGCTTACTTCCACCGCCGTCTTATCTAGCTCGGTCCATGTATGTACTTGAGACCGTGCTTAACATGGCCGACTCTGACTGACTTGCCTATCATAGACTTGTTTTGCAACCCTTGTGCTCTCATGAGCTGCATCACCTCGTCTTATTCTGCTCGACAGCAATTCTCAAATGTCCTTGATTCCTTCCGTGGAGCACTCGGAAGGGATCCGCATCAACCGCTTCGCTCATGTTCCCTAACTCGACCCAAGGCTTGGTTCATCTCCAGCGCAACCCTCCGCCCAAGTCCGAAGCTGAACTGCCTCGAGGCGAATGCCGCCATGTCCAACGGACCGGCGGCTACGACACTCCATGGAGCCACGGCCAGCGCTGCTTCTGTCAAGGCTTTTCTCTGGACAAGCAACAGGTCGTGGGGACTACTTGCGAGTGCGGGCACCCGGCATGGTCCCACGTACAGCAGCCCATGGGCGTTGTGACGTACGAGGAACACGAGGCTTTGGCGGAGGAAGTGCGCCGTTTCAAAGACGACTATTACACCAACTACCAGTCGCTGCGAATTGAGCTGGCCAGGACTCAGCAGGAACTGATGGAGCAGAGGGCAGTAAACAATGAAAGAGAACGGGTGTTCAAGTTTCTAGAGGCGCGAATGTATCAAAACATGAAAGACTTGAAGATTATTCTGGACGACAAGCTGGACGGGGTTATAGATCAACAGCACGCCTTTCAGCGGAAACTGATGGAAGTCGAGGACACCACCATGGAGCACGACGAAAGACTGGAAAAGCTTTTGCGTGCAGCAGACCGTACTTCGCGCGAGATTACACCAACGGCCAACGCGACAGACGAGCAGCCCATGGAGACGGATGAGTACCCGGAAAAGGCAGACTTGTCGTGGTCCGTCAAGGTGGTCATGACGCTCCGCAAATCCCAAAAGTTTGCCTACGACGTGGACAGCACGGCATACCGGAGGCTGCAATCGCGCAACCTGGTCAAGGATTTGACGTTTGCTGGGCGCGACAGCATATCTTTCCACACGGTCATCGAAAAGAACTTTGGGGATGTCCTGAGACGGCGACCATGGGTTCCATTGATCGGATATCGTACGCCCCGCGATTTCTTTGGGCGGATTTTCCTCAAACAACTCCCGTTGGACCACACCTACGGACAGCTTTGGGATTACTTCTTCTTGGACCACCACTGCATTGTGCATGATAAGATGCAAGGCGACATTTTGCACATCGCGCTTCGCGATACCGAGCTCAGCTGGTCAGAGATCAAGTCACTTCCGTGCGTCTTTGGCTTCCACGAGTCCTCATGGGCCTACGACACGGAGCTCGACGGGCCCCTCAAATTCCTCCAACCACCAACCCCCGCTCGAGCACCGTCATCTGCGAGTGGGAAGTCCGAAGTCAGCGACTTTGTGTACGACTACTCCCCGAGTCCTCCGCCTTACACCTCGCAACGCTACACCATGGATCCCGACGTCATCACGCCGGTGCCACTCGAAAATGGCTTCCAGAGCCCTCTCGACATGCTGGCGCAAGCCTCGGCGACCATCTCTCCGTCCATTACGGACTCGTTCCCGCTGCCGCTCAGCAAGCAGCAGTCGCACGCACCGTCGCTGCGCAGTATGGCGTCCGACTCGACCGACGACGTCGACAGCGAGCACTTGCACCGCAACAAGATCCGTAAGCTGCGGCCCAAGTTGTCGGAGCCGTTCATGAGCAGCCGGCATCACCAAGAAACTAGGAAAGGCACGGCGGAGAATCTCTCGCATCCAAATCTTCCCATCGGCAATGGTTCCTCTGCCCCTGCGTCTTATCACAACTTCAACGGCCATTCTCCAACGGCCACTCGTCACCACGGTAAGATGCGCTCGCACGCCACAACTAGCAGCGGCAGCAGTGGCAGCACGAGTGCTAGCAGCGGCTCGACCAACGGCTCTGCGTCTACTGCGCCGCCGCAGGCCCAGCAGCAGACGTACTACTCCGGCCGCAGTAAGCGCAAGATGCCGGTGCGCGAGAAGCAAAAGGAGCCGCTGCAGTTTAAGCTGCCGAGCTTGTTGCACCACCGGAGTAACCGGAGCCAGGAGGAGGCGGCCTGAAGGATACCGCCTTGAGTATCTGTGGTGGCAGAGTGACGAAGAGGTCGTGTAGTCTGCTGTTCTATTCATGCGTCTCGATGTTTTCTGGCGTTGCGTGCACTGTGGTTCCTCTCTTCTCCTTCTTTATTGTATTCAAAATCCCCATATGAGTGCGGTGTTGCACAGGCGTTTTGTTTCTGTTTGTCCCATCTTGCTTTACTCGCTTGCCCTGTCTCTTGTCGCCTTTTGTTATCTAGTTATATATCCACATCGCTTTGCCCCACAATTACCATCCCGTGTTGTAACTTGGCAACAACGAATAAATTGTTAATTGATGGATGGTCTAGCTACTGAAATATAGGATGGGACCCTACACCTGCTATACCCTTCTTAGTAAGTAGGATGGTACTATAGCTAATTAGGTAGGTCTAATTACTATTATTAATCTTGGCCCCCTAGGCTTTACCTACCTATAGTAGTCTTCCTATAGGTATAATACTCCCCCTAATAGTAATAACTATCCTATTTATTTATAGAGACTACTAACCTATCTAAGGAGATTTTATTAGTATATAAAGAATAGAATAAAGAATTAAAATATATTAAAGAAAATAGTTAAATTATCTAGTATAGTATAAACCTTATTAACCTTAATAGGAGCTAATAGGTCTATCTATTAATTAGATCTACCTAGTATCTAGCTATTATAGGGCTTTTAGTAGAAGAGGTAGTTAGTATAAGGAATACTAATAACATCTACTAGGATCTTATATTTATAGAATAGCCTAAGTATATTCATCTCTTAATAATTAGTATAATAATTAATCTATTCTATAGCCCTTTCTAATATATAGTATAGGAGGCAGGTAATATCTAGAAATAACCTAATAATATAGTTACTATTATAGATTTTATATAGCCTATATAGGTAAAGGACTCTAAGGAGGCTATATAGGGCTTTAGTTATTTTATATAATAATAATCTATACTTAGTAAGGTATATATATAAGTAGAGTATAGTATTAAAGAGGTTAATTATATAGTTCTTAGTCTAATTAGGTCCCTTAAATAGGATCCTTAGTTATCCTTAATATTACTATATAAGGTGGTAGATAAGAGTAAAGGCCTTATCCTTATTAGTAATCTACTTATCTATAATTAGCTAGAGGTCTAGCTAGATTCTAATAAACTTAATAATATAGGCCTTATCTTTATTTAATAAAGTATAGAACTTTTTAATAAGCTTATTAACTACCTTACTAGCTTCCTCCTTATTAGTAGGGCTTTCTTGAATAATAATGGCTTTATACTCTTATATAGTGATCTTATTATTTTATAAAGGACTAGTAATAGAGAAGATAGAATTATAAGGAGAGTAGATAAGAGAAATAGGATAAAGCTATTTTATAGGCTTTTATAGCTTCTATTTATTTAGTATTAGCTATATAGATTTTAGATTAGTAAGTTAGGAGAGAGAGAGAGAGATTAAATAGTAGATTTTTAATAAAAGAGAGAGAGAGAGAGAAAAGAGTAGATACTAAAGTAGTCTTATTATCTAATTTAGATAGGTAATTTAGGTTTTATTAGTAAGTCTATAAGCTACTTTTTAGACTCTATAAATAGGATATAAATATAGTTATTAATTACTTACTCTCTATAGTAGTGATTATATAGGGTAATGTACTTTAAGTGGCAGTGGTTGTTATAGTTTATAGTAATAGTAATAGCTGCTTTATTATTGTTAGAAGCCTAAGAATAAGCCTAAAGACACTAGGCTATTTTATAGACTTCTACTATTATAAATCAACTTATTCCTATGGGTTCCTTAAGATTCTAGACCTTAGCCTAGATTATCTTATTACTAAGGCTAGAATCTTCTAGACCAGATTAATTATAAATCTCTTTCTATTATTAGGAGCCTAATTAATAATATACTAGAGGAAGAAACCTCTAGAATACTAAAGGCTCTATTATATAAAGGTCCTTAGGTAGCTAGTAGTTAGTCCTCTAAGGAAGAACTCTTATAGTAAAGAATCTACTAAGTTCTCTACTATAAACCTATCTAGAGGTAAATAATAAAGATATCTACTATCTTTATATTACTCCCCTTAATAGGTTATGAGCCCAGCTATTAGTAATCCTTAGATTACTAAGTAGCTTACCTTATAGCACCCTTATAAGTAGGTTTTTCTTCCTTCCCTACTTATATCTTTAGAAAGAATAAAATATTCTTTTAATACTAGACTACTCTTATAAGCAAGGCTTAGTAAGACTATCTTAATAGATAGCTATTAAGCTAAACTTATAAAGAAGTCTAGGGGAAGCTTACTTATAAATTAGTATAAGTAAGTAGTATAAGGGTAAGGACTAGGTCCTAAGCCCTATATACTTAGGTATTTATACCTAAGAATTTTCCCTAGGGGGAGTATACCCTAAAGTACCTAGGATATTTTTCTAGAGCCTTCTAGTAGCATAGAAAAATTTTTATTACTACCTATTCTCTACCTATCTATATCTTTCTATTAAATTTACCGCATTCTTAGTACCTATATTAATATAAGGTGCAGCTGTGCGGGCTTTATACCTAATTAGGTATAGATATTACCTAGTTTTACTAGTTCCTACTAGGGGCTTAGCGCAAGGAATACTAAAACCTTATAACCTCTTAAAATATTATTTACCCATATTAAGATGAATACTTAACTTATTAAGTTAAGTAATATACTATTTTAATAGGAAAATTAAGGTAGAGAAGGATCTAAAATCAGATTCCTTATATCTTTAACCCTAGTAAAGTTATTAGGAAAAATACTAAATTCCTAATAAATCTCTATCTTCTATTAGGTACATCACTACTATTAGTACCTAATAAGCTCTAAGACTTCTTATACTTATAGTTTATACTTAAAACTATAAGTATATAAGGTTTTATACCTTATACTTCCCTTATAGGTATAAAAGAAATAATCTTTATACCTAATATCTTTACCTTTCTCTAAAAAATAGAGAAAGAGTTTCCTTTAGTCCCCTACCTTAAAGGACCTAAGAATTAGGATTCCTAGGCTAGAACTATAAATAATATAGTTATAGCTAAAGGCCTTAAGCTTTATTTAGAGCTTAAAGAGCCTAAAAAGGGAGATAAGGATTAGGAAGTAAATAATACTAAAGTTAGAGTATATATTAGGACTTCTATAGATCTTAAGCTCTATCCTACTATTTCTATATATAATAATATACTAGGAATACTTAAAGCCCTAGAGAAAAGATATAAGACTTAGGGCTTATCTTATAAAGTCTTATACTTTATAAGGCTACTTAGCCTTAAAGATACTAGGGATATTAATACCTAGGTGGCTAATATAATAAATAAGATAACCCTATTATCTTAAACTAAAATAGCCCTAAATAAATAGTAAAAACTAGGTATATTCTTTAGTAATTTACCTAGTAATTACTTATTATAGGGAGCTATAGCCTAACTAGGGCTATATAAAAATACTACTCTAGAAGACCTTATTTAGGGTCTATTAGAGGAATCTAGAAGGTAGGAATTAGAGGAAACTAATACTGCCCTAGTTACTAAATATAGTAAGGGTAGTAACTCTAAAAAGCCTTTCTCCCCTAAAGATACTATAAATAAGGGCAATAAATATTGCTCTTATTATAATAAAAAGGGCCATATATTAAAGGACTGCTTTAAAAGAGCTAGGGATTTAAATAGTAAAGAAAATAAAAGTAGTCCTAAAGTAAAGGGTTTTATAGAGGAAGACCTATATATTATAGGTTTTACCTCTTACTTTACTAAGAGTCTAAGCTAAAATAACTAGATACTAGATACTAGGGCTACTATCTATATATCTAGATATAAGGAATTATTTACTTCTCTAAAAGAAGTTAATATTCCTATTAAACTAGGTAAAGGGGAGATTTATACTAAGGGTATAGGTACTATACCTATTACCTTTAAGTTTACTAATAAGAAGGTATACCTAGACCTTCTTAATACTCTTTATATCCCTAACTTATCTATAAACCTTATCTCTATATCTAGGCTTTATATTAAAGGTATATACCTAGATATAAAGAATCTAAGGCTTATAGATAATAAAGAGCAGGTATATGCCCATATTATACTATCTAATAACCTATTTATTTTACCTAATACTAAATTAGCTATAAATTCATCTTATATAGCTGATATAAACTTATAGTATAATAGGTTAGGGTATATAAACCTAGAAGCTTTAAGGGCTTTACTACCTATTAAAGGTAGTAAAATAGACTATTCTATTTACCCTTTAGCTAAATCTAAGTATACTATCTCCTAAGTACCTAGTATAGTATCTAAACCTTATAAATTAGTAGGTTTAGATATAGTAGGACCTATAACTCCTAAAGGAATAGGGGGTTATTTATACTATATAGTCTTTATAGACTATTATAGTAGATTTTCTTAGACTTTTCCTTTATTTACTAAAGGAGAAGCCTATAATAAGGTCCTCTACTTTATAAAACTTATAGAGCTATATAGAAAAATCCAGTATTTTAGGCTAGATAATAGCCTAGAATATAGGGGTAAAGAGCTAGAAATACTAGCTAAAAATAAGGGGATACTACTAGAGAAGACTTCCCCTTATAGTCCTAAGTAAAATGGACTAGTAGAAAGGATATATAGGCTAATAGATACTATTACCTGCTATCTACTCTTAAATTCTAAAGTACCCCCTTCCTTTTAGCTAGAGGCTATTAAGATAGCTACTTATATATTAAACTAGACTCCTAAAAAATCCCTAGAAGGATAATCCCTATTATTAAAGCTAAATATAGCTGAGGGGAGGTCTACTACTATTAATATTAAAAATATAAGGACTTTTAGCTGTAAAGTCTTTATAAATATCCCTAAGGAAAAGCGTACTATCTTAGCTAAATATTCTCTATACTCTAGACCTGGTATATTATTAGGTTTTAAGGGGGAGCATATTTATAGGTACTAGGATATAGAAAACTAGACTATTATATACTCTAGGGATATTACCTTTAAAGAGGATAAGTTTCCTTCTCCTTATACTAAAAGTATAGAAGAAGAAGAAGAAATAGACTATACTAAGCCTATTTTCCCTTTTTCTAATACTAATAAAGGTTCTAACTCTAAACCTAGTTCTATAGTAACTAGTAAAGAACCTAGGAGAAGTAAAAGACTTAAAGAAAATTAGGCTACTAATATAGAGCCTAATACTACTATAGAGGCTGATAGCCCTATAGAAGATATACCTTATCCTCTAAGGTAGACCCTTAAAGAGGTTAGAATACCTTCTAGGTAAACTAATATTACTATAGAAGGACTAAGTAATATAGAGGAAGACTACTCTTATTACTTATTCTATAGTAATAGTAAACCTACTACTTATAGTTAGGCTATTAACTTAGCTAATAGCCTAGACTAGGAGAGAGCTATATAGGAAGAATATAACTCCCTTATTAAAAACTAAACTTAGGTCTTAGTAGATCCCCCTACTAATACTAAGGTATTAAGAGGGAAATAGGTCTATAAGCTAAAGACTAATAGTAAGGGAGAAATAACCTACTATAAGGCTAGATAGGTAGTATAAGGCTAAAATTAAGAATATGGTATAAACTATAAAGAGACTTTTAGCCCTACTATCTCTCCTATAGTTTTATGCCTTTTATTAAGCCTGTCTGCCTATTTAGACCTAGAAATAGTATATATAGATATTGAAATAGCTTTCCTAAATAGAAAAATAGAAGAAGATGTCTATATATATTAACCTATAGGCTTTAAGCTTAATAATAAAGTCTATAAATTAAAGAAAGCTCTCTATAGGTTAAAATAAGTACCTAGAGTATAGGTAGCCTACTTTAGCTAGTTTCTAGAAGAAAATAGCTATAAACTATTATTATCTAAGGTGTACCTATATACTAAGACCTTTAATAACTTAAATTTTCTATAGGTCTTAGTATATATAGATGATATCCTACTCTTTAATAAGGATATATCTATTATTAATTCCTTTAAGGAATTAATTAAATCTAGGTTTACTATTAAGGACCTAGGGCCTATTTCCTATTACTTAGGAATTACTATTACCTAGAATAGGTCTAAGAAGACTATATTACTATCTTAAGAAGGGTACCTTAATAAAGTCTTAAAGAGTTTTTCTCTAAGTTCTATACCCCCTTCTAAGACCCCTTATTTATATAAGGAGTTACCTAGACCTCCCTAGGGATACTAGGCTAGTAAGGACCTTATTAAAGAATATAGATCTTTAATAGGTTCCCTTATATATGCTATGGTATATACTAGGCCTAATATAGCTTATATACTAGCTTCTTTAAGCTAGTATTTAAGCTGCCTACTAGAAGAATATCTAAAAGTAGCTAAAAGAGTCTTATCCTATTTAAAAGGAACTAAAGATTATACTATTACTTATACTAGTATTAGTTTTAATTTAGAGTCCTATTTAGACTCTAACTTAGGGAATAAACTTAATAGATATTCTCTAGCTGCCTATATTATATACTTTACTAGTAGGCCTATAGTATAGAAAGCTAGTAAATTAGCCTATATCTCTATATCTACTATAGAGGCTAAATATATAGGCTATAGTATACTAGCTAAGATTATTCTCTATATAAAAGGCTTTATAGAGGAGTTAGGTTTTAAAGAATTACTACCTACTCCTATAAGCCTAAAAGGAGATAATATTCCTACTATAAATATTATAGAAGATGCTACTAAAAAGTCTAAAAATATAGATATAAGGTATTACTTCCTAAGGGAATTAGTTAAAGAGAAACTTATTAAGTTCTCCTATATTCCTACTAAAGAGATGCCTATAGATACCTTAACTAAGGTAGTAAATAAGGCTCTCTTAACTAAGTTCCTAGCTATTACCCTATATAATAAATTAGGGGGAGTATTAGAAGCCTAAGAATAAGCCTAAAGATACTAGGCTATTTTATAGACTTCTATTATTATAAATTAACTTATTCCTATAGGTTCCTTAAGATTCTAGACCTTAGCCTAGATTATCTTATTACTAAGGCTAGAATCTTCTAGACTAGATTAATTATAAATCTCTTTCTATTATTAGGAGCCTAATTAATAATATACTAGAGGAAGAAACCTCTAGAATACTAAAGGCTCTATTATATAAAGGTCCTTAAGTAGCTAGTAGTTAGTCCTCTAAGGAAGAACTCTTATAGTAAAGAATCTACTAAGTTCTCTACTATAAACCTATCTAGAGGTGAATAATAAAGATATCTACTATCTTTATATTACTCCCCTCAATAATTATCTATATATATATTAGTATATCTAGACCCTTAAACTTGTCCTTAAAGGTGTAGTTCTTTAAGTAGAGATTTAACCTATATTAGCTGCCTATAGGTCTTAGTAAGAGTAAGGTACTTAGCCTTAGTAGATAAATGGATAACTTCCTTTTATAGATAGGACTTCTAGCTAATTAGCCTATTACTAAGTTAAATAAGTATGCCTAATATTAAGTAGCTTATATTAGGATCTCCTAAGAAGTCTATATTAGAGTAAGCTTTAAGTATTAGCTTAAGTAATGATCTGGTGAATGTTATACCTTTGTTAGGGTTATTTATAATATATCTTAAGATGTGCTTTATAGTAATAAGGTATTCCTTACCTAGATTAGAGTTAAATTATATAAGGTGGTTAACTATATAGGAGATATCTAGCCTAGTTTAGTTAGCTAGATACTATAGTCCTCTAATAATCTTGTTATACTATAAGTATAGTAGGTGGAAGAACTCTTTAGTATTTTCTTATAGCTATTAGTCTAGTGGTTATCTAGCTATCTTATAGTTAATAAGATTATATTATTAGAGGAGTGCGCGCGTATATGGACCTTAGTCTATTTTAAGGTGTGTCTTATCTTTAGTAATTCTAATACTAAGGAACTAGTTAGATCTTACTATCTTAATTTTATATACCTTATTTAGGGTATATATAAGGTTTTTAATCTTTATTAGGCTTAGTCTTATAACTTAGAAGTTATTTATATAGAGTAGGATAAAGATATCCTTTTCCTTACTTATATAGAGATAAATATCTGAGGTTATAGGCTTAAGGTTAAGCCTTATAAGTATGGCTTTTATATTATTATACTAAAGAGCTGCTACTTGCTTTAGGCTATATAGGCCCTTATATATTTATAGTATTTTACCCTCTTACTAAAATCCTTCTAGTATCTCTATATATAGTAGAATGTTGAGGTTTGGGTTAAGGAATGTATATGGTATATTACCTTGGTATTAGTACTAGTAGAGGTGGTAATAAAGGACTATTAGGATTTATCCTATCTCTGGTTTTAGAGTTAGGGTAAAGGTTTCCTTATAGTCTACTCCTTCTCTTTAAGTAAAACCTTTTGTGGTATAGTATGCTTTTCTCTTATTAAGAGTACTATTAGTATAAAGCTTAGTTTTAAATATATACTTATCCTTAAGTGGCTTATATCCCTTTAGTAGTTTAGTTCTATTAATAATTTTAACTGCTCTAGTAGATAGAAGGTTATTAAACTCTAGCTTTGCTACTATAAGCTATTCTATCTTATTTAGGGATATTAAGACTTTATTCTAGGTTATTAGGTTACTTGAGTTATCTACTGGCTTATGAGCCTAGTAAGTGGTTTTTCCTATATTAAGGTGCTTATAGTCCTGCTTAATAATTATATGGCCTTTCTTAGTTTATATTATATTATTATTATTAGGAGAGTGGTCTTACTTTATACCTATCTTTAGAGGTAGGTTAAATATGCTAACTATTAGGTTAGCTAGTTTATAATAGTAGTAGGAAAGGTTTTGAGCTTAATATTATTTATCTTTATTACTTAGATGTTGCTAATTATAATTAATGAGTAGTAGTTGATTAGTTAGCTGATGCTCCCCCTAAATGGTGGGAGTCTGTAGTGAGAGTAGCTTAGGGTATGAGGTAATTAGCTTATTATACTGGCTTATGTGCCTGTTTAGCATGTGCGGTATTATTAGCGCAATTGGTGCTCTAGGTATTATTAGTGTAGTTAGTACTAATACTTATTAATCTATAGGTGTTTGTTGCTTAGTAGCTTATTAAGTGGCATCTAGGCTTATTAGGTGATTATTTAGAACCTCTAGTTATACTGGTACTTACTCTTAAGTTTATTAATGTTAAGGAGGGTTCTAGCTGCTACTCTAGCTATTTTAATTAGCTGCTAGTGCTTTATTGGCACCTAAGTTAGCTATATCAGATATCTACTCCCCCTTAAAACTAGTATGGTTTTAGCCCTAGCTAGTATGGCTAAAAGTTTGAGAGTTAATATTTACCTAATAGGATATAGTATTTTATCTCTTATAAGAAGATATAGCTAATCTAAGAGTAGTCTCTTTATTAAAAGATGTATAGGGTGTATAGGATACTTTCTATATAGTCTAGCCTAACTTAGTTTAGTATAGGTAGAGTATTATAAAGTTCTTACTTATATTCTCTTAGAAGCTAAGGAACTATCCTATCTCTACTTAAGGCTAAAATTTACTAGGTTTTAGCTCTATTATCTTAAATACCCTATAGCTAAACTATGGTAGGTCTTTAAATAAGATGTGTGTTTAATGCAGCTGCTTAAGGCTAGATTAAAGGTTAGTAAGGGGAATTCCCTTGGTATAGAGGTTATATAGTCTATTAATAATAAAGTAGGTGTAATTAACTACCTACTCCTAGTAGAAGACTAGTATGCTAGTATTAATAAGGAAAGCTCTTACCTTACTAATAATTATCTTATTAGCTAATTCTATAGTGCTATACTGCTTAGGTGTATATAGTAAGGAGATATCTATTTAGATGCTAAACTTATTATAGTAGTTTTTTAGTATAAGGAACTTTAAACTATTATCCCTAAAGATTATCTATACCTACTTATTATACTAATATTCTATAAAGGTGATCTATTAATATATCTATAGTATAATGGTGTCCTTACTAGCTGTTATAATAGTTTAGTAGAACCTGGTATAGGTATTAGTAAGGATAATAAGATAGGTGTACCTAGTAAAGATATTAGTATTAAGTAGTCTAACTATATTAATATATATTTTATTAAGCAGCTTATTTAGTATTAGTCTTAGTTTTTATAAGATATATTACTGTGCTTTACTTAGGTAATATATCTAGTAAGTAGTAAGTTTACTAAAGTCTATACCCTCTAGACCTACTAAGTTTATAGCAGTCTTCTTAAAGATCTTCTCTTTAATATACCCTAGGTACTAATACTACTAGTCTATATTTAAGGTTTAAGGAACCTATGTATATACTAGGGTAGTGATCTATAGGTATTACTTATTAACTTAGTTACTTTAAAGGGATTTAATAAAGTATATGTTACTCTGTTTTATGAGGTGGGTGAATAGGGTGCCATCTTATAGGATAATAAGGTTATTATATTAAGTAAGTTTTATAAGGTGTTCTAAATATCTAGCTAAGATAATATTATAGGAGGAGTTTAATAAGTAAAGGGTATTAGTAAGCTTAAGTATACTATAGCTAAGCTTAATTATAGCTATTCTATAATACTTAATTAAGGTGGTGCTAATAGCTTAATTAAATTTAAGCAGTTTAGCTATCTTCTCTAGGCTTATAAATAACTACTTTATCTTAATAAAATAGTAAGAGGATCTAGTATCCTAAAGGAGTAACTATTTATCTATCTTTACTAATATATAGACTATTTTATAGATAGCTACTAAGCTTATATATAACTCTTTATCTTTACCCTTACTCTCCTCCTTATTAGAGTTACTATCTTTAGTAGTAGTACCCTTATTTCTACCCTTACTCTTATAACTTCTCTTATTATTACTTACTATAACTATTTTATTACTATTATAGCTCTTCTAGCTCTTAGGTACCTTATTAGGGTGCTATTTATAGTACTCCTAGTTAGTATATATCTTCTTTTTATATTAGTTATATAGGTCTTAGGGCTTATTACTAGTTATTTTACTAGTTAATTTACCTTTAGCTAATATAGCTAAAGAAGTACCTTAATTAAGCTTATATCTACTAGTAGCCTCTCTAAGGGTCTTTATTATTATATTAATTATAGTATACCCTTCTTCCTTAACTGCTTTTATATTATACTAGGAGCTAAGCTAGTCTATACCTACTATACCTTTTATAAAAAGGACTATAGTAAGGCCTAATAGAATTAGATAAGGTGTAGTCTAATCTTTATTAGGGCTAATTAGGTGTATAGTATTTTTAATAGTTTTAAGGTTCTAGGAGAAGGTATTAATATATTTATCTATATCTAATAAGAATTAAGTTAAGAGAAGCTTATTAATGGCTTTAATATATAGAAGAGATAATAAAGGCTTAAATATATAGATTATATAGTTATAGAGATCCTTTATAGTAGTATATTTATTATATAGTAGCTTAATTAAATTATTAAGCTAAATAAGAATAATATTTATAGTAATTCTATTATTTATAATCTAGTCCTCTAAGTTATTAGTATAGATTTTAGCTAGGTAATTAACTTCCTGCTATATAGTAATATTAGTATTATCTACTAGTTTAACTAGTAGTTAGGGATAAGTATAAGGTCTGATTCCTAGTATATTATAGAAGATATAACTAAGGACTTACTTTTTAGATAGCTTAGCCTATAGTCTAGTTTTTTAAGCTAAGAATAGAATATTCTTTCTTAGGATTACCTTTATAGGTTCTTCCTTATTAGAGGGTATTATTATTTTTAATTTAATTATTCTTATAGGTAGGAGAGTTAATTAATTAGATAAGAATAAGTAAAGTTTAAGTTAGAAATAAGTACTCTAAGTAGTATAAGGGGTAGTAATAAATTAACCTAGGCTTATAACCTATTATAACTTAGTAATAATAAATAAATTATTAATTAATAGATGGTCTAGCTACTAAAATATAGGATAGGACCCTATACCTACTATACCCTTCTTAGTAAGTAGGATAGCACTATAGCTAATTAGGCAGGTCTAATTACTATTATTAGTCTTGGCCCCCTGGGCTTCGCCTACCTGCAGTAGTCTTCCTGTAGGCACAACATCCCACCATCCATCCATCCATCCATCCATCCATCCATTCATCCATCCATCCATCCATCCATCCACTCGCCTCTTTCATGAGCAGTCACTTTTGCATCCGATCTAGTTCGATTCCCCTCCTAGTGTATCGCCACTTTCGCTTTCGCCACTTTTCATCTTCACTGCTGCCTCGGTCCCAACATGCGCTCACCGTCCAATTACGCCTCACTTTCCAACGACTCACCGATGTAGATCGACCCTGTTCAAGTCCGCAAGGTAGCTACACGTCACAAGACTCACGCAGTAAGAAAAGATCAAGAATGATGCACCACCCTTCTATTCTCTCTTCTTTCCCACCTGCTTGCTCGCTCGCGTGCTCAAGGTGCTCTCACGCCACGCCAAGCTCCCGCACTTACTTTGCGTGTGTGTAGAAACGTACCTTTCTCGTTCGCCTAGACGGTGGGTACATGATTGGATGTATAACGGGCTGATAAGACTGACTCGCCTCGATCGGCGTCTGCGCGTGGAGGATCCGTGCGCGAGGACGGCGCCGTGCTGTATGGCAGCGTGTGCTTGGCGCGGGCGTCTGGTCCGAGACGAGGTGTCATTGGTGATGTCGTTTGACGGGCCGGTTGCGTGAAGTTTATCTGATGCTTAATAGGGAGGGGTGTTGATGCGTGAAGCGAGACCGACGACCGCACCCCGTGGCGGCGCTCACTCGCGTCGTTCCCCGGCCGTCGAGCCCCCGCGGTCTCTCTCCCTCCGCACGACTTCAAAACACCATCTGCCCACATCACGACACGTCTGGAGCACCAGAGCGCGCTGTCCACGGCCAATGACCAAACACCATGCCTCCGCCACCCAATCACCCAGTAATAGCCTCACGTTCGCCATGTCCACGGCTGGCACGATTCCGCGGATATGCACAGATAGATTGTGCCTATCGGCGCGCTCGGTTGCCCAAAGGAGGGCGCCGATAAGCCAGCTTGACGGGCGGGCTCAACCTACCTGCGTTGATGTATCTGATAGGGCTGAAGGCAAGGGTTTGACAGCAAAGTTTCAGTCGTAGGCAAGCTTTTCCCGTCGCTGGCTTGCTTTCCTTCCGCGGCCTTCTACTGCGCGAGAGCTACTGAGGGCGAGGCGCGCCGCTCCATCCCGTTTCATTTTCGCCCGTCGTTGTTGTCGATTTATTTGTGTCAGCTTGTTCTGGAGAGACAAGAGCTGCGGCGCCACGATTGGTTGGATAGCTCTCCGTGGGCTGGCTGCGGCGGTGGGAGAAGGTTGCATAGTGCTGGTATCGACGTGAAGCTGCAGGGCGAGGCGGCGATAAGTAGCCAACTTAGGTCGCATTGCTACATGTACTCCCCCAAGACGTCCCGTCCTCTCTTTACCATCCGCCATTCTGTTTGAGGCTCCTTCTCGCCGTCTCGCCGTCTCGCCCTCCGTCCGTCCCTCGCCTCATTCTCCTCCTCCTCCTCCTCCTCCTCCTCCTCCTCCTCTCCCCACCATGGCGGTCGAAGAAGACGCCGCAACCAAACACGCCGGCGACGTCAAAGTCACCACATCGTCGCCCTCCTCCCTCAAAGATGCGCCCCTCAGCAGCGTCGAAGCAGGCACCGTCGGCGGCGCCGCCATCGCACCCGAACACTTCGCCAACGAATCAGCGCTCATCCTCAAGTTCGACCTGCGCATCCTGCCCGTGCTGGCCTTCATGTACCTCTGCAACTCGCTCGACAAGGGTAACCTCGGCAACGCAAAGACGGACCACATGGAGGACGACTTGCACTTCAAGAGCAACCAGTACAACATCATCCTCAGCGTCTTTTACGTGCCCTACGTCATTTTTGCGGCGCCCATTGCCTTTTTAGGCAAAAAGTATGGCGCGGCTAGGGTCCTGGCTATTTTGATGTTTTCGTTTGGCTCGTTTACACTGTTGTCAGCTTCCGTGCACAATTTTGGGGGCATGATGGCTGTGAGGTGGTTTTTGGGTAAGTCGGGTGTGGTTGAATTGTTTTGGGCGTTGCGGCTGACCTTTGCCAGGCATGTCCGAGTCTGCCTTTTTTCCGCTGGTCATTTACTACTTGACTACGTTTTATCGTCGAGGAGAAATGGCGCGTAGATTGTCACTGTTCTATGCAGCTTCAAACATTGCGAACGCTTTCTCCGGCTTGTTGGCTTTTGGCGTCTTTCGTAAGTGTTTTCTCCATTTATTTCACCCGCTCCGCACCACCAAGCTGACCACGACAGAAATCAACTCCTCGCTCCCCGGCTGGCGCTACCTCTTCCTCATCGAAGGCGCCGCCACCGTCTGCTTCTCCATCTTCACCTTCTTCTACCTGCCCAAATCCGCCGCCGAAGCAACCTTCCTCGACGCAGACGAGCGCCGCATCGCGTTTGCACGCATCCAGCAAGACTCATCGTCCGTCGTCAACGAAGCCTTCAACCTGCGCGACGCGCTCAAAATCTTCTCGTACCCGTCCACCTACGCCTTCCTGGCCATCGAAGTCTGTCTCGGCGTGCCGCTGCAGTCGGTCAACAACTTCCTCCCGCAGATCGTCGCGCGGCTGGGCTACTCTACAGTCAAGACGAACCTGTACACGGTGGCGCCCAACATCTGTGGCGCAGTGGTGCTGCTGCTGCTCGCCTTCACGTCGGACTACACACGCATCCGCTTCCCGTTCATCGCGCTAGGCTTCCTGTTCACGTTCATCGGCTTCATCATCTACGCGACCATCGACGACGTGCACGCGCAGATCCGCGTCGCCTACTTCGCCTGCTTCATGATGACGTGGGGCACCAGCGCGCCGTCGGTGTTGCTGTCCACTTGGTACAACAACAACATTGCCCACGAGGGCCGCCGCGTCACGCTGACGGCCGTCGGCGTGCCCCTGGCTAATATGATGGGCGTCGTCAGTTCCAATATCTTTCGCAATCAGGACGCCCCTAAGTATCTCCCCGCGCTCGCCACGACGGCTGCGTTTGGCGCTACTGGCGTGCTGTGCACCCTCCTGCTCGGCGCGTTTATGGTTGTGGATAATAAGCGCCGCGACGGCAGGCAGGGCGTCAAGCGCAGCGCCAAGGACGTCAGCACGGAGATGCTGCGCGAGGGCCCGGCGTCTGCCGATTTCAGATGGTTTCTGTAGATGTGGAGGTGGGTGGAATGGTGGGAAAGGAGTGGAAAAGTCCCAGTCAGTTGGGTTGTCCTTTTTTCTTTATGATGCCAAAATGCTGTGTTGCTGTTGCTAGAGATGACAGTCTGTTCGACGAAATAAAAGTCCTTTTTCTCCTTTACACCAGCAGTGCGTTGCGTGATTGCGGTGTCTTTTATTACTGTTTCTTGATGTTGATGCTGCAATGTGTGAGATGCGAGATTGCGAGTGCAGACAGTTGTGTTGAAACAGAAGTTTTTGTCGTCAGGGGTAATTTCCAAAGGGGGGGGGGGAGAGGGGGGTGGTATCTCTTCTGTTGCTTCTCTTTCTCCGTTCAAGTTCCTCTATTCTCTTTGCAGATATCTTTATCAGCACGGATGCTCCACATCATGATGGCGCTGTCCGCCACTTTGGAACAATGAAGCCCTTTTCCACGGCTCAGTCAACGTGAACTCATCTACAAAGGCCCGTTGAAACGAACAAAGCGGCGCAAGAACTTGGACTCAGAAGCGTGCCTGCTTTGCTCCGCAAGAATCAAAGTCGAGATCTTCCTCGAGTTCAAGCAGATGAAGGATCGGTGACTGTCCAGCCGAGGCCTCGTCAGTGTCGCTTTGAATCGAGAGGCAGAGCGCAGACGAGATACTTTTTAACTCTTCTAAGGAGTCAAGTCCCATGCCAGCGCGACGGCGCAGCTGATCCACCTCTTCGCCGCTTCCGGGGCCTGGGGCGGCAGGTCTAGGTATCAAAGCCTGTCTTCAGCCGGTGCTGCAAATGGGTTGTCAAGCCGCGCCACCACCTCTCGACTGTGAAGATCCCAACAACGACGATCACTGCGGCTGTCTGGAAAGAAAATCACGACAAGCATCGAACTGTGTCCTTTTTTTGTTGGGGCCCAGGTCTTCTCTCTTTTGTTTAAGCAGCATCTCCACGCTTCTGGGGACCGAGAAATCGTGTGTTGAGCAGCAACATGGCGTCGTGCTGTCCAGAGTCATTGTTGCGATAAGCTGACTCTCATCATCACGACACACCGAGGACTGAATTTCTCCCTGCACGTCTATCACATCGAAATGGAAACCGGCGGATCCAAGGAGCAAAAGTCATGATCTGGTAATGGCGCTTTGGTCCGCCTGTCCCCGTCGACCCCAAATCTGCCACTCCAAGCAGTCCAAGGAGTGCGGTATTTATACCTCAATGGCCGCAGAACGAAGTGCGCACGGGCAGAATCACAGGCAAAGGCTGAGTTGGTCGGCGCCGCTTGTTGTGACTGAATGACTGACTGAAAGCTCACATGCCCCTGACAAGCTTCCCCTGACCCGCCTGACCCCTGACTGCTGACTCCTGACACCTGACGCCGATGGCAACAGCGACATCTGACAGGCCCGTGCTCGCATTTGCTTTGTTCTTCTGAGGGCATCTTCGAGTATAAAAGCAGCGTTTTTTTTTTTTTTTTTTCGACCTTGAGGGAGCAAGCTTCGACAGCGAGCCAGCACCCAGTGAACTTTCAGCAAAGAGGCCACCTGTTTTCGTCAGCATGAACCGCTGACTGTCCTGTGTCTGTGGGCGCAAGACTGTCTAATCCGTCCATACTTTGTGTCGTTTGTTTTGCTGAATGTCCCATTCCCCTCCGCAAAGATCTCTCGCTCGCCCAGAGAAAAGTAGACGCATCAAGCCAAGCAATCTTCAACATTACGGCTCACCATAATATCCACAGCATCGACGCCCTTCGCCATCATCATTTGCAGTCGCTGAGATTCTCCCTTGCTGTCTCCCCTTTCCCCTCCTTCCTTACCCCTTCCCTTGAACCACCGGTCAACCCAAATAAACAAGTCAAAAAGCTCGCGCCCCCAACCAGAGGGAAAAAGGAAGTCGAATTCTTGAATGAAGGCGCGGCGAGGCGCAAATATGCTTCTTCCAACACAGCGATGGTTGGGCGTCTCGTGTGCCTCTTTCGTGTTGACGAGGTAAGAAGCGGAGATAGATACAGATGAGGGTGGTTTTTATACTCGACGAGCTACTGGCTTTCACGGGCTGCTGCTTCGATTACGCGTGATAGACTGCTGTGCATGTGATTTCCTTTCTCTCGTCCTTATGCGACGGACAGCGGATGAGAGGCAGGAGGCAAAAGGTATAAAAAACCGCCTCCATCTCCTCGACTCCTAGAGCCATAACAGAGCCGCCCTGGTGTCTTCGACGAAGGACAGCCATTGCTCGTCGAAGTTCCTACTGGCCACTCTGGGTTGCATTGACGACTGTGGCCCTGTTTTTCTTCTTTCTTTTCTCGTCAGATAGCACTGGTTCGTGTGCAGCAAGCTTGAGTGATTGCCCCTTTCCATCGTCCGTTTTCTTGATTGCCGTCAGTTGTTGGTGTAGCTGATGTTTACCGCTATCATCGTTCCCCAGTCATAATGCAGTGATGACGCTTCTCAACATTGAAAAATGCAGTCATCGCCGTGGCATCACGCCCCCCTTTCGAATGTGAATGCACGCCGTCCCAGGCAATTTGCAAGGCCAACACAGTCTAGCAGCGCAAAACACAAGCTCCCCGAAGTGCAACAGGTAAGCCAAAATAGGGCGTAATTAGCAGCAACGACTGAGACAAACAGAAGCAAAAAAAGAGCAAAGCTCACAAACAGTTCAGTTCAGCTCGCACACGGTACGAACGACCCACAATCACCATCACTTCTCACTATTAGCATCACCGTCAAGTCATGATGAATCCAATAAACTCTATTCCACCTTGCTCCCTTTCCATCCCAACCCATCCCATCCCCCGACCATCGATGCCCACGAGCCGCACCGTGCGAGACATGTCGGACAGAGCGACTGAACAGAGCAGCGCACGGCCGCTTGGGGTCCTTCACGTAGGTTTAGCAATCTCCGCGATGCGAGAGAGAAGAGTGCGGTATGCCGCGCCGTTGATGGACTAGAGCGCCATACGCGCCGCTGCTGACGGCGATGGCGAGGGAAGGAAAGGAAAGGGGCGCGCGCGGCGCGGGTGGAGTGATTGCTGCGGGAAGCTCGCTCTGCCCGCCAGCAGCAGTGATCCAGGCACGAGCGCGAGAGGGGAGAATGAGGGTGGAAGAGTGTTTGGCTAGACGGATGAAGCCTGTCCCCAGCGTCCATCAGCCGTGTGGCCGTCTGTGTGGCCGTCTGTACGTGTCTGCGCGCGCCCAATTCACCAGATGTCCGAGCAACACGATTTAACCTCCCATCGATCGCCAAAGAGGGTCTGCGATTGTAGAGCCTCGGCCGGCAAGTGCCACCTCTTGCTGGGACCAGGGCGCAAGGGAAGGTGCAGAAAAGGAGGGATGGGAAAGGGGGAGCGCGGATCAGGTACGCGCAGTGAGTGGTGGAGTGGGGTGACGAAACAATGACAACGGCGACGACGACGGGCAACGGAAGAGAGACAGTGGACAGTGCGTCTGGGGGAGACGACAGGGACTACTCGACGAGGGAGGCAGTGCGCAGGAAAGGGACGGATGGGGATGGAGTGAGCAAGCTGCCTGGTTGGGCGCGTGCCAGATGAGGCGCGGGCTGGGCGGGCAAGGGTAGGCAGAAAAAGGGGGAAAAGGGTAGGCCAATCGAACTAGCAGGCCAGAAATGTAAAATGTGGCAGGGTCATGATGACATGGAGAGCGCTCGTGCCGATGGTGCCGCCCGTAAGTGGTGGTGATGCTGAAGGAATCGAGGTGGAGATGGTGGAGTCGAATATTTAGATATGGCTAACTGTATGCACATCGCCCACCGGGTAACTACTCCCAGCGCCTCATGGCTTGGTGGCGTAGAGGGCAAAAATGTGAGCATCAACTGCCTGGCTGCCTCTGCGTGTGAAAGCGTTTCGACACCTGTCTGAGATTCTGCTTGCGGTGCAAATTGTGATTGGGGCGAGTTGAAAGAATGTGAGCGATTGCTCTGTGGATTCGGCACCAAGTGCTGCACTGCGCCGCGCCTACGCCATTCCGAACTGCCAATGCAGCTGGACAGTTGCGGTTACTTGTTGAAACGGCAAAGGCATTAAGAAACCTGGTCGGCCCGGGACGTGACGGGGCGCGCGGCATTGCCGGTATGTGGGTACACTGCTCGTGGGTTCAGCTTCAGGGTATCGAGGTCTAGATGTTGACAAGCCATGTCCGGTTGTGAGGCTGTTGCGTAGGCAGGGAAGGATGCTTGCAGGTCAGCATGCAAGAAACAGGGGTAGCTCCGAGCTTTGCAGGCGCAGATTGGAGAAGCTTGGTTCTGAACTCAACCTTGATTCCACGGTGGGTGTCGAAAGAAAGAAATGATATTCCTTGAGTCTGGCTGCTGTGGGGATCGACAACCTCTCACTTCGTCTGCGGTAGTGAATGGATGCTCCCAAGAGGCAACACGGTGTCAAATGAAATCGTTTCTTTTGATGGAAAGTGTTGGCGCATTGAATGCAGCGAAGCTGCTCCTGGCCGATCGTGAGGCTCGATATTGGGCGACAACGGCAAAAATCATCCAATCGAAAAGGTATTGTGCGTCCAGGTCAGGGCGTGGTAGTAAAGCTGGATTGGGCGTCGGTACCGGTACAATCTCCTCTACGTTGCCCCGTCTCGCTTGGCATGTCGTCTAGTTTCACTCGCCTTGCTCTGCGGGTGCCCCTGCGTCGATGACTGTCTGACAAAGATCTGGATTTTGGATCTCTTACTTTGACATGAAGCGCATGAAGAGGTGCAGATGCGGCGCTATGATTGGCTGCGGGGAAGAGCGGGGATGCAACCCAAAATCCCAGGCGGCCACCAGCTCGAGCTGTCTCGTCCAATATTGCATGCGCTAGGCCCTGCGAACACCCAGTTGCCGCTCGTGAGAGCAGTAGGAACAAGCGTGCCGCCGCCGCAGCCGCGATGTGGCATGCAAGACATTCGATTAGTTACATGTCATCTGGGTTGTGCTGCGCGCGTAGATGCGCGATCGGCGCGTGGTTGTGAGGAGGGCTGAAGGGCTGCAGCGAGCTGCCGTGAATTTGGATCTTGATAGGCGCGAGCTGCAGTGGCGTGCTGAGGCGAGCTGATCCGGACGCATCTTTGTCTCCATAAGGCATGGCCGAGAGCCTAAATTGCCTTGTAGTCTGCTTGGTCACGGCGTTTCTGCAAGCTGCGTCTAGTGATTGCTGCGATGCATGCAGCAACCACAACAGGTTAACACTAGCATTAGCTGGGCAAGATTCTGTCAGGGTCGAATCATGGAATCCTCAAGCCTAATAAACTCTGTGCATATGCACCTCGCCAGCAAGAAGTTGTACCAAAAGCTCGCCTTGGTATAAATTACAAAATTGACGAATGATTGGACAAAGCCCAGGATCGGTTTCCGGGCCATGTTTGAGAGCGAAAAGTAGCCAACGCGAGGAGGCGCCCGTTTGGTCAGTAGTCTGCGACAAGCGCGTACTTGAGAAGCGGAATGGGCATGTCCATCTTTGGGCGACCAGTCAATGAGTTGCAACGATCCGCAATTAAGCGAAGTTGCATGTCAAGGAGCATCCAATGCTTGATGTGAGGTGAGGAAAGCGTGGATGGAGATATGAGAGGAAATTTTGCTTGCAGTAATGGCTTTCCAGTAGCGTCCTGGCCAAGGTGGAAAAGGATCGTGCGGAAGAGCAATGTGCTCTAGACCCAAAATGGCACATACACCGACATAGTTTTGGCGTATGCTTGCAGAGCCGGGAATCTTGAAGAAATGACGGAAAAAGAAAAAGGAAGGCTGCGCCACACGGCCATCAGTGCAAGCAAGCCAAATCCTCGACTTGAGCTTGACAACAAGGCTATAAAAAATGACAGGGCTTGAAGTGCAAACGAAGTTAAAATGACAAGCAAAAGAAACATGACTTGTAAATGTGTAGGCCAAGATACACATCAGCCAGGAGATGGTCAGCACTAACAAAGGGCATCGAAAGTACAGTCGACAAGCCTATAAGAAGACTTTAAAGATGGCCGTCATTGTTAAAACGCTTCTGCCTGAACACAACGTGCCAGTGACGGTGCAGAAACAAAATGGTACGATGATATTCAGGGGAAGAGAGGGGAAGCGTCTAAGAGGTAGGTGTATGTCAGGGCACCTTTCGCGTGCTGAAGAGGGCGGACTCGTCACTAGCAGCAAAGTAGACTGCAAGCTTCCCCAAGCCGATAGGCCGAGAGACAAAATTGGAAACTTCCAACAGCCTGAATGTTGGCAAAGGCAATAGCGTCCATCTGCTAGTACGCCACATTACGCATCCTCTGGCCTCGGCTAGGGGCTGCCGACGGGACGGCCAACGGGCTCGGGAGAGGCCACAGCCTCGTGGTGTGGCGATGAACAGTCGACTGGTGCTGGACGAGTCAACAGCTGGCGCCGTGGCAAGCAAGTCGTGACAACCGGTTTTGCCGTCGGGCGTCGTCGGCGGGTGAGCGGTGCGTCATGGACGGTAATGCCGATGGAGAGGTCGAGTGGGTGGATGAAGAAGTGAGCGAGTGGGGATGGGCTGGGATGGAGCAAGCGGAGTCGACGTTGTGGTCGGGCCGAAGTTGAGCCAGCCACCGCAGGCGAGAGGGAACGACAGGTTGAGGACAGACGAGAGAAACGGGCCTCAAACAGGCACAACCGACATGTTCAGCTCCCACTCTTCCAGTTTTGCCCTTACAGATTGTCCGCGCCGGACATTTCACTGCATGTCGACGGATACTCCTACCCCGCTGAAACGGCAGCGTGACATCGTGAGGGAGCAGAACAAATGCCCCCACGGACGGCTTCGCGATGAGTCATGGTCGCAGCAAATGCAAAAGAGATGGACGCAAACTTGAGTCTGGCCGGCGGTTGGCATCGGGCTTGGGACCAAGTCGTCTCCGTCCTGGGACACTCCTGGTCGGCGCGCATGAGGCGAGATCCTTGCTGAGCTGAGAGCAGGGCGGCGGCCCAGACGGGCAACCTTTGACGCAATGCAAGGAGCACCGGAGAGGCCGATGTCAACGGCGGCCACCAAAACCTTCTTCAAGTCCATCGTCGTTTTCGCTCTGCTGGCTGCTCCATGACGAAGGAGCCGGGCTCGCAGCGAGGCGCAGCGGGACGTTTTGCAACTCTGCATACATATGCAGAGCGCAGGGTACTTCTGACATATGCTGCTGCTGATTGCTGCGCCGTTTGGCAGCTTTTGAAACGGCACCGGCTCGAAACAAGGCCATAGGTCTGGTGGTATACGCCCCCTCATGAGAGATCCACTCGAGCCCGGCGAAACACTAGCAGACGCTCGCAGTCGAAAGAAGACGACGGGCGGGCCGAAGCATCCCGGTCGATAATACAACAGGAATCCCATACATGGAGACGCCGAGATCTTCAACAGACTGTATGTACCGTACTGTACGGCCACGCCACTGCGACCCTGCCCGTCGGCTGCACAGCCTCAGCTCCCCGGCTCATCCGCACCCACACAGCAGCATGTCATGCCATCATCGTTGCTCCTGCTCGTTTCTTGCTGTTTACCTCGCTTCATTGCTGCCCAAGCTGGACACTGGCCATCCCATCGTCATGGTGTATACTTGGTCATGAGGTGCCCCAACAGGCGCCGTGTCTCTTGTATCTCCATCCTGGCATCACATGGCACGGCAGGTTCGCAGGCCGCCCGGTGCGCTCAAGGAGCATCCAATCCCAGTCTTACCGTTGTGATCCGCCGCGACTAGTCCTTAGTTTCAGTCAACAACGACCTGTCATCCTGCTGCTGCTCACAATGACAGCACCGCCGCGTATACTCTTCCGGTAAGCTCCAACGGCATGGCTGCGCTCCCCATTTAGAAGACTTCTGGAAAGCCATGCCTATCCAAGCTGCAGAAAGCTGTTGCTACACAAGCCCGGTCCTGGATCCTCGGGCCAGGGACTGTACTGTAGCCTTTGAGCCACCGCCTGCCGTTTCAGGGTTGGTGATGCCACAGCAACTTGATGCCAGACGCGCCTCTCCCGAGCGCCAGTGGAGCCGCTCCAGCTCGCTGCACGCCCATTACCAAGCACAACCATGCCCTCGAATGCTGCCAGTGCCCCAAGCACGCAGTCGCCCCTCGCCTGCGCCTTTACCCTACCTTATCCTCCTCCTCCAAGACAGCGCCACAGGCAGCAGCAGTAGCTCGTAATCTCTGGCGGCGAACCGTGGCTGCGCCTTTGCGGGACAGGATGCGCGTATGCAGCGTCGGGCGCGGTGCGTCCAAAAAGTCTGATGCCATGCAGGCCTTGCCGAAATGGCTCAGCATGCGCGCACCCAGCCGCACTGCAGCCAGAAAAGGTCGTGACCTCAGATCCACCCACACTTATAGAAAGCCTGCCCCACCACCACGAACATCCTCCTTCACCCTTCACCACTCGCCCCTCCCTCCCCCTTCCCATTCGTCAGTCTCTCTGAGACCTCTGAACCACAGGCTTGATAATTATTTCCTTTGTGGAGTTTGCCCAGAGAGCTCTTTGAGATTTTTTGTTTCTTTTCTCTTCCCGCTTGTCCTTTTTTGACATCCCCAACGTCGTCCCGCTCCTAATCGTCGCATCTCGCCATCGCACCACCGTCGCAATGCCGATATCATTACTCCCGGCCTCGGCCGCCGCCTTTGCTCCCCGCTCAGCGCCCACCATTGTCCTCAACTCCAAAGTCGAGCCATGGTTGACTCAGACGCTTAAGCGGATAAATCGCATAAAGCGGCCCCTCAACAGCGTGCCACAACATTACCGCTGTCTGATGGAGACTCTGTCCGGCTCAGGCGCCATTTGGTCCCTCTGTTCCCTCATGCTACCCAAGGCACCCGATTCGGAACTGCAAAAGGACCCCGACCCGTTGGTCGAGGCCATGGTCAACTACCAATTGGTCCACATTGAAGCCTACGTCGTACACGTCGACATGGTTTCACAGCATGAGGTTGCATTCAAACTTACACAGGACACCATCGACGCGCTGGTGGAGTACCACAAGGACATTTACTCGGTCGACGTCGCGGCAAACACCTGGTCTTGGACCGAGAAGGAGGTCCAGTTGAAGAAGCTGCAAGAGGAATTCGTCCAAGCCGTAAACCGCTACGTCTACCGGACCAGCGTGCGCGCTTTGGAGGGCCTGGAAGAGGACGGCGCTGGAGAACTTTTGGATGGCAAAGCCGAAGAAGTGAAGCAAGCAATCAATGGCCTGTTTCTTCCGCTTTTGCCCCCTCCGCCGAGGATCGTCGACGTTGTCCGACCCGCTCCCCTCCTTCCCAGCTCGCATAGAGCCGACGCGTGGTGGCAGGCCAGCCAACATGGACCATCGTTGCAACCACCCCCGGTTGAGCCATGGAGGGTGCTGGCTTCAACGCCGAGCCCAACGACGACGGCGAGCAGCGACAGCCAGACGTCGTTTTGGACAACCATGGCAGGTAGCGACTTTGAATTGCCTCTTCCGGCCCCATCATTCGGCCAGCCAATGTGCACCTCGACGCAGTACTTTAGCCCGCCCACCGCTCCGGCCCCGATCCCTGCGATACCAGCGCTCCCGAGCATGCTGCTCAACCAGTGCGGACCGACCCCTGCGCACACCGGGATGGGAAGCTTTGGATGGGGCTACAACGACTTTGCACCTCAGTATGCTGCCGCTATGTAGCATTATCCTCCAGCAACGTCCTGCTCTGACATCGACAGCTCCCGCAGCTGAGGATTTGGCCAAGTCAAACACCTCGTACTTCGACCATCCAGGCGGACCGGATGATTGCGACAACCCCACACGAATGAGATGCGACAATTGTATGACTGAATGTCTCACGTTACAAACCACGCGAGAGGCATGGGACGGCGTTTCGAAACGACTCAGCGGGACCTTTTCTTTCCTCGGTAGCCTTCTCCTTGATATCCCAAGTTTTGTTTGTTTTCTCTTGTTTGCGACTTGTCCTTTTAGCGAGCGTTCTTTGTTGGGGTTTGGGTTTCGGATCCTCCTCTTTACTGATTTCGACCGGCAGAGCCTGGACCTTTTATTCTCGTCTTTTGCATCTCTGGGAGGTTCGCATGTCCAAGCATTTTAAAGACGGTTAGGCCTCGCGGCCACTTTGGGCGGGTACACTTGGATGTTTTGCCCGTTGTACTTTCTTTTCAAACGTCGTCAAGGAGGTCGTGTCGAGATGGGCTAGCCCCATTCCTCGACGCCGCGGCCTCGTGTCTGCCACTTTGACGGGATCAATTGGGGACGGCGACACGGAAGCATTCTACGCATCTGGCATGTTTGTAATGTTTCTTGCGCGTGGCGGCGAGTTTCGAGGAACACTGGCACGCACTCGACGAGCACGGAGGTTGGACTGCTTGAAGCAGACGACCCGGTTGATGGCCTCTCCGCTTGCGGACAGACTTGAAGCGTCGTGTCGTGGTGCGAGTATTCCTCGGGGTCTCGCTGGACGTGCAGACATAGGGTCATCTCCTATGCCTCAGCACGGTCTGGGGACGCTCTTTGCTAGTCAAGGAGAATTGGATGCTGGAGCGACCACAGTAGTTAAAACGTAATAAAACAAATTGAGGATTTGACGTGGTACACGCCGCCGTCTGTGGTGAAGCTTAAACTAGCGCGAGGTACTGAGTGCCAACAGAGCCTCCTTGACCTGACGCATTGGGCGAAGGTTGGCCTGGTAGTGACCTAACGGCACGGGGAGATAACGTCAGCCACAGCAGACGCAGATGACATCTACTACCACGACCTCTTCACTTGATCCATTTGCCCGGACGAGCGACGACGAGACCCCGCATCGTCGTGAGACGCCAGACATTGCCAAAAGTCTGTCGCGAAACCATCACTGCTGGCCGTTTCAGCCGCAGCCGCAGCCGCAGCCGCGCACCTACGCCCAGTCGTACTTGTCCATCAACCTCAGCGGACGGCATCATCGCCAGCCCATCATCAAAGCGCCTCCCTCCTTTGTCGTCGACAGCGCGCAGCGGCGACTTGCCATACGCCTGGAGCTGGACCTGCACTCGACTCGACCCACTCCGCCCCGGTTGACGGATCCCTTTGTTGCCTCAGTCACGCAATGCAGCCCGTCCCCTCGCGATGCCTCTGACCCTGACCACGGCCTCCGACTTTGATCCTGTACAGCACGCCTCACCCTCGTTTTCCAGCGCCAGCGACAGTGCCAGCCCTGCACCTGCACCTGCACCTGCACCTGCACCTGCACCTGCACCTCCACCGCCGTGAGATGCCGCCGCCAACCTCGCGCGCCAGTCCGCAGCCGACGGTACGTCTGCCTCCCACCGCGCCGCCAGCACCACTGCCTAATGCGGCACCGCTACAGGACGACTCCACCGCCCGCCCCAACACCCCACCTTCGTATCTTTCAGCCTTGCGCCAGCTCGAGTCCCCCGTGTCGCCCCAGGTCATCAACCTGGCCGCGACGCTGACAACCCAGGCCGAAAACGAGGCCGATGCAGACAACGTCAGCTTCCTGCGCCGGCCCATGGACCCGCAGGACGAGTGGCGCCAGCAGAACGCGGCCGCGGAGGACGAGCTCTTTGAGGAAGTGCGCGCGGCCCGCGATCGTCTGAGAGCGCGGACGGTCGAGTTGCACCAACACGAGCAAGACACGCGCGATCGCCAGATGCGCTTGTCGCGTGTCATGGAACGGCTCGAACGCCTGAACCGCCTTCACTTTGCCATGCCCTATAGCGATCGTGTGCCACATCAGAACAACCTCTACGACTGGAGTCCTCCGGCCGAGACGAACAACCAAGATGACTTGCGGGACATGATATCAAACGAGGGCGCTCGGAACGTGCGCGAGCTCAGGAGACACTGGGAGCGGCAGCAGAGGAATGAGGGCTCGAGAACATCGGAATCGAGATGGAGCTCCTCCACTGCCCAGCCCTCCGAGTCGTCACTGAGGTCGACGCAATCGAGAAGACCACCGCGATTCTCTGCGAGATCGAGGGATAACATGCAACGCTACATCACAGACCGCGACACTGCCTTTCGCGGCGCTCAATCTGGCGACCTCGGTCGCATCCAAACAAGCCGTTATGGTTGGCACTCGTCGATAGAGCCGCGTCCTGCCGACCCGTCTGCGCAGGCGTGGACACCACCGGGACCTTCCACGGTGAGGGATAGAGCGTGGGATCGAGACTATCGGCGGGCATTTCTTGAGAATCCCAGCAGCAATCCCCCTCCTTCGTCTCCATGGCTGGAGCAAACCATTAGGTACCTCTCCAAAATACGAACCTCTGAAAGCTACGAGGATAGTCTCTTTCACGCCGTAGATGCTGGTTTCGTTACAAAGGAATTCTTCGGCGACAACCATGAGGATTTCATCTTGGACGTTGGCTCGATACCCCAGCCAGCGGAAACGTCTTGGCTTGCCCCTGGAGCAGTCTTTTCCGGGTCGCAACATGCCACGACAGTCACCTCGAGCTCCACTTCATCCTCGCAAACACCGACGACCACTGCCACAACCCTTTACCGACTCCACAACAACGACACTTCCCCAAGATCGACATCATACGGCGCCGATCCCCTTGGATCACACAGGACCGACGACGCCAGACCTCCGCACACTCAGCACCAGCAAGACCGATGGCCAGTCAAAGTGACGATTCACGCTGTTGACTGGGCCAAAATGACCCTCTCCGCGACCATGGAAGCCTACAACGTCCCTTCACATCCGCCACAGTACCCTGGAAACAACCTCGATGCCGCTATACCTCCTCGCCCTGGGACTCGCACGTCGAGCATCACGACGTACCTCGAAGGCGAGATTCTCGACTTTCAGGCACATACGCTATTGACGGAGAGCTTCAAGAGCAGTCCGGCGACGGACGCTACATACTGGCGAAAACTACCCCCGTTTGCTCACTTGCGCGACAACGACCTGATCCACAGCCTTGTCAGCCACGAATACGTATCCAAGCTCGCCAACGAGTGGATCCTGATGCGGTGGAAGGAGCGCTGCTTCGTCAAGTCAACGGGCGCAGCTCGTCGCCAGCAACAGCAGCAGCAGCAAAATCCTCCTCCCGTCTACTCGTCGACGGCGCGCACCTCGGTCGACGAGGAAATGGCGGAGGATGGCTGCGGCCTCACCATCTCTGGCTTCTACTATGTCTGTTTGCGCCGCAGCGACGGCGCCGTCGAGGGCTTGTACTACGACCCGCAGAGCAGCCCGTATCAGCATCTGAAGCTGTCGCCCGTGGGCGGCGGCAACTTTCCTGTTTGGGGTTTCAGGTGAAGCTGCTGCGAGCGATCTTTCTCTGTTGACGAGTGCTGGAGGGACACTGGACGACAATCGTCGGATTGGCGCGGCACTGCAGCGGCCGTCTTGTCTGTTGTCCAACCGCCGCGTAACCGCACTTGGTCTGGCGTCGTGGATGTAGCGCGTGCGTACGAGCATGTCTTTCCTCGCCGCTTTCTGTCCCCTGCCTCCATCTATCCTCCTCTCCCTCCCGTCGGCAACTCCTCTGCCCTGTCCAGCCCAGCCCAGTCCATCAAGCAAGCAAGAAAGAAAGAAAGATAGTCGCCTGAAGTAACGCCGGTCTGCGCGCGCCCCGATGGCTCGTCGCACCTGCTGCACACTACCGGTACCCTTACCACCTCCTCCTCCGCCTCGCCATCGCTTCTCCCGCCCTACACCTACTCCTACCTCGTTGGAGATTCGCACTGCGGTGCGTCACACACCCGGGAGCTAGACGGCATGGCGGGGCGAGCGCTTTCTTGGGGTGATCTTTTGGAAGAACGAGAGAGAGACTGAGTCTGAGAGCGAGCGCCAGACGGTTGGACGGTTGGCCGATTGGTTGAATGGCGGTGGTGGTGCTAAGAGCGAGAGCAAGCGAGCCAGTGTATCCAAGGATGGTCGGGTCGGGCAGTCTGTCACCCCTGTATGTGGACCTGTACAGACTCATTCTGTGCGTGTGCGCACCGGGGGACGTGTACGTATTGTGTGCATACGTTTCGTGAGAGGTGTGCGTTTCGTGTACCTACATATGTACCTTACCTGCTCCATACAAATACCCCCCACCCTACTACTACTATATGTATTTGTTGGATTATGCTACGCTACGCTACGCTGTTGATCTGTGTATAGCGTACGTGGGTGGGTGCGGGCGTACAGGCGGGCGTGCGGTTTGCTGTCTTTGTATGTATGTAAGGTAGGTATATGCGTATGTAGGCTTTGGGTTTCGGATTGCGTGGATGGGATGAGAGGAGGAGAGGAGGAGTGGGATGGGAAGCTTTGTTAGAGTGGATGGTGGATTGATTGAGCGTGAGTTGAGTAAATGCGTATGTTTGTACGTATGTGTGTATGTAACGTAGTCAAGGGAAATATATCTAGATGTGTAGGTACTATACTATACTATACTATACTGTACATACAAAATATGCAAATGGTCACGTCACGAAGGAGCTGTTGTTTATGAGTTTGTCTTTTGTCTTTTGTACACTGCGTCTTGAGCGATGGATTGGTATGTAGAGTCTGTGTGTATGTATGTATCTATATATGATGAACTTAAGCCAGATATACGTCTTCAGCTACTGACTTGCTGTGCATACTCATGTCCCTCTTGGAAAAAAGAGGCTTTTGCTTCATGATGGGCAAGGGATGGAAGCATGGTGAGTGTGAGAAGACGCGGGGAGTCACTCTGCTATTCCCGCCTCTTGTGCTCTCCCTCAGCAACGCTGGTTCTTTCGTCTTCTCGCTCTTCGTGCCTCTAAATGGCAATGTTGGCGCGCGAGGTAAATGCTTCTAGTTGCCTCTGCTTCTGGAACTGTCTTCAAGAGCCTCTGTTGCAGCCGCAGACGAACAGCACGGTGTAGACAGTAGAGGCGTCGTCGGTGTCCTTTGAAATCAAAAAGGAAGGCAGTTGGATCAGCGAGACTCTTCCCAGTACTCCGTACGCGTGGAATAAGGAAGGCACCACACGGACCGGCGGCCGCACGGCCCTGCTCCACGTGCGGCGATCGCACAGCGACAGGCCGAAAAATTTAAACATCTCAGCCAGCCGTCCGCCAACACTTCTCGACCAACGACCGAAACAACAGCAAAAAAGGATCGTGGGAATTGAGCCCAACGCGGGGCTCGAACCCGCAGCCTTAAGATACCAGGTACTCAAGTGTACTAAGAGTCTTACGCTCTACCGATTGAGCTAGCCAGGCAGCTGGACGGAACTTGTGAGGTTCCTGAGCTGTTGTTGGGGTGGCGGTGGGTATTCGGGTTTATGAATGCGCCGTGTGGTCGTCCCTTTGGTCCCCTTATCTGGTCTCGTCATTTCGAAGGACCGGACTGCAAGATCCAGGGACGGGCGCCTTGTTGTGTGGTGGTGCGGTGGGCCGAAGTGATCGGACCGGGGGCCTTTGGCGGCTCTCAGAGTCTCTCGGGGTGACCGCCAGTGTTCTGCACGACTCTCCTGGCGTCGGCTTCGAGCTCGGGGAACGCGGCGATGATCTTCTTGGCCAGGATGTCTCGAAACTGCGCGTACGCCTCGGCCTTGCCCTTGAGCTTTTGGTTGTTCTTCTGGACGAGTTCGGAAAACTCGCGCGTGTAGATGTCGGGGTTGCGCCCTTTTTCCACGTAGGCGACTATCTCGGGAGGCACCATGAGGGATACGTTTGAGGCCTGGCGCGAGAGTTGGAGGAGGTTCGAGAGGAGCTCGGTGCTGGGAGACGTCAGCGCCGTGGGTTTGGTATGGTGGGTGTTGTGGTCGAGTCGTACATTTCCCGCTTCATCGCATCTTCGGTGTTGGTGCCTTGAAAGTCGTGGACTTGAACGACGAGCTGGTAGAGGTTCTGGATGATGCGCTTCATTTGCACTGCCGATTTGTTAGTCGCGTCGACGCCAATGGGCTAAAAACTCACCATCGACCGGCTCGAGCGCCGACGAAGGATCGGGAGCCATCTTGAATGCGTGGTCTGGGTTCGCAATGACAATACTCTGTAGGGAGTGTTGGTGTTGGGTAAAGCTGGAGCTCAGTCGGCTCACCGCCTGGGAGCTTCGGCCGGTCAACATCGGGCCGACCTCCCATCACGTCGGCCGTCGAGCTCGACGAAGTCCACGATAATGACGACTCGGGACTGGACAGCTCTACAGCCTCCTTCGACCACCCCTTTACGAGCCCATATCCACAAGAGGACCCTCCCGTCCGCAACACCAGTGGATCGTGCGCCATCCAGCAGCAATGCGCCCAAGCCCAGATTGACCTGATGCCATGCAACCGCTCCCGACCAGAACGTCGAGCTCCCCTCAAGGCTCCGTTCCCATCGCCCCGAAGCTCGCTACAGGCGTAGATGCGGGCATTACAGCTCCCAGCGCGCGTCCCGTCACCACCTCTAGATCCGAATCGACCAGAACAACTGCAGATGTCGCTTCGGACAAGGCAACGGCGGCGCTTATTCGTCGCACCCTGTGCGCACACCATGTTTCGTCCAACATCCTTGCGGGTGGAGAAAAGGGCAAGACGTCGCAAAAGCCGCTGGACGAGCTCCTGCCGCCCTTGACGAGCTCAAACGAGGTCGACTTGCAGCTGTACGGCATCATTTCCGTCATCATTAAGGAATTCGTCAACGCCTGGTACGCCAAGATCACCCCAGACCATGTATTTGTGGACGAAGTGATTCAAATCATTGCCCACTGCACGCGAGCCCTCGAGCAGAGGCTGAGGCAGGTGGATCTGGAAGCCTTGATCCTGGACGAGGCGCCCCGGCTGGTCGAGAATCACATTGATGGTAGGTGTCGAGTGCGACGACGACGACGACTATGCGACTGCGGGCTAATCACTCCTTCCAACAGCATACCGGACCTCGTGCCGAATCTCTGAAAGCAACCCTCTGGCCTCGGATTACCGAAACATTTACCACACCTTGACACCGCACCCTGCTCTGGACCCGGTCCCGTCAGAGGCAGATCCAGTCACAATCTTGGAGCAACAAGAGAATGAGGCGGCTTGGCGGCAGCTGTTGGTTCAAGGAGTGCTGGCAGTGCTCTTGCCAACCGAGGATCTGGAGAATGGATGCCTCCGCGCGCTGGTGGTTGAGATATTCTCGGAAATGATTATTGGCAATGGCGTCGGCAACAAGGTTTGCGAGCCGTGGCTCCTGTGGGAGGCCACCGAAAAGATTGCTCAACTCATCCATCCACGCGTGGCAGAAGCAGGAGACCAAGCGCTTGCCAGCGGCTCAGCAAAGACGACGAGTCGTTTGGAGCAATTTGGCCTGCTCACCTCACCACCCGGAGACGCCGTCGAGCCACGCAAGCAAAAGAAATCCCGGGGCCGACCAGTCTGGTCCATTGGCGATCTCAACGCCCTGTTTTGGAACATGTGCCAGTATACTTTTTTGGCTTTTACGGCGTTGCGCGCCATCATCACGGCTCTTACACGATCGCCCTCGCTCCCTGACAGATCTGTGGGTGGTGTGCACATGTCATCCCCCATGGACGCTAGCCGCCAGTCGTTGTGGAGCAATAATGCCGCGCCGTCCGCGACAGTGGACGAGCCATGGCCGGTACTCAGCATGAGCGCGTGGACGTGCGCCGCTCAGCTGCTCGAATTCAAGGCTCGGATGCCATGGCTCGCTGGCCTTGTATCGCTACTTCATTGGGGTGCAGTCAGCGGTCCGGGACAGGTGGGTGGTACAAACAACCCATTGGACAAGTAAGTCGGACTGTTTCTTTTCTGTCGCACTCCCCATCGTATTCGTTCGACTCTTTCAGCCCACGTCGCCGTTCCCTGTCTAGCTCCGCATGCTCTGGTGGTCACTTGACTTGGCTGGCAATCCATGTCGGCCTATCGAAGACTGCAGCCCCGGCCCGCGGTTTCATACCCTCATCGTCATGCATCTGGCCCCGGCCGCCCCAGGGCGAATCGACGAGTCGAGGGCAAAGAAATGCCGACGACGCAAAAGACTCTACTCGTCCAAGAACGAACCTCTCTCCGTCGTCTCTGGCTCCCGGCGCGCTAGGCCCGCAGCTCGCATGCTACAGCTCAACAATACGGACCCGCCGTCAATCCTGGAATTGCAACCTGCACCATTTTCTCTCACCTGGAAAGGCGTGCCGTATGCATCCGGCTGATCTGCCTTCCGCCCACTGGCATGCTCGGGACCGGCCGCTCTTCGCAAGGGGTTGCGGCCAGGAAGCCCTTTTTAACGCGAAGCCTGCGAGACTCGTCTGGCATTGGACGCCGCTTACGCCTGGGACCGCAACCGCAATTAAGATGCGCACCAATTCGAGCCCCTCATGCGACCATGAGAGTGACATCAGCCCATCTCCTCACTTTGGACAAGAATTTCGCTGGGCATCGCGGCGGGGAGTCGGCGACCAGTGTCCGATGCCTGTCTCATGTCAACCATGGACCTGCCAATTGCGCTTTATGCCATCTCGATCTCACCACCGCCGCGACCTTAATTCTTGAGTGCTATACGGCTCGTATGCATCCGGCCGGTAAAATGAGTTTCCTATTCGGCGCCGGACCTTTTGCCTTGGCGGACATTTGCTCCTCGGACTGGCGATCCTTTCAATTCGCTTACCCATTGGTTTCGCCGCGTCCCCATCATCCCCTGAGGACCATCGATTCCAGACGCGGTCCTATCAAGGTCGCAACGTCACCGACACGGCCACAATGCAATTCAAGTCGTCGGGAATCTCCCGCCCACGATACCAAAGCGGACTAGTCCGGCGAGCATCCAATAGCGTTATCCCGGTTCTCGTTTCCCAGGCCCTCGCATATGGATGCGAATCCGTCAATGACTCCAATTTTACCAAAATTTCCCAGAAACCCCGTCTTCGCTTCTGCACATCCCCTCTGCCCACCCATGCAACATGATGCCCTTTTTTATTTTCCTTCTCTCAGACGACTGCGGGAATCGCGTCAATGATGTCGACCACAACCAGATGAGTAAAGTTGACTAACGACCAATGATCTTTTTTCTTGTGCACAGACTGCTTTCCCACCACCTTCGCTCGCACCTGCTCAACCCAGCGCTGCTGCCGCCCCTGCTGCGCACGTTGCGCGCTGCCCTTTTCCCCAACAACGCCCCGGCTCCGGCACGCGTGGCGCCTTCGCCCGAGGAGGAGCTCGCCATCAAACGCAGGGCTGCGCAGGCCGTGGTGGCGGCGACGCCGGCGGCGGTGAGGCCTCGCTTGTTCGGCAGGGCCAGGGTCAGTGCCAGACCAACGTCGTCTCTGGGCGGCTCGTCTTCCCCTGCTAGTACTCATGCTGCGGCGCCGCCTTCGCCTGCCACCGCGACGACTGCTGATGCGTCGCCGCCGTCGCCTATTCCCTCCGCAAGCGAGGAGCGTGGAAGCGGTGGTAGCGACGAGCCCGAGTCGGACGACGCGGTCCAGAGAAGGCAGGTCGAGCGGCTGCTGGATGTGCTGGGCGACCCGTACTTGAACAAGCACCTGGTGTTTGGGCTGATTGAGCTCATCGTCGTGCGTTTGCTGCCCGAGCTCGGGGAGAAGGGCGTCGACGCGTTGATGGAGGAGCGGCTGGGGTATAGCCTCTAGGTGGGTACCGAGAGGCGTGGTCTTTGTTGTTGCGGCTCGTTGGCGGTGGCGTGGACGGTGGCATCCTTGAGTAGTCTGGTAACTGGTTGGCCTTTTTTCTTTTCTTGCTCATGGATGATGGCTTGGGGCGCGGTATGGCATGGCATGGCATATTAGAATGGCATTGCGCGGCGTAGCAGCATGGCGCGGACAGTGGCAAGGCAATGGGATGTTTGGCATTGCGATGGACACTCTTGCGGTGTCTAATGTACACGACAGCATGGATGTGTAAGAAATACACGCAGAGGGAGGAGTTAATGAGAGAATCGAATGTCCTTCGTTCGCGAAAGCTATTCTGGACTGATGAAGTAAGTACAGCTCAAGCTCGTGTCTAGCAATGACTTCCACGTCTTCTTGCATCACTTGCTATCTTTAAACTGTAAGGTACCTAGCATATAGAGAGCAGTGAAGAGGAGCACACCTAGATGACCACATGCGGTATCACCAGCTAAGTGTGGAACATAGAAGTCTCATTCTCCCACTACTCTTCCCTATCTGCTACCAACCTACCCTGTAGTCCCTCTCACTCATTCATTCATCCATCCATCCATCCATCCGCTCAGCACGCGCTCTCTCTGCATGCCCGACAGTCTGCCGTTCTTCTCTGCCTCTCCTCTCTCCTTATTCTACATGCGTGTGCCCGCAACCCGGCATCAGGTCTGTTTGTTTCTGTCTGACCGTCTCTTGCTCCGGCCGTCTCGGCAACCGTCTGCCGTCCGCCGTCCGTCGTCGTCGTTTGCCTTTTGGCATTTGGCATTTGCCCGCCTGTCAGCTGTCCGCTTCCCACCCGCTCACCAACCCAAATAGCCGCAGCATCTCGTCCTCACCGACTCCTCGCGTCCCACATATCAGAAGACACTCACCCAGTAGATTGGCTGGCAGGCTGGCAGGCAGGCAGGCTGGCAGGCAGGTAAGCGAGCATGCGGCGGCAGCTGTTGGGGCTGGGGCTGGACCAGAACAGCGACCCGCTAGCGAATGATGGGGCAAAAGACACGGCTGGCGGGCGCCGAAGTGGGCAGCGGAGAAGTACACCCAGTACATAGTGGAGTCACTACTGCTATTTTGTCAGTCGTCAGTCGTCGAACCGGCCGACTGGGTGGGTGAGTTGCGCCGACTGCCGCCGCCGCTCGGCGATCGTCATTATGCCGCCAGTCATCCAGCCATCCAGATTGAATCGCCTGCCTGCCTGCCTGTCTGTCTGCCGCTCGCTCTCTCGCTGGCTTTTTCTTCTCCTCTTCTCTTGGCTTGCATCGCTGCTGCTCTGTCCTGCTCTTTCCTAGGTAGTCCGCCGCTGTCGTGCTCGTCACTGTTTTCTGCCATGGAAAAGACTTGACTAGCGGCTGGAGAAGCATGATGGGGAAGAAGAAGAACAAGAAGAAGAGGAGAAAAACAGGCTAGTCATGCGGCAGCCAGCCAGCGGTGTCAGTGCGGCGGCGGTCTGTTCGTTCAGGTCCGTTCGTTCGTCAAGTACCCGTCCGTCCGCACGTCCGTCCGTTCGTTCGTTGGTGCCCGCGCTCCCGCTCCCGCTCCCAGCACGTCAGGTTCGTGTACAGATACTAATACAGCATGCGATGTACATACATACACATGATGGGGAGCGAACGGACGTTGGAGCCTGGTTCTTGGGGCCGGTCGGCCGGCTGTCTGGCCGCCTGGAGAGGCACGTGGGCCGTTTGCTCCGCTGCACGCATCAGCGTCATCTGTTAATGTTCTGGGTCCGCTGATGAGAGGATTTTTCGTCTTTTTTTCGGTCTTGTTGGTGGTGTGGGATGTGCCGCAGCATTTTCTTGCTGGCCGGTTGGAATCGATCCACGACCGGCACAGGCGAATGATTGGCCTTGTGGGGTGCGTGAGGTTAGATCTGGGGAGGTTTGTTGGTTTGTTTGTCTGTCTGCGATGGCTGGGACCACCACCACCACCACCACCACCACCCACTGCGTTGCGTGTATCATCGCCTCGCATCGCCATCGCATCACACTTTCCGTCTCCTCCTCTTTTCGTCGTCAACATCGTTGCTCAAATCCTTCATCTCACGGCAGCACCTCCACCGTCCAACATCAGCATATCAGCTTGCCGCTGCTGGCTGGCATCGTCCGGGCTTCACTTCACCACTTGCCTCGTTCCGTCCTCATTGTCTGTCTGTCTGGCTGGGAAGCGCATCGCAATCATCGTCGAGTATACATATACAAGTGCAAAAGATGGATGAGCTGGGAGAGCCGCGCGCGGGCGGTGCCAGGTCCGCCGCCTCGGCCCCGTCACGAGGCCCCCGCCGCTCAGCACCTCAGTCGGGTATGGATGTGGAGCGCAACGGCGGAGTGCAGCACGGGCGGTGTAGGCGTCCGTGGCAGGCCGGGGAGGGGAGCAACCGCGGGTCGGGGGCTGCGCTGAGCTGAGCTGCGGTGGGTTGGGCTGGACTCTTCTTCTACTCCTGCTCCTGGGCCTCCGTGCGTACGTGCGCGTGCGCGTGCGCGGTATGTTGATGGTACCTACGTACGTCGTTACAGGGCTTGCTTGCTTCTTGAGACGGTCGCTTGCGGCTATTGACGGAGAGAGTGTTGTTGGTGGATTGAGTGATGGACGCGGAATATGGGTGTGTAGGAAAGAAGAGGAAAGACGGTCCTGGTATAGATTCAATCCGCTTCAATCCGCTTCAAATCAATTTAATTCGATGCAGCAAACAGACGCACATCCAAAAACAAGTGCATATAAAATCAGCACAGTCGAATCACGAAGCGAGACCGACATGTTGAAAGCAGAACAAGGCAAACAAAGCCATCCATCCAGCAACTATTTACCCATCTTTCGACTCGTCAGGTCCGTACATGTACATACAGCACAGCACGTACCCAAACCGCGAAACCATCTCATCTGCTCGTGCGGTATTGGCACACGTTCCCAGGAAGCTGAGTTAGGTTGGTCCCTAGATCTACCTTGCCCCAGGTCTGAGTCTGAGTCTGTAGTCATGCATATATGATGTACGCAGGAGAGCGAGCAGGCGGCAGGCGACGACGTTGGTTGGTACGCGGCAAGGGCAGAAGCGCCGGCGGATGCGACGCCGATGCGGATGCGGTTCTGTACATACAGTGCTGCTACCGCTGCCGCTGCCGCCCACTCGCATGATATGGCGTGGCGTGGCGTGGCTTGGGACGGCATGGCATGGCAGGGCGTCACATTTCATCCATCTGTGGATGAGGCTCAAGCAAGGGAGGAGGAGGGAAGATGTAGGAGGAGAGGGAAAACAGATCCTAGCAAGCCAGCGAGCAAAGCAAAGCAAAGGGGAGGGGAGGGAAGGGAAGGGAAGGAAGGGAAGCGAGGAGACGAGATGAGACAATACAAGCCAGGATGGACTGGACGGGTGTGTGCGTGTGTTCCAACGCCAGCCATGTGTTTGTATGTCTGTAGTCAGTCGCGGTCCGATGCCATGCTCTAGACACAGACAGCCAGACAGACAGACATCTAGCCAGAGAGAGAGAGAGGGCTGGCCAGCCACATGTCGGTATGTAGTAGTAGAGGCTGATAGATGTATGTATGTACATATGATGAGCGCGGCGCGCTCTCGAACCATCGCCATCACCATCGCCAGAGCCAGACACACAGACAGACGAGCGTGCGTGCATTTGGGTAACTCGTCCCTTCCGTCCGGCCAGCCAGCTGGGCAGCTGCCCGTGCCTGTCGCACAGCACAGTGCGCATCCCAAGGTACATACATACATACATACTCCACGTGAGGCTTGCGTGAAGTGGTACATGTAGGTATGTGGTACGACCCGTGGCGTCCTCCCATCCCATCATCATGCCTGAGGGGTTTTTGTCTACCTGACTGCCAGCCTGTGCTGCATCCTGCCTTGTCTAGACTGTGTGGACCACCGCCGCCGCCGCACGCCCGCCAGCCAGCCAGAAACCTTGCTTCGTTGGCTGCTGTTTGATTGGTAGGTTGTTCGTTCCCTGGCTCGCTGCGCTCGCTTCCGCCGGGCTGGCCTGCCTTCCCCAGGCTGGCGGCAGATAGATGCGCTTGGGAGACCGTCTCTGCGGCCGCCCGAGACAGGCCTGGCTGCCCACGTCCTTATGCAGCTGCCTGCCGTAAGGCGCGGCCACCGCGACCGACCAAGTAAGGGAGAGAGAGAGAGAGAGATAAAAAAAAGGTCTGTTGTCGTTTGTTGTCATTGCGACTCAGCAAGCACCACCGAAAAGCAAAAACACCGCGGGGGGAGAAAAAACCAGTCAGATGAGAGGCGTAGCGTAGCGTAGAACCAAGCCGAAACATATGCAAATTCGCCCACTGCAACTGTGGTCGTAGCGTAGATAGTGTAGGTAAGGTACGGTAAAAAGGCAGGTACGGATAGTTTCCCAAAATCCCAAAACATCCCCGCGTGAGCGGATCGACTTCTTGCTGTAGTTTTTTCTTTTGGGGGAGAGGGGGGAGGGAGCTAGTTTCAACGACGTCGCAATCCACTGCCTTTTCCCTCACGTACAACCCCCTGATAAAAACATGAGACAATGAAGGGTTTTCAAGAAAGGAAGAAGAAGGAAGGAAGAAAAAAAAATAAAAGAAAAAGGGAAAAGGAAAGCTACAGAGGTATCACAATTACATGGTAGGTACCCCGCTTGCTGCCACAGCCGGTGCTGCTGCTGCCAGCGCTGCTGCATGGCCCCCTTTCGAAACCGAGATGCCCAGCTCATCCCAACCAACCCAAACAGATCCAGACAGACAGACCAGACCCGACAACGCAACGCAACAACAACAACAAGTCCCGAGAAAAAACTACCGACCCAATGAATGTGCAGTGAAAGGGAAAGGAAGACGAAAGAAAGGGGAAAAAAGAAAGGGAAATAAGGTACCCGCAAAAGACGACTCTCCAAAACTGACTCTGCCAAAACCTGTTGCCCCGTATATGCCCTTGGACCGTGACCAGCCAGCCGGATGAAGCGACGCCGCCAAGCACCACAGTGGGAGTGAGAAGTGAGATGAAGGATTCTGCCCATCGGAACCGCCGCAATGACGATGATGATGAATGAAACGAAAAGGGAAAAAAGCAAAAAATGGGCGAGGCAGCCTCCGAACAACAGCAACGAGGACACACAAAGCTCAAGTCTTGCGAACGAGCTCCTGCTCCGGGATGCGGTGCAAGCCGCCCGGCAGGTTCTCGCCCCCTACCACCACCATGCTGCTTCCGTTATTGCGCTGCTGCTGCTGCAGCCGCAGCTTCTCCATCAGCTTGCCAATGGTGACGTACTCCTGCGGCTCGACGAAGCCGCTGGGCTGGTGCTGGAAGAAGCTCATGACGAGTTCGAGAGCCTTCCTTGCGTCCTCCTGCGACGGCGACGACGAGGGGCCGCCGGTGCCGTTGTTGCTGCCGGGACTGACCGGTGAAATTTGCTGGGTCGAGGTTACAGGGGTCAGTGCCGGAAGCGGCGGCGGCTGCATCGACGTCGTCTGCGGTTGTAACAGCGTGCTTGGCTGCTGCTGCTGCTGCTGCTGATGCTGCATCATCTCTTCAACTCCTCCCATCGACGGATCCGCTATGGGCGACTCCAGTGTCGTCGACGTGACGTAGCGGGGAGTTTCGGCTTCAGAGGACGACGGTGGAGACCCGTACGGATCTATCCCAAGCGCCGGGAAGCTTTGACTTCTTTGCGTCACACTGCGCGGCTGCTGCGACGGCATGAAGGGGCTGGGCCCGCACACGGAATCGGGCGTGAAGAAGGGCGACGTCGGGCTCGTGGGTCCCGCCGAAAAGGTCGAGCCGGCCGCATCGGTAAAGACGCTCGACAACGACGTGTTGCTCTGCGAATGGGGAAATGGGCGGTTCGGTTGGTCTCTGTAACTGTCGGGGCTTTCCGTCTTGACGAGAATCTCCTCGCTCTTGAGGGAACTCGAGGTCAAGGGTGAAGGCGACGATATTCCCCGCGGGGAACAGGGTGACATTTCGTTGGGAGTATGTGCGCTTGACGGTGGATTCGACGGTTCCGAGTCATCGGCAATGGACCGCTTTCTCGACTTGGCCCCCATCAAGCTGTTCTTTTGCTTAAACTTTGCCAGCCAGGTGTTGGTATTGGCTTGGATGTGGCTTTCGGAACTGCCAACCGAGGCGGCGAAGAACTGGGCCTTTTCCTTGATCATGTCGTCTGTCAGAGGCAGTCCCTGCCGCTGGTGGTTTTTGGCCCAATTTGCCAGTGCTCTCTCGACGTCTGGAAACTTGCTCTTGGACCTCTTGATGGGAGAACGGCTCCCGTCATCCTGATACAAGTATTTTTCCTTTTGTCTCAGAACCTTGGATACGGTGCTAGAGAAAGTCAGCACGTCTCGCCATGTCCAATAAGCATGCGAGTAGGTACCTGCGCTCAACGCCAAACATGGCTGGTGGTCCACGTTAGCAATGACCATGGAAGGGGGCTGACTAGACTAACCTCCAATCTCCGTCTGCTTCACAGTGGGATGCTCCTCGTGATATAGACACATGCGCCGGCGATCGTTGTCCGTGAGCGTCTTCCTGGGTGTTGAAGACGTCCGAGTTGAAGTGGCCGAAACCGGGGCAGGGGTCGCCTGTACTGGTGCTGGCGCAGGAGCAGAATAGACTTGGTGAGGCGCGTAGCTCGTCTGAGCCGTCAACATGCTCGGCCACTGAGGCATGATGAGCGGCTGGAGGTGTTGGTGGGTCGGCCTTGGTGGTTGCATTGCCTGATGCTGGGAGAAGATGGGCTCCATGGGCGGCGGGTTAAAGGCAAAGGCGTTGTGTTCTTGGACGGGGGAGTGGTGGTGGGCGACGGGCGAGTCGGACCAAGGTGGTGCCGTGTCATAGTAAAAGGTGGACTCGTCCGGGTGGTGTTGCTCGTGCTTGATGCCTATGTGGCTCATGGCGATCAGAAAGCGAATGGGCGAACCGTGCGGTTGGAATTTTGGCCAAAGGTCAGACTTCTTGTAGCCGAGAGAGTGGTGTTCCTGAGATCAGAAAGGGAAGGGTGCATGCATGCACGGGGAGGTCATGAAGCGAAACACAGTAGTGGTACCACGGCGCAAGCGAGTGGGCAGAGGAGCAGAGACAAGAATGAGACAGGACAGGACGGGGGGGGGGCGTTGGTGGGACGCAAAGATCGGGGGAGGAGATCGGGACAGGACAGGACTTGTGTGTGGAGAGAGACGAATAACACAAGAAATTGTAGGGACCAGGTAGAGAGCCCTGAGAGTAGCATACGGTGCGGTGCGGTGCGGTGCGGTGCGGTGCGGTGCGATGCGGGTGCAGAAGCGGGAGCAGATAGCAAGCAGTGCCCCCCTGTATGTCTGTTTCGTGGACATGGCCGTCTAGATGTTTAGAAGAGGGAAAGGCGGGCTGTCGCTCTCTGGGGCGGCCAGTGGGAAGCCAAGGCGGAGACGTTGGATGCTGAGAGGGCAGTCAAGTCGGGTAGCTGCTGGGAATCGAAGATCGTGGTGTGGGTGGTGGAGGTGGTCCTAGGATCAGCTATCGGCCGTGCGCGGGCAACGGAATCGGGGCCTGGGTGCCTGGGTGCCTGGGTGCCTGGGTGCCTGGGTGCCTGCCTCCCTGGTCGTTCTGCGCCCCCTTGTTCCCATGCCCTCCACTCCCTCACCACAACCTCCTCCAGTCTGCCTCCATGCCTCTGTTCTGCGCCCACTCCCACAAGGGCCAAAGAAACAAGAAATTTGTCCGCCGCCCGCTGAGCCCTCGCCCGTGCCCTCGCCCTTGCCCTCACCCTCCTCACCTCCGCAAATCACCGCCGCCAACAACAATCCGCCTCCAACACCTCGTATCACACTCCCCGTCGTCAACGCCATGCAAACGAAAAAATGTTCCTACAAACCTGTGAGCTCCAACCGTGCATTGCCTAGACGCCTCCATACCCTGTCCCATCCTGTCCTGGACCTGGACTCGAATCCCTCCGCGGCCTCTTCTCCTCGCGACCCCCTCCGGCCGCTCGGGCGCCGAGCTGCTGTCGATCACCTCAGTCCAATAGAGATGCATATCCACACGACTCCATCCACTTTCCAAACTCCGTGCTGCGCTTTTCTTTCCTGGCCAAGCCAACCAGCCAGCCAGCCAGCCAGCCAGCCAGCCAGCCAGCGCGTTCCGCATGCGGACCTCCCACCCCACCAATCAGTACTGCTTTTTGATATGCTCCGAAAATTGCTCCACGCCACACCCGGGGCGCGCCCTCCCCCAAACGGATTGCCGCCCGCTGATCACCGTTTGACGATGGTTACTGCGTGTGACGTAAGCATCTTGCTTTTGCCGCCAGCTCGTCTCCAACATGGCCACTTACCAACATCTTCGTCTGCCAGCTCGTGCGACAGTCCAACGCGCTGGGGCTGGTGTTTGACAGACTTGCCATACACAATCGCATGCTTGAATTGTTCCGTAATCGTCTTGTGGATTTGGTTGCACTGTGCAGGGTCCGGTCAGCACGGCTCGCGGCGCGGGAGTCGATCAAACGGCTTACAAAGTCCTCAATCGTGCATGCGTTGGACCTGAGCACGACGGGAGCCGAGTAGTCGGGCATGCGGCCCTTGGGCTTGGTGTACACTCGCCGGAGATTGAGCTTATCCCACATTTGCTCCAGCAGCTCGTCGACGTTCCAGCCGTGTTCCGAACTGATGGGGCAGGCGCTGGGAATCCGGTACAGCAGATCCAGCTCCTCAATCGTAATGGCGTCAATCTTGTTCAGCGCGTAAATGGCCGGAATGTACGCCCTGCTCTTTGCTTCCAGCACGTCGATGAGATCGTCAATGGTAGCGTCGCAGCGAATGGCAATATCGGCCGACGCAATCTTGTATTCTTTCATAACGGCTTTGATTTCCTGTTTTGGCAGCGCTCAGCGGCAGATCCAGACTCTTTGCCATGTGGCCAACTTACGTCGTGGTCAATGTTGGACAGCGGCACCGTGTTGGTGATGTTGATGCCTCCCTGGTCCTTCTTCTTGAAGACGATGTTGGGGGGCTCCTTGTTGATGCGGATGCCAAAGCCCTCGAGCTCCGTCTCGATGACGCGCTTGTCGGTGAGCGGCTTGTTGACGTCGAGGACGATGCAGATGAGATGGCAGGTTTTTGCGACGGCAATGACCTGTCGTCCTCTACCCTTGCCGTCCTTGGCTCCCTGGATGATACCGGGCAAGTCGAGGATTTGGAGCTTAGCGCCATTGTAAATGATTTGACCGGGCACCGTGGTAAGCTGGATCGTGCGTTAGTCGTCGGTTCGTCGACGAGAGCAATTTACCAACAGTTGTAAACTCGTATGCGGCAGCTGCGGGTATCGTTAGCCAAGAGATCAAAAATGGAACGCAGTGGCAGACCTTCTGAATGTTGGCCAGTTAATCTGCTCATCAACGTAGATTTTCCCACCGAGGGGAAACCGATAAAGCCTCTGCCGTGGACATCAGCGTTTTCCGGTCGACTCTTTGCCAGGCGCAAACCCACATGCTAGCCACACCGGTCCTCGCGACATCGAATCCGACTGACAGCGGTGTGAGTAAAATGACCCGTGCGAACCAAGAGTCCCGTCCTTACCACCGGCGCCGCCTCCTCCTCCGGAAGGGGTCAGCAGTTCCTTCTTGAGCTTCGAGAGCTTTGCCTTGAGTTGTCCTACACACCCGTCAGACGTGCATATCAATCGCGTTGCGCCGCGGCGGCTGCCATACCCAAGTGAAACGACGTGGCCTTGTTTTTTTGAGTCCGAGCCATCTGATTGGAAGGTCAGCGGTTCACTCGCCATGGACGGTGGGATTGACGTGGACGGACTTCGGACTCGATCTCCTTGATCTGTTCAAGAGGGTGTTAGCAACGGCGCATTCGAGTGGGTGGTGACGGCGTGGGCTTGCCTTGTCTACAGTGGTCGCCATGGCTGCTGGATGTCTGGGAGGGCTCTGTCGCAAGGGTAGGGTCTGGTGTTGAGAGAGACGGCGGAGAAGGAATATTGCACTGATCTGTTCTGCGCAGGATGACGTGGGTGCCAATCAGAAGATTTGGCGGGGAGCTGTGGTCGCTGGTCGGCGATCTTGGCGGCGGACTCGGTTCGAAAAGGCTCCAATTGGTCACCGCCACTACTGCCGGGTCACCCGGCGACTCGAGGAGGTCCTGCTTCGGACCAGCCAGCCAGTACAAGACACCTACTCTGCCTGAGTTTGCACCATCGCCTCGCATCGCATGCTTCACCCTTCCGCCTGTCCTTCTCGACTACATACGTAACTTGTGCCGGCGTAGAGCACGCAATCGACTGCAGCGTTTGCTCATCGCGCTCGTCCGCATACGACCAGGACGCGTGCGCGTTTGCTTCACTAGCAGGTCCCTGAGACACGTCTTGGTTTGCTCCTCCAGCTCCCCGACGGTAGCCGGAGGCATACTGTATACATCCATCTCGCGCCTTAAAACGCCCTCGGATCCTCCCTCTCTCTCTGTCACTCTCCAACTTCACCATTCTTACTCCCTATCGACATGACTGCTTTGGACGACGGCATTGTCCAGCCCCCTGCCTCCAAGTCGCAAGACCTGGACGCCTTCCACGCCCTCGTCCAAGACCTCAGCAACTTCCTTGGGCCGTCGTCGGGCATTGACTCGGATGACGTCGATCCGCAAGAGCTGGAAAATCTCATGCAAAACTATGTATCCAACCCCCTTGAATGGCAGCAGTACGCCCTTGGCGACGCCAGTCGAAACTACACGCGCAACTTGGTAGACAAAGGCAATGGCAAATCCAACCTGTATGATCTTGCCTCCACGTGAATCAGTGCCGCTTCGCCAGCCAGACTAATGGCCCTGCAGGCTGATACTAGTGTGGACTCCCGGCAAAGGTTCACCAATCCACGAGTCAGTATCTAGCCTGCCCGTTCTTGATGCCCTCAGTCGTTAACGTGGCCCACCAGTCACGCCAACGCTCATTGCGTCATGAAAGTCTTGAAAGGACGTCTGAAGGAGACTCTTTACTCTTGGCCGGATCGCCAACTCTCCGAGCAGGGGAAGCCCGCGCCTCCCGAGATCAAAAAGGAAACGGTCTATCACGAGAACGGCGTGACATACATGTCTGATCAGCTCGGCTTGCACCGCATCTCCAACCCTGACCCGGACAACTACGCCGTGTCCCTCCACCGTAAGTCCTGTCGGTTCTAGATTATCACCGGTCGATGATGCTGAATGACTACGTCAGTCTACACGCCACCAAACGCGGAGCATTTTGGATGCCAGATCTTTGACGAAAAGACGGGAAGAGCCAGCCACGTTTCCCAAAGCAACTTCTTCTCCGTCGTCGGTCACAAACTTTAAACTCAATCTCTTTGTCAGGCCTTGGAGCGAGGACAAGGGCGTTTGGAACTGGGCTGGCGTTCGGGTTTGAGGGTTTGAGGTCCGAGACGGACGGACGACGATGTTGGTCTGGGTTGTCCAATTATTTCCTCTCGATTGCATGTCCTGTTGGTCTTTCGTATCGCTTCAAACCGCAAGCCTCGCGACTTGCACCTCGTAGCAGGACATTAAGCTTTTCACCACCTCCCGTTCTGTCCAATCACACGGCTTGCACTGCCTGGTCAAACAGCACCCCAACACCTCGATCGTTGGTCGTTGGTAGCCGTCCTTGTCCCTTGACCTCGTTAGCACGACGGATCTTTGATCATCTCGGGCCGCTCCAGCAACTTTGATACCCTTGTATGAATCAGTTCTAGCCATGAACGCGGTCTTGTGCGAACCGCTCTGCGTCACGGGCCCGCTCCGGCACGGCTGACGAGCCTGGTCGTCCTGTGTCGGAGTATCCCTCTCCGACGACATTGGCGCTGCATCAACTCTTTCCATTGCCACGCGAATGGTGGTTGGTACCTTGTACGGACCGCTCTCGACTGTGGTATGACCATGGACCCGTTTACCAAGGATATCTGCGGTATGCTGCGGATGAAGACAACGGCGCGCTTAATCAAAGCTCGTCTCGAGAGACTGAAGTCGTCCGTAGAACAGGTTCGACCTCGGATGTAAACAGTCGTCCTCATCGATTTAGAAACAGTTCTCTCCTCATGCCTGCCGATTCACGCTCCAATGGAGCATTGCAACCGCGGTCCTTGTTAGATCTCCACCTTTGCGTCCATGGCACCAGCCACCTTGGTGTCCAGTCCGTTTCCCCGCGACCCAAACTCGTTGCCCTTTGTTTTGTTTCGAATGCCGCGTGGAACTATTTTGACCAGAAGACCTGGGTCCGGAAGCATCGACGACGTTGCTTGGAGTAGTTGATGTCGAGTGCTGAGTAAACTGACAGACAGGGAGAAGGGGTCGGCGTGGACGCTGAGTAAAGATGTGGTCGTCAGCCTGGTCAGCCTGGTAATGGTTGGATGTTTCAACGTTTCGAGGGCTTTGACAAGGCCTCACGGTGACAGTAGTACAACGACATTGTCCAGCCATTTATTGCGCCAGTCGAGCTCGCGTGATGAGCTGATGACTGCAAGTAACCCTTGGCGGCATCCGTTGAGGCTATGTCTTAGCTCCCAGACGGGCCCGGAGCTCCACATGGACCCGACGGTAGCTTATATACGAGGCTGAAATTCCTGCACCTGAAGAATTGGTGCTCGCAGTCCTGACCGTGCGGATTTTGGGTGGTGCCCTGCCGAGGACAGCATGTCTGGTACCTGGTGGGCGAGCAAACCAAGGGCTCCGCGCCAAGGCAATGCCTCTCTCGGCCTCGCAGCGGCTGAAGCACCGGCCCACGCTGTTTGCAACTCGACCATCTGGACCACCCACTGACGCAACCGCAAGACATGACGAGGCTCGCAGCAGCAGCCCGGCCATCATCAACTCCACGCTCTCCCAAATGCAACTGGCGCTGTCGCTGCCCGTAGCGCACCTCCAATTCTCGGCGCCCTCGCCCGCCCTGCTCCACGTCGTCTTTGTCGTCCTCTCCGTCTTCTCGGCCCTCTGCAGTTCGCCCGACCACTCGCTCCTGGCCACGTCCGTCTCGTGGGGCCTGCTATGGATCTTCAGTAGTCTGCGAATTGGCCTCTGGCACGGGAGGGACAATGTGCTCCGGAGGAGGTTCAGCTGGACCGCGGGCGCGTTGCTCGCCCTGGCGCAGGTCTGCGAACAGGCCGCGAATGACGAGGAGGGTTTCTGGTGGACAAAGGTACCGATGGCGAGGATTCTTGGAGCATCTCTTGATTGACACGGAGTCGCAGTCTTTGCTACCTGCTACGCTGTACACAATCCGGGCGTCGGACGTCATCGCCTGCACATTTCCCTTTGCAAACCTCGACGACCCCTCGAATCCTCAGGGCTCGCGTGCTCTACTTCCTCATGGCTTCGTCGCCCTCCTCACCATCTCGGCCGCCGTTGCGCTGAGTGCCGTGCCCATCCTCCCTCAAGTCACGGCCCTCGGTCTGTGCAGCGTCGTGCTCACGAGCTTCGCCCTGCTTTTGCTCGAGCACGCCATCACCACCATTAGAGATCCCAAGGCGAGCTTGAGCAATGGCGTGTCGCCCGTGTTGCCAGTGCGCCCACGTTCGGGCAGCATTGTGCGTTCAGACGCGTGGCTAGTCACGATGCGCGAAGCAGCATCGATAGTTTCCGTCGCGTGCTTTGTCCTCTCCTTTTGCTTTGAAAAAAGTTATAGGATGCACACAGTGGCGCACAATGGCGAAGCCGAGACAGTGCTGCAGATGTGGGAGAGCGCGGCGCGGGCCTTTGCATTTCAGCAGGCCGTCAGAATGGCTCTGACGGGTGCCGTTGCTAACCTGGTTCTGTTCCTCATGGTGAGTCCCACCCTTGCTGTCTATCTCGTGCACTGTTGGCCTGGGTATCCCGTTCTTATCGTCCAAGTCGCGCTTTCGCCCTTGCCGAAGACCCCTGATGCATCCCTCGTTTGTGTTTCTTCATTCCCCAGTTGGCATAGTTACCGCTCCGGCGACGCACTACGTTCCCGTGGCCGTCTTGCTCCACCAGTCTTCCCTGTACTGATGCCAGCACTTGACAGATCCGTCAGGCAGGCGCCTTTGATACTGTCTGCTCGTCGCTCGCAGGCCTCTTGTTTGCCCACGCTTATGCCTTTCCCTCGTTGCAAGCTTTCTGGTTTGCCCTGCTCTACGGGGCGGGAGCGCTGTCGCTAAACTACCACGCGCCTGGTCGAGACAGCAAGATGTTGGCCCGGCACTTTCTCACAATCGTCGCAGCCATCTCCTTTGGTTTCATCCTCTTCAGCTACCTCCGCCAGCTGACGACCTTTTCGCAACCTACGCCTCCCGAAGTCCACGGCTCCATCCACCTCGACAACGCACCGGAGTCGTCCAAACCGCTCGCCCTGTCCGCAAAGGATCGCCATCCTGTCGAACAGCTGATTGCCGATGCCGAGAAGAACTGGGATAACCTGTTGTCAAGACAGTCGCAAACGCTCGAGGACGCCGTCGCCCGGTATCGTAAACGATTCGGCACGCACCCTCCTCCCCAGTTTGATCGGTGGTTCGAATTCGCAAAGAGAAAGGGTGTTCAACTGATTGATGATGGGTACGACGAGATCCATCGCGCTCTGACGCCGTTTTGGGCGCTCAAGCCAGCAACTATACGGGCGCGGGTGAGGGAGGCACTTGGACATGGGGACAATTCCCTGATTGGATTGTTGATTCGCGACGGGCAAGCGACGCACATTGAAGGCGGGCAAGAATGGCAGCAGGAGGCCACGTTGGGCATGATCAAGAGCTTCATCGCACACTTACCAGACATGGACATAGCATTCAACATTCACGACGAGCCGCGGGTGGTTGTTCCGCACGACCAGCTCTCTCGACTGATAGCCCGCGCCAAAGGCGAAAAGATGCCCGCTGCCTTGGCCACAACCCAGCCAAAGAATCAGTTTTCAAAGCGGCCAAAGGACATGAACAACGGCAAGCGCATCAACGAGGTCTCCTTTACGCGCTTCAACCAATTCGCCCACCAAGGCACCTGGACCCATTCCCGCCTGTCATGTTCTCCCGACAGCCCCGCTCGCAGCATCGACGAGAATCCGCCTGACAACCAGACGGCGTACGCCGTCAGCGAGCTCGGCTTCATCTACAACACGACGGCGTTTTCCGACATTTGCAACTCGCCGTCGCTGTCGTCGCACTACGGCTTCTTCGACCGGCCCAACGCCTTCAACCTGGTGCAGGAGCTCTTCCCCATCTTCTCGCAGAGCAAAATCAGCTCCTACCAGGACATTCTGTATCCGTCGCCGTGGTACTGGTACGGCAAGGTGCCGTACGAGGAGTTCCGCGACCCGGCCTGGGATGACAAGGCCGACGCGCTGTACTGGCGCGGCAGCACGACGGGGGGCTTCAGCCGGGCCAGTGGCTGGCGGCGGCAGCACCGCCAGCACGTCGTGGCGCGGCTCAACGAGCCGGGCAAGGCGCTCATCATGCGCAAGACGACCGAATCCGTGCCCAGCAGCCCGGACGACCCCTCGTCGCCGGCAGTCGAGCAAACGGCGTGGACGCCCAAGGCGGCGTCGCGCAAAGACTACGCCTCGCTCTTCGACGTGCGCTTCTCGCACATCGGCCAGTGCGACCCAGGCGACTGCGACGCGCAGCGCGAATTCTTCAAGCTGGCCGACGCGGCGGACCAGCAGGACGCGTGGGGCTGGAAGCACCTGCTCGACATGGACGGCAACGCGTTCTCAGGCCGCTTCTACGCGTTCCTGCAGTCCAAGAGCCTCGTCTACAAGATGGCGCTGTTCCGCGAGTGGCACGGCGACTGGCTGCAGCCGTGGCTACATTACGTCCCGCTCAGCTTGCGCGGCGACGAGTGGCTCGAGGTTGTCCGCTTTTTTCAGGGCGAGGAGGAGGGGAAGAGGTTGGCGCGGGTTGTGGCGGCGAGGGGGAGGGAGTGGGCGGGGAAGACGCTAAGGAATGTCGATTTTGAGGTTTGGTTTTTTAGGCTGCTTCTTGAGTGAGTTTCCCGCCTTTCCCCCCCTGGTGGATTAGTGCGTGGTGCTGACTAGACGCAGGTACGGTCGTCTGATTGACGACAATAGAGAGACGATTGGCTATGCGGCGACGTGAAGGTGGTGAGAGGGAAGTATGCCGGAAGCTGAAAACTGGAAGTTAGAAAGTAGTGAGTTGGAATATACTACCAACGTCTTTGCTATGCCGTGCATGCATGCGGCTTGGCTGGCTGTCGTTGTTGTTGTGTACAGTACGACGTCTTCGGCAAGACCAGGGACATGATTTAGAATGAAGGGGAGTGGTGGATTGACGGATTGCTACATGTTGGCTGGTAATTTGGACTGGTAATTAGCCTCTCTACCAGTATGTGTAAGAACACTATCCCTCTACTTCCCTCCTATCTTTGCCTACTAAGTAACAGGTCATGAAATCCCTAGGTAGAGTAGAAGTAGATATTTGCATAGATACTGTATATACTAGCAAGTAAAAGTGATAAGTTGGTACTACACATATTGTTTATCTAGGGGGAGAGTTATGGGAGTGGTATTGTCGTGGTGGTGGTGGTAAGATTGGGAGACAGATAGATGGAAGGATGTAGAGGTGTTTTACAGGGGGGTTGGGTTGTGCGTTGATAATGAGCGCTGGGTCTCTGGCGCTAGCTCACACACACACACACACACACGTACGTACGTACAATCAATTGATCAGTCCAATCTCAGGTTAAGTCAGCCAACAATCAAAAGCATTCTCCCCTTTCCCTTTCCCTTTCCCTTTTCCTTCATAGACACCCTCTCAATCCCTTTCTCGCCTCACAGCTTACAACTCGGCATCCTCGCCGCCATCATCTCCCCATTCCCGTCCCTGTTCATTCCCCTCGCCATCGCTGCTAACCCAAAACTCCACATCCCCCGTCTGCACGCTCAGTTGCACATCCACCCCATCCTCCTCCGCGCCACCACCCACCCCATCCCCCTTAACACCACACACCCTACTCCCAACCCACCCCAGCCGCTCGCGCCGCGTAACCCGCACGCCCTCGCCGCCCAACTTCACGTGGCCGATGCGCGCAACGGCGCAGACGGCGCCGCGCCAGGCGGGCGGGTAGACGGCGCGGAGGAAGCCGGTGCGGGAGGTGTGTGTTGTGGTGATTGTGAGGGGAGGGTGCGCGGGAGGAGGGGAAGAGGAAGGGTGCGACACGGCGACGGGTGACAGGACGCGGATCTGTGATGAGCCGGCGTTGGTCGAGGTGCTGAGGGTGTGGGCGTAGTCTTCTTCTTCTTCTTCTTCTTCTTCGTCCTCTCCTGCTCCCTCGACAGCTCGAGGAGAGTACACAGGCAGTATCTCCGCTTTCAACGCGCCAACAGCACTCTGCAGCCGCGTCTGCTGCCCGAGCAAGAACCGCCCGCCCAGCGCCCCGCTCGCCGTGCGCGCGCGCGTGACGTACGTCCGCGGCGGCACGGCGCCGCCGTCGGCGGCAGAGAACGTGACGTGCAGGTCGCCGGCCTGGGTCGAGGCGTCGAGGACGGCCGGGGGGATAGAGGAGGAGGAAGAGGAGCGGTTCAGGGGGCTGGAGGCGTACGGGACGACGGAGGCGCGCACGGCGCCAGACTGCGTGGACAGGCAGAGCAGGTCGACGAGCGGGAAGACGCCGGCGATGGCGCCGCTGGCGAGCTCGATGGAGGTGTTGCGGGCGGGGGGGACGGAGGAGGCGGCGCGCGCGGCGACGGCGCCGCGGCTGAGGCGGATGGAGGTTGTGTTGGTGACGAGTAGGTGTGCGGGGGCGAGGTCCGGGTAGAAGGATAGCGAGAGGTGCGTGGAGCGGATCGAGAGCGTGCTGAGCGTCGTGTTGGGCGCCACAGCGATGTTGAGCCGGATGAAGGTGCACTCTTGCTCGTCGTCGTCGTCGTCGTCGTCGTCGTCGTCGCCGTCCTCGTCTCCGTCGTCTTCTCCTGGTGGCCCGGATGACACGAGCTGCAGCCGCAGCGCCGTGTCGGTCGTCTTGGTCGCGATGCGACGGTCCAGTGTTTGCGGCCAGCTGGACCAGACGGTCGTGTTGACGATGAGTTGCGGCACTTGGTCCGCGGCGCCGGGGATCAGGTTGATGTGGCCAGAGACGTGGTGGTAGCCGCGGCGGCGTCCCTGGTGCAATTGCAGTGCTTCGCGCACTTCGAACGTGCCAGGCTCTTCAAACTCGGCGGTCGAGCTCTGCACATGCTCGGGGTTGCATCTGAAGGGGTGGTTGTGCTGCGGCGAAGAGAGCTGTGTGGGATCTGTAAACCATTGTTGCAGGCCGCCAGCATCGTGATGGGTAGGCTGTACACCACCACGAAGTCAGTTCACGATGCAGCGTACCCACGTTTCCCATTTCCAACTCTTCGGGAAAAGACGACACATACCTGACCCAACTGCCCCCTCGTCTTGCCGCTTTGCCTCGACCTCCCCCCCTTGACCGCAACGAGCACCACCCAAACCAGCACGGCATGCCCCATCAGCACGAGCAAGACGCGCAGCCCGCGACACGGCGAACACCTCGTCCGCCTCGCCTCGGTCGGACTGCGCGCCCAGCCGACATTCTCCGGGTCCTTTGGGTTCTCGGACGTCTCGATCAGCGGCTCCTGCGCCGCAAAGTACGTGGTCGGCATGTCTTCAGGCTCGGGCGTGACGGCAGCGTGGTCGGCAAAGCTGGTTTGATTCGGGGCCAGCAGCAGACGAGAGACGGCGACGAGGTGCGCCGGGTCTAGCAGAGTGACAGACGACGGCGGGAACGTTTCGTCTTTTTCTCTTTCTTCGGCAGCGTGTCGTTGTTGTTGCGCAGTCGCAGCCGCGTCTGCTGCATCTGCGTCTCCACGTTCAATATCCTTGTGCGGAAACACCAACGACTTGTCATCAACGAGGAGGGAGGGGAGGCGGCCATCATCGCTGGTAGCAATGGACCCAGGGCCTCGGGATCCAGCGGCGGTAGTTCTCGGAGTAGTACTCGTAGCGGCATTCCAGTCGCCGTCGACTATGGTCGAGGGACTGCTGCTAACATTCCTACCATCACCACTAGCAGCGCGATTGGGCCCCGGACCACCACGGCCGCCCGTCGATGTCATTGGGACTGTATTTGGTTGCATCTTCCAGTCTTTTTCACGTCTCCTGGCTCTTTTTCTTGTTCTTGCGGGTGAGGCTGAGGTCGATGTGATGCCGATGCTTGTGGCCAGTCTCCCAGTCTTTCCCGTCTTTTGGGTGGCTAGCTCGCTGTCCTGTACCTGCTGGTGTTGGTCGTCAGGGCGTCAAGGCGTTTGATTTTTCGCCTCGGCTCGTAAAACAAGTGGTGCTTGTGCGAGCTGCACTCGAGGCAGCTTGGTATGTAGGCAGGCAGGAGGTGGTTGTGAGATGTAGGTAGCTGAGCTCTCCCCGCGTCGTGCGCCACAGAGGTAAGCCAAGCTAGCAAGCAAGCAAGCAGCAACAAGTTCTCTCGCGATCCCTCACAATATAACCAAACTAACAGTCAAAGAAGAGCGAAACAATCTGTCGCCCCATGGCCGTCGCCGTCAGTGTTATACAGCAGCCAACGCCTGTCGTTTTCCCTCCAGGCACTAGGCAGCAGCCTTTCCCTCTTCCAGCGTTCCAGCGGGCGAGGAAAGCATGAGTGACGTCTCCGCTGCAGCAAGCACACCACTGAGCGCTGCAGACGTTTAGATAGGCTGCGCTGTACGAGTGGTGAAAGGCAAATGTAGGACTGGGCTGGGCTGGGCTGGGCTGGGCTGGGCGGAGGCGGAGGCGGAGGCGGGTTGTGCGGATGAGCTGATGTGGGTTTGATGCGTGGATGGATGCCTGCCTGCCTGCCTGCCTATCCCTGCTGCCGGCCGCTCTCTCTCTCCACTGAACGAACGCCTCGTACCGTACCGTGGGTTAATGCTATGCTATGCGAAGTGAGCTGTAGCATGCGTACTGTACTGTACTGTGTTGTACACTGACCAACTAACAGCGCTGCCTCGCACGCCAGCCGTCTCTCCCATAATCAATCTCTACCTATCCACACATACCTACACATCCTGTACCCTACCTAGCACCGCAGCCGTGAGCAAAGCAAAAGCAGGTTTCGCGCTTTACCGCCGGGAGGCACCTGAGGCTCTAATTTTCGTGATCGACCACCCAAAGCGCACGTAATTGGTTATTGACGAGCAAACGGCAGACAGCACTCCGCAGGCCTTCTCGCTTCGACTCCTACTCCAACTCATTTCGAGACTGAGCCAGGGCAGGGAAGTCCAACTGCACTCCATGCCATCGGACTGCCCTGCTCGTCTCGTCAACACCACCATTCATTGACCGACAAGTCCCCTAGCCCCTCGCCGTCGACTACCACAACAACAACAACAGGCAGTAACATCAGACATCGGAGAGCAAAAATGACAGATAACGAACGTTCCAGATGTGATAAAAAAGGGTATATGGGTGTAAACCAGCAAGCAAGCAAGCCAACAAAGGCGGAGGCCACACACAGACGCACCCCGCCCTATACGGAGCTTGCGCACGAGCGCTTTGCTTGCAACAGTAGATACGGTACGCGCAGCAACAACGACCACGACGACAAAATGTACGCCCGACCTCACACTTCCTTGGCCCACACACACACACAGAGGTCCCAAGAAAAGAAGGAAAAAAACGCCGTTGACCCTTTCCATCCCTTTCCATTCCATTCCATTCCCTCGCTCGCTGGCTAGTCCCAAATCCCACGCCCCCATCGCGCCTGGTAACATTTGAAGAAAAGGGACTATACGTCGGCATCATGACTCCGACGACGACGCCGATAAATCAATCAATCAATCAATCAAAGCAGCAAGCAAGCAGGCAAAAAAATGCCATATACCACAGGCTGGCTGGCTGACCGCTTCATTTCGCAGCACGCAAACAGGGCAGACAGACAGACATATAGACATGGAGCAGCAAACAATGTGGAATTGAACGTAGATGAAGAGACGACGAAGAAGGAACAAAAAAAAAAAAAAGAACAGCCAACCCCGCGTGTCCCGCTCATCCCGCTCATCCCGCTCATCAGCAACATGACATTTACAGTGTCGCAAGAGAAAAACTAAAAAAACTAAAAAAACTTGGCAAATGATCCTCATCACCAGTTTTTTGATGGTGGTCCATAAAAAACGCCGTCTTCGTAGCAGCTTCTAGCAAGCAGCGCTGACCGACGCCGAGCGGCTCAGGCTCCGCCGCTCAAAGTCTGGCCCAGGCTTGATGCCAAATAGTGCCTCGCTCCAGCTCTTGGGCGTCGGAGGCGGCGTTTCCGTCGTCGTCGTGACCTTGGCCTTGGCCGTGCGCATGTCGAGCGGCGCGAGATGCGTAAACTTTGGCAGCTTGGTCGCCTCGATGAAGTCGTCGTAGCGGATCCAGTACAGCGGGTCCATGGCCAGGAACTTGAACTTGTCTTCTTGCTTCATGGCGTGCTGCACTTCTGGATCGTAGCCGGGCCAGTCTTGGCGTTCAAACAGCGGGTCCTCTGAAAGCTGGGAAATGTCGTACGTCTCGAGATATGCGTGGCGCTGGCTCGTCGTCACGTCCTTGCGCTCCCATGTCGGAAAGTCGACGGTAAAGTCGAGTTCAGACAAGCCGAGGATGCCCACTGCTTGAAAGCTGAGCATCCAAAGTTGTTCTCGTTGAGTCTCTGGACACATGGGCTCGAGGTCGGATCGCTTCGCGACGTGAATGGGTAGAAAATTGTACTCGATGCCGCCTTCCTTGGTGACCAAGTTGAAGCGCAAGGGCCGGTCTGCTCCCTTCTCACATGCCCTTCGCAGAGACCGAGGGAGTTTGGCTATCCTTTCCAGACGTTCGCGCTCACGCTGTTCTGCCTCAAGTCGAGCTCTTTCTGCCGCCTCTTCAGCTTCCTTGCGTGCCTTTTCAGCAGCCGCTCGCTCTGCCTCCAGCCTTCTCTCCTCCCTGACATGTTCTGGCGTTTCTTCCTTGACGGGTTCCGGCTCGGGTTCCGGCTCCGTCTTCATTGGTTCAGGACTAGGCTCGGACTTGGTGTCGATGGGAGACGATGGCGGAGGGGAGCTGCGGATTGTTTTTGAGTGGTGCGTTGTCTTTCTTCTGACGCTTCTACTAGGACCGCGAATTTCATCCTCGTCCTCATCCGACGCGTCAGGAGAAGAACTTTCGCGAGTCGACTGGCGGTTCAGTTCCCTTCTCGAAATCAAACGCTTCTTGGGTTTGTGACTTTCCAAATCATCCTTGGCCCTCTTGTCCGGATGTCGTGGGCGGGGTTCCCTGTCCCGCGTCCGTCTGAGGCCTTCTGGTTCGGCATGGTGCTTGCTCCTTCGCGGGCTCCTCTGGTCAGTGCGACGCAGTTCTGGGCTGCGCAGACGCTTTGACGATGATCTAGTCATCATTACTTCGTCGTACTTTGCCTTGAGCACGCGCTGGACCTCTTTCCAATTTGGACCTTCGTAGTCTCGTGCGTATTCCCAGTAGGTGAGGCCGTCTCTGTTTCTCCGCGTCGGATCAAAGTCGTCCTGTGCCAACAAGAGCTTGATGACGTTCAAGTGGCCCTTGCGAATGGCGACGAGCATAGGTGTCTCGTTGTGTTTTGCAGGATCTCTGTGGTCAGCTGAAAGTCCGGTAGCAAGGAGAAAGCTCAGAATCTCGTCGTGTCCCCCTCGCGCAGCCGCAACTCCGCAGGCAACATTGGGCATGACTCCGGAAGCGAGAAGCTCATCCACGGCGCGCTTGTCGCCTTGTTCGGATTTGATTCGTAGGACCTCGGCGTTGTACTCGTTGGGGAGCAGGGTTGGGACGACCGACTCCTCCACACTCCTTGGAGTCTTGCCTTCGCTTTCATCCTCTGATCGCTCCTTCTTTTCCTTTCTCCACTCTGCTGCCGCCTTTTCCAATTCGATGCGAATCTCATCAGCCTCATCAATCGTCGGATCCAAAAGCTGGAGTGCCGTTTTGAAATGCTTGTTCTCATAGAGCGGATCCACCCGGGCTTTCCACAAGAGCAGCTTGACCACTTCGAGGTGAGCATTCTGTGTCGCGTCAATGAGAGGGGTGTCATTGTCCAACCAGTCGTGACCGTCGGTCGCGCAGCCCTTGTCCAGCAAGAATTCGACAATGTCCTCGTGCCCATTGAGCGCTGCTTTTTGGAGCGGTGTCACGCCAGCGTAGTCGGGAGCGTCCAGTTCTTCGGGCGCTGCAGCAAACGCTTTGCGCACAGCCTCGAAATCTCCCTTTTCGCAAGAGCGCAACAGGCGAGTGGCGCCGAAAGCGTCCTTTCTCTTGGCAGGAGCAATGGCGCGGACCGGAGATGTCATTGACCGCTGTGCCAATCGTTTTGGTCTGTTTAGCGAGGGAATGTTTTGTGGGTGTGGGGAAGAGTTGTTTGATTCCTCGCTGTCGTCGGATGCCCAGGCCTTTTCATGTCGTGCGTTTTCGCGCCGTTTTGGACCAGAGCTGCCTCGCACAGAAGACTGGGTAGAGGCCGATCGCTTGTGGAATTTGACGCCGGCAGCAAGAGGTGACGCCGGTGTCCGCGAACTTTTGCCGGGACCTTCGGTCTTGTGTCTTTGCCGTGGCGGCTCGAGATCGTTTTCCTTTTCTCGCAGCTTGCGCTTTCGCGAATCGGCGATTGAAGAGCTTCGCGCACGGTTGTCGCGTGCTGGGGGAGAGTGGGAGCGCGTCCGAGCAGAGGACGAAGCCGAGCTGTGAGTGCATTTTCCGGAAGGATGGTCGTGTTCGCAAGAAGAGGAGGATGCCTTGCGGCCTGAGTGGGGAGGTCTCTTTTCGAGCGAGTCTTGGAGGCGCTCCGGGTCGTTGCGATTTGCAGCCTGGAGGCCGTTGGATGCAGGCTGCACCGGGGGCGGAGGGCGGGCATTAGCAGGCTTCGAGTCGTCTTTGGGCGGCTTGCTCTGGTCGTTGGAGTCGAGTTTGTTCATCTTCTTGGGCCTCGTCGCCTCGTCCTTTTCTGGACCTGATAGAATGACCGTCTCCGCCTCTGATTCGTTTGCCTCGGTCCCATGGTCACCATTCTTGAGGGGTCTGTCGGTTAGCGGGGGCGACGAGGGAACGTGTGGTGATTTGCTGCGATGGAGGGACGGCTGCACCGACTGCGGCTCTCGGTTGCCAGATGGATTGGGCGGCGGCAAGTGGTCGGCAACAGCAGCGCTACTGCTCATCACGGTCTTGGTCGATTGCCAGAGGGTGCCTGCCTCATGCTGGGAGGGGACGGAGGGACGACTAGGAAGATGGGGCGCCAGTTGCTCTGCAGACCGGTGCGCGTCGAGGTTGTGGTGGAGAGAGACGGGAGCGAGAACGGCGGGTCGAGCCACGGCGGGACGAGGGGACGGCAAACGGGGAGACGAGAGAGGGCCAGGCCGAGTCGAGTCGAGTCGAGTCGAGTCGAGTCGAGAGGTGTCGAAAGGGCGTGGCAGAGGCTGTGGGTGGGTTGTGGGTGGGTTGTGGGTGGGTTGTGGGTGGGTTGGTGGATGTGGTGGTGGTGAGAGTGAGGAGGTGGAGGTGTGAGTGAATAGAGGTGGACGAGACGGGGACTGGGAGTGGGAGTGTTTGGCGAGCGACGTGGGAAGGAGCGACCGAGAGGCGGAGTCCATGCTCTGTCAGGTCTGGTCTGGTCTGGTCTGGTCTGGTCTGCAGCAAGATGTGACTGGCTGCCCGCCGCCACTGATTGGCTTGCCGGCCTGAGGGCCACGGCCACGGCGACAGCGCCCCGGGCGGGCCTCACACACTCCTCAGCCTGCCCGGTCGCGATGCGACGAACAACTCATATGAATAACTACAAACCATCTTGAATGATGCCAGACTTTTGTCGTTCCATGCCCTGCCCTGCCCTGCCCTGCCCTGCACTGCCATGCGGCCCTGCGTCGTCTGGCTGGCAGCCCCTGACCTGACCTGACCCGACAGACCACCTCACCATCACCACGCCCGCTTCCCGCAAGGCCTCCCCGGCCCGCTGTCCGAACACCTCCCTTCCCTCTGCTTCTGCACTACATCATCGTCGTTATCTTGCGCCGTTTTGCTTGCCTTGATGGCCCTTTGAAACACTGCGACGACGACGACGACGACGACGACGACGACAAAATGACACTCGCCACTCGGGCCCCGATTTTGGCCCGCTTGGAGCCACTGCTACTCCTCCGATCCTTATTTCTCACCGCAGCGTCAATCGTAACTCCAACCCACGTCTTCTCGCCCTCGTCGCCCTCGTCCTCGCGCTGACTCCCCTGCCCGAGGTTGTCGCCGTCTACGCCATCCCGGCCTTGCGAGAGCGGTTCCTGGCATATGGCTCCCGCGCCACTACGCCCCGTCCGGCCTCTGCCTCTCCGCTTGCGCCTGTGCTCGACCGCCTAGCCACCTATCGCGTCCCCCACCGCTGGTTCAACCACTTTTACCTCCTGTCCGTCCTGTGCTCCCTCTTCTGGGCCCAGCAGTACTTTTTCCACGGGCCCGTCTTGCGTCTGGTCCTCGACAATGCCGCCGCCGACCCACGCGCCGCTCATGTGCCATTGGCCAGAATCCACCTGGCCTGGCTGCTCATGCTGGCACAAGGTCTACGCCGCCTTTTCGAGTCCACCTGCGTTTCCAAGCCGTCGTCGTCGTCCATGTGGGTGACGCATTGGTTGCTGGGCCTCTTTTTCTACGCCGCCATGTCCGTTGCCGTTTGGATCGAAGCCTCACAAACGCTGCAGGCCAACCATGTGTCAACCGGTGGCTTGGACGTGTTTCTCGACCCTCGAGCCCTCGTCGGCACTGCGCTGTTTCACTGGGCCTCGGTGCAGCAACACCGGGCACACGCATACTTGGCCAGTCTGAAAAAGTACACATTGCCCACCGACGGCGCTTTTGACCTTGTCGTGTGTCCGCATTATTCGTTTGAATGTGTCCTTTATTTCGCGCTGGCCATTGTCGCAGCGCCAGAGGGGCAGTGGATCAACAAGACGATATTGTGCGCGTTGATTTTTGTGGCCGCCAACCTGGGCATTACGGCAGTGGGGACGAGAGAATGGTACGGGGCCAAGTTTGGCAAGGAAGCTGTAGGCAAGCGCGCGCGGATGGTGCCCTTTGTGTGGTAAATGAGTGGTGCATGGCAAGCTCGAGCAGCCATTGGTGTGAAACGGATTTTTCAGGGTCCAGGGCAAGGATTGGGGTTGTCTGGGATGAGAAGCTGCACGCTGAAATTAACTAAGCGCCGAGGGCGGGGTCGGATGACCGTTGAGAGTGGCGTGAGGACCGGGATGGAGCATTGATGCGGCGAGGACGATGAAGGTGAGAGAAGTAATGAATGGCGAGGCAGCGGAGAGGAGAGGGAGAGAAGAATGATGGTGTCGAGTAGAGTCGAGTCGAGTGAGTCGAGGAATGGCGCCTTGGTTGTGTTGCATCATGGATGGGCCCAAGCTCCCGTCGGTCCTCGAGATGGTTCATTGCATGTCAACCAAGTCAAGTCAAGTCACCAACGGCACAGCTCCGCCGCTTCTGCACCTCTGTCGCTCACTTCCTGTTCCAAGGCAGCCCGTCGCCCGCGTAAGCATGTCGCCGCCGCAGTGACGCCTCGTGATCACCTCTGGTCCCCAGATTCTCCGCTCCCATCCACGTCCCGGTCCTGGTCTTGGTACCATCGAACAAGGGACGATCAGCAGCGGGGAATTTCTCTCTCTCTCTCTCTCTCTCTCTCTCTCTCTCTCTCTCTCTCTTCCCCTTCCATCACTGTTTCTCAAGTCTCCTAGCTCACCTCCAGCCAAGCCGAACGAGCTGCAGACATCATGGCTACCGCTCAAGAAGATGCCTACGTAACGGCAAGTCAATTGTCCCCCGCAATGCCGCTGTTCCTTGACGCTAACTGCTCTCAAGCTCGTCATGAGCGACTCATACCTCCCAGGTACCACCGACGCCTCCGATGTGGTCCTTGCCACTCTCCAACACTAACGTCATCTCAGGTGCTGCTGTACTGGCGCATTCCCTTCGCGATGCTGGCACCAAGAAGAAACTCGCGGCTCTCGTCACCCTTGACACCCTTGCCGCCGACACGGTGGGCGAACTCAAGGTACGAGACCCCGCGCCACCTTTTTCAACCCGCTTGCTTACATCCACCAGGAACTCTACGACTACTTGATACCAGTCGAGCGCATTGGCACCCCGAAGCCCGCCAACCTGTATCTCATGAACCGCGGCGATCTTGCCTATACTTTTACCAAAATCGCCTTGTGGAGACAGCTGCAATTTCGAAAAATTGTCTACATTGACGCAGACGTGGTAGCTCTTCGCGCTCCGGACGAACTGTTCGCCATTGACGCTCCCTTTGCTGCTGCTCCAGACGTGGGCTGGCCCGATGCCTTCAATACCGGCGTTATGGTCATTAGCCCCAACTTGGGTGACTACTGGGCCCTGAAAACTTTGGCGTCGAGCGGAGACAGCTTCGATGGTGCGGATCAGGGTCTCCTCAACCAATACTACGAGCACAAGGATTGGCACAGGCTGAGCTTCACCTACAACTGCACGCCAAACGCGCAGTATCAATGGGAACCGGCATATCGGCATTACAAGAGTAACATCAAGATGGTACATTTCATTGGGCAGAGTAAGCCTTGGACAAGAAACACCCGCCAGGGTGGAGGTCCTGGGGTTTACAACGAGTTGCTGGCGAGATGGTGGGCCGTCTACGACAAGCACCTCCAGACAAAGGTATGCAAAGCTCGCGACATGAATTGGCTGCATCTGACGCCGTCTAGACTCCGCAGTTTGATCCCACCCAAGCCCTGCAAGCTCCAAACATAATTCAGCGCAACGTGCAGGCTGAAGCAGTGCGGACTGGCGACTTGGGAGCTCCAGGTCCGGAACACCCTCAACCTGTTCCTGAAACGGGGGAGACGCGTCCGACGACCGAAATTCCTTTTACTGATGCGGGGGACCTTGCAGAAACCATCACTAACCCAGAGCCTCCTCCACAACCGCAATTCTCGGCACCCCATGTCGAATGGGATGCGACGAGGTAGGTCGAGAAAGTCGAGAGCGGTGACATTGCTAATTAAATTAGATCTGCTCCTCCAGCCATATCCAAACCCGAAGCTGCCAACCTGCCGTCTGAAACATACACATTCAGCGAGAACAGGGAGTTGTTTCAACCGCCGGCCTCATACCCCGAACCACCAAGGGACATGTACTATGAGCTGCCAAAGTCCAAGCCAAAGACGCAAGATGCGCCCAAGCCAATTTTCCCGTGGGAGCAAGAGCGCGAGAGACCCAAGCCTAGTCGTGTGTTTGTGGAAGACTCTCTTCCTCCGCAGGCGTCGCCAGCTGCGCAAGCAGAAGAGCAAGAGTTCTCAAAGGGTCTCGCCAATGTTCAGAGTCCAGAGCACTCGTCTTCATCATCGTCGGGATCCCCACCACTGGTCGAAGATCCCTGGCAAGCATTTGGCCAGAATCTGAATGCGTGGGACAGCGTGCCTGGTATTGACAAATACGTCCGATCCGTGATGGGGACCCAGGGAAGACGGTCGAAACCTACAAGCATATCACTCGCTGGGCTTGGGCAACCTCCAGAAATCATGTCGCCGATTGGGGCCAGACCTGGCGGCCGTCGTGAGAGTCTCATACTGACTGACTTTCCAAGTGCTGTGGAAAGACCTAGTCTACCAGTGACACCGGCAGCAGTTCGTCGTCCGACGTTTTGGGGAGGGGAGAGGGATGAAGCGGGCGACTTGCCGCCTGCTGAAGGAGTGCCAAATCAGGCAGAATGGGTATGTCCCCGATGCGGGTTTTCCTCTGATCGCTCTAAGTCTTTCCGCGACTCGCGCCCCGAGCTTCGTCGCACGTTTGCGCCTTCGTCGTCCGCTTCGCATACACATGCTAGAACAGCTCGTTCGGCCGCATCCCCAATTGTTGCTTTGTCGCCTTTGCCGTCTCATCTTGCGCCAGTGCCGTTGGTTGAAAAGGAGGAGCAAAAGCATGGGCTTGAAGAAGATTTGTCCTAGAATGCTTTGTCTTGTAGCAAAGTTGAAGAGTGTCCAATTCTGAAGAGAGGCTGACCAAGGCGGTTTCCGCGAAAAGGATCCCCAAGAGAGACTCGAACATCTTCGGAGACTCTCGCTCCTCGAGCTCGAACACCTCAAGCAGAGCGCTACGTCGCCAAACTCGGCGCCTTTGCGCCAACTTCCTGAGCACTCGGTTTCGACTACAGAGGAAATGACGAGCCCGCCTGCCGATTCGACTGCTGAAGTGTCGCAAGAGACGGAGATTGAGAAGAAGGAAAAGTTAGGGCAGCAGAAGAGTGTCGCACCAGTCCAGCCTGTGCAATACGCGCCGCGGCCTCCGGCAATCACGGCGGATTCAGAGACGGAGATGAGCAACGAGCAGAGCAAGCCAGCTCTGCAGGTACCAGATTTCGGAAACACCAAAGTTGAACAGTCCGCCGGCGAGCAATCGAAGGGAGATGACAAGGAAGAAACTGTCTTGAGCCCTTCGCAACGGCCTTGAAGGGGTCACTATGGGATGTCTGTGGGGTGGATCTTTTCATTGCGCTTATTGGCGCCCCTTGTAATGTTTGCTGTCTGTTGCTGAAGCGTCGATTTCCCAGCTGTTTATGATTTCCAGCATGACGATATATATCCCTGCTCTCCTCCAGACTGCACAGTCAGTGTACCTAGTAATGTTGTATGGCTTTGGTGTGCTGTATTATTGAGCGTTTGAGGCATCATGACATGCAAAGAAGATGGGCGCATAATGTACACTCCTGGGAGATGCGGCTGACGAGTGCAACGGTGATGCGTGGCCCTGCAGCGGCAACAGGAGCCGTAGGCATGCGAGATGATGGCGAAAAGCAGGTTGTGGTTGATGTCTCGTCCAGTCATGTGAGGGTACAGCAGCGGCGATCTGTATCAGATGGTCACAAAGAGGAAGCGAGCGGGGCACACAGCGACAGGACAGCTTCAGCTCCATGGAGCTCTCACCTTGCATCAGGCCAAACCTCACTTCGTCCCCATCGCCCACCCCACCCATACCAGCCCACCTCACCATCCACCAAGCCCGTGCGCCCCTTCATCTTGCCCCGGGAATGGCGAGTTGCATCTCTCTCTGGTGATCCAATTCCTCGCCTACTTAACTTTGCACCGAATCCAGCAGTCCGGATGCTCGCCAGCAACCCCGACTTTGGGACCGACTGACCCAATCCCTCCCTTCCCAAGCATCTCTCTCTGTCAATTGACCTAGCCATGGATTCGCGATTAGAGCTCGCATTGCGGGCCTTGAGCTTCTGCTACGGCGTGCTGGCGGCCCTGCGCTGGCTTTGGTTTGCCCTGCTCGACGGTTCCCTGCTGCGCCGGCGGGGCAAGCAAGCGCAGAGGGATCTAGCTGCCGGTCTGTCTGACCCCTCCCACCCCTCAGCTCCACGTCTAGTTCCCCCCTTGGCCGATTGCTGACGTTCAATCCAGCTAGAAGACGCTTCTGGGACCTGTCTGCCTCTCCGCTGCCCAACTTCCAACACGCTTTCTTCACCACCGACGCCGGCGTCAAGCTGCACTATGTCGCCTCGTCGTGGAACCCCGGGGACAACCCCAACCTGGTCATTCTGCTCCACGGCTTTCCTGACAGCTGGGTTCTGTGGCGCGAGTTCTTGACGCGCCAGAAGCTGGACAGGGAGTCTGTCTATGTTGCGCTGGACCTGCCGGGCTACGGCGGCAGTGACAGTCTGCCCGTGTACAACGCCGACAATGTTCTCGAAACCGTCACGGCGTTTGTGCTGGGCATGAGAGAGCGGTGTATCCAGGAGGAGGACGATGATCGGGGACAGGTCGTCATTGTCTCGCACGACTGGGGCGCAGTCGTTGCTTCACGACTGGCCTCTGAGGCTCCTCAGCTCGCAGACCACTACATCATGACGAGTGCGCCAATTGTAAGATGCCTGCTGGATGAGAGGTCGTTCTAGTACGGATCAAGCTGACTGTAGTGATTCAGGTGCCCCTTGCAATCAACAACATCATGACGCGCCTTGCATCGTCGCAGCGCATGCTCCACACCTGGACCAAGGAGCCTCTGCGTCTGACGCTTCTGCGCAACGCCTTTAGGACCGTCGAGCCAGTCCTCTCCCAAATCCGCAAGTCGAGCTACGTCTTTGCGTTCCGCCTCCCCGTCCCCCTGATCCGCATCATCAGCTATCTGACCGGGACGACCTACCTCGGCCTCGTGCACACCATTGCCGCGCAAGGCCTCTCCGCAAGCGTCGCGCAGAAGCCGACGTACGCCATCGAAGCGCTCGCCAGCTCCCTCGGACCCAGCCCTTCACAATGCGTCGCGCCGCCCGCGGCGTCGTCATCATCGTCGTCGTTGTCAACGACAGACGCAAACCCCTCGCCCCCTGACACCACCACCCCCTCCTCACTGGCCTACCCCCCCTCGGTCGCCGCGCGCGCCCGCTCCCCCACCGCCTCCTGGCTGCACGCCACAGCCTACTACCGCGACGGACTCGCCGTCGCCCGCTGGACCAAATCCCTGCAGACCATCCTGTCGCTGTCGGCGCTCGACCCCTCGTCGTCCGTGTCGCCGCAGACGTCGCACTCGCCACAGACGTCGTTTAACCCGCGCGCCTCGCTGCCGACCATCGATACCAGCACGACAAATGGCGGCGGCGGCGGCGGAAGCGTCTCCTCTGCTGGCTCCACCCCACGACGCCGTCGCTCCAGCGCTGCCGCCGCCCTCGGCGCGCTCATGCACGGCGGCAAAAACGGCAACGGCAACGGCAGCCAGCACCCTCACCACTCCCCTGAACACCCGCAACGCCGCCGCAGCAGCCTCAGCGTCGGCAGCTCCATCTTCGACACGGGGAGCGGGATCGGCGGCCCAGCAGGCGGCGTCCTGCGCGCACCCGCCACCATCGTCGTCGGCGGTGCGGACGTCGCATTCGACTGGCGGCTGTGTCTGGAGGGTATGGCGGAGTTTGTTGGATACAAGGGCGGTACGGTGGTGCTTGTGGAGGGGGCCGCGCATTGGGTTGTTAGGGAGGATGTTGGTGTTAGGGTGCTGGCGAGGGTTGTGGGGGGTGTTGTTGGTGCTGAGGATGAGGGGGATGGGGATGATGGTGAGAAGGGGGAGGGTGGCGGCGGTGTTGGTGTCAATGGCGAGGAACGGGGTCAAGGTGTCGTGGACGAGAAGAAGGGGAATGGTGGTGCTGGCAGTGGCATGAAGAGTCTCTTGAGCGGGCTGTCGGGCGTTAGAGTTGTTGTTGAGCGATAAGCCATGAGCTTCTCTTCTTCCTCCTCCTTCTTCCTTCTCCTTCTTCCTCCTCCTTCCTCCTCCTTCTTCCTCCTCCTTCTTCCTCCTTCTTCCTCCTCCTTCCTCCTCCTCCTTCTTCCTCCCTCTCTTCTTCTCTGCCCTGTCGTTTTGACGTGTCTTTTCTTTCTCTCTCTCTCTCTCTCTCTCTCTCTCTCTCTCTCTCTCTCTCTCTCTCTCTCTCTCGTTGAGCCGCCAGTGCCAGATAGCTAGCCATGGCAGTCATTCGTTGCCATGAGTCACTTGACTTTTCTCACTTGGTCAATGAAGTGAGTAGTAGTTGCCTCGCTCACTCACCCACTCACCACATAGGTAGTCAAGGTAGGTACGTAGGTACGTAGGTAGCTAAGATGGTCACAGGAGACTGGACTGGATAAAAGCCCGCTTCTCGCTTGTCGCTTCTCGATAGCAGTACTGTGCTGTACTGTACATGAGTAGGTGGGTAGGTGGGTAGGTAGGTAGGTAGGTAGGTAGGTAGGTGGATGAGAAGGAAGCTCTCACTGCGTGCGTTTAGGATCAAGGGGGTATGAGGAGCGTTGATGATTGATAGGATGGATTGATGGTTGAAGGATGGTTGACGATTCCTCTTACCTAGGCATACCTTACACACACCCTCTCCCCCCTCCCATCCATCCCCCCATCCCCCCATCCCCCCATCCCCCCTTCTCCACTCCCCACACCACCTCCACCTCAACCCTACCTCTTCCCCCCGGCCAACCTCCAAGCCTCCTCCTCGCCCTTCTTCAACCCCTCCCCCACCTTCGCCGCCGCAGCGACAACACTACCCCACAGCCCGCTCCCCACGCCACCGCCATCACCCCCCTCGCCATCGAGTCGCCGCTCCTGCGCCGCTGCGACCAGCCGCTCGCGCTGCGCCGCCGTGCCGTCTGCTGCGTACGGGTTTTGCACGTAGCCTGGCGGGTGCGATAGATCTTGTGGTTGTGTTTGAGGTTGTGGTTGAGGTTGAGGTTGGTTGTTTGATGCGGTGGTGGGAGCGGTGGGAGCAGCGGCGGCGGTGTTGGGGCCGTAGCTCAAGCCCGGGGCGGCGGGCGGCGAGGCGAATAGTGACGACGCTGCTGGCGGAGGAGGAGCTGCCGGACCCAAGTTCAGCGTCGTGGGGCCCGCGCGAGACGAGACGGACGGCGCTGCGCCATCGAGCGACGTCGTCGACGCGTGCGTGCTATGCGTAGCCGCGGCGTTGGTCGACGGCGGCGGAATGCCGAACTGCGGCGGGAGCGGCGCCGCTGTGGTGATGCTGCTGCTCGCCACCGTCGCTGTCGCCGTGGGAGCGGCTGTTGCGGCGCTTGGTGCGTGGCCGGGCTGCGCTGGAGGAGGCGGCGCTGTTGGTGGAGCTGGTTGCGCTGCTTGCGTGGGCGGGATGGGGCGGGCGCCTGGCTGCGGAGCCGGTGGCGACGACGGATTCGAAGACGACGAGGTGGGCACCGCTGTCGTCCGCGTAGGAGTAGGTCCGGGTTGAAGCTGCTCGTCGGTGGCGGTTTGCGGCGTGATGCCGTCTGCTTTGGCAACCATGGTTTGCGGGTTTATGGGCGCATTGGAGTAGATGGGAATCGGCGGCATGATGTCTTGGTTGATGGATTGTTTGTTGAGGATGGCGAGGAAGAGCGAGGATGACTGGGTTAGGTGGTGGTTGAAACAAAGGCGAGGGAGAGACGTCCTTGCAGCTGAGGGCGGGAGCTTGCTGCCTGTTTGGGCGATGACGTCTCCGTCACGTGACTGGAGTTCAATCTGGGGACTCCATCTTGGACTCCCCGCATTGGCATGACACAGGAACACTTGGTCGCTGTCCACTTGCACTAGTTCAACTGACACCTGTAACATTAAACCAAAATTCATTCTATACTGCCTTTTGCCGAGCACCCATCGACGCGCTTCTGCCAAAGCCAAAGACGGTCTATCAGCAGAAGCGCCCACACACCGGTCATAATTCTCAAATCGCGAAGGGGGACGAGCGTGGTGCAAAGACGAAAAATTTGCCCGATAAAGTACAAGATGCTTGAAAGCAGGGATATCAGAAGCCGTCCCCAGCTTTGTGCTTTCGTTACCACGAACAAGCAAAGCCTGAACGTGCTCTATCCACTCAACTACGTCACCCCCCACGTCTATCCTCAACCATTTGTTCAAAGTGTCTTTTACGTCGGAGACGTTGCTTAACCGGAACCACCCTTGAAGGCCTTGCCGAAGAGGATGAGCTGGACCTGGTCGTAGATGGACAGGACACCAGCACCGGCGACACCACGGAGGATGTTGGCACCAGCACCCTTGAAGAGGGACTTGACGCCCTCCTTGGCAACGATCTGCCTGGCAGCGTCCATGGAGGAAGAGTACTTGACGGCCTGTTTTCTGGTCAACATTGCTCGCTGCAGCGGAATTCGTTGTGCGTACCTCACCAGACGTCATCATCATGCGACGACGGATGGTGTCGAGAGGGTAGGAGGCGATACCGGCACCGGTGGTGACGGTCCAGCCGAGCAGGAAGGAAGCAAGGAAGTTGCCCTCAAGAGGACCAACGAGGACAACGGGCTTGATGGAGTCGTACATGCCGAAGTACAGACCACGGTAGACGACGATTCCAAGAACGGAGGGACCGAAACCACGGTAGAGACCGGCAATACCGTCGGAGGCGAGGGTCTTGCGGTAGACATCGACGAGACCGTTGAACTGGCGCTCACCAGTGCCCTTGGCGGACTTGGCGTCGTTGGCGAGACGGGTACGAGCGTAGTCGAGAGAGTAGACGAAGAGGAGCGAAGTGGCACCGGCGGCACCACCAGAGGCAAGGTTGCCCATCATCCACTTGGCGTAGCCGTCACGCTCCTTCTTGTAGGCGAACATGGACTTGTAGGTGTCGCGGAAGGCAAAGTTGAGGGCCTGGGTAGGGAAGTAACGGATGACGTTGGCAGTGTTGCCACGCCACAGCGAGACGATACCCTCGTCGGCAGCGGTACGGCGGAAGCAGTCCATGATGCCGTTGTACTTGCGGTCCAGACGACCGGCGCGGATCATCTCATCCTAGAGGGCGGTCAGGCTGAGTTTGGAGTCGGACGCGAATTGAGATGGCTTACCTGGTTCTGGACCAGAAGCTTGATACGCTCGATGGGAGCGGCAGCAGTCTTCGAGACGGCGGCGGAGATACCACCCACTGTAGATAAGGCGTTAGCGAAAATTCATCGGCGCAAAAACAAGGTGCATCAAAATCATCGACGAGCCATTGAGGCTCGGGGATGGACATTGATGGAGCTGTGGTGGGCGAACGTACTCAGGAAGTCAACCACGAAGCCCTGAAAGCCTTGTTGTTAGCACGCTGCGACGATAGCCGAGGGCGCCCAATCCCGACCAGCTGGCAACATTGACCAGCCCACAACGCCGCGCATCGATCCAGCGGCATCGCAGAGGATGGACGGCGGCGGGCGGTCATGTCGCGAGCTGATTCGAGATGCGGCTCGATGTCAGGGAGGAGAGGAGCTTACGGGCATGCCCAGCACGGACTGCGAGGTCGACGTTAGCTTTGTCCATCACAAGGGCGTTGGTGGAGGGTGGGGGGAAGCGTACCTTCTTGCTCTGAACGACCTCACCTTCCTTTGCCATGATGCCGGTTGATCGGGATGAATCAAACGGAAGGGGATGAGTGGAGAGTTGATGGTGTTGTGGATGGAAAGGTTGGGACGCTTATGTAGGAGTAGGAAAAGGGCTGCACAGCGAAGTTTTTCGTGGCCCAAGCGCTAGCGTGCCAAGATCCTCGGAGCAACTCGGTTGGAGCGAAAAGCCAGCGACGGCCTTTGACCGCCAGCGCCCATCGACTTGACATACATGTCCGTATCGCATTCACATTCACTAAACAGGCCTCTCTCGCAGCCTCATTCACGCCTCGCCTCCCCTCCCCTCCCGCAGCACCAGCTCAATCCTCCCGCCTGTCATCCGCACGCCCGGCTCCTGCTACGGCGTCGCCGTCTGGCCATCAGGACGCCGCCCAGATACATTGCCGAGAACGGTCTAGCCCCGGCTGCCACCAGCGGCAACGCCAATCCTCTAGAAGTCGCCCTTCCGCCGCCCCATCACCCACTTTGCTCTCGACCTCATGGTCACAATGTACTACAATTTCGCTCGACCGTCAAATTGTCGACGGCGAGACTCGCTGCGTCCTTCCAGTCTCACTCAGTTTGTCGCCCGGCCGACAGCGAGCTCGCCGAATCCATCCAGGCACGCGCGCTTGACTACTCTGGGCTGACCATGTCCCTCGGATAGAACCAGTCCAGACTCTCTGCCTTTGCTGCTGATTATTCCCTTTCCCCAGAGACGTCATTCGCAGCCCCGGACTGCATCTGACATTCAGATCTCAAGTTAGGAGAGGTCCCCATAATAGTCACGTGTCCGCCTTCTACTCCAAGCGTCTGCCCCATGGACGGTGGACTGATGATCTACGGTGCCAAAAAGCCTAATGGAACCTCGAGCCGCCAAGTTGTTTGGTCGAGAAACAACAATGTCGATGTGGTTTTGTGCTTCTCCATACGTGTCTTCGTCCGTCAGCCTGTAAACATGACATCATCTCTCGACACTCGACCCGTCCCTGCTTGGGCGCCTTCAAGCTCAAAAAGTTTCATCATGGCACATGTTTGTTTCACGTTGCGCTGCCTGTTGGTGGTAAAGGGCGCCTGCGACTTGGACTCTCTGCGCGGGGAAAATCCAGTTGGACCCCTGTCCATTAGGCAAGCCCTCCGGCCGGCTATCCGTCCAAGGGGTCCGAATGTGGCGTCTGGGTCGCGGACAACGCGTTGATTGCCGACTTCTGGATTGCCGAATCTAACGCTCATAACGAGACCGCTCTTCAGTCGAGTGAAAGTGAGCTTGAACATGTACTCGCTGGAGCTTCGAAGCTTCAAGTGCTCATTCATCGGCCGCAGATGCTTATGACGGAAACGCATGTTTTGCAAAAGCGTCAGTGATGCAATAGCAGGCAATCAGCGAACAAGCAGTCTACTTTCCTCGCGTCGACCAGAGCTGTACGGCAGTTCATTGAAATGATATTCCCTGAAGTAGACGAAAGTCCTGACACTGGAAATATTCCCCTATTTCTGGACGCTGAACGTGAGCATCCCTTACAAAACGGGCGGTTCTGACGGCCAAAAGAGCATCAGCGACAGATAGAGCGAGACGTCTTCGTTCTCTTCATTCCTGTAGTCAAGATATCACTTTCGCATCCCAGCGTCAATTCCAAGATCAAATCCAACAGGTCCAGCCATCAACAGGCAAGACGAATACTGAACTACACTTATAAACTCTTCTCCATCTCTTCTGTCTCTGACTGGCCAAACTTGCCATCGTCGTCGTCGTCATCATCATCAACACTCGAAAGACAACTCGACCGGAGGAAAAAATGTTACTCGACTGCTCAAACTACTCCGCCACAGAAGCAGACCAAACCTGTGCCAGCATCCTTATTCTCTTTACTGTTCGCCCTTACTCGCAGTAGAAGTCAATGAGTACATGGCCAGTAATCTGGTGGTAGCAGATTTGCCTGCTGGTCTTCCCGTCCATCGAAACCACCTCCAATTGACCAAAACCCCGCCTTTCTGAACAAAATTTGGCGAAACGAAAAACCGCACAATACGCCAGAACCACCACGGCATCATTCTCACTCTCTGCCCCAACGTCTCCGAGCTGACGGCATACCGCAAGCTTTGGCGTCCATGACAGCAGCTCATAAAAGCCGAAGCACCTCTGCCTCTGCCCTGCGGTGCTACGACGCCGCCACCACTTACGTCCCTCTTTCTCTCGTCTGGTCTTCTCTATCCACGGTGCTACTTGGCCAGTTAGTCGCCCTGTACGGCGGGGATAAGTGGATTCGCGGACTGAGTTCTTCGATGCCTTGACCTTCGTCTCTGGACGAGTGAGGATCGGGACTCATCTTTAGCTTAATTTGAAATGAAACTGATTCGATATGACACAGGACCAATCTCTTCACGGATACACCCACAATCGTGCCGACCCCACCAGCGTCGAGTCCATGGCGACAGCGATAAAGCTGGCTGGAACACGCAGCACCAGCGGCGCCCTCCGTTTGCAATGATTGTCAACCTCAAGAGCAACTGCGCAGGCTTCGTCAATTCACCAGAGAAGCGCAAAGAAGAGTGGCCGCATGAAAGAGCACAGGAAATAAGACTTAAGGAAACGAAATGGGTGAAAAGGAGGTTCGAAGGGCATGTACGCCACTTTCTGCGGTGGTTTGGCGCAGTGTTGTTGTGTCTGTCGCTAACTAATAGTGCAGGTAACATCAACGACAGCAACAGTGCTGACTCTATTGCTCGTCATATCTAACGCTGTAATCTCTCATCTACTCGCTTTACCCTCTCATCTTCCCGCCTCATTCCTTTTCTGCTCTACTACGCTGAACCGCCGCGCGCCGCTGGAACGACACGACGTGTCAGAGCTTTACTCGGAAGAAACATAGAGGCATATATACCATCAAAAATAACGTAGCAGAAGATGACAGCAGCAAACTCTTGCCATCATAGTTGCGGTTGTCGGTGTCGCATGCAACTAGCTGTCGTGGAGTGGCGTAGTGCCTACGATGAAAGAAAATCAGCAAGCAAGGAAATAAGGAAGGAGGGAAGTAGAGCCTACCATCACAGCCGAAGCACGGAGGACAAAGTCGAAGGAAAGAAGCACGCCAGCAGCGGACGATGATGAGGTGAGATGAGATGAAATGAGACGGAAGCTACAGAGAGACAGAGTCTTGGCCATCTCATCGCTCAGTGTACTCGCGAGATGGTGACGATGGGATGGTTGGTGTGCATGTAACCAGATATCTACTAACTAATAGATATCCACCTGCCTATCTAGCAGCATTGTACGAGACCTCCATACTTCCACAAAAAAAAAATAAAAAAAAAAAAACAAAACTACATTCTTGAACGGTGCAGTGCCCAAGCACCAGCCAGCAGCGGCCCGCCAAGTCCCCTCTCTCTCCGATCTCCTACATAGGTACAGACCAAGCAAGCAAGCCGCCGCGCATCGTCAAGCGAGCTAAGCAGCTAAGCACGGCCTCTCTTCCCGTCTTATCTCGCGAAAGGAAGCTTCTTACCTTACCTTACCTGACCGCATCATCCTGTCAGCCTGCCTACCTATCTAGCTGTTTTTTCATCTCTGCGTCTGTGTGTCTGTGCGTCTGTGTGTCTGTGCGTCTGTCTACCACTCTACCTATCTGCTCTGCTCGCCTGTTGCTCCACCAGGTAAACACGCCCCCTTCCCATTCCGTTCTCCTGCTTTAATCATCTCGTCTCGCAGGCTCTTCCTTACCGCCCTCCTCCTGCTCCATCTCCGTGCCTCTCTCCCCTTTACCTTGGCGCCCCGCTTGGCTTGTCGTCCTTTTCGGCTTGTCTTGGCTCATCATTGCAGCGGCGCGCCGATCTCAGGGGGCAGAAGCAGTGGAGCAGGTCGGTATGCAGCCCAGACCGCACCAGATGTTCGTGAGCGTGTGCTTGTGCTTGTGCTTGGTCCAGCACGGCGCGGCGAGGCGAGGCGAGGCGAGGAGTGAGTGAGTGCTTGCCGGCTCCCTGCCGGCTGCTGCTCAGCCTTTTCCCTACCTATATCACGTGGAGAGGAAGAGGAAGAAGATGCAGACGGCGAAGACGACGCAGAAGGCACGGGGGGGGGGGGAGAGACAGAGATGGAGCAAAGCACAGCCACGGCCACGTCCTTCCTTCGCTCTATCCGCTCCACTCGCGTATACTTGAATTAGCGCCGGCGTTGGCGTTGGCGTTAGTGCTGCACTCTGAGTCTGCAGCGCGGAAGCAGATCTGCTGCGTGCGCTCTATCCGCTTCATTCAGCTTGTCTGTCAGAAGATTATGACGGGTTGTTGTTCTCCTGGCTAACAAATGAACAAGTGGAAGAGACGGAATGGAAAGACAGGGAGGGAGATGTGATAGCATGAGTTACTTTGCCATCTGCATATGCAGACGTTAATGTAGAGATGTAGATACAGATGCGCTGCGCCCACAACGACAGATAAACAGACAGACAACGGATCTACTCCCTTCGCTCTGCTCTGCCACACTTAACGCGACTACTTTAGATACAGCAGCCGACCGGCAACCCATCTTCTCGCGCCGTGCTGTAAATCTGTCCGTATCTGCTTCTGCCTGCCTGACCGAATCTGCTTGCGTGAGGTGGACGGTGTGGCCGTGTATAAATAGTACCGACAAGCTGACAAGCTAATAACACGCAGGAAGGGAAGGGAAGGACTAGCTACCTATTTCTAGACGTGAGCTTAATTGGCACCAGGTAGGTACCTACCTAACGCCGTCGTCATCCATCACCTGTAGAACAGTCAACCGCTGCAGGTAGGTTAAGCCATGTAGGGAAACAATCTCTCTCTCTCTCTCTCTCTCTCTTCATATCTCCCTCCACATCTACCCTGGGCGCCCAGACACCGCACCGCACCGTAGCGTAGCGTAGCGAAGCGCATACAGTGAGGCGGAGGGCCTTCATGCAGCAGCAGCGCATCCACCAATCCCTCCTCCACCTACGCATCCATCCACGTCCGCTCCGCCCGCGGCACCGGACTTGGCTGAGCCGGACTTGGCCGGGCTGCGCTGCATTATCCATCTACCGCTTGCAGCAGCCAACAATGGCGATGCGAACAAGCTTGCTTGGCTGCGGCCTTGGAGTGTGGCTTGGTGGCCGACTATGCAGACGACGCAGACGACGCGCTTTTGGAGACAGGGTGTGTGTATGCGGCAGTAGCGGCGGCGGGACGAGACGAATTGAGCTGAGGCGAAGTGATTTGATTTGACGCGTTGCCGCGCTGCGCCGGCGACGGCGACGGTGACGGTGAAGGCGCTGTGTGTGTGTGTGTGTGTGTGTGTGTGTGGATGCTGTGAAGTATGTCTGTCTTTGACACACACAGACAGACGACACCTCAGTGTCTCGAACGGCGGCTGTCTGCATCTGCGCTGACTGCCGAGTTGAGTCGTCGGCCACCTTACCTGCTAGCCAACCCCCTTTCTCTCGTCCATGGCGACGAAGACGGGAGCGTTTGTTCGTGTCTGAATAATGACCGGGCAGAAGCAATGACCGCGTACCGTACCGGTCTTGGGCGCGACCGACACTCGAGGTCATCTCACCACTTACCAATAACCACTGCTGCCGGCTGGCCGGCTGGCAGCGACCTGAAACGGATGCGTACGGTACTCACGGCCGGGGAGGGAGGCAGGGAGCTGCGGTTGGGCACCCTCGCACACAGCACCCACCGCTGTACCTTAGTCATGACTCTGTCCGTCTGTCAGGTCTGTCCAGTCTGGACGGTCGATAACAATTTCAGTAGACTCGAGCCCCTACCCGACGCTACCAATGCACTGCGTCATCAGTTTGTCAGCAGCGCGGGTGGGCGGGTGGGAGGTGGCAGGCAGGTCGACTGGGGTGTGTATGGACGGTTTGACTCGCCGGTGGCAGCGGCAGTAGTCAGTGTTGATTGGCTCGATGCGGATCTGGTCTGGCGATGAAGTGAAGCAGGTGAAGTGAATGGATGGATGGGTGGATGGTCTTGCTGTTGCTGTTGCTTTCGGCACGGGCGCGCGCGGCTGGGACTGGATGGATTGGGCACGCAGAGCAGAGAACGCAGTGGATCGCTGTCTGTCTGTTTGGTGTGCGACTGCTGGGCAAGCGGCCGCGCTCGTTCGTTCAGTCGGCCCAGACCAGCGCGTCTGCGAGAAGAACAGCACCAGACGCGCAAATGGAGGGCAGGCGGATTCACTCAATACGGACGGCTCGAGACCCACGGCTCGCACTGAGCCTGCGATCTCCGTAGCCGCCTCCCACTCACAACTCATTCAGTCACTGACAGGAAGTCAAGACCACATCCGGCAAGCAGCAAGTGTGGTAGTGCAAAGATTCGCCGACCAGGGTGGTGAAGACTGCAGAGCCCCTGGCTGTGGCCGCTCCCTTGCGCCATCTGCAGAACACCCGCAGCCGTGGACAAAAAAAGAACCCGCAAGTCATGACAAAGGGACCGCAAGTGCCATTCGCGTCTGGAGGCGGCAAGGCAAGGAGGCAGGGTCCGCGCCGGGCGCAGAGAAGAAAACAAGTGACCATCACACCATACGTGGAGAATTGCCCGTCTTAGTCAGTCTTGGGCTGTGAAGAAGAGGTCAGAGACAGACAGACCATTGTTCCACTGGCGAAGAATGTCTCTGACCGGGTATACAGCGCAGGAAGCTAGGCGCAGACGCGCACAGGGTGAAAGGACTTGAAGACGCCGCGGCCGCGGGCACTGCCAGTCAGTCTCCTTTCTTCAGGGCCCGTGCCTGCAGCGGGCGGGGACTGTCGGGGCGAGTCACACCGGATGATTGATTTGGGAGAGAGCGGATTGCAACTGGCCAAAACATGGACGACGTTTTTAGCGTGAAGAAAGAAGGGACGCGACGGACGGGCGGGTGTGGAATTGATCAGGCTAGGCCAGGGCGAGACGTGGCAAGGGGCTTTCCGGCAGTTGGCGGCAGGGCAGGGCAGGGCAGGGCAGGGCAGAGAAGAAAGGCAACAAGCGAGGAACCTGGAATGGGGTTTTGTATGTTATTCAGGCCGTTGAGGCTGAGGCAAGGGGTCAGGTCGGTCAATGGAGTTGTTGTCTGGTCTGGAGACGGGAGAGCTTGGCGAGACAGGTGCGACTGATCGGCGCGACCCTGAAGAAGGGCTTGGCATCTGAGCTCAGGAAATGGCGTGGGAAATGCACCGTGAGGCGAGGCGAGGCGAGGCGAGGCGAGGCGCATTGCCCATTCGCGTGTCAAAAGGACGCGTCAGACTGTAGGCTGGGGAGGGCCGGGAAGTCGACGCTCGGCGAGGGTCGAGTAGGTTAGGTTGGGTTGGGCTAGGCTGCAAGTCCGGAGGGGCGTGTGCCGGGACGGAGACGGAAGCAGATGGGGACACAAGCTTTGTCGGGCAAACTAAAGAGGTGAGCGAAATGGCATGCCGGACGAGCAGAAACAAACGCAGGACAGTCCCTGGCGGGTTCAGCATTCCGAGGCCAGCCAGCCAGCCAGCCAGCCAGCCAGGACAAAGACGGTATGGTGCTGGGTGGTGGTGTAGGGTAGATGGAGTGGCAGGGCCCTCCCGGCAGTCGACAGCGACGGCGACAGGATGGCGACGGGATGGCGACAGGATAGCGACGGATACGGGGTCGTCGTGAGTGATGGTCTTGAGCTCCGCGCTGAGCATCCAGCGGCCAAGTAATTGCGCCGTCTCCGCTTGGGGCCGCCAAGCAGAGGAGCAGGCTGGGCGTTTCGGGACAAGAAGAACAAGAGGCGCTGGGTGACGAGGCGATAAGGTGGAGGTGGAGGTGGAGGTGGAGGTGGTGGTGGTGGTGGTGGTGGTGGTGGTGGTGCCGGTGCCAAGCGCCAAGCTGCATGGGCTGCTGCGCAGGGGGGCTGTGCATCGGCGCTGCTTAATTAGCCGGCCGCCTTCTGCGTCTGCTTCTCCTTCTCTTGCCGAGACGCAGCGGACCAAGTCCTCCCCGCCTGAAGCACAAGACCGCCTAGAAATCCTCAAAACGCCCGCGCTCCCCAGACTCATCTCTCCCCCCCCCCCCCCCCAAAAACCAAGGCTCCTGTGTCACTCCCGCGGCGCATACTCCCCCCTCGCCCTCATCGCCAGCAGGCTCGTCTTTTTCAAAAGAAGCGTTCGAAGCCTCGTGTGGTCTCCAGCTCCCCACATCCACCTCTCCGCCAAGCCAAGACCTCGCCTGCCAGCAACCTCTTGGCTACAATGTCCATGTCGGCCGTCGCTGAGAACCCAGCGGCCGCGCCTCCAGCGCAACCGGCCCAGCAGCCTGTGGTCCAGCAACACCAACACCAACAGCAGCAGCAGCAGCAGCAGTCCGTCTCAGCTCAACCATCCGCCCAACCCCAACAGCCGCCCACTCCGGGTGACTCGGATTCGCTCATCTGCCAGTGGCAGAACTGCGGCGAGCGCCAGACGTCCGCTGAGAACCTCTACGTGCGCTCTCACGCCACGCTCACCCGCCCTTCAGCTCGCTGACCCTCGCAGAACCATGTGTGCGACCGTCATGTCGGTCGCAAGAGCACCAACAACCTCAACCTCGTCTGCCAGTGGGGCAGCTGCCGCACTCAGACCATGAAGAGGGACCACATCACCTCCCACGTCCGCGTTCACGTGCCGCTCAAGCCGCACAAGTGCCCCACCTGCAACAAGGCATTCAAGCGTCCCCAGGATCTCAAGAAGCACGTCAAGACGCATGCCGACGATTCAGTGCTTCTGCGCTCTCCCGAGCCCAGCCGGGGCAATCCCCACGGAGGTCCCGGAGGCAGCTTTGCCGCCGCTGCTGGAAAACGTGAGTCCCACCCCGGGGGCGCCAAAGTCGCACCTATACGAGTGCTAACCCAACCCTCGCAGACGTTGCCGACTTGCAGGCTCTTGCTGGCGCTGCCAGTGGGTTTTACCAGGATGGCATGGGAGGAGGCTCATACGGCCACCCCAACCCCGGGGCTGGCGGCGGCTTTTACAGCGGGGCTCCGGCCAATTCAGCTTACGGTCCCGTCTATTATGCCGTCAACCCTCAGCAGCAGATGACCAATGACTACGAGGTCCGGAAGCGTGCCGTCGACGCCCTGAACGCTCTCAACGAGTTCTTTGGCAGCGTCAAGCGTCGCGAGATTGACCCAACCACCTACTATGACGTCGGTCACCGACTCATGGGCATCCAGGGCCAGCTGCCCCTCCTCACGAGCATGGCTGGCTACGGCGGCTCCGACTTTCAGTCCCAGCCAGCCATGGTGTCGCCCACTGGACACGGCCCGGCTCCCTCGCACCACTACTCGCTGCCCATTCCCAACCTCCGGACAAAGAGCGACTTGGTCGAGATTGACCAGGTGCTGGAGCAGCTGCAAAACACCGTCTACGAGAACCCCAAGCAGGCCGCGGCTGCCGGCGTCGGCCAGCCCGGCGCGCACTATTTGCATTCTGGCTTCAACTACCGCTCCTCCAACTCGCCTCCTGGAACAACCCATGGCATGCAGCCGCAGTCGTCGCACGCCACCACGCTTGCTCCGCTGTCAAAGTCGCAAACCGAGACGCCTGCATTGACGCCGGCTTCGAGCGTCGTGTCTTACACCTCGGGCCAGTCGCCTGGTTCAGTCCACTCTGGACACACCGTGTCGCCAGCTATTCGGAACAACAACATCTCCATGTATCCGACTCTTCCCTCGGTCAGTGCCATGTCGGACATTGCTGGTAGCTACCCTGCCACCAGCAACGCACCCAACCTCGCACCCTTCGACTCGGATAGCCGCCGGAGGTGGTCCGGCAACCAGCTCCAAAAGGCTCGTCCCGCCCGTGACTCGGAGGCTATGGACATTTCGGATAATGACTCGACCCCCAATGCCTCCCGACGAAACTCTGTCGATCGCGATGGTCTCCGCAAGGATGTACACAAGCTCGCGATTCAGTCGCCGCCTCCGGTCGACCCGTTGCTTCGCTCTCCAGGCGAGCAGTCGGAGGACTCGGAGCACCCGCCATCCGAACACGGTTCGTCTGACGGCGACGAGTGCTGGGTGCAAAACATGCGGATGATTGAGGAGCTGCGCGCCTTTATCAAGGGCAAGCTCGAGCGCGGCGACTTTGACGACGGCGAGGGTCCTCTGCCACCAAACGAGATCAAGGCGGAGCAGCCTGCTGAGAAGAGCAAGGCGTCGAGTAGCGCCATGTCGGAGGATGAGCGGAGTCTCTACCCAGTGCTGCGAGCCGTCCAAGACGGCGACTAGATCTTTTTTTTTTTTTTTTTTTTTGTTTTCTTGTTGGTCACCTTCTAATTCGTATCTGTCACGACGGAACATTGTATTATCACAAGGGATATGACGGGGCTTGCTTTCAATCGTTGCTGCAAGCACGTGTGCAGCTCACGCTCTGAGCCACGGCCAGAGACGCCATCGTTTTGGTTGCAGTTTCACAATTGCTGTTTCTTTTGTGGGTGATTATTCGGAGTACAATCAGGCGCCATGACACTGGGGATCAACCCTCTTATGGACGAGCATCGTCGAGGGAGCTTTGCCTTTTTGTTTTTGCCTGCGCAGTACATCAAAATGAGCAGTACATGAAGATACGAGATGGACGCTACCGTGCGTGAATTACGACCAGTGGACGCTATTCATGCGACGAGAATGCCAAGGTTCCGCTGCGAGTGACGAGCTGCCCTTTTTGGACGCACAGAGGGCGCGCGCGCGCGCCCAGAGAGCCCAGAGGGCGGAGCACAGCTGCCCAGACCTGTCATCTCGCACTTCATCTCTAACCGTCGTGGCTCCACGCGTCGCTTTTGCTTCCAAGGCCGCCGCTGTTTGGAGCACGCAGCCGTCATCATGGACGGCGCCATGATCTGACACACGACCGACCGCAGATCGGGGATGGGGGGGGGGGGGGGGGGGGGGGCATGGCCTGGCACCAGTCACCACCTCACCTCGCCGCCGCCGCCGCCGCCGCCGCCGCTGCCGAGCAATGTCATCGCAGGCCGACACCGGGACAAGAAGATCCTCCACCCACGACCCAAGCAAGCAAGCAAGCAAGCAAGCAAGCAAGCAAGCAAGCAAGCCACCAGCTAGCCAGCGAATTTCTCTACGTGCTACCTACCCGCGCACAAGGACAGGCATCCGAGAGCGCACGCGCCAACGTGTCCAGAGCAGCAGCAGCAGCAGCAACAACACCTAGCGACGTCAGAACCAGTCGCCTCGTTACACTGCCCATCCCAACCACACATAGCGCATTTCTTGGGCTGCTGGTCCAGCGAGCCGAACGGACGAGTACAACGAACGACGCATCACCACTCGACCCGTCACATTGCCCGCCGACGACTGACCGACGACATCATGGCGTGGGGACGCGGCGGCGCAGGGAACTATGAGGCCCAGGAAGAGCAGAGCAAGAAGGTGGCAGAGGTGAGTAATGCAATGCGTCCACATCCGCCCATCCAGGCTTTTCTTGTCTTGTCTTGCCTTGCACGTCATGTCCCGCAACCAAGCCTCGTGCCGTCGGCAGCGTGCGCAACCAACATTGCGCACATCATCACCCACCCATCGCACACCAAGAGCCCCGGGCCAGGTCAGGTCAGGTCACAGACTGACTAGCAGCCGCACCTCAGAACATCGCATCGCAACACCGCCGCGCCTCGCGCACCGGCTCCATCGTCCCCATCCGCACCACCACCTCGCCGCCGCTGCCCTTCGCCCACTCAGGCCGCGGCGGCGCCGGCAACACGTACTCGCCGGCGGAGCTCGCGCAGACGGGCACCTTCCAGAGCACCGTCAACGCCTCGTCCTCGGCCAGAGATGCCGCCGTCGGCGAGTACGTCGTCCCAGCCGGCACGCCCTCGTCGTCCACCACCGCGGCTGCGTTCACGACGGAGACGGCCACCGCAGAGCCGCCTCCACGCGAGTTGAGCGATTTGGATACGCAGAGCAAGTGGTACAATACGGCAACGCCGCACACCAGCAACGGCTCGTCGACACATCCGCCTCCAGCGCCCGCCAACCAACACACATCCTCGACAGCCCCCTCCTCCTCCTCCTCCTCTTCGCCAGCAGAAGTCCCCCTCGCGCGCACCGGCCGCGGCGGCGCCGGCAACTTCGTCTGGTCCTCCTCCTCCTCCCCATCCTCGTCCTCACCCAGCTCCACCAACGCCAACACCGCCGCCGCAACGCCGACCCAAGCCGCCCAACTGCAGCGCAGCGTCCTCGCCGACGTCGAGCGCGGCCTCGCGCGCCCCAATCGCGCGTGGCTGGGGCCGGGCCCGGGGCCGGGCAGTCCGCCGCCGGCGGCCGGCACGGCGCCCCCTGCGCTCAATGGTGTTGGGGAAAAAGGTTTGGATAAGGAGAGGGGCGATGGGGATGCGGGTGTGCAGGTCAAGACTAGTCCGCCGCGTAAGGTTGCGGCGCGCAAGGGGTCGTGGGTTGGCGCGGCGGTGACGGGGCATGGACACGGGGTTAGACACGACCATCCGTCTGCGTGACTAGCCGCTGTGCTCGGCGCGAAGGAGAGGCGGTGGGTTGGTTCGCGCGCGCGGTCGAGGTCGCTCAACGGCGCCAGTGCTGCTGGCCCTACTGGTGAAGGGTACAGACATAGACACGGTCACACACACGGCCGCAGTGACGCTGCCGTCGACGATGAGGAGGATGCGCTGGAGCGCGAGATGCTGGAGCTGGCTGGGGGTAGAGGGTCAGGCAGCGAGCGCACGTCCAAAGTGCTGATTGGCAGTGGCGTGGGGCCGGGGATGGGCTTGGGGGGATTGGGCGAGGGGTGGAGGGAGAGTATGAGCGGTATGAACGGGAGTGCGAACGGAAGCATGGGTTTAGGGGTTCATGGCAATGGGAAGAAAGAGGGTGTGAGAGACGAGGGGAGGGAAGGCGGGGGAGAAGGAGAAGGGGAAGTTAATGGTGTGTAGTGTAGAGATGGAGATGGGGTGGAGACGCGAAGAGGAAAGATGGATTTTTGTCACTTTTCCCACGTGTATTTCCTGACTTGACTGGTATGGTAAGCTTTCGTAGAGCATGTACGTAGGCACATGTATGTAGTAGCGTTTGAGGCGTCAGGGTAAGGCGTCAAGGCAAAGCGTTTGTCATAACCATGGCCAAGGCAAAGGCGTTTGTAGTAGTCAGTCAGTCATGCCATCATGACCCAAAATCAACATCAACATCATCGCAAAAGCACCGCACATGCTCTGTCACGTCGTAATGTAGTTGGGTTCAACCGCTCAGATTTTGGGCCCAGAGCGCCAAGTGAATGACGCCCCAGTCTCTAACCGCAAGTTTTCTGTGCTGTGCAATGGCTCCCATGTGTTGTGTAGGTAGGTACTTCGACTTGACTGACACCCCGCCCGTCCATCCATCCATCCATCCATCCATCCGACCAGCCAGCCAGCCAGCGCCGGCGTTTGTCCTCCACAAAAGTTGAGTCGTCAGGCCGCAGCAAATTGTCGTCGAGAATCGTCTAGGAGTGCCCTTGAAGACCCGGTTGAGCACGTCCATGCCGATGTCGGTGATTGGTTGGTTGGCTGGATGGTCGATGCAGAGGAGAAGAGAGGGGGAGGGTCAGGCAGTCAGCAGCAAACATTCGCGCGTGCGACATGTTTACTGCTCCGTCTGGAAGTAGTTGAGCAGGACGGAGCGCTCCTGCGACTCCTCACCCCAGTCCTTGACGACGACGCACGAGCAGTTGACGACCTTGCGCGCGTTGCCCTCGCGGTCGATCTGGCCTGCATCGCACGACACACGTTAGCTTGCAAGATTCCGAGTTTTTGGGGGGTAGAGAGGGGAAACAACGTACACAAACCAGCCCACTCGCCCAGCTGCTTGCCATCCGGCACCTTGATGAGCGGAATCTTGTGCTCACTGCACAGCGCGACGACGAGCTTCTTGTACGCCTCCTCCTCGCACGCCTCGTTGAGCACGCACATGTGCGCCTGTCGGCGGTCCAGCGCCTTGCTGGCCTCGCGCAGGCCGCGCGCCAGTCCGTCGTGGATCAGCGCGATCTTGAGCACGCCCTTGAGCGCGTCCAGCACCGACATCTGGCCGGAGGACGCATCGGCGGAGACCTCGACTTCTTCTTGCTGCTCCAGCTGCTCGACTTGCGGTTGCTCTTCTCCGTCCGACTGTGGGGGTTGCGTTAGTGAGGTTGAGCGAGCGAGTGGAGGGAGGGACACGGGGGAGGGAGGAGGATCCGGCGGTGCGCTGCTGCGCTGCTGCGCTGCCCTGCCCGCCCGCCATTGCCGCTGGCGTGGGCTGCCAATGCCGTTCGCGTCATACACGTACCATTTTGAATATGGATTGGTGGTGATGTCGGGGTTCCTCGAAGAGATCGGGATGTAGTTTCTAGTGGTGGGGTTAGTAGAAACGGTCGTCGTCGTCGTGTCGGGAGCTCGAAAAGTTGAAAATCGACCGCCGGCGTTTGTGCCGCAAGCGAGGCTTGGCATCTTACTAAGCACGTAACGCCTACAACACCTCCACGCTCTCTCTCACAAGAAATAGTGGACTATCGTTGTCTGTCTCACTCCGAGACCAGGCACATGCGGCGTTCCATGACCACGCTCGCACTAGCCATGATCCACACGCCCCCCAACTTTGTCACAACCGCACCTTGAATCCAGTCACGAGTGCAATGCTACTTCTCATTTACAGCAAGCTGAACCTACAAATACGGGAGCAATATCCCTCGCCTTGCCTTTCCAAGACGATTTCCGAAGCAAAGATAGAAGTGAAAAAGCAAAACGCGCGAGGAAGGCGTCCCGGTGCACAACTGATTAAAATCGTGTATCAAGATCTTTTGCCGCATAGCAACTTTTGCGCCGCCCCGGGAGGAAAACCCGCTGGAGCGGACTTGCAACTCGCTGAAGCGCCATGCTGTCAACCACAGAGAAACAGAAACGAAAAGGAATCGAAAGGAGAGGACGCGGCCCTGCGCGTGCGCGCCACGATGCAACAACAAATCAAGAGCTAGGAAAGTCGCCTTGGTGGTATGTAGCCTTTTCGCACCAATCAAACGCCCGGGCCTGCAACAACACAAAGGAAACGTAAAGCGTCGCTGTACAAAGCTGAGAGCTCGGGAATGGGTATGATGAAAATCCAAATAGAGTGCAAGGAAACGCTGACGAGCAAATGTTTTGGACGAGGCCTTACATGACTGTGCAGCAGCAGAAACTCTTTTTCGGCTTCTTGCCTGCCTTTTCCTCTGGCACTTCGGGCATACGGATTGGCGATCCGATGCGCGGCGAAGGCGCAACGGGGCTCTCATTTTGGGGCGGGGGAGGAGATACGTTGGGTGTAAGTTTGAAGCCTCCATGCTCTGCATTGGGGCTGTTGCGGGTGGGTGACTTTTCAATTTTTTCCGTTGGTTCGGGACTCGAGAGCGGCCAGTTGACTTCTTCCTCGGGTTTCTCCGACTTGGGAGTCTCCATCCTGTACTCCATCCTGTACTGTTCTTGAGGCCTGTACTGTTCTTGAGACTGCGCCGTCTGCACAGCTTCCCTTTCTTGAGGCAAGCTGGAAGGAGACTGCGGTGGCCTGGGTCCAAAGTCAAAGTCGTTGAGGGGCCGAAACTCTGTGTCGTACGTGTTTCCAAACTTGCCGTCTTTTTCCCACTGTTCTTGAGCCATGCGCTTGGCGTGAGTGGGCAGCATCTGCTGGTCCTGGGGCAGACGTGGGTCCGGCTTGTACATGGTAGCAATCCACGGCGCCTCGCCTTCGGGGCGAGCAGTTGTTGGACGAGAGGCTGTGCGAGGCCTGGAGCCAGAATTGGCTCTTTGCTTTTGGTTCGAGGCAGTCCGCGGTTTGCTGGCCTGTCTCTTGGCTGAAGTGGGAGTCTTGTTTCTAGGAGTCCTGGCCTTGGTGGGAGAAGCTTTCTTTTTCTCTTCATCGCTCCCGGTTGATTTTCCAGGATCCGACACGTCGTCCAACAAGACCTGACTTCCCACGCTACCACCCCTCTTCCGAGTCTTGCGCATCGCGAGTGCCTCCGCAGGGGGTCCTGACAGCAAGTTTGCGCTCCCACTGCGGCTGCGAGGCTCTCCCGACCAGGTTGGACTCGCTGCGGGCGTATATTTTGGAATGGGAATCTTGGATGTGACAGGGCGCGGGATTCGTGATCCATTTTCGCGATCGGCCCCGTCCACGGGAGAGGATCTATCGCTTATGGGATTTTCCTGAAAGTCCGTTCGTCCAGGAGGCGGTGAAGTGGGGTTTGACTTGGGGCTCTTTTCCGCCATGAGGCTATCATCCAGAGGACTGAGCTCTTTCTTCCGGCGCGGAGGCCTAGACCTGCTGCTCGACCGACTAGTCGTAGTGGATTGCCTAGGAATAAAGCCAGCATTCTCCAGCTCGGTCCTCTCAATTTCTGCCAGCTTATCGCGGTGTATCCAGTACGACTGGTCTTGCTCGACGGGGTCCAGGTCGTCCGCTTCGGAGCTCATGGTCCGGGTCCGATGCTCTTCATACAAATCCAGCAAGCTGTCGGACTCGCTGCCCGTGGTCCCGTTGGGGCCGGGATTCTTTCCCAGCGCCTCGACGCGGTTGGGCATGGGGGTTGAACGATATGGCTCTACCGGCTCGTTGCGGCGCACTTGGGTGTATCGTGGGTACCCATTCGACTGGTTAGAGAGGAGCTGACGTTTGCCAGCAAATCTGGCCGAGGCATCGTGCGACATGTAGGTTTTGTCGAAGAGCGGGTTCTAGAATTCGGCTACGGCATTAGTCGGGTTTGATCTTGACGCAAAATGTCGCAAGCAAGCCTGGGCAAAGCGTGCGCGGGAGAATGCAAAACAAGCGTGTCTATGGCGACATCCACGCACCTCGTTATCAAGAGGAACCGCAAGGTCCCAGGAGCTGCGGTCACCATGGGAGCTGCTCGGCGGGGTAATGGTGGTTACGGCCGGCGAGGGAGAGACCATGGCCATGGAGCGCATTTGGACTCGGCTGCAGCAGCAGCAGCACTGCTCAGGGTGACCGGAGGGAGGTGAGTTTGGGGCGGAAGTTGGCGGGCTCGCAGGTATCCAGGCGTGAGGCCAGTAGAGGCGGCAGGGGAGGGGCCGACAGGGATATGGTAATGAGCGGCCTCGTCGGTTTGTCGCACGCAGACAATGTTCCACGGCAGCTGGCGCGAGCAAAAGAGACGGCTACTGGAGCAGCATCGGCGTCTGCAGAGGATAGAGTGACCTCGAGGAGGACTAGAGGGAGAGAGGATTTGTGGCGCTCGATAACCAACGCATGGACAGGCGGTCGGGGGGAAGGTAAATTGCACGGGATGAGGTCAAGCGCGGGCCAAGCCAAGCGGGTGCTTACGGTGACGACGAGTTGGCCGCGCGCGGGACCGAGGAGGCGTGAGGAGGTTGGAGAGAGAGAGGAGAGAGGCAGCAGGCAATGGGGCAGTGGTAGGTGGTGGGCGAGTGGTGGTGTTTGGGGGAGAAACGGGGCGTTGATGTCGGTCGAGGTGCAGGCGGGCGGCGCAGGCCTGAGGGCTCGGGGCTGTCATTGGCCAGTGGCAGCCACTGGTGCATGCACAAGCAGCCCGCAATCTTATGCCGCTCTCGACGGACAAAACTTTTATTTTTCCTCGTGCCCGTTAATTTGCAGCTATCGTCAGCTCTCACGGCTGCGGACTCTTTGCCGTCGCGTGAGGCGGCCCTGATCCGTTGCCGACTCGCCGCCTGCAACGCTCGACTGAGCGCTGGAGATGGCCCCACCGTACGTCTCTGCCGATTGCTCTTACACGTCACTAGCCTGCCCTCAGCGACACCGACTGATGTCCGTGGATTAGCTCTTATCTCAGCCACTCTATTCCTTACCCTCCTCTTCTCCATCACCGATTCGCAACGGCGTCGAGTGCGGGGATGCTGGACACAAAATACTCATGCGCCCGGTTCTGCATCACAACCCCGCCTTGGAATTCGACTGTCGAGCCGTCGGATTGGACCGTGGTCGCGACAGTGCTGCCCTGGCTGGTGTGCCTTGGCTATCAACGTTGACAGGGACAGGCTCCCTTCCCTAGACCGCTTGTGGACTGGATCACGCTTATGCTTTCATCATGCATTGCCTTCGACTGCCCGGCCCGGTGGCCTTGCCTTTTGTCTTTGCTTGAAAACGACGTCTCGTCAGTCACCTCTCGAACCGCTGTCGACCCAGGATATGCTTTTTGCGAGGCTGAGATGAATACCCGGGCCATCGAAGCGCCATGGTCAGTCAGCTCGAGTCGTCAGGTCGCCTTTGTCTCAGGCACCCACCTCGAGTCAAGTTCTTGGTCGTCTTCCCGCCCCGCTGCTCGTCCAAGAATAGCACGCACGCTACACTCCCGCAACTGCATCTAGCCGTCTGTCACGATGCTGCCTCTGCTGCCACGGCTGCAACCATGGTCCAGCCCACCTGTCACCGAGGCCATCGTCTGTCAACCGGAAGCGATTGAGCAGGACCCCGTCCGCTATGCCCATGCATCCCCTTCCCCTTTCGGTTAGCGCCGACGGCTAGCCTCGCGCGTGCTCGCCAAAGGGCGGGCCAGACTCTCTCCTTGACATGCTGCAAGACAACCCTGGGATCCAATTCAAGCCACCGAAACAGGTCCCAACGGCCTGGGGCACACGTGTTGGCAATTCATCTGGAACCCAGGGTGTGTCGACTTTTTCGAATCCTTTTCTTCACGTCGCCGATATGACACTAAATCTCTGCCCGAATCCGCACCAAAATCCGATGGTGAGATTGGCGCACCAAACCGTCAGCACTCGTCATTCCGGTCCATGGTCATTCGTGTTGATGGCAACATGCAGGTTGTCCGAGGGACGCAACCATCTTCTGGAATGCGCGCAGACTTTGTCTATTGACGTCACCCTGCGTGCTTGTGATGGCAGACCACATGGAAAACAAACACCCAAGACCGCTACATCACGCAGCTCCCCTTGCATTCCTATCATCCGCCCACGCAGCTAAGCGAACTTGTATAAAGCGCTCGTCGAAGTCCCTGTCTTGCTTTCTTTCCACATTGACAATGACTCCCGCACAGTCAATGCATGGGTCGAAACCGATCTACTACTTTTCTTTGGTGTCCGGGCCTCTGGGCAGTCAATCTGCTATGTGGTGTCCAGTGCAAGCTGTCCCAGCTCAGACTGTGCAGAATACGAATCTTGCATCCTGTATCAGACTCTTGAACTGCATCAGCCCATCAAACTATGCTGATCCAGTTTCCCGTCAATGACATCAAGCATCATTGTACAAAATGCTAGCGTCTCCTTGGCCAGACCTGCTTCTCACCAGCCTAGTGAAAAAGGTCTAGACCAGAGAAGAAAAGATAAACCAGTGACATCGCTTCATTTATTAACTCTCTTAGAGTAAGGTCTTAATAGAGAGGGGGTTTATGCTTCCTATTCATCTGAGTAATGATGGTGTGCTTCTATATCTCTAGACTCTAGCCAGTTACAAGTAAAGGCATGCTAAAATCATAGATCCTTCTTCGTCACAAGCGAAAGAGACAGCGATACCTGCGCGTGTCTCCGCTGTCACGCAGCCCCTGATTCCGACATCGCAGGACTGCGTGAGTATAAAAGCAGCCTTCTCTCCCCGCTTCCTGTCGCTGCATTCGCACTCGTCACCCGCATTGGCTTTTTAAAGAGCTTGGCGGTTACGTACTTTTGGATCACTTCGGTCCAGAGAACTACTTGTGTGGGCATTACATCCTTTCATTATTTTACTGGCTGCCACCTCGCCTATCTCCGAGCGACTTGCTACATCCGTGAAAACAAGATGCTGGTGGGAGGGACTTCGTTTGATGCTGCGGTCTTCTCTCTTGTCTTCCCGTTGATGAGTACCAGCACGAGACTCCGATGATGAGTGTAGAAGTTCTTTGGACTCGATGTCCTGTCGAGGCGGAGAAATTGGAAGAACGCAAATAAACAGAGTCTGATATGGTTGTTGCTTGAGGTGAGAACAGGCAGAGACAGTGATGCACCACTTGAGGTGTGAAGTGGAGGCGTCAGTCGCATTGCCTGTACTGAACAGCAGAACAGGAGGGAGCAAGAGCGGGCTTATATTCCCGCGAGCTTCACACCTCAATCAGCTAAAAGATTAGTGTTTTGTTAGCGACAAGAAAGGTTGAAGTTCTTTGCACTTGTACTGTGTGTTTTCTTTTCTTTCATTCCGCCCTCGTGGCATACAGTCCCGCTCTTCGCAACCTCAACATCACCTCCAACCGGCACTTTCCTTCATCATTGCTACGCGGCGAAATCCATTTTGTCCGTAGAATACAGACCACCGCCTTTCAAACTCATTAACAAGTAGAACAGATAGTCTGGCAGAACAGGACAAAACACGACACGCGAAATAAAGAAGAGCGCAGAGAGGAAAGAAGAAGAGAGAAACAATTCAACCTACTTGCAAAAACACGAGCAGACGCACCAGCGGTTGCTGCGTTGATCTTGATTCAGTGCCTGTCGCTGCTCTGCTTGGTTGGATAGGAAGAGGAAGAGGAAGAGGAAGAGGCAGAGGTAGAGGAGGAAGGTTTTATACTCGTCTGCCTGCGCTGGCATATGGTGGTCATGAGAAAGAGAGGGAGTTGTCTGCTGGCATGTGGCTATGACTGTGCCTGTACTTGTGCTAGCTGCCGCCGCGTGACAAGCAAGTGAGCAACGCGCAAGGCGCTAGGTATAAAAACCCGCCATTCGCGTCCCGGAGACTATACTTTGCATCGTCGCTGACGGGAATTTCTTACATCCGCATCGCGGATGCTAGTGCCGTACTGCTCGGCCATCATGGCAACACATAGAACGCCCACTGTCGACCAGGTTGTCTGGCTCTTCTGCTGCTTTATCAGTCCGGAGAGCCGGGAGCTGCTAGGTAGCACTGCCAGTCCAAGGAAACAGAGAAGTCCTACAACAAGCTTCAATGCTGCCATTCTCCACAATAAGGAAATGGAGACTGTCAACACCCTCAACACATACCCAATGAAGCCAGCCAACTAGTACTTTCCCCACCCCACACACCACGGCACACAACCCCAGCACAGTATTAACATAAAAGGTGGCAATACCCCTTCCACGCAGGCCAGTACATGAATCGCGAATTGAGCTGTCATGTTGTCCAGCTCTATTCGCTGCATTGTGGTAGAGAAGTGAGAAGGCGCCGCGACTCAAAGGTATGCGTGGGCACCGTGCGTTGGGGAGTGGTATATGTTGCGCTGGGCTGTGGAGGGAGGGGTGGGTGTGATGGATGTGGAGCATCAAGGAAGTCACTTCAATGTCTATCTATGCGCAATCATTCCTAAATCTTCCACTCTTGCCTATGGGTTGGCTGGCTGCTAATACATTTTTCTTTCTGTTTCTATGTTGGCCGAGTTTGGTTGAGGAGTGTGTTTGCCATGCCTTACAGATGAGTTTGTTCATCGAAGGGGAATGATGTCTCTTTGCTGATTTGGCAAAGACTTAAGAAGACAGAGAGAAACACAAAGATTGCGCCGGCGTGAAAGGCGCACCAGCACACCCAGATGCAGTCGGCATGCCGGAGAAGGCCTGACCGTGGGCCCAGTAATGAGAGCTGACATTCCTAACTGAGCTGCGTCGGCTTGTCCATTGAATGCAAGAGAGGAAAGCGAGGGTTGAGGCGTGCTTTATACCCGCAGCTTACAACTCATTCGCAATCAGCTGCCCAACACCTCTTCATCATTTGCAGACGAGTCGAGCAGCTCAAGTCCCGGCTCTACGCACCATGTGAAGAGGCGTCACCTGCCAACGCACCTTTCACCCAGCGCTCACGCTCGTGATTCAGTCAAGGCGACCAGCCGGGCTATAGGGCAGTGCGTATAAAACCCCTCAATCTTCCCTCAACCTCTGTCCGACAAGCAGAGCATCCTAGCCCGAATCCGAGACCGACAGTTGGCACTCTTGCGCAACTGTTGCCCGAATGCTCACTGTCTGGTCGCTCGCCCTTGTGTGAGTCGCGGACAGAGCTTACTTCTTGCTCTTTGCCCGCTCGCTTCCTCTCAGAAAGAACTTGGTCGCTGGGAAAAGCGGCGGTGCGCAATGATGGCGGAAAGCGTCATTGATCGGCGATGATGCCAGACTCCATGATCAAGAAATGTCGCCCTTCGCCACCTACAGAAGAAATTCTAAGAAAAGGGACGTGGACAAGATAGACCTCCCATGGGAAGAAAAGAAAGCAAAAAGTAGTCCTTTCGAGCTTTCTGAGACCACACAAAACAGTAAGAAGATGTCCGCATGGTGGAACGACAGACAAGCAGTATAAAACGGGGGATTCCGTTGTCACTGACGAACTGTGTCGCATCCTGCTCTGCCTCGACTGGAGAGGGCAGCGAGACGTGCTTTCATACCCACCCACGACTGAGGGTCCATGCACTGCTGCCTGGCGCGGCCGCAGCATGTGGATGGCGTCGAGACACATGCAGTGATCGTGTCAGAGGCATGTTCGAGCGAGGCTTGTGACTCCTGACTCCTGGCTTCTGACTGTCCGCAGCTGGGTATAAAACGCCCCTCTTTCCCACTGTTGGAGCTACAGGCAAGCTTCTCCATTAGCTTCTCCTGCAACTTGTTAGGACCAGAAATAGACACTTTCTGTCGCGCTTTCGTGGGGGATTTCACTTTGGCCGGAAATGCCAAAGAGGCTCAGCATCGCGCTTCTACCAGCAAAGCTTAATGGTGAAGGGCTGCATGAGATCAGGATGATGGAGGGCGTCCTTGATTGCTGATGGCAATGGGATCCAGGAACCCCTGAGCTTTTCTGATGGGGGCGGAAGCCCGTCTAAAACTGTGTCAGGGGCACGTCCAAAGTGCGGTAATCATCAGGCGCCTGGTTGGATTTGAAGGTACGTATTGGTAGATGACTGGCCGATCGCTCGACGGAGCAAGAGACAAGATTCCCATAAAAAGACTATTCTGAGTCCGAGGCACAGGCGTCAATCAACAGCTCCGTAATTTTATCCTTTTCTTGTGCCCTGATGTCATAGTGGACTCGGTTCCACATGCCCTCAAAGGCAGCATGATGACAGTCTTTTATGCACCTGTGCCTTGAAGCCTTCAATTCCGAGCCGTATTTGCCACCTCTCAAGCTCGGATCTGCACCTTTCTCCAGCAAAAGTCTGACGCCTTGCTCGTTGGCAACACTCGCAGCTGCTTGGACCGCGGAGCCGTAAAATCCTCCTTGTGCGTCCACGTCGGCGCCGTTCTCAATCAGAAGTTCTGAAATGCAAATATCCGTTCGCAGACGACTTTGCAGAGATCTGGATGTTTCGGCAAAGCCTTCCCCTACCATTGTGGCAGTCAACGACGTGCCGAAGCGTCCGACATCCTGATTGACATCTGCGCCGGCCTCGATCAGTAGCTCTACGATGTGAGTGCGCCAACTTTGGCAGCAGCGTGCAAAGCAGTTCCGTGCTTTCGTCCTCGAACTTTGTGGTCTGCACCATACTCGAGCAATATTTTGACTTGAGCTGAACGCTTATTCTTGGAAGCCCGGTAGAGTGGAGCCTCGTCGTTCGTATCTCTTGTGTTTGGATCAGCACCATGTGTGAGGAGGACAGTCAAAGAACCATCGCTCAAACTCTTGCAGGATTTGGAAAGGATCCGAGTGCAAATTGGACCAACTTCGGTCTTGAGTCTCAAGGAATCCAGCAAGCATTGGAGTTGTCGAGGGGGTTGTTCCAGGTATTTGGAAGACGTCCATTTGAAGCTATAACAGCCATTGCTGTCATTACCGTTGAACATGAGCTCAAGCGCGGCCTCAATCGCCAGAGGATCGTAGTCTACCTCACGAAGGAGAAGCTGGACAGTCTCTGGGTCCTCGGCTTTGGTTGCATCCAACAACAGGCTGTCTTTGACCGCATTGAGAACTTCTTGGTCGAAGCCTAGGCCCAGGAGAAACTCCAAAACTTCCAACTCTGCGAGGTAGAAGGGAGATCCGCATGGCCCAGCTTTGCCAACTAGGTGTTCGACCATGTCCAAATTTCCACGTCTCGATGCAGCCTGCAGGATCTTTTCAAATTGCGATGAGCCAACAGGAGGACCCATCTCAAGGCCTTGATTTTCAACAAGCTCAAGAAGCTGGAGATCTCCTTTCTCCAAGATTGCTGGGGCCAACAATATCACCAATTCTTCTCGAGGTTTCAGATCGGCCGCAGATTCGACTAAAACGCGAAGAACATTGAGTAACTTGTCGGTTTCTTCATGGTCCATGCACATGGAGCTTTGGTCTCTCAGCTCAACTAGGCGCTCAACGTAGGCGGAAACAGCACCGGTGAGTGCGTCGTTACGAGACACAGGGTCGGTGCTCTTGGCGAGCAAAGAAGCAACAGTTGATGCATCGCCTTGGTACGCAGCCTCTTCCAATAGATTATATCCCGAAAAGTCAAATTCAGAGATTCCAGGGAAGCTCTCAACGATCGACTCCAAAACCGAGTAAGAACGATCAGAAAAGGCACTCAGAACCATACTGTTGAAGACGTGGGCGCCAAAGCCGAGACGAGCGCCTTCAGATATGAGCATTGAGGAAACTTCTGGGTAGAATCTCGCAAGCCGGACACTTGCTTTGGCGGCGCGTTCAAAAGTTCCACGGCTAACGTATCCCCATGGATCATTTTCCAACAGCAAACAAGCTGTGGTGACCTTCCCTTCGTGACATGCTGCAATGAGTGCGTTCTTCGGAATCGGGTCCAGTGAATACGGACTGACTGGATGAAGCTCATGGACATCAGCCCCTCTTCCGAGAAGCATTCGAACAATCTCTGTTTGGCCATAGTAAGCCGCTAGGTATAATAGACTTCCGGATGGCGTGTCGGCTGCTTCTAATTTTGCTCCTTCGCTTAGGAGAAAGTCTACAGTTTCCAGATGGCCGGCAACTATGGAAATCCGTAGCGCGGTGGCAATATGTGTGCTTTCTCCTGGAGCATTGACATCGGCGCCATGTTGAATGAGGAGTTTGACAATGTCGAGACTTCCTGCGCCTGCGGCGGCTTGCAGTGCATTGCCACTCTCCTGTCCTGGAGCATTGACATCGGCGCCATGTTGAATGAGGGGTTTGGCAATCTTAAGATTCCCTGCACCTGCGGCGGCTTGCAGTGCATTGCCGTTCTCCTGTCCTGGTGCCTCAATGCGGGCTCCGTTCTCAAGGAGAAATTGTACCATGTCCAAGTGCCCAGGATCAGATGCGACCTGAAGAGCATTTCCATTCATGCCGCTGGTATCCTCAAGGTCGGCACCGTTGTCGAGAAGAAAGCGTACGACTTCCAGATTGTCTCTTTCGCAAAATATTTGCAGAAATGACCCGAATGGACCCCAGTGTTGGTCGATAGGCTTTTGTATGAGCTGCAAGTCTCCGTAGCGGGCAGCTAGCTCAAGAGAATCGACTCTGTCTGGAATGTCGACTTGTCCAGAGCCGTCGTGGATTTTTGGCAAAGCCCTGCGCATTCCCCCCCCCCCCCCCCCCCCCCCCCCCCCCCCTCCCCCCCCACTCGCCATGCATGGGATGTGATAGGATCGCGTCACCTCATTCACACGAGCACCTTTCTGGAGAAGCAAGTCCACAATTTCGTCATTTCTTGCGTGGATCGCTGCTTGCAAAGCGCTCCGAAACCGACCCGGTGCATTGATGCGGGCGTGGTTTTCCAGTAAAAGTTTGACCGCCTGATAGTGTCCGGCGTAGGCTGCAGCTTGCATGGGATTTTTGAAAAACCCGCCATGACCGTCGGTGTTCGCGCCATGCTCCAAAAGAATGCACATGGTGGATATGTGGTTCTTGGACGCTGCTGCTTGTAAAGCATCACCGAGCTCATCATCTTGGACATTTGGATCGGCTCCTTGATCAAGAAGCCACACCAGAACATCGTCTTTGCCGGCGATCGCGGCTACGCGGAGGGGATGGCCGAATCCTCCTCTCGAGCCGAGACTTGCTCCTTCTTTGTGGACAAGCTGCACGAGGCTCAGCTTTCCACCTGCTATCGCAGCTTGGAAAGCATTGCCAAAATACCCCACTTCCGCATTGATGTCTGCATATCCTGCGAGAAGTCTTTTCGACTCTTTCTCCCTGCGGCCGTGGAGCGCTACCTGCAGCGGATCGTGGTCTTCACGTGGTGCGCAGTCGCCGAGTTTGCCTTGCAACAGGTGCTCTACCAGGCGTGCATGGCCCTTGAAGCCAGCAAACTGCAGAGCATCGTTGAATTCGTCCTGGGTCGAGAATCTGAAGCCGCTACGAAGGAGTGCCTCGATGATGTCTTCGTGGCCGCCGGCCAAGTCAGCCTACAAAGGGTTGGCAAAGTCGCCGGGGCCAAAGTCAGTCGCCGCGTGGTGATTTAGCAGCAATTAAACGATGCTGCAATGACCAAAGAACGCGGCGGCTTTGATGGCAGATCCGAATCGCCCACAGGCGGCAGAGATGTTGCATCCCAGACTGATCAGGGCTTTGACCACATCCTCATGGCCAAATTGAGCTGCAAGGTACAGCCCACTAGCGTCGTGTTTGTTGAGAAGCTCTAGGTTCTGCAGGAGACCGCGTTCGCTCAAATTTTGGAGCACCTCAGAAAGCCCGAAACAGCTAATCGTGAACAGGGGAGAAGGAGGTGAGCTCGATAATGCATTCAGCTTCTTGGTTAAATCGCCATGCCAGCGTACTTCTTGCGATTGAAGTTTGCCATCAAGACTTTCGAGCCAGTCTTCAAAATGTTCCTCTTTGGTGAAAAATTCCAGCAGCATTGCTTTCAGAACGGCATCGCGATGAGGCGCTCCGACGGCTTCGCAGGGGATAGGCCAGTAGACCGTTGCGTAATCGATCAGGATATCTTTGGAAGTTCCTTCCCAGATGTAGGCGCCCAAGCATCTTCCCGCTACAGCTGAGTGTCTCTCAGCAGATCCGAACTCTGAAAGCGATTCAAGATATCTAGAGATGTCGACTTTGGTGAGCAGAATTGACGTGGCATGGGCGAGATGCACTTACTCTCTTACTGACGTATGCGACAAGCGAAGCACGTCTGATTCAGAATCCAGGACGACGAGGCCACAGCAGCAATTGAGAAGCTCGGTAGTCGAAAATGTCTCGTTGCCTCGAATACTCCTGGAGACTGCCGAAATCAGTTCCTCGACGGAGAGAGGTCGTTGAGCGCAAAGCAGCCATTTAAGGACCAATGTGGTGACAGTCTTGGCCGTCTGCTCCATGGAAGTAATGCGAGCGTAAACAGCATCTAACGATTTGATCAGGCCCGCAGGGAGATGGCGCAGCGCAGCGCGTACATCTTCGTCGAGCTTTATCCGCTCGGTGTCGCGGATAGCCTCAAGTTGCAGAGTGACCCACAGGAACCTGGGAGATGTAAGAATAGCTGAAGGAAGTCTAAAGTCTCCAAATATTGGCACTTACATTCCCTGCGCTCCGGCCCCCAAAGCAGAAATGATGTCGTTCTCCAGCGGGCCCAGTTTGTGAGGCTCTTTGCCCGGCTTTTGTCCCCATTCCGCGATGAATTTTTTGGTCTGGGATTTGATGAATCTGCCAAGGTCTTCGCCGTTCTGCTTCGCAGTTACGGAGATTTCTTGTGACTGGCCGAGTCGCATTTTGACATCATCTTCCTCGCGGCTGCTCACAAGGATTTTGACAAGATCTCTAGATTTTGCAACAACTCCTCCAACGCCGACATGACCAGTCCTCGCTGCTGGGAGTCGCATTCATCGAGTCCGTCAACGACTATTGTAGCCGGGGTTGCGGCAGTGAGTTGAAGAATGAGCTCCACAGATTTATCCTTCGTCAGAGGCGACGCATCAAGGCCGTTCTTCTTTCCATCGTCGACCTTGCTCTTGTACTTATTGACTGTTGCTCCCGCGATTTGGCCGTCGGTCTTGAACACGGATAGCTGCTTCACGATGGCCCGCAATATTTCTTCGCAGTTGGCTCGCTAAGGCTCCGCAGTATCTCGACAGCAGTAGAAGTACGCGATTGGCGCAGCTTGCGGAATATATGCTCGCTGTTTCTCCAGATCTTCGATCATTACAGCCCTGAGATGATCAGAAATTTGTTGATCATGCAGTAAACTTGATGCAACTCACGCAAGGCGACTCTTGCCGCAACCCCCTGTCCAGCATTGTGAGCAACTTTCCAAACTATCAATGATAGATCTTACATGTTCCATGAAGCCACAGGATCTCGGAGGAGCTTGAGGACTTCCAAGATGCATATTCAGGATTTGTGAGGAGCCACTCTCCCGTATTTGGCAAGATTCCTGAAAGCATCGCCTCGTGATGCTTGCGGAAGTCTATGGCAGACAGCCACTTGAGAAGATCGCTCCTCTCCGATGCTGGAATATGTCAGCAAAATACAGTTGTGCATCTGTCATTGAAGATGTACCTTCGAGTGCATTATTCAACCGTCCAACTTGACCTTCAATTCGAACAAAGGGTTTCTCCAAGTTCTTCAGCGCCTGTTCCAGAGTTTTTTGTGTCGCTATTTATGAGTTAGCAAAGCACACACGTCAGGATTAAGCAGCTCATGCCTTGAACCTGGTCAACTTTGACGGTCATCGTCTCGAATGTCCCCTTGTTGGACTGGCTAATGGACAAGGTTGCTATCATGCGTTCGGCATCGATAAGCTCTCTCTGGTACCTCAATTTCTGATTTCCTTCGGAAATGTTTCTGAGCGCATCTTCGAGGACTTGCCGCCTTGTTGTATCGGCGAGGAATTTGCCTGTCTGTGTTGAGTCACATGTCACGAAAATACCAAACTGTACTTACGAATGAAGCTTCTTTTGTAGTACCGCATCGCTTCGCAAAGGTAACCCAGAAGCACACCGTAGAGCTTCGATAATTGGGTTTCGAATGATTTTTGGGCATCCGATGTCGCAGGAAGATAGAGTTTCTCCATGATCGTGCAGCGGGCGATAATGTCAGAAGCCTTTTCCAATCCTTCGATCATGGCATCGAAAGCCTCGGTACTGTTCATACAAAACTAGCAGCAGGTCAGCTTTGGTCAAGCACAGCTTTCTCCCCATTCTCAACTCACCTGCAGCAAGAAACGGATCCCTGCCCACGGAAACGCAGCATGGACCGGGTCATACTGCACAGCAATGTCGACGACCACGAGAAACGACTTGACGGACGATATGAACTTTGCGCAAACGTCTCGAATGACAATCTCCCGGCCCTTGAAGCCTTTGGTCTTCCAACGTCGGCGCAAGCATTGATCCTGTTGCTCCTCGACCTTGGTGACAATATCGTTCAAAACTTCTCGCTTTGAGGCGCTGCCGCAGCGAAACATCCGCTGCTCCTTTTCGGTGAGTTTTGCAATCGACTGGTCCCAAAGGGATGACATTTGGATAGGCAATGGCACATGTCCTGTTGACGACGGATTTCAGAGGGTATTGCTGAGTTTTGCAGTAGAGTTGTAAGGCTGATGTGCCGCGTGGCCATGGGGCCACGAGGCTACAAGGCTGTGAAGGAGATTGAGAGCAGAAGTCTGTGCACGCAAAGCTGCAGCTCTCGAGAATTGGGGGCGGAAACCTTTGCCCATGTAAATTTCTCCCAGCCCCATCTTTCTTATCTCTGCGCAGCTGACAGCGATGATCGATTGCAAGACTGCTGCATGGAATGGAATCCAGAAAGACGAACGATCACGCAGGGCAGCTCGTCTTGGAATTAGAAATTGATTTTCCTGAAGGTTCCTGACAACACTGCGTAAAATGTGTGAAAGAAGAAACAGAGAGGCGCAAATCAAGCGACTGATTGCAACATAACGATCCAGAAAAACCAACCTGCTTCGGAACAATCATCGTCAACCGTATCTCCAACCGGCTCCCATCACAAACAAATCGCGCGAGGACTTGTTCCTCAGCCCAGTGGAGCCTCAAACCACACACCCTCGACTCCCGCTCCCAGCCCATCAACTCCTCGGCACCGCCCGACGACCAGCGTGCCACGGCCCTCGACGCACTCAGCTTCATAGTCGCACGTCAGCGCGTTGGTGATGACGCTGCGGCGCGGGAGCACAAACGCGAAGCCGTAGGGCGAAAAGTCGAAGCCGCTGGCTTGCCCATCTGCCTGCTCGTCTTCGATTTCCTCATCGGCGTCGTATTCGCCGGCGTAGTCATAATCATACGTCTCTTCGTCGTTGTCGGCGATGAGGTCCATGGCATGTTGAGTGGTAGGTTGGCTGCTTGTTGTGGGGGCTGTGGTCGTGTGAGAGAGGAGCGACAGAGCCCACAGACACCGTTTGAAGTACGCGTGCGCGACGCGGAAATAGTTGATGGGCGAGTGCGGCGTGGTTGGGAGGTGGTAGGCGACGAGACCGGCTAGGAAGAAGAGGAGTGGTGTCTCTGGCGGGAATGGCAGTGGCTCCTGCGGTTGAGCGAGCGGACGAGGAGCATCCGGCGGGACCCCGTGCTCTTCGTTTGCTCTTGTTTGTTTGCTCGCTTGATGGCTCCAGGCTTTGCGCATTGCAGCTCTTCCGGCCTCGGCGGTTGCTGGATCTGTTGTCTCGGTGCCTTTGATGAACTTGGCCTCAGGTTCTCCAGAAGTGGTAGCTTGAGGTGCTCGAATGCTCCTCTCCCGCGTTACAGTTCTCGTTCCCATTCTCGCGCTGATTTGTGCACGATCCACAGCGCCAGAGTTTGTGACAGACCACACTGCACCTGCGCGGATGAAGCGCCCCATTGTCGTGATGGAGTTGGCAACAGTCGCCGCCTTTCCAATCTGTGGCCGAGGTTTCATTTCTTTTTCAACATCCACCCCGCTGGCACCTGGCAACTCAGGAACAGGAGGACCGTTTTTCTTTGATGGTGCGATCCTAGCAGCGCCAGCGTGAATGAAGTCAGTCAAAGTCGTCGTCGCCGATCGCGCCCTACCGAGTCTGTTTCGCATAGCCGTACCACCGAGGGCATTCTCGTCGTCCACAGCGCTTGTGTTCAGCCCCATCGATGCACTAACCTCGTCAAGGGCCTCTTCGATCGCTTCGAGCGCCAAGGAATAATCACCCAAATGAAAACGCACTACACCAAGGTTCGCCCACAGTTTGGCGCGCGAGATATGCGGTATGCTGCCAGTCGAGGTGCGGCGTAGGATCTGCGCAATGAGCAGGGCAGCCGACGTCCAGTTCAAGTGATGAAAGAGGTGGGAGGCTTGTGTCCATAGAGCAAGCGCTTCGTTGCTGCTGAGGTGTGGTAAGGGGCGAGAACGAGGTGGTGTTGCACAAACCGGCGTCGGAGGAGGATTTTTGAGGCAGGTCATAGTGGAAAGACTGTTCTTGATACGAGAGTTGGTTGACTAGCAAAAGTTGTTGCTGCTGAAGACGGGGAGCGAGAGGTTTATATTGTGGCTCACGCAGCCTGGACTTGCAACTCTGCCGGGTGATATGACTAGCTTTGCGACGTGGATTTCCTTTGTCGCTGCGTCCTCGTGGTGTTCATTTGGCCACGACAGAGGGTATCTCGACGATCGCGACAACGACCCGACCTCATGACGCAAAGCAGAAGACAATAGCTGAACGAGGAATCAGCAAGAAGACTTCACTCCACTTTCTTCCTTGTCACTGCCATCATTTCATATGGCGCCAACCCGCAGTCTTCAATGATTTCAACCGGCGCAAACGCGGGAGATTTGAAGGAGTCTTGAAAATCTTCCCAGTCGAGTCGCGGTCCAAGCCAAACCACAACCGTGACATCTCCACCCGCATGCGCGTCGAAATATCTCTTGATGAGTCCTGGCTCTTTGGGATAAACAAAGATCCAGGCTTGTGCTGCTTTGGCTCGTGGACAAATATCCCACGTGCCACCAACTTCCCACGTGGCCTCTTCAGGGAGGTATTTGTTGATTGATGAGTTCACTTCGACACCCTCCACGTGCAGAGCGGAGTCGTGTGCTTGAAGCTGAGCCTCGAAAAAACCGGAGCCGCTACCAATGGAGAGCGCTAGACAACCGTGAGCAGGAAGCAGGCCGTCTAATTTTGACAGAAGTGTGGCGGAAAGGCTCAGACAGCAGTCGGGATGATGCTTTGGTATTGAAGACAACATTGGGAGAGCCATGCTGTTTTGGTATCGTTGTGGCGTAACAAGCTATTGCGGCTTGGTCCGAATAGTGTCTTGCCCCGGCGCTAAAGGCTTGGACTTCACCAGAAAATGATTTCAGATGACTGCGGTCTAGGCAAGCAATGAAGACAAGTGTTGGTGAATTTCCAAATAAGAACGCGTTGATTGGTCGGGTGTATTGGAAGAGGAAATGACGTTGAAAGAAAATTCGAATTGGTGTCACGTGAGCATGACCTTGAAAATCAAATCTGTCTGCGCATGCCGCCGAGTGAATTGCCAGCTTACCAGGACGACAAGAATGTCTTCGTTTCGTGAAGATGACAAGTTGCAGCCCTCGGGCGTGTCCGCGGAGTCAGAGATTAGAAGCCACAACGTAGGCTCAAGGAACTAAAAAAGAAGACGTAGGAACGCTTGAAAAGCCCGCGGCGTCGCGCCTAATAACGAGCCAATAAAGCCGTCATGCGTACGGATTGGCATAGCATATACGGTTCAGCCATTGACTTGGTTCTCAGCTTGGTGTCCAACGAGTTGGAGTTGAATAAGCGAGAACCATCGTTGGAAGAGTACGCCAAGTATCTAATGACCCACGGGACTCGGGTCAGACAACCGGATGCTTCCCGAGGCCGATCCTATTGTCAAATCATCAATAAATGGAAGAATCAGAGATGGCAGTGTGGGGGACAAGTCGGCTTGGCAAGACCAGCGGTGGGCGAGGTTCGGTTAATCTCATGCTCGGTCCAAATCGATGCCATTGAAAGGAACGGACTGGCGACACACACGCTCTGGCGATGCGGTAAGAGACCATATCCTCTGCTATATCGAGGTCCTGGCGGGTTGTTGAATGCACGTGCGCGGTTACCCGAAAAGCGACGAGCGCGGAGCAGATATATGGATACGGCAAAGCAAAGACGCTGCGACGAGGCACAGGCTCGTGAAGGAACGAATGTCTAGAAGGTCAAGGTCGTGGACAAGTTGGTGCAAGTGGATCAGGTTGAGGCGGTGGGCGGCGGACGGCGGACGGCGGGAGACGGCGGTCCCGGGGGTGGTTATTTTTAGGTAGAGAGGATCGGCTAGTCTAACCGCTTTGGGCAGGGTCGCTGACAGCGTCGTCAGATCGGCCGGGCCTCGCCGACGCAAATGCATCGACACTCCGACCACCACTCGTCCTCTACTCCTACACCAAGGCTGACAGTGGAGGGATGCCATTCCACCCAGTCCGATTGCCCTCGTACCCGCACAGCCGTCGCCATGCCATCTCATCCCGTGTGCGCCCGCCTCCGCCGCCCGCCCGCCGAGCTGGCGATTCTGGCCCGCAAACAGCGGTATAGCCTCACGTTGGTTGCATCCTGTCACCTTGTTTATGTTGCCAGCCAACACATCCAACAAGCAAAAATAGTCCCAATTCGTCGTCGTCGTGCTTCTCTTTGTGCAACTGGGTCAACCTCAGCCCTACTTACAAGCCACATCCTCGCCATGCCCCAAATCCTTCCGCTTCTAGTCAACTGGGCTTGCAATACTTATGGACTAGCCATCGTTCCTTTTAGCGTGGCTTTGGTCCTCTCCGCACTCTGTACCACTCGCCTCTCCGCCCCTGTCTGATCTTCTGTCATTACCCGTACATTCGGCAAACTTCTGTGCCTGCTCCACCTTCTTTGACGATTCGGTTGTCACGGGATACTGTGCGTGCTTTCACAACTGCTTGATCGGCGTCCAGCATCATTTGCGTTCCCTCGACATCCAACATTGCTCCGCTGCCACGCCCGCACCCTATCCGCTCTTGCCTACACCCGAATATATCAACTATTCCGCCCAGCTGATGCTCCACTCTCCCGTGCTCCTTGCCCATGTCGGGTCTTCTGCCCGAATGGACTATCCTCAACTCAATACTACCTCCGCCCGAGCTCAGACTCCGTCCACTGCATCGATACCCTACCCTTCCGGCACCCGAGCAGAACCTCCTCTTACTTTAAACGTCCCCCACGGAGAAAGAAGAAGAAGACCCGGCTTTTTACCATCTCCTCAAACTGTCTCGCAACGCTCCATCTCGCTTGACAAACCGCTTCCAGCCATTCCTCGCTCGGCCCCTCCAACACAGACCTCTTATTCACGAACACCATCAAGCAACGCTTCCATGTCAAGCGGTCGAGACTGGCGACCTTCACCTTTGAGGGTGCCCAGTAGGCCTGGCACCTCCGCTATTCCTGCACACGATACTCCGCCTTCACAGCCCGTAGACGACTCTCGAAGACCAAGCCAGGCGGAATCAGCAAAGAGTCCTCCACACACTTATGCCGGCGCACCTTGGGCAGACTCTCCCCCACGTGCGAACCGCGGTCGAGATAGCCAAGGCAGAGCCCGAAGTCAAAGCGAAACCTTTGAGGACCTCAATGAACTCCATCAATTTGCCGAAGCAACTTCTGGCTTTGAGCCATTTTCGCCGTTGCGCGGACCTCAGCATCCTACAAACTCAGTCTACGGCGAACACTATGGCCCACGCATTTCGTCACAGCCCTCCTTGCCCACCTATGAGCAGGTGGACCCTCCCAGCAGGAGCCAGACTTCTTCCCAAGCCCTGGCAGAGGCTCTGGCCGAAATCGAAGCCGAAGAGCGACTCCGCGCAGAACAAGGCGACGAACTACCTGATTACGCACAAAGCCAGTGGGAAGCACAAGGCAAAGCTAGGAGGGTTGCCGCGCAACGCGCAGCTGAACTGGAGAGACAGTGGGTTGAGGCGAGAATGAGGCGACCAAGCCAATGAGGATCTATTTACAGCACGGCGTTCTGGGGATACTGCATACCAAAAGCATTTTGGTGTTTGAGATGCATTTGAGCATCAGCATTCGCTTCCGGGATCATGGGCGACTCTTGTTTTGTATTTTCGCATAGCATTTCGGCGCCGTATACCCTCACTCTCGTTTTTAGAATCACATCACATGCAATTCTTTGCAATGGCACAATTTTTTTCTTCCAGTTCTCGACCGTTGTACAACCAACAACCACTTTCGTCATGCGGCGTAACCAGTGCGTACCCTGCCTTCGACACCCCGGCTCCAGCCCTACGCCCTGGTCAGTTAGGCGAGCCTCGAATCTAAAAGAAGGAGAACACGTTTGCTGCCGCCACCAAGAACTGCACCACGCGTGCCCTCGCATAATGCCCTGCTGCTTCGTTACTTGGTCTATCTTTGCCACGAGATGGTACGAGGCAGCTTATGCCACACACCTCACCGGCAGCGCTCGACGCCATTCCCGGTTTTGCCATCGTCGAGCAGCCCCTCACACCTCCAAGCGAGATGGATCCCTGCACCAAAACAAAACCACAAGTCTCAACACCAAGTCTGACGGAAAAAGCAGGCAGCTGCTCTGGAACTCTGGTTTTCGCTAGTGCAATGGAACGTGGTATTTCTGACGCTTGGCCGCAGAGACCGGCAAGAAAACAGATGCCGACGGCCGGAGAAGCCTCCACGATACGCAAAATGCTTGTCAACGCTGCAACCGCCCCACGGCCACAACCAGCTCCTAAGCCAAAAGAGGTTGGGGATGACTGGCTGGTTGGGGAGAAAAGAAAATTGTTCCCACATGCCGTCCTTGCCTTACTCGCATGAACCCCACGACTCTCTGCTGTCCAGCACGGGGCCCCTTGTACGACCCTGGATTCCACCGCATCAAGGCTGCACCTCACCACTCTTTGCATCTTCACGACACAGCTTGGACAAATCGCCACCTCTTTCTTTTTTTTTTTTTTCTTTCGCATTCTGCATATTTGCCATCAGCCACGAGCATCTCACCGCCACGGATGCATGCTCCCGCTTTGCATCCCGCGTCGCATTCCCAAACGTCTGCAACGCAGTCGACCCAGTGAGACAGCATACGCCCGTACACACAACCACAACACCACCAACACACGGACCTAGGCCCGGGTCTACCCACCCTGTGAAGACCTGACCCACGTGCGGCTCGGCCGCCACTCCCGGCTCCGGCTGTGGCACCTGCGTGCCCTGGCCCCCAAATCCCCAGAGCACTGGACATACCTTATCCAGGGCTCCGAGAAAAACTCTCACGATGGTCCTGTCTGCAACTCCTACTGACCGGATGCAGGGATGTCATCTTGGGCTTTCAGAAGCAACGGACAACACGGCAAACCCACGGATGACAAGTTCGGCTTCGGCATTTTGTTCAAGCGCACACCGCCGCCACCACCACCGGCAAGCTCTCAGGCATACTGAGTGCTTACTTTGGACGCTAGTAGGTCTTGCTTCACCTCACCACTTGCGCTCATCTGGCTCGCCGACCGTACTTCTCACCCCCTTCTCGCGTTCGGATTCGGATCGTCGCATTCCCCTCTCCTCGTCTTCTCCTTTTGTTCCTTAGGTTTATTTTCCCCTTGTGCGACACGGCCGCCACTCTTGTGCCCAACTACGCAGATCGCGTGGTCGCCGCCGCCGCCGCTGCGGCTCCAATTGATGACGATGTCGTGAGCCACACCAAGTGCCCGCACGCTGCGGAGCTGCCCACTGAGCGCCGGCGCCCTGCATGGGTTTGAACGATATGGATGCCATGACATGGACTGCCAATCCCGACACAATTCTTCTCCGACCCGGTCGCGGTCCCGTTCCCCGGGTGTGGTGCATGCATGCAGTTCGCTCGAAGGATTTGCCCGCGTGGTGCGGATACTAAAAATAGGGTCTGACGTACCTGAGGACCTGCGCGGTGAAGACTGTCATGTGGACTGTGCTTTTGGACGTATGTTTGGAATTTATCACTAGGATATGGAAGCAAGAGGAGAATCAACTTCGAATGTTGGCGGAGGTCAGCAGTCTAAGTACACACTGTCGCAACACACGCAACAGCACAAACTTATGGAATATGAAAATGCTTCATGAGTCTATCTCAATCGGTCGGAGGAGGTTGAATACTTCTATCCATCTCTGCACTTGGACATACCGATCAGTCTTCTTTCTCTTCATCTCTTACCAGGAGTAGACTTCTACACAACCTATCGGATGCTGGGACCGGCAAGTGGAAGTTACAAGCAAGCCATGGCCAGCAAGACACTCGCATGAAATTTTCAACTGGCAGGGAGATCATGACCGAATCGACGAGGGGGCGAAAAAAGACCAGGATCATCCAGTGGTCAAACAACAGCGAAAGCTTTGAAGTATCGTGGAGAACTCTCGGGGAACACACCTAGGAAACGGTGTCTCAACGACGCCTCTCGCGCTCTCATGTTCCGACGCTTTGTAATGTGTCTTGGCCAGGAAAAAGGGCGAACGTTGCCACAGAAACTGAAACCTGAGCACTGGGCTGGTTGCAAACGGGGATCCCGAATCCCAATCTAGGATTGCAAGATGCAATTCCGCAAATTCCCATGGTCAACCAGACTATCCCAGTCAATGTCCATCCTACCATCCGGTTGCCCGCGAAGCCTACCTCTCCACCAGCTGCCCTGTGCCGCGCGATCAGCACCCTCCCATCACTACTTGAGAACCGCAGTTCTCCACACGGAGGCCCCTTACAACGGGTGCACTAACCGGCCGCTTTCAACGGCAAAGACGGCAGCTTTGTAATGCCATGGTCGCACGGCTTACTCCAAGAGGCAGTTCCACATGCTCCAAGATCCATCATCGCCTAGGGCAGAGATTGGACCGCGATCTTGCTAAAGAAAGCATCAGGCATTGCGCACTGCTCGTCCAATGAGAAAGGAGTCAGTACGACGCAAAAAAAAAAAAAAAAAAAGGCATCGCGAGACAAGACGACTCGTTGCTCTGGCCGTAGATGCCGATCCAAGACGAGCCTGGCTGACATATGTCGCGGTCGCTTCTGCCTTCTATCTACGTGGAACTTACAACAGGAATTTGTCGAAAATTAGAACGAGAGGGGGGTCATATCCATGTCCGCAACTTTTTGTCTGCCATGGTTTCTTGAAACAAACAGCACACTGCGCATGCATCGCGGCGATTGAGATTTTTCTGGTATGCTCTCCAACGCCTTTGTTATCTATGTTTAGACAGCGACAACAGGCGGGCGCACTTCTTTGTCCTTTTTGCGTTGACACGTCCCTGGTACAACACAATGCCCTTGAAAATGCTCTCAAGGGGGCAAATGGGGAGCATCGGAATGGCAAAATGGCCATGGAGTCAGTGACAACGGCCAAGTCTTGGTGATCATGGCTGGGGGATACACAGCACCGTACCGGTGACGACAAGAAAACATCACGTGCTCAGCAGAGAGTAAATGAGCAGTCAAACGCTCTGGGGCCACGAGCACACCTATCACTCAGGCCTCCCCCAGTGATTGCAATGGAACACATTAAATTACCAGGTCAGAGAGCCTGCAGTACCGTGTGCCACCAATTTCTGCACCAAGCCTGCGCCGCACAGCGCCTTTTGGAAACGACCACGTTGAGCCAAGCGCGCCCCCTTTGAGCTCTGGGCGCGTCTCGATGGAGCGTCAAAGGACTGGAAGGATTCGTTTGTTTCGTCTTGATTGCTGCAAGAGGCACGCGCAGAAGCACAAAGAGACTTCGTTCATGCACAGATTGCATTCATGGAGTTGGTCACTCGGCACTCGGTGCAATTCGGTGTATCAGGGCAGAGCAGGGCAGAGCAGCACTCCCATCCTTCGTAATCAGTCTCTCTGCAGGGCATGATCCTCCTGCTCTCATCTCAGTATTGCTGACGGGAGCTCACGTCTGGTCTGGTCGTGTTACGTCAGCTCGGTGGGAGTTATTTCCGCCGTGGTCACCGGTCTTGCTGAGAAGAACTGACGACAGGAATTGTTCCAGTGACAATTTTGGAGTCGGTGTACTCGGCTCCCGAGATTGATTGAGTGAAGATGTGACGCGCGCCATGTCCCAGGGCTGTGAACTGTCTTTGAGAGCGCGCAATGTTGGCATGGGGGCCTTTTGGCTGGTCAAGCAACTCGGGCTGCACGCTGACCGTGGGAAGTGTTTGCGACGCAGCAATGCCATTGACTGAAGAGACTCATACAGCGCATATCTTTGTCCGGAATCAATCACGCGCGCAGGAGGCCACATTGAATACTGCACTCCGTGGAGGTTGGATGCAAAGCATAATGGTCTGGAGAAACATTTTTAGCCCGCAACGCTGGAGTGCGGTGGGGAGCCTTCGCTGATTTGCGGCGATGCGGTAAAGATTGTCCTCCATGGCTGCCGTGGCAAGTCTGAGCAGAATTCATGCGCCGCGACTCCGAAAGTCCACTGTCCACGGTGCGTCGATCTCGAAGAAAGTCCCTCAGGTCTTGATCAAACATCGGCGACGCCGAGCGGGTCTTAGGGACAGTCGCTCTCTATGGCACGCGTTACTCTTTGGGGGGGATTGAGAGCCCCTGAATGCTCTCTGTTGACTGCAAACCCGGCGGTTCCGAGCCTGCAACCTTGTGCGGAACCCGCAAAGACCCCTATTTTGAGCATTCACGTTGCAAAGGGGCATCGGGGGGAAAACACTTGGGAAGTCCACTCCGAAAACCCAAGTAAGTGGAAATAGAAACCCCACGGCTCATCACTTCTAGATCAACAACAGTTTTGGCACTCGGTTAGACGTAAATTCAAGAAGGAAAATAGGAAGTGGAGATTGCGAAAGACTTGCATGCTATGAAACAGGAAACTTACCTCATTCAGGACCTACCTGTGGCGCTTGAAGGATTCACGACCAAAATGGCGGTGACAGAAAACTTCTAACGGGCCGGCCGTCGTTGAGATGCCCACGACTAATTTCCACTCCAAAAATAGAAGCAGGAAAATCGCGCCCTGGATCTGTTGCTCTCTGTCAAGGAGTCTCTCAGCCGGACCTGCGACAGAGTCGTTTGCTCTGCTGAACTGCAAGACTCTCCTCCTCGACTTTGTCGTTGCAGTGGTGGTCGTCGTCAGAGTCCTCCCCTGAGTCGCACAATGCCGTAAATGGCCTTTTGGATCCCATCGCCCTGCTGTTGTGTACCAGAGACACCTTCTTCCGCGACCTCTCCCAGAAAACCAGATCATCTTGGACGACACAAGGCAGCGACTCTCCACTCCAAGTCTCCTCGCGAAACCAGCCCGCGATCCAGTCTATGGGTACGAGCTGCCTGTAGTACCCGCCAGCCTGCTTCTTACCGACTTCGTCTGCCCACGTATTCCATACCAGATGGCCAGGCGGACACAGCTTCTGATCGCACGCGAGAATGACGCCGCCAAATGCCTCCGACTCCCAACTCCAGCCCAGCTCGCAGTCGGGGTCGTCGATATGGAACCACTCTTCTGGCTGTAGAAAGCCTCGTCGCATGGCGGCGAAGCAGTGCGTTAGCTCGTGCACAATGGTGGCCGCAAAGGAAAACGAGAACCTCAGTTGCTCCTCCAGGGATGCGTCGAGGAAACCCTCTTCGGCAAAGTACCGATACTGGTCGTGCAAAAAGACCTGGCACGCGTTGCGCGGTCCGGACGCTGCAAATAGAGGATGCAGGGCCTGCGGCTCGTGGTCGTTGAGGAACGTGGTTCGCGCATAGGAGAAGTCGCCTTTTCCGGTCCAGACGTCAAACGTCCAGAGAACGAGCGTTGACAAGCTATCGATGGCGTCGCTGGTAAGTTTCTCCTGTCTCTCTGTGTAGTTTCTGGTCTTTTCGAGATAATTCTCCGCCTCACCTTTTCTGTTCTTTTGCTTCAAGACCCGTTTTCCGTACCCTACGTGCACCCACCAATGGAGGAGATGGTTTGCCTTCAAAAGGCGGCTGGCAAGACGCAAACCTAGATTGAGGTTACGGTAAGCCTTCTTGGAAAGCATGGGAAAGTTCTTGTGCTTGAATACTGGGTGGATCTCTCCAGAGAGATTCGGCAAGAGATGGGGGCTGACCTTGACCAGGCTTCGAAGAGACGGGTCTTTCCTGATGGCTTCGTGAACGAGTCCAGGAATGGGCCAGGGTCTTTGCGCTTTTTGGTTTGCGTCCAAGCATGATCGATCCATTTTGTCGACTTATCTTACAGGACCTGCCTGTAGCTGTGTTGTGGTTGGAGCGAAGTGAAGGCGAAAGAGGTCGACAAAGAGAGAAATATGCAAGCGATGGACAAGCGCCTGGCTCGGTGAGTTTTGCCTTCTGTAAAGACAAGGCACTGCCGCGTTGATATACGTCAAGGGTTTGAGAGTCCCTTTGTCCGCATTGTTCGTGATGTTCATACATTGTTCAAAGCTCTCAAAGGACGAGCAACAAAGGATGGGAAACTAGTCAGTTTCAAAGAAGAACAATTTATGTTCCCTCAGGCGATCTGAGGCAAGAATCTTGTGAGCTGGGCGTTGAAATTGGTAGTCCTGAGCTCCAATATCGGGGTGGAAGGGGGCAAAGAAGCTGGTACGTAGCTCCGATGGAGGGTCCATTTTGCTTCCAGTTCTTTACCGATAGTATCCTCAAGATCTTCCTATCGCCAATTGAGTGCCTTCTGGACAAGATTTCAGAGCCGCGGACCAAGGCTCTCCCGATATCTTCGCTTGTCCCAAAGAAAGCGTTTTGCAAATTCCGCCTGGCGCCTTCGGTGTCGAAATTTCCAGGAAAGACGCCTAAACAGAGCACACTGTCATTTGGACCAGTATCGGGTCGACGGGACGGTGGCACTATACAATCTGAAAAAAGAGAATAATGGATTGGTGTTTGTTTGTTGTGTCACAGCGTCTCCCTCTCAGGAACAGCGCGGAAGCTTTGGCCTCCAATTAAGCGAGATCCGGATCGGACCTCCTCCGTCCCCTTCCTCCTCCCGGAACCTCAATCAAGACTCTCCGCTCCGCACCTCCTCGTCTGACCCGGAACATCATGTCCGCTGCCTGCCAGCGCATCGCCCTGCTGATTTTTCGCACGCAATTGGCTCAATCCTGGCAGACTTGTCGTAGCTGTCGCTGCTGTCGCTGCTGTCGCTGCTGGCGCCATTGACTGTCTGGGCTCTTCGCCTTTGCCGACGGCATCGTCAAAAATGGTTGGCTGGACATACTTGGCCTCTTCCGGGCCCGTATGTTATCAACAATAGTGGGAGTTTGGCTTTTGCCACCGACTACTCCTCCGCCGATTGGCTTTTTCAGAAGCGGAGCGAGGCCTTGTGTCATTCAGATCAAGCAGGGAGAGAGCCTTATCCATCAAGTGAAGCAGGATGAGACTGTGTGTGGTTGAGGGCAGTCTGCACTTGGACTGCGGCATAGTTTCGTATGTCGTGGTTTCATGAAGACAACGCGGCAGCACCATCGACTTCATAGACTGCTCGGGCGGGCAATGGTGAATGAGAGACATCGAACGAGAGGGTGAGGGGGACACGGCTACATTCGTAATATGCCCGCGCACGAGGCTGCGTGTCGTCCTGCCTGCGCCGAGCTTTCCCCCCCCATTGCTTTTGCTTGACTAATCCGCCACAAAACTCCAGCTAGTGCTTTTTGTTCATTTTGAGTCCTCCTGTGTTCCGATACCTCCTCTTTGTCTGCCTGCTGATCAGGGAGAGGACCACAAGCTCGAAACTCGACCATCCATCTTAATCCGCCCGACCAGTTTGATACTGCTGCGGATATGTCGCTATCGCCCACCGCCATGCACCACCCTCTCCCTTCGCAATCATACCCCACGAACACCACGACTTCTCATCAAGTTCATGAGAATGAACGCACGATACTTGACGACGAAGGCAGCGGACAAGCAGATGAAGACGATGCTTCGATGGCTGCTGAGGGTCAAATCCGGCTTGCTCCCCCTTCTGAGCATAGCGAACCTAAGGTTGACGTGCCATTCCCCGCTGAAGACTTCAAGAGAAAGCTCAATGTAATTGCGACCGACCGCAATGGAAACGAGCACCTCGTTCCAGCCGTTGGTCTGTACGACTCGGGCAGTGAATCTATCAACATCATCAGCAGCCAACTGGCCAGGAGACTGAACATCGAGCCTGAAACACCATCCTGTCCGCCTCGGGGTTTGAGCAGAATCTCATCAAAACTCAAGATTGGAAAAGGCAAGGCGATCGAAGATGTCCGTGGCGTAGACGGTGCTCGTGTCCGTCACCAGCAGAGCCCAGTCTTCGTACAGTGGCAATGTCTCGACTCCAGTCCCCGCCTGCACCAGCATCTTTTCTTCGACCCCAAGACCTATCGCACAAAACACATTGTCGTCGAAAATGCCGCAGCGGATCTCATCTTCTCACGCCGTACTTGGCTCGAAGAAAAATTGACAGAGCCGTCTGTCTGCACGGTCGGTCGGATGATCGGCGAAAGACCTAAGGCGAGTACAGGTATGACCGCTTGAAAACATATGTCCAGGCTGTCTTTGCTAACATGGATTACTAAAGACCGACAGGCTGCGCAAATAGATCGAGAAGAAAGGGAAAGGGTGATGAAGAAGCGGAACGGAGAAATGGGAAAAAGGGTCAAGAGCCAGGGGCTCCAACCGAAAAGCGGGCAGTCCACAAGCAACGGCAGTCAAGGTGGATCTTCAGCTACACCTTGACACTTTCGTTGATGCGTCAAGTGTTTAGGAATCACTTTGTCCGTATTCTTCGTGACGTTTCTCCATTGTTCAAAGACCTGTCAAAGAACAGGCGACAAAGGCTGCCGTCAACCGTGGACAAATGGCTCAGGAATTAAAGAAGATCGATGTATCAGACTGTCAGAGACAGTCCGTTGCGATTTGAACAGCAGAAACTCTTTCTCTTCAGGACCATAGTCCCCAAGAGCCCATATTTGACAGTACAGGCATCAAAAATCAGTTCTCCGCAGATGGGATCAAAGGTCTTTGTTCAGTCAGAAGTGCCTGCCTCAAGTTGAGATCTCTTCTTCTCATAGTTTGAAGTGACCAAATTCTCGGCGGTGCCCGTCAGCTCAAGGCGAGTCCAGTCCCTTTGTGTTGCAAGAATCACATTGTTGAAGAAATTCGTGGGGATCCAGGGAGGTGATAAGTGGATGAGGGCGACGCACGATATTATCCTCAGACTGTCATCACGGGAACGGAGGACAGGGTCAGGCTGCATGGTCTGGAGCCAATCAATGCGCGGAGGACCTGACAGCCTGCGTAGTCCGTTCTCGCCACTCCCCGGGCCATTCCACTTCGTCTGCTACGCGTTAACGGGCAGGCAAGTGACGGGGCTGATTGCCCTCCGCTGAGCTGTCAACGCATGAGTGGTTCCCGCCGGCAACTCCTCGTTCGAGTATTCTCTTGGCCAAGCCAAAAACCTCTCGCCACCGCTAAGCGCCGGCGGCGCCCTCGTCCACTGTCAGATAGCTGGGTTTGTTCCTCAACACCTAGTATTTCTACGCTTGCTATCGCGAACATGCGCTGACTTCATGAAGATACAAATGAACGATCCAATGCTCGCACTCGCTAGGAGCTTGCCAGCAGCAGCAAAGCTGAATATGATATTCGGAGTCACTTCTGCGAATTCTCTCGATACTGCTTGGACCTCGACTGGATGCGCTTCAGTGTCCGCCACGCGCAATCCCATAACTACTCAGCCACCGTCACAAGCGAGCGCGATATGTGAGGTCATTGATGAGATCCAAAGCTGCGAGGTCCCTGAGAAACGCAAAAGTGACGGATCATTGAGCCGCTCCGCAACCTGACTGACAGGATACGGAGTGACCTACAGTCTCCTCAACCTCAACTGGAGAAGGTCTATATTCCGGATGATGGACCATCTGCACCTTCTTGGTCGTCAGGCAGAACCTGTGACGGACTGTGATGGACGCAGGACGGGGTGGCTGACGCCCGGTTGGCCAATACCCTCTGCCCTGTCTGGATTTCTGCACCGCCTCGCCAGACTGGCCAGTCTGATATGCATTGGCCTACCCTGCTCCGCTTTCCGTATGCCCTCACCACCGGCCGCCTTTGTTCTTCGACTCCTCGTCATCCACCTGCACCCGCCGACCCTCGGGTCCCTCCGCCAGGTACCAACTCCTCGACCTCGACCTTTGTCTCTCCCCTCCTACCTCCCTGCTCGGTTCTCCCTCTTTGCCTTGCCTTGCCTTCCTATTCTTGCGATAAGAGTCAGCGCACTTGTTCAAGCAACGTTTCTGCAGCCGCGAGAGTCTGTCAAGCTTTGTGTCCGTCGCCCTGACCTGTTCCTGGGCGCCCCTCCTGTCTCGACAAGATTGAGAAGGGCGTCCACCTTCATCCACACAGAAGCGTTGTATCCGTCACTCCTCGGGTTGGAAACACGGTCAAAGGCTTGCGGTACGTTTCGATGGCTGCGGCGTCCCTGCAGCGTCGTCACCTCCACGACCAGGTCCTCAAAAGCTGACACGCAAGCCCGAGGTAGAGATCCACCAGCGCAGTACACTGTCTGCCTCCCTTGCACACCAAGGCTCGTCTTCCTCAGAACATTTGCAAATATTCTCTCCCCATTCTCAGTGCCCGGTAACGTATGTCTCCTCGCTCTGCTCCTCGCTACCAGGCGATAGCCTCGCCAAAAACGTTTCTCGGTCTTGCCAGCTAGGTTGCGAAGCAGATCGACCTTGTGCTAACAGGATTGAGCTTCTATAAAGCACAATGACGCTTCTGCGACATTCCTCTACCATGAACGCTTGCAACAAACCACCGAACCCCGCTGCCCCACCCCATGATGCTGGTTACCTTGGAAATCAGGCTTCCTCCGTCCCGGCCATCCCATCAACACCTACCTGCCCTTCAGACTCGTCGGCTCCACAAATTGAAAGCAGTCTTTTGGTGTTGGACAATCCCGGGAACGGTCCTCCAGGCTCAGGGGATATGGCCCTGCACACTGCTTTGGATAGTGCGCAGCGTGACTCTTCAGGACCTGGCAGCACCGACGCTGTTGTCTCGACACAGAGATCGAGGCTTCCAGCAGAAGATTACCGTAGACCCATCCTTGTGGTCAAGAAAGACGGCAATGACATTGAGGATTTGAAACTGTTCTTCGCTCTTTTTGACACGGGATCAAGTGACGTCAACCTCATCAGCGCCAAACTTGTCAAATATCTGGAGCTTGAGATGCGGGACCGTTCTCGTTGGTCTCGGATCTTGGACGTACTCTTCCCCTGGAGAAAAAAGTCTCAACTGTGCAACACAGACGGAACGTCTATCCGTCAAGAGGGCAAGGTGGAGATACGCTGGTATTGCCGCGACCAGACGGTGTATGACAAACAAGCCCTTTGGTTCACCCCGGGGTTCTACGTCACTGAGCATTTTGTCGTCGAAAATGCCACGGCCGATGTGCTCTTCTCCCTCTCTACGTGGGATGAGCTCGGCCTGAGGGATCGCCCCATCTCCATGATCACGAGGAAGCCTCAGCCTGACATGAGTACGTTCGCCGTGCAGTGAAAGTGGTTTGATTCAAGACTGACGACTGTCGCAGGTAAAGGCAATCTCCAAAAGGTCGCGGCCGACAAGGCCAAGCAGACTGAGACACGGATTGGAAAGAAGTCCAAGAGTGCCGCCGCAACGATGGAGGCATACAGGGCAAAGAAGGCAGCTAAGTACTCCTCGTCTTCTTCAAACGGCAATGGGGTTTGATCCTGCGAATTTCCGCCCGGGGAAAGGCCTATCGGCACAGAGCTGCCGTCAGTTATTGGTGGCACCGACAGAAGTCCCCATTGACGATTTCTTTCCTTTCTGCTGTCTGAGGAGGGGTGCCTTCGACAAGGTGGCTGATGATACTGTGATGACATCTGATGCCACCTTCGAAAGGATGGAAAACGGTGCTGTGTTCTTTCTAAGTTCCAATGTTCTTACTTCACAAAGTCTTTGTATGTTACATTTGGGAGCGAGACTTAATTAGGAAAGCACGCAGGTCTGTTGTTTGTTAGGTTCATAGCTAAATTTACTTTGTTTTCTTGCTTACCTGGAATTCCACCGCGTCTTCTCTTCCTATCCGACACCGTTGATCCTTCATGAGGACAAAGATGCAGACTGTCGTAAGCTTTTCCAAACGTGATCTGAGACTGCGGTGAGGACGATGCAGTGTGTGTTTGAAGAATCGTTGAGGAGACTGAACTTTTTGTAGATCGGAGATGCAGAGGATGCCTTCTTCCAGGCTTCCATCCGACCCAGCTGCCTAGATGAGGCGAGTGTGTCTTGTGGCTCACATGTAGGAGTCACACGGCAAAGGCTTGACCCAACACGTGAGATCATCTGCCTCTCGATAAGACTGGCTTTGCCGCAAGCTTTCGCCAGAAACCATGGAACTCAATCACGAGTCGCAGTTTTCAGACCTGTTGTGGTCATTCTAGTTCTCGATCAGTAAATGCTATCAAATATACCGGGTATCTGAACAGTTGTATAATTACAGCGTATATCAAAAGTGATTGTTTGGTCCATCAGGTCATGCTCGTCCTGGAGCTCGCACCCTGAACCCCTTCTCATATCTAGAGATCATGCGAACAGGCTGTGACGCAGGGGTAGAAGAGCATCCCGAGTCGATGAGTCCATAGTCTAATGCAGCTCTTCTCCCAAGGACTATGTCGAATCGAGGGTTTCCCTGTTGCACGACCAGGAAGCGTGTGCGGAAAGTCGGTCGTGACTTGATGAGGCCCCAATCTAGGTCGACGTATCCTTTGGTTCTGATCTTTCGACCGTAGAAGTCGATGTCGCTCTCATATTCTTGGATCTCTAGGCCCAAAACCTCTACAACAACGGGCATGGATATGAGACTTGCATCCAAGTCGAGAGGAGGACACCATAGCGTGAGGACTCTTGATATTCTCCGTCCGCTTTCGAGTGTGAGGAAGATCCATACAGTCTGCTGTTCGGATTTGGACTGTTGATCCAAACTTGATGTCAGCCCTGGAAAAGAAATAGAAAGATGGGAGATCAAGTAGAGGGATACAACATTTATATTTCGTTCGTGACGGCTGCTAGACAATTTCAGGCCTTTTAGGAACTTGGAGCACATTACTTCCACCGTTGTGCTGTGTTGGAAGTAAATCAATGATGGGAGTGAGGACTGATTATATCGCAGAACCTGGGACACGGGAGGCCTCCCATAAAAGCCTGAGAGATTGCGGCTCTGCGTGCACTCGTGCGTTGCTAATCAATATGCCGAGTTGCATAGCCAGCCGACCAGGTTCGCATCCGAGGCAGCAGGGCGCCAGAAAATGAGCCTCGAAGACGACCTCCGCGGCCCAGTTGGTCTCCAAGAAAAGGTAGACGCAGTGGCTTTCGCAGTCATCCAATCACCTTGGACCCCAATCACAGGTATCCTCTGGAACAGGAACAGGCATTCTGGACAACCCTGTCGTGTACCAACTGTGAAATGGCGTTGAGCCCCGTAGCTTCCGAGAATTGGTTGGGGGCTTTGCTGCCAGAAACGCACAACATCTGGCGGTTAGCAGCTTCATTTGCCCCAAGATTGCCGGGATTACGAATCTGAACACCAGCCCGTGGCTGAACATGGGCTCCTGCCGTCGGTCAGAAGCTCGTTTCCAAATGGCACTGCATGCATAGAAGTGGCACCAAATGGATATCATGTCGCTAGGATACACGGGTATGCCGCCGGTTGATGAGAAGCTTGATGAGAAGCGACCCTTGTGAGCCCTTGTACGCGCTGACCGTTCTTCAAGTTGGAGTTGTACGAAGCTTTCCGCTGCATGGATATCCAGAAGTCTCATTTCTCACACAGAATTCAAGTTCGACATCGAGGTCGTTGGGCCTGCATCGTTCGAAGTCATTTTCAGCCCCCTCATTTCCAGAGTCCGCATGTCGAAGCAGCCTCGTCAATGCTGACCAGCAGCTGTTACCGAACTTCAGGCGTTAATGCCCAAAAAGGGAGAAACGCCTGGAGGCAAAGACTGATCGATCCGTGAGACACGGCTGACGTGGCAGTGCATGCATTCCCCGTGCTAGGCGAGTCTTGCGAATAATGATTCGTTGGATCCGACTGTAAACGCTCGAGGTGGAGAGTGGGCCACACGTACGATTCGTTGGCTTTCAGCCCCCGTTAAGCTGTTTTGCCACGAACGCCCGCATATAGCCCTATCCACACCATCTCCACTCTGGTGGTCAGATGTGCCGTGCGCAGGTGCGCAAACTAGACTAACATGGTGCCAACTCCGCGTTCCCGGTAGACTTTGCTCAGAAATCGTGTTTAGGGACGGTTGTTCGTTCGGCTCCTGAAGTAAAACTATTTTGGAAGGCATGGGGAGACTTTGATTGACTTCAGGAGACTGGATGGAACAGCCGCTGAAAAGGCATTTGCGCAAGTCAGGCTGAGCTTGATCCCTGCAAACTGGAGCACTCAGACTTCAAGAACGGTAGCGCTGACGAAGATTGGAAGCGTCAGCAGGCGCAGTCCTATGCACAGTTATCGCCCGAGTATGATGGCAGACCACCTAAGTGTGTGACGTCCTCGCATTTCAGCCTCGCCACTTCGAGTGGATGTAACGTGGCCATTCCTTGTCGACCAATTCTGATATTCCTCAAATGATGTATGTTTGCGATTATCATGAGAAGCGATGCCTGAAGTGGCTGAAATCGCTGGTAGAGATTTGCACAGATTGTCTTGTGCGAAACAGATGACGGAGACTGAATTTTCCATCATTTCTGCGACATCATCGACTCGTTACCAGGCTAAGAAAGACGTCCTGAGCGGGGAAAATCTGACCCGGAGGCTTCGTCTGTTTGTGCATCATGCGAAGTGCTGATGGAAGCATTCTGCATTTTGAATGCAGAACAGTTCGGAGCAGAGCCTCAGTCTGATGCTCAACTGCTCCATTTCCTTTTGACCATGTCTTATTTAGTCGCGGGGGTATCGGCATCGAATTGGAAAAGGAAGCCTTCTTTTCGCGTTCGAGATAGCAAACTAATTGGGCGCTCTTCTTTCCCGAAATTGGAGAACACATCTTCGTGGCATGCATTGAGCCTGTGACCGGCACCCTGGAAACGTCGAATCATGAGCACTGCGGCATCAACCACCGCGGCCTCGACCACGCCATCCAATGATCTTCCTGCAGGATACCCGAGGCTGGCAGCGAGAATGGGCCTCCAGCCCGAACTCGCAATATTCAGGAGATTTGGGTTTCTAAACAAGTTGAACATCTTGTGCTTGCAAGCCGAGTTAGCCGCAATCGAAGAAGACCTCAAGCTCCTACTCTGCACTCAGAGTCAAGTCTCTTCTGAAAGCCTTACGCGGGATTGGGGTACCGCGAGAAAATCAGCCGATGAGAGCGAGGATGACGATCGAGATCCACGGCTGAATTTGATCCTTGCTGCTCGAGAAAAACTTGAAAAGTACAGTGAGTCTGCCTGAAACCGGTTTGAGCTTGGGTCAGACTTACAAGTTGTCTCTCTACAGATGCTGCAGTTGTCCAACAGTCCAGAATGCTTGCTATGGATCCACCAAAAAAGACTGATCTGGATTTCATCCAGAGGTTCATAGGAGACGAGAGCCAAATGGGCTTCCCGCATCCTTTCTCGGGAGCAGATTCAGAAATATGGGGGTCAATAGAGAGCCCCAAAGGCTACGCCAATGATATCATAACCCCATATCCTTACCGCCAAAAGGATATGTTCTCGAAACTGGTAAAGAAAAAGTTTTTTGACTTTGGCTTCGATAGGGTCTGGCGGAGTTGCAAGATCGGCGATCTCGAATTTTGGGACGAGAAGGTCATCGACCGAATGACGTCCATGGTAAGCACGGCGCTTGCGTCGATTCTTCCTATTATTTCCATCATCATTCTTTACTATGTCGAATCGATGGAGGCCAAGTTCGGAATTATGGCGGTATTCAATGTCCTTATATCCTTGTGTCTCGGTCTTCTCACTCACGCCAAAAGAAGCGAGATATTTGCGGTGACGGCGGCATTCTCCGCCATACAGGTCGTGTTTGTGCAGGCAGGCGATGCGACACAGGCAAACCCAGCGGGGTCATGACGACATGCTTGGTGATGAAGCTGAGAGCTCCAGATACGTTTCCGTTCCTCATTTTTTTCGGTTCTTGTTTTCTCTTCTCCGTCCACAACCAACGTCCACAACCAACAAGCCATGGGGAAAGTCTTGAGAGATAGAGATAGAAAGAATTTCAACTCTTTTCGCTCTATTCCTTCCCCTCCGATAGTGATTTCTACATCGTCCGGGCAGGTCCAGAGAGGAAACAGCAGGTAATGCTTCAAGAACCCCGAAGACTCGAACTTGGATGGAAAAGGACGAAGACCGACACTGGACAGGTAAAGACAGAAAAGAAGAAAGAGAAGATGTCGAGGAGTTCTTGCAGAAAAGGGGAAGAAGTATGATCATGCCGCATCATCGAGCGGGAACGCGTCAAGCCCGAGCGGATAGAGAACGACCCAAGTCCACCCCAGAACAGACGGGTTGAACTGAATTCAACTCACGTAACCATTCTCTGGTCTTGCTTAAAAAGAGGCAAGACCTGGTCGAGATCGTTACGCCACATTTGCATACGCCAATGTCGCCGAATGGTGGGCGACGGTCAAAGTCAGACAAAGGAGCCGTAACTTCCAAGATCGAAGGGTCTAGGGATTGTCGCCAGCAGCGTGACGGCCCGTCCCGCCTAGACTGCATGTTCCACCCGCTTTCTGAGGCATTCAGATTGCTGGATGAGGCTCTGTTTCATGCACCTGCCTGCCAGTGGCGTTGCGGCGCATTGAAATCTTGGTCCCAACTAGCGTCGGTCGCATCCTCGAAAGGGTCCTCTCGAAAATAATCCAGCTGCGCGGATAGCAAGCAAGTATGACAGTCTTGATGGCGATTGGATCAGCGAAGCAGACCTTCCACCAGCCCGGGCTTCGGCTTTGAACAGCACAAAGTTGTTTGCATCGTCGTCGAGCCCGGTCGGGTCGATGGGCGGAAACAACGTCAAGGGGAGGAATAAGGACCGAAATGAAGACGAAGATCGAGAGGAAGTAAGGTCGTCCTTGGTGAGAAAGTTTCAGGTGAATGTTGATGACGATTGGCCTTGGTGTTGAGAAAGGCGGGCCTATCAAAGGACGTCGATTTTGATTGGCCGGTCGGCTACTCTGCGAGCGAGCTATCGCCTACCGAGCATCCCTGCAACCGGACCAGCCTCATGTCCTACGCCGACCACCAGACGACTTGCTCAGGTCACCTCTCACGCGCTCCTGCAGTGCATCTTACCCCTTGGAGGAGCTTGACATAGCTCTCATCTGAATCCATCTCTCCAGATCTTCGACGCTTCGCTCCCACGGATTCTCCAAGTTCCCGCATTTTCAACACCACCGAAAGCGGCTGTCCGGACGGGAAGCCGACCTGATCGCCCATCATGGCCTCCAAGGCCGTCGTACCGTTCCTGGTCAGCATGATGCTGCTGACCGGCGTCTGCAACACCCTCTTGACAAAGTTCCAGGTATAACTTGCATTGTTCACTCTCCGTCCGCCGCGACACCGCTGATACGGGCACCATCTGCCAACAGGACCAACAATGCATGCGCAATTGCGACTCCAAGCTTCCAGAATACTTCGAGCAGCCCGTGATCCAGACGCTCCAGATGTTCATCGGTGAGATGGGCTGTTGGCTCGTCGTCGGCGGCTTCGCGCTGTACCAGAGCTACTTTGCCAAACGGTGCGCCGCCGAGTCGGGCGGCTACGAGCCAGTGCCGCGATCGTCCGTCGACAACAACGATAACGAAGGGCCCGGGTCCGCAGAGACGGAGGCCGAAGAGACGCCTGACAGCGGCAGCACCGAAGTGGAAGATGGAGAAGTTGCAAACCCGCTGAAGCTGGTGCCCTCGCATGCCAGCGACGGACACAACCGCGTCCCGCTCACTGGCTGGAAGGTCACGTACCTGGCGCTGCCGGCCGTGTGCGACATTGCGGGCACGACGCTGATGAACGTTGGACTGCTCTTCGTCGCTGCGTCAATCTACCAAATGACTCGCGGCGCGCTGGTGCTTTTCGTCGGCCTGTTCTCCGTCCTCTTCCTCAAACGGCACCTGCGGCTGTACAAGTGGGCCGCGCTGGTCATTGTCGTGCTGGGTGTGATGCTCGTTGGACTCGCAGGTGCAATCTCAAAGGACGACAAAGCCTCGCATGGGTCCAGCATCGATGCTGGAGCCGCCGGACACATGTCGCCGCAGACGCCCATGGGCGGGAACAAGTACGCGCTGTCCGGATCCATTCTGGTGCGGAGCCTGCAAAACGTCATGGGCACAGGCGAGGAGGAACCAATTGCGGCGCCCCTGGCCGTGCGCACAATCATTGGCGTGCTGCTCATTGCTGGCGCGCAAATCTTCACGGCGACGCAATTCGTGCTCGAGGAGAGCATCATGGAGAACTACGAGCTGGAGCCGCTCAAGGTGGTCGGATGGGAGGGGATCTTCGGCTTCTCCGTCACCGTCCTTTGCATGGTGATCCTGCACTTTGCAGTCGGCCAGACGCCCGCGGGGCGCTACGGCTACTTTGACGCAAAGGAGGGACTGCGCGAGATCACGCACTTCCCCGCCGTCGCGATCAGCAGCATACTCATCATGATAAGCATTGGGTAAGTCCACATCCCCCCATCAAACCAACCCCCATCTCAAAACCGCCCAACTCGGCCGCTAACGCACAACAGCGGCTTCAACTTCTTCGGCCTCTCCGTCACGCGCACCGTCAGCGCCACCTCGCGCGCCACCATCGACACGTGCCGCACGCTCTTCATCTGGATCGTCTCGCTCGGCCTGGGCTGGGAGACGTTCAAGTGGCTGCAGGTCGCCGGCTTCGCTCTGCTCGTCTACGGCACCTTCCTCTTCAACGACATTGTCCGGCCCCCGCTGCAGGCCTGGCTCGACTGGCGCGGCAAGAATGCCAAGGGCAAGGATAGGCGCGGCTCCGTTGGTGGTGTCGATGAGTTGCTTCCTGAGGGCCCCATCGAGCATGTGTAGTCTGAGGGGAGGGGCTACCATCCAGCTCCCCGAGGAGGCGAATCAAACGATGGCAGCACAGCGGCCCTTACGCACGTATCCATCTATCGACGGAGGAACACACGATCCGCATGCCACCATTTCATTTCCCTCACGGCGTTCTTTTTCCTTTTCCTTTTGGCTCAGGCAAGGCACCTCAGACAGGCGTTTTTGGGAATCACCTCATGGTATGACAGGGCAAGCAAATTCAGTTTGGGTACTTCAACAGGAATGGCAGAGTTGGTTAGGTAGGTGGGGCAAGGAAGGTATGTAGACAAGGGCCGGCGCATGTATGTAGGCAGGCCGACATCACAACGACAAATGGCTCGACATGGCATGACATATCAAGAAAGACAACCTGAGCACATCGAGAGTCTTCTGACTATGAAAGCAAGGTACCTGAGTGCCTGTTGGAATCTCCGTTCCACACGGGCAAAGAGAGGTTGAGAGATAGAGAGATGAACATGTAGGAGACACCTCCAGCTACCCATGTGTTGCAAGGCGCACGTAGCCAGCCGGACAGAAAGACAGACAGACAGACAGACAGACAGACAGACAGACCACCAGCCCGCAGGCCTCGTCCACTGTTCCTCCCTCCCTGCCTCCATCGATCCAACCATCGATTCATTCATCCAACTCACCCATCATCCATTCATTCATAAACCCGACCCTTTGAAAACTCCATCCCGGAAACTCCATTGTGCAGAGAAAAAAAGACCGCCGCCACCGCTGGCCCATCCACGACTGAAGCAAGTAAGTAAACAAATGGACGCCTGAAACACCTTTGCCGTGGTAGTCTGTACCCGTTCATTGAACACGACGACGACCATCCATCGTCGGCTACCAGCAGACGAAGACCATAGTCAACCCGTCGAAAAGGATCCAAGGCAGTAGAAAGGAAAGAAACACGGGCAGAGTCCACGCCGGGTGCGCAGACGCAAAAGCACCTCCAGACCGATCGATCGATCGAGCAGAAAACAGGACAGGAAGGCGGGCGCCGCTCAATTCAGGTGCGCGAAATGCGCGTCGCCGTGCGCAAACCTGTTGAGGGCCTGGCCGCCTATGTCGCCCAAGACGGAAGAGCCATCAGCAGCCCTCGCGGCGGCGGCAGCTTCCAAGTCGCCTTGCCGGCGGTGGCGGTGTCGGCGTCGCCGGCGTTTTCTTTGTCTTCGTTTTGCGCCGCGAGGAGCTCTTCGGCGAGCGTGCGGCCCAGAGGGTGCTGCTCAGCAGCCTGTGCCTCGTTGGTCTCGGCATTCTCCTGATTGACGGTCGAGTGTTCGTCGTCTTGTCCATTCTCGCTGGCGCCTTCGTCTTTGACGACGGCCGCACCCTCGTCTTCTTCTGCACCAGCATCCTCAGCCTGCGCGGCCATGTCGTCGGGGTCTTCTTCACCTTCGAGGACGCGTTCAAAGACTTCTTCGGCAGTCTTCACAATGGCTTCCACGTCGGCCCGCAACTTCTTCTCCGTCGGTGACAGTTCGACTTCCGCGGCTCCAAGGTTGCCTACGGCCGAGTTGTAGTCGCGGTAGGCAGTCTGATAAATCTGGGTCGTCTGCTCCGTCAGCTGTCGCTGAACCGCGTCGCACATTTTGTTCAGTTGGTCCCTGACTTGCTCGCATGCGTCGCGGAACATTCGCTCCTGGTTCTGCGAGACATGGTTTGTAACATATGACTTCATGCGCACATAAGATCCTTGACCACGCTCATCGGTCGCCACCTGGTACGCATGGTCCATGGCCGCAGCGATGACTGGAACGAATTCTCGGTTGATTTCTTTTTGGCGAGTATTGACCAATTCGACAATGGCCGACACCAGGCCATTGAGGACGCCGTCGTGGTTGCGCAGTTGGTTGTCGAGTTGGTTCAGTCGAGCCATGCTAACGCCAACTTGACGCGCGCGCTGCACAACCTCATTGTGAAAGGAATGCAGCACCTTCAAGGCATTTGCCTTGAAATTCCTGACGTCGGTCGGCAGGCGTCGCTGAAACGCTCTCTCCCAGCCTGTAGCAATCTCCTTGAGAATGGGAGCAGTCCTGAGTCTATCAGAGGTAAATCCTAGAAATTGGGCGTGAACGCGAATAAGGGGCACTTACAATTCAGCATTAAAGTCACGTGGCCCAGAGGACCCATTGTAGACACCATGCCTTCTGACAGTGGCTTTGTACGTGGACCAGTAGAGACCGCCCATGCTGCGATGAGCGCCCCAGCCAGACGCAGTGGGGAGCGCTGCCTCGCAAGCCTTTTGGACCAGCTTGTCGTAGTTTGCATAGACGTGCTCCGTGAGTGTTGCGGCCATCCCATGGAGGTTCTCGTGCACGACCTTTTCGATACCCTTTCCGAGTTCCTCAAGCTTTTGCTTAAGAAACGTTTGTTCTTGGCGTCTTTGGTCGGCAGATATGAGGGAACTTGGTCCATCGTTCGTTGCCCAGAGGCTCATCGACGTCAAGAACTGGTTCAGGTTATTCAGGAATCGACGGGCGGAAGCAATGCGTCCAGCTTCGGTCAGCTGCTTGCAGTGCGCCTGCAACTTAGGCACCTCAGTCTCAGAGACGTCTTTGAAGCCAGGGACGGTCTTGTCTCTCTTGAGTCGGCCGCAGAGCTTTTGGTACGCCCGGCTGGATACGCAAAAGACAGGTAAAGAACGTGCCACCTCGTCATAGTCGCGCAGGTCGACCTCGGGATCGAATGCATCCTCATTCTCTTCCTCGGCCGTTTCCTGGTCCAGCTCGCGGATGCCGGCCGCAAAGTCTTGTGCTATGGCACCTCGACTGTAGTCATTCCTGCCATTGATGCAAAGCCGGCTGATTTGGTCATCAATCGAGGCCTCTTTCTCCTTCAACGTCTTTATCTCTTTCCGAATCTCCTTCATCTTCTCGTCAATCGAAGCGCGTTCCGTCTTGGCCTCTTTTTTCATGTTCTTGAGCTCTTGGATCTTGTCTTGAATCTGTTGCTCGGTGAGGGGCTCGCGGTCGTGTGGGGTTTCATCTTCGGCTTCGCTCTGAGTAGCATCGGAGTCAGCCTCGGACTCCTCATCGTCATCAATGAAGTCATCGTCTGAGTCCTCGGCCCTGCGTTTCTTTCGTGGCTGCTTTTTCGGTGACTTTGAGCGCTTCCTCTTTTTACCAGAGTTCTCTGTTGGTGCGTAGACAATTTGGCCATCAGCGCAGTCTTCGAGCAGGTTGTCCCAGACATCAATCTTTTCGTCGCAGTCTTCAACCGCCTCCGCGTAGACCTGCTTAGAGTCTTTGCACTCTTCAATCTCATTCTGCAGCTTTCGAACCTTGCTGCGGAGGTCATCCAGCTCTGACCACATGCCCGAAACAGTCTCGTCAAGATTCAAGCCGCTGACAGCTTCGACGAGTGAAATGTCGTCCGTCTTGGAGCAAATGAAAGTGACGTTGTTGTACGTCCCGTCGAGCTTAAGCTGTCTCTTGAAAGTGTCTCCAAGCAGCTTTTTGGCGGCCTTGTCGTCGACGGCTCGTGTGATTGGTGCCACAATCCACAGACCACTGCATTGCTTCATGTAGCCCTCGGCAACGGCAGCGCGCGCAGCGTTGGAGTCTTGAACACCAGGAAGATCGACAACGACGGCGCCGGTTGACAGAGCATCCGCCTTGGTGTAGATCTTGACGACCTTGATGAGTGGCCAATATTCCATTCGCTTCTTCTCCTTGCTATCCTTCTGTTTCTCCTGAGAATCCACAAAGTATTGCAAGCGCTTGTAGAAATCACCAGGATTCGACTCATTGATTCGCTTTGTCGTGCCAAGCAACCCCTGGACTTCTCGGGCGAGACTCTCGGGACTCGCTTCGGCAATCATTTCTTTCGTCTTTTGCGGGTACACGGCCTTGATTTTGGCCCATGCAACGCCAGCTGGTTCCAAGTCAACAGGTCATTGGCAAGGCAGCGTCATGTCAAACTTACCTTCGTGTTCAGAATTGGTACATTCCTTCGACACTTTTCCACTACTGTCGAGTAAATCGCTGTAGAGAACTTGCAGCTCCTTCAGCCAGTCCTCGTGTTTGACGAACTCGATTTCTGCCCTGTACCTGCTGTAATCATCATTGCTTTCGTTCCAAGACAATTCCGTCACGACGGCCGTGCAAGCACGCATGCAGTTCGTTGGAACAAGACGTTCCTCATCAAGCATTGCGTTGATTACACTGCTCTTGCCAGCTCCAGTGTTACCCACAACACCCAGGATGGTCCTGTTCTTCACGTTTTGGCTCTTCAAGTCGTGAATGGATTTCAGCCATTCTTGCGCGTCTTGGTCTTGTTGCTGACATGCTTGAAGCGGCTGCTCGATCTTCTCAAGCAGCTTCAGAGCTTGCTTAACGCCAGCTTCCAGACACTGGAGTTCATTCACTGACATGAGAGTCTCGAGCGACTGGTTCTGGGTTCGAGCTTCAGCCTTGACTGTTTCTGCGGCCGGGGCGTGAGCCGGAGTGTGGTGTGTGTTCAAACCCAGCTGATTGGCATGATTGGGCATGGGCGCAAATTGTTGATGAGGTTTTATAGGAGGGTCACCAGGGTGACGACTACCACTGGGCCGAGACGTAGGGCCACCTAGAGTGCTTCCATAAATGAGTGCAGGGAAGTTGTGGGCATTCGCCGGGGTCCCAGGGACACCAGAGGCCGGGTGAGGCGTCGAGAGCTGCCTGTACGGCGATTGAATTGAGGCGTGCTGAGCGACTGGCTGCACAGGCGGAGCAGCAGTGTGTGAAGATTTCTTTGTCGGGGGCTGCCTGTACGGAGAAGGAGTTTGAGCATGTTGGGCGGTTGGCTGCGCAGGCGGAGCAGCATTGAGTGGAGATGCTGGAGTAGCCATTGACGACGGAGATGTCTGCGTCAGAGTAGGCGTTCTGGACAGCCATGAAATTGGAGAACCCGTTGGAAATTGAGTGTGTCGTCCAAGACCACCTGTGCCCGTAAACATGCCGTTTTGGTTAGGCACAGACGGAGAAGGGCGTGCTGAAGTGGCCAAGGATGATTGAAGGGATGAGGCTGGTGAAGTGCCGACGCTCAAGGCAGGCCTGGCCTGCACTGCTTGGGAGCCTGAGCGCGCTGGGTCGACTCTCGAATCGTTAGAAGGCGTTGCGGACCCGTTCATCGCATGGCCGGCAGGCGCGGGTGCAGCTGTTGGAGCGGCTGCGCCGGAAGAAGCGCCGTCAGCTGTCGGCTCGTTATCTACCATCAAAACAACCATGTTGTCATGACTGTCCTGTCAGCGATTGATGCTACATAGATACGTGAGAGCAGGCACTTACTAGAAGTCCAGGTCGGAAGCCCTCGCTATCTTCTCAATCACCTTTGCACCCACAACGAAGCGGGGAGTCGGCTCCTGGTCTCGTTTGTCTTTGTAAGCCGTTTGGAACTTGGCAATCGAATTTCTCTGGTGATAGATCTCAGTCTAATGTAGCTCGATGGGATTGTAGAATCATTACCGGCTTGGACTTGACCCAGAGAAAGTCACTTTTGTCCAGCGGTTCACTCAAGTCGGCATCGCTGAAGAGAATTGCAACCACAATCCTTTCCGGGGCGATATCGACACAATCCTCTGGTATGACTTGCTTTGCCGCATTTCGAACGTGCAGGTATTGGAGCTCTGACACGGTCATGGCGCAGGGTGTTGCAGGACTTTGGGGGCGGGCGGCGGATGACGCAAGCAAGCGTGGACAGCGCGAGCAAGGGTGGGCTGAGGTAAGAAAATCACCTCTCGCAGCGACAACGAAGTCGATTGGAGATGGCTGTCGACAATGACTGGCCACAATGACCCTGCAGGGCCGTTTGTGGAGGAAACAAAGGCGGTTGCAAATTAGGAAGAGGTGGAGGTGCGGAGGCGTCGTTGGGACGCGTCGCGCGACGGGAAACGGGAAACACACGCGAGGCACGGGCTCTCTCGGAAAGCTAGGCTGAATTGAGGCAAATCATACAAGCTGGTACAGAACTCCAGAAGTCACCCAATGAAGTGACTGAAGGACATCAGTTCTGAGGCACCGAAGTCGGTCCAAGAGTTGTGGTTGGAGAGTATAAAACAAAGCGTACTTCCTCGCCTTTTGGGTTAGCCTCAAACCTCAACCAAACATCCCTGTGTTTATCGGCAACCGGAAACAGACGCTAGCACGCATCACGCAACGAGAGATCCAGAGCAGAGTGAGTGCTGCATTTGATGTCGATGGGTTTCTACTCTAGTTTGCTTCAGCGGCACCAAGGTCTAGAATCTACCAAGTTGCATTCAGCAGCAGCCGTGCCATGCGCCACCAGGACCGAAGCGGCATCTGCAGTGGACAAGTCTGGATCTAGCTACGTCAAGCATCTCTGCGAAGGATGTACTAGCATCTGCTCATGATGCACTCCTCTTCTCCTGTGCATCGGCGCTTTGAATCTCGACAACGTCATGGAGGTAGGTTAGTGGAATGTTGTCCCTTTTAATGGCCTTTGAATACCTTTCCTTCGCCCTAGACATCCATCTCCATCATCAACATTCTCCAGCTTCAAACACTTCATCAATCATCATGAGCCCTCGATCAAACTACGACTCTCAGCGCAGCAATCCCACGCAGCTTGGGGATCCTGTGTCGCTCAAGGCAGAAACATCAAACAGCAACCACTACCTCGGGGCCCGAAGCACCTGGACACCGAATCGGACGACGCCAAGCAAGTTGAACAGGACGATGCTGGGGGACCCCGTCTCTTTGAAAGCTGAAAAGGGCAACCACAGAGACCCTGTGGATCACGACAACGGCCCGTCTGGGAGTCCGGGGGCTAGCCAGCGCATGTCAAGGCTGTGAAACGGGCAAAGAACGGGACACATGGCACCGTTCCAGTCTCTCCTGGGCGCGGGTCGATCTGTAAATTTAGTTCAAGACCAAAGCCATACCAATATGCGTCTTGCAGCTTCATAAACAATGTTCGTTTGCGTGAGTTCGTTTCATCGTGAATGAAGGTCTGCCTTGGTACAACAGGCAGCAGCGTTTGTTCGTTTCGCATCGTCTTTGCCGTATTCGTACAGTGGAAAGCGAAGGCGGGCGGGCAGACGCACGGCAAGCCGAGTGCGATGCGGGCCATCTGGCGCAGCGTGCCCGAAGTCTAGATGGAGGCTGTGGAAAAGGACCGTGGCTCTGCTCGGCCGAATGCCGACGGAAGAAGGACGAGGTAGCAAGCGACGGCGAAGAGGGAGAGCAGATCTTGAGAAGTGGTAAGCGGATTATTGAAACAGGCAGCGCGTGCGACGTCTTTCATCATGCCACGCACCGGCAGGGGTCCGGGCGCAACAAGCAGGCAGGGCAGTGAGTGACGTAGCCCTACACACCTGTACCTGCCCCAGGGACTCCCATGCCTCAGGTCATGCACCGCGAACCTCTGCTCTGTCCCTCGTCGCCCACTCCCTCCGCCTGTTGACAACTTGTCGTCTATTGCCAAAGATCTTTACCACTGCTTGCGCTCGCCGTGGCATTGTCCCACTGTCATGCTCGCCGCTTCGCACGACTAAACGCCCGTCGCGCCATCGTTCCCTCTATCCGACCAAGATCGGAGCTTACGGACGGAGTCTCACACTTCCGCGACCGACACCAACTGCTCCGGCTATCATAGCCATCCTCCCTTCTCTCGGCGACCTCTACACTCGCTGTTTACTCTCATTCCCACCCCGAATCTGCCCCAATTCGCCGTCTCACCATGGCGACTCTCCACGACGCTCTGAAATGTCTCCGCCCCAAAGACTTTGCCGACGTGCCCCTGGAGGACTTGGGCACCTGGATGTCCGACGTCTTTGCCAATTGCGAGGTGGCAGTCAACTCCGTACCTCATCCTCCGGGCGGCACCGACTTTGCACTCTCAAAGCGCAGTCGCAATGACGCCAATGGCGCAACATGCGCTGCCGAAATGACAGTCTCCGACGCACGACCTCCGCCGCTCGACCCCTCACACGAGGAGTTGAAAAAGTCCTGGGGCAAGCCAGTCAAGACCAGCGACAATGGCTTGGCAATTTCAGTATACAAGATGTCAGGCGCGGACAAGAATGGGTCCTGGTTTGCTCGAAAAAGCATCCACGAGGGCTTGGGCTTCACCAAGTGGAAAAAGGCATTGCAGCGTGAGTTTGCTGAGAGCTTGGCCGTTGAAGGCGGACCTGGAAGCGGCTGTGTCAGAGGCATTGGTGGAGATAGAAGACTGGAGCAGCGCGCAGTCGAAGGGGTTGGGCAGATGGAAGGCACGTTTCCGCAGACATGAAAGGGGAATTTCGCTGACAATTCTCCGCAGTCCTCCAACTATCAGCCCAATTTCCGGGTCCCACAGCCCCCCGCGAGTTCATCACCCTCCTCCTGACCTCAGACAACGCCCTCACGGAAAAGTCCAAGCCCCATATAACACCCTTAGATGATGCATTAGACCAAGTGCCACGGCACTACATGGTTGTCTCGATACCCACCGAACACCCCGATGCCCCTCCCAGAGACAAGGAAGGCCTTGTGAAAGGACAGTACGAGTCGATTGAGATGATTCGAGAGATACCCCTGACTCCATCGAAGTCCCAAAACAGCCAGTCTACCGACAGACGAGACAGCGTCAGTGAGGAAGACCCCGAGACAAATCCTGTGGAATGGATCATGATAACCAGGAGCGACCCCGGAGGCGGTATTCCACGCTTCATGGTCGACCGCGGCACTCCAGGTAGTATCGTTGCCGACACCAAAAAGTTTCTAGATTGGGCATGCGCCAGAGACCACGTCCCAGACCCTGAAGAAGGCATTGATCCAGATGAGGTTCAGGCACTGACAACTGGCAAACTGGTTGACAAGGCAGAAATTTACGATGCCGCGGCTGGCAATGGCCACGGCGCTGGTGTCCCAGCAAGCATACAGGTGGCCGACCACTCAAAAAGCGCGCCTCACACACGTACAGTCTCGACCCAGAGCACTACGGAAAGCTCAAAGTCTGCGGGCCTTGTTTCCAACTTTACTTCTGTTCTCGAGAACGGCATCCAAAGCTACGCGCCACAATCCGTGGCCTCGTACCTCCAACCCTCTCCGCAGCCCGAGTCGCCGGCATCCACAGAGTCGACCGAGAGCGATGCCGAGAGCCTCCACAGCTTCACGTCCGCACAGCAATGGACCACAGCCACCGAACACGGCTCCAAGAAAGCGCCCTCGGATCGTCTGGGTCCCGACACGGCGAACAACAGTTCCGAATCACTCGGCGCGAGCAGCAGCACAGGCGCCAAGTCGGCAACACCGTCGTCCCAGCAAACACCATACGACAAGGAGCTCGCCAAGCTCGACGCCAAACGCACTGCGCTGGAGACCAGATTGCGCCGCCAACGCGAAAAGGAGGCGTCACGCACCGAAGCCAACTCTGCGCGCGAGGAGCGTGAGAAACGCAAGGCACAGGAGAAGTACGAGAAGGAAGTCGCCAAGCTCGAAGCTAAGCGCGAGAAGGAAGAGAAGAAGATGGAAGAGCGCCGCCGCAAGGACGAGGGCAAACGCGAGGCCGACCGGTTCAGACGCGAGCGCGACGAGTGGAAAGGCCGCGCCGAAGTCGCCGAGACCGAAGTCAAGTTGCTTAGGGAGCAGGTCAAAGACCTGCAAAAGGAAAACACGGTGCTCGTCCAGGCCATGGGACGCAGCGAAGAGGGAAGAGCCGTGTTGAAGGGCGTCGCGGACGAGATTGGCCCCGTGGGCAGCGACGCCGGCAGCGCTAAGAGCAGGGCGAGTCGGTAGATTCGATTCTGGTATAGCTTTTTTTTCATTTCCAGTTTGCTGCTTTGCTTCCTGAGTTGCTTTTTTTCTCTGTCGTTTTTTTGGTTCTTGATTGCGCTCGCGCGGCGTCATCAGCATGATTCCCTTGTCGTTATCCAGTAAGCAAGCACGCACGCACAACACGGATAGCTGTAGCTGTTAGCACTTCCATGGCGTCGGTTGGTCGGTCGTCGAGTCAGTCACACACATTCTTTGTCGTTTTTCCAGGCAGGCGAAAGGACGGGCGAACAACGGCTTTGCGTACGTACGTAGATTTTCCCTTTGCCGCTGTTGCAGCAAGCAGTGCAAGACGAGGCGGCGGCGGCGCGAGGAAGTATTCCTTTGTGTTTTGTATAATCTAGACTGGAAAGATGAGAAGGTGGTGGTGGTGGTATTGTTGCGGTCCTGGCGAGCGGTATTGTATAGTGTGGACAGCAAAGGGGCCGCCGTAGTGTTAGTTGTGCAATTGAGGCGCATTTCCGTCATTCCTTCCACACGCTTCTGCCGAGGGTATGATGTATCGGTCGGAAGAGATTGGGGGGTTCTTGCTTGAGAGTGTTGACATCAGCTGTTGACAATGCCCTCCTCCTCCATTCAACAACGTCATCATTGGCATTTGACACTGCTCTTCATCATTCCCTTCTTCGCCAATTGAGGCTTCTAACATCGTTCTCTGGCAGCACCCTGCAACAAATTCCACACTTGTCATCTAGCCTTCAGAAGTCATTATACACCCAATTTTATACCAACTATATAAAAACCAGTAAAGCGGTAAATTAAAACACCATCATCATTTCATCATTCTAACAGAAGAATTCTCTAGGCATGTGTCCACTCATTAATAGCCAGACAAATAGACGCGCCGCCGCCGCCGCCGCCGCTGCTGCCAGTGTTGATAATGCAAGCGTCTGCCGCCAGTATCAGTGGTGCAAACGTCTGCCACAAGTGTCACCGTCTATTGCGTCAGGCGCGCGAGAGTGAGTGGCCATTCATGCCAGATAGGCTTGCGGAAGGTAGCGTCAATGGCGAGGAAGCAGGGCGTTTTATACACGGTCGATCGTCTGCCGGCGTCTGCGCTGGCTGGCTGGCTGGCTGGCTAGCCGAGTCACGGGGAGGGAGATGGTCAGGAGTCACCTCTCCCTCCACAGCAGTCAGTCAGAGCCCTCGCGCGCGCTGTGCTGTGAACATGCACGTGTCCAGCTGGCTAAGCGTGAAAGCTCCGCGCGCGTGGTGATCCAGCACTAGACCACCAAGCGCAGAATACATGTAACCGGCGCAATGAGCGAAGAACGGCAGGGGCAAAGCAAAGCAAAGCAACAACTCTACTTCCTCCTCTCGGTCAATGGCCACAAGGTGACTATTTATCTTAGTGGCGCCGTCTGCTGCAGTGCGACTGCCATCTCCTTTCATCAACTTCACGCCTACCTTCACGTTGACTATTTCGTGTAGAATCTGTCGTGAGTATTGCTATCCATTTTACATGTCAGGCTGCAGTCCGTCATTGCAGCAGTGCAGTCCAATATCATCATCATTGCCAGCCTACAAAGCCTCAAGCTCCTACTCCTACTCCCCACTCCCTTCCTCCCCTCCCCCTATCTCTTTCCTTCCCTCTTCGTCACTTCATAAACGTCATTGACCACGTAAGATAAACCGCCCAGCCCATATCAAGTTTGCCTCGCCTCCCCTCTTCTCTCCTCTCCTCCCCTCACTCCATTCCCAAATGATCACTCATCTCATCGACGGACGGACGCCAATGCCGGTAGTAGTAGTAGTAGTAGTAGTAGTAGCAGTAAAAGGTGTAATCTGATCTGATCCGATCTGATCAAAAGGATAAGAAGAAGAATAAGAAGAGACTTGTTCCCTCATCTCCACATTCCCTCACTACTCACTCCCTCACCCTTCCCATAGAAGCCAGCCAGCCTCCCCTCAACCCAACCGCTCTCGCTCTAAATAACAGTCGTACGCTTAACAAGCGGCGGCCGCGGAATATGCACATTGGGAAAGGGATACGCATCGCGCTCCCTCTCCGCAAAGCGATCCCCCATCATGCGCGCCTTGGCCTCCCCACCACCACCGCCGCCGGCGGCACCACCAGCAGTGTACGACATGTGCTGGTGCGTCACGCTGGGATGCGTAATCGGGCCCGGCCGAGGAATCTGGCCTCGTTTGCCGCCCGCTGTCGCTGCTGCCGTTGCCGTGGGGGCGTTGTTGGTCGACGACGAGAAACCGCTGCGTAGGCGCGGGCCGAAGATCACGTCGTCGAGCGTGTAGCCAGCGCCGTCTGTTGCGCGAGTGGCGCCGCGTGATGTGGGAGTGGGTGCGGCGGCGGCGGCGGCCGGTCTGCCCGCTTGTTTCGGTGTGGATGGCGGTGGCGAAGTTTCCCAGAGCGAGCCGCGGCGGTGGTGGTGGTGTTGGTGGTGGTGGTGGTGCGGGTGCGCATGGTGTTGCTGATGCTCAGCTGAATCGTGGTACGGGTGGTCGACCGGTGAGGCTGGGGCGCGGTCACGGTCACGGCCGCGCGATTCGCGCTGCTGCTCCGGATACTCCCGCTCCGGCGAGTGCGTCATTGGTATCGGGCCGGCGGACGACATGTGCCTGGACGAGGCTCCCGCCGTGGGTCGACCGCGACGATGGCTTTCCCGGGGCGGATCCGGGTCTGCAGCGAAGCTGCGGTGGTGCGTGTGGGTGGCCGGACGGCGGCTGGCGCGCGTGCTGGTTGGAGTGGGTCGATCTTCTTCCCGCGACGACCTCATTCGTTCCTGGCTGCTGCTACTTCGTCGGCGGGGGGCGTCGTCGTCGTCGGTGGGCTCGACCACGACTGTGTGGTAGCTCACGTTGTCGCCGAGGGGCACCCCGCCGTCTTCTGAGTAATGGTAAGAGTGGGACTTGGTGTGCCAGTGTTCCCGCTCTGGTGGCGTGGGCGTCGAGGGGGTGCTGGGCGAGGAATAGCCCGAGTCCAAGGGCATATCGCGGGGTTTTGACGAATTGGAAGCCGGTCTCTCGTACGCGTGGTCGTGGGATTTTGTTGGGAGCGTCTCGGAGCGGCGCATTGGACGCGGCGCTTCCCTGCGGTCGTACGAATCCATTGTTGCAGACCGTTCGAGGTTCACCTTGGGGGAGGAGTACTTGGACGGCATCGTATCGGCCTTTTCGAGGGTGGGTCGACGTCGAGGGTCCTCGGGACTCGAGCGTCGTTCGTAGATATCAGGCATTTTTTCTCGGCGGGCAGAGCCATGGCGCATGCCCGCCAATATCCTATCCTTTTGCGACTTGTCTGATGATCGTCTCGAGACGCTGGGACGCACTTTTTCGTAGGACTTCTTGGATGGTCGAGCGTCGTCCGACGATGAGGTGCCGCCGCGCGGGGTGCGCGAGCTGCGAATGTACTCCATGGCTTCTTCCACCTTGGGCGTTACGTAGGGGTCGTCTCGATGAATCTTGGATGGCCTGCGAGGGGGGCCCTCGCGGCGCCTCTGCTCCTCTCGGTGGCGTTCCGCCTCTGCCACCCGCTTGTACTCGTCGTCTTCCCGGCGCCTCTCGTCCTCTTCGTATCGCTGCGCCTCACTCCTGTGCCACCTCCTGCGGTCCTCGTAGCGATCAGAGTCTTCTGCATCCTCGTTGGCGCGGAAAAACTTGTCCTGTGTCCCCCTCTTCTTTTCCTGTGAACGCGTCTTGGAATTTTGGGACCTCTCGTACTTGGTCGAGCTGGTGCCAAAGCTAAAGACACGGATGCGTTCGCGGCGGCGGTCGGGAGAGGGCCCGCGAGAATAGCTAAAGGAAACCTTGGTGGCGCGTCTTGCGGGTCGCGGCCTTGCGTCGTCGTAGTGGCGCTCGTCGGAATCGTAGGTAGCACGCGTCTTTGGCTCGGCTCTGGTGGAAGTTTTTGTTTCTCGAGCGGAGTAGGCTCCGCGCGGAGTCCTCACGTCGTATGCGGCGGCGCGCGGCGAGTCCTTTGCTGGCTCGGAAGAGCGCATGCCGCGTTCGAGGGCCTCTCTTCGCAGCTCGGCCAGGCGGACTTGGGCATTGTAGCGTTCGCGTCTGTCTTGGTCGGCGAGGATCTCGTAGGCCTGCTGGATGCGGTGGAATTCGTCGGCCTTTTGGGCCTTTTCGGCATCGGGAAACTTGTCGGGATGGCTCTTGAGGGCGAGCTTGCGGTATGCAGTTTTGATGGAGGCGGCAGTGGCGTCTCTGGACACGCCGAGGGCGGCATAGGGATCCGGCGGTAACGGAGATCCCATGACGGTGGTTGCGGTGGGTTAGAAGGAGAGGGCGAGGGTGGTGTGCATGTGCAGCGGTGGGGTATAGGTGGCTGGGGAAAAGGTTGGAGAAGGGTGAGGTTGGGCTAGCGTGGGACGGAGGAGAGGATGAATTGGCAGAAAAAAGGTTGAGCTGGTCGTCTTTCGGTTGTCGAGGCCGGACGTGGACCGGGGGCTGACGATGGTGGAGAGAGGATGGCGGTTGAGCGGAGGTGCCCTGAGGTGCCCTGAGGTGCCCTGACGCGTGCAGCGCTGGCTCTGGCTCTGGGTCTGGCTGGCGAGTGAAGTGGGTCGATTGGATCTTGAGGAGACGAATTGGCGGGCAGCGAGTGGGAGGCGCAGGAGAGAAGGGCGAGCTGAGGAATGCAAAGGCTGACGAGCAGCCTGTTTGGGTTTGGGTTTGGGCATGGATGGATGGATGGATGGATAGATGGATGATGGATGGGGTCGGGACAAGGCCCGCGGCCGGGGGCGAAGCGGTGAGGGCTGGATCAACGGCCTTTTGCGCGGCCGGCCGACATCCATCTTGGTGTGATTCCCAACTTCGATTATCCCTCACCCTCTCCGCTGCCTGCTGATTCGACCTGCGTTCCCGTTCCGCATCAGCCAGCCTGCCAACTCACCCATGTCGCCCGAGGCCAATCGCCGCAAACCTGCCCTCAAGAGGAGTGGCAAGCCCATGTTGCCGCCGCACAGCTTGACCGTGCTCTGTACCTCTGTACCACGCCCATAATATTGATCACTTGATTATCATTGCCATCACCACCAGACCCTCTGCGCAATCGAGAAGCATTCCAGACGCGTCCAGAGTATGCTCTGCCATTCTGCGCCGACGACTTTACTCGACCCGGCAGCATCCTCGAGCTTATGCCACTCTCAGGTACGCCCCGCAGACATCAACACCAATCCATCTAAACACCACCAGGAGCCCCAGTGGCAGTGACGCTGCCCGAGGACGGCCCCCAGGGCACCTACAGATGCCAGGTCGACCACGGGTCCGCCCTCTACTCCATCACCTGGTCCGGGACCACCGCGTGCCCGGATCTCTCCAACTTCCCCTCGAGCCTTGACACCAAATTTCAAGTCTCGCCCGTCATCCAGAGCCCCGAGATGGCGCTCCTCTGGCAACGCTCTACCGCCGTCACTCATGGTGCTTTTGCTCACATCAGGCGTTCCAACGCCCGCCCGCTGCCCCCTCTGCCCATGGTCAAGCTGGCCCAACACGGCAACACCGACGCCGTGGCCGTCATCCAACACGAGTATCGCATCCTTTGCGAGCTGGCAAGTTTGGATCCCGCCCTGCCTATCCCGAGGGTATCAAAAGATCCGATACGCGATCGGGGCGTCATCGTTGGATATCGGATGGAAGAATTACACAGCATGCCCTACCAGTTGTCCAAGTTTCCACATTTACTCGCCCGCGTCAAACACGCCGTCCAGCGCCTGCACCACGCCGGATTCTCGCACGGAGACCTGTCTCCCAGCAACGTCATGCAGGACGGCCTGGGTCGCGTCGTATTGATTGATTTTGGCTGCAGCGGTCGCCTGGGCGAGGCAGTGCCGCCGTGCATCCCCTATTGGGTCTATCCAAGCGATAGAATCACCAAAGACGAAGATGTAGCCAGGTTGAGGAGGAATCTTGATTTGCCTTAGGTGACGCTGATGGATTCGTTGCAGGTGAGCGACAAGCGAGCGCCTACCTACCTACGTGTGCTGTACTGATTGCCCCGGCGCTTCATTTATCCTGTAATTCATGCACCATGATGATGTCGACGACGATGCTTGCCATCGCCGGCCAGCCCTGCTGCGTGCATGATGAAAGAGGTACCCCCTCGAGGGTCCGGACCATCAAACCGAATCGGCTTCGGGTAGATCAATGTCGACGACAATCGGCTTGTTGAAGCGCTTCGGTCCGCGGCCGTAGCTCTGCGCCATGATGGCAGCGTTGATGACGCAAGTTTCGCGCCTGCCCATTCTGCCGTTCAAGGCTGCGCTGTGCCAGCTGTCCAGTCGCGACGTGACAGCAGGGCCATCAGACTGAGACGTCGCATTCTCACCCTCCAAGACTGCATGCTGGGGCGCTTCAAGCCCCTTCTTGCTGAGGCTGCGCTTGAGCGATGGCGAAAAGACGTTTGCATAGGCCAAATCGACTGCATTCGAGGCTGCTGATGGCGAAGCGGAGAACCAGACGCTGTTGGACACGACATTCTGTGAGCGGGCCAGGTCGTTGTCGAGCGGGTTGCCGCCCCTTGCGGTCAGGTCGACCAACGACAGTTTGCTGGTTCCCGCCCCCGGGTCCGCCCAGACGTGGGTGCGGTCCTCCAATGGGTACGAGCAAGAAAACATGGGCTGGTCGATCTTCCAGCGCACCCGCTCGGCGCCTCGGCCCTCGTGCCTGTGGCCGCAGACGTGCATGCAAGGACGGATGCGCCAGAGAGCCTCCCGGAGGGCCTTGCAGCCGTCGGCATGGCCAGTCGCGTTGGCATCGCAGTGATGCTGTGGGGGAGCGTGCGTCACCAGGACGTCTGTATCCAGCGGGACGTCGTTCCATATTGCAGCGGCGGCGGCGTCGCGCGGGTACTGAAAGGCCCAGGTGGCGCCGCAGTAGGGCGAATAGGGGCTGCCAAAGACGGAAAACGTGGTACCATTCTGCAGGGCGACGGTTCGCGACTCATGTGCCAGGTAGGTGATGGAGGGGCTTGTCCTCAGCAGGGCGAGGCAGTCTTGGGCGCTTTGAGGGAGCTGGTTGTGGAAGTGAGGGCCGTGGTCGGCGTAGAAGGGCTCGTCCAATGTGACGTCGTGATTGCCTGCCGAGTTAGCAGGCCTGCAGACATGGCTTGATGACGGCGCAGAGGCGAGTACCCGCGACCACAATCCTGACCTCGAACGGGGCCTTTTCGAGCCAATCGACCGTCTTGCGCAGCTCCGAGTGGCTGCCCGTGTTTGAGAGGTCGCCTGCGTGGATGAGCACGTCGCCGGCCGGCAGCTTTGGCGTCTGATTATGCGTGTCTGATATGAGGACGAAACGCGTTCGCCGACGGGTGGGCTGAGACATGGCGACTGGCTGGCCAAGCTCGCCGTGTGTTGATGCACGATCGTCTGAGGGTCAGGATCTGGACAGAGCAGAGCAGAGCAGAGCAGAGCAGAACAGAGCAGACTCCCACTGGCGGCCAGAGCGACTCCCCGCCGTTTCGCTGCTTGTTTCCCCGCGCCGACGACCAACGTCAAGCCATCGAGAAATAACAGCAGCTGACCTCGGAAAAGCAATTGCAAAAGAAAACACCCCCTACTGCTCCCGGAAAATCAGCTCTACGACCCACCCGACCCACTGCCCTCCTGCGTCCCGGGCTCACCTCATGGAATCCGGTTTGCGGGGCAGGGCACGCACAACCGAAGTCGACTCGACTGGACTGGACGCCAATTGCGGGGAATCGGCGAAAGACGACGGATATCTCGTCAGCATCATGGACGGAAAACAGCCCCATCTCCGACCTCGGCCACCCAGTGACATTGTTTTGAAGCCCACGCTCGCCTGCTTCTTCGTCACAATTTGAAACCATCACCATGGCGCCCATCCGCGAGATTGAGTACTTTCGCGTCGCCCCGCGCTGGCTGTTTGTCAAAATCACCGACGCCGACGCCAACCATGGCTGGGGCGAGGCTACGCTCGAGGGTCACACCGAGGCCGTCGAGGGCACGCTCAACGAGTTTGCCTCGCGCCTGATTGGCTTCGAGGCCGACGACATTGAGCACATATGGCAGTACATATGGCGCCTTGGTACAATCCTCCCGCCCAGACATGCATGCGCTTCGCATCAGCTGACTGACATATTGATCAGGGTTCTACAGAGGCGGGCCCGTCTTCATGTCGGCGTTGGCGGGCATCGACATTGCGCTCTGGGACCTCAAGGGCCGGCGGGCCAAGCTGCCCATCCACCAGCTGCTGGGAGGCAAGGTGCGCAACAAGGTGGCCGTGTACGCGTGGATTGGCGGCAACCGGCCGGGCGACGTCGAGGGCGCGGCGCGGGCCCGGCAGGCCCAAGGTTTCAAGGCCGTCAAGATGAACGCCACCGAGGACATGGGCTGGCTCGACTCGCCGCGCGTGCTCGAGTCGGCCGTCGAGCGCTTGAAGGCCGTGCGCGCCCTGGGCATGGACGCCGCCCTCGACTTCCACGGCCGCCTGCACAAGCCCATGGCCAAGCAGCTCGCGAAGGCCCTCGAGCCCCATCGTCCGCTGTTCATCGAGGAGCCCCTGCTGTCCGAGCATCCCGAGGCCATCAAGCAGCTCGCAGACCTCACCACGTGCCCCGTCGCCCTGGGCGAGCGCCTGTACAGCCGCTGGGATGTCAAGCGCTATCTGCAAGGTATGTGCGTCCCGCCTGTGCGTGTGCCGTCCCGTCCGTCCCCGGGGCCATCCGTCAACCGCTGCTCAGCACGAGTAGCGTAGGGTGGGACGTTCGCTGGCTCCCCGCGTCCCCGGCTTCGTTCCCGGAAGTCAAAAAAGCAGGGAAAAACTCTGTCTAGATGAACTGACCAGCGCCCCCCCTTGGCGCTCCATTGTCAGATGCGTCAGTCGACATTCTGCAACCCGACGTCGCCCACTGCGGCGGCATATCAGAAATCCGCAAAATCGCCGCCATGGCCGAAGCCTACGATGGTAAGTAACTCGACATCCACCACCTCAACCCTTCCAAACACTCAACCCCCCCAAAAAAAAACTAACAACTCCCCCTAGTAGCACTCGCCCCCCACTGCCCCCTCGGCCCCATCGCCCTCGCCGCCTGCCTGCAAATCGGCCTCTGCGTGCCGAACCACGTGATCCAAGAAATGTCGCAGGGGATCCACTACAACACGGAATCGGGCGACGGCAGCGTCGACATCCACTCGTACGTCGCCGACGCGCGCGTCTTCGACGTCAAGGACGGCTACGTCGATGCGCTGACGGGGCCCGGCTTGGGGATTGAGGTCGATGAGGCGAGGGTGAGGGAGGCGGCGGCGCAGGCGCGGGAGGTCAAGCCGTGGGGGAGTGGGGAGTTTTGGGGCGAGGATGGCGGGGTTAGGGAGTGGTAGTGGTGGTGTGTCGTCGTTGGGAGGTAGGTCATAAGCGCATGTAGGTATAGATGAATGGACAGGAAAACCAAGTGAGCAAAGAAAGCCCCAAGCAAAGCCGTGCGCACGGCCTAGGTCCTCAAAGTGAACAAATCGAGACAGACTCCATTCCAACTCAACTCATGAACTCATCTCTAATGCAATTCCAATTCCAACTCCAATACCACCGCCACAACCAAGTCCAACCGCTCAATCAACCAAAAAACCAAAAACGACAACCAAACCAAACCCACCCTTCCCTTTCCCCCCTCCCCTCCCCTGTAACCCTTTCTTCCCCCTCCCATCCCCCTCCTCTCTCATCCCATCCCCTCCAACCCCCTTCCCTAACCCCTCCCCCCCATTCCTCATCCACACAAATCAAATCCACGCACCTCCCGCACCCCCGCCGCCATCCCTCAACCTCTCCCTATCAACCCTCCGCCTGCGCTCCTTCTCACGTTCCTTCTCCCTCTCCTCCCGATCACCAAGCAACCAATCGATGCCGCGCTCGCCCCACGCTTTAGCTTTCGCCGCCGCGCCGCCGCCGGCCGCCGCCAGGCCGGCTCCGGCTGCGTTTGCCATGTTGAAGGAGAAGGCACCGCCAGTGCTACCGTTGTTGCCGTTATGGTTGTGGTTATTGTGATTGTGGCCGTGCGCGGCAGAGGACGACGGGGCAGCAGCAGAGGCAGACGCGCTCTTGCCTGTGGGCGTGGCGCTATGGTGATGAGGCGCGGGGTGGACGTGCGAGGAGCGGGCGAGGAGGTGATGATGATGATGATGATGATGATGATGATTGGGAGCAGAGGGGTGGTGGTGGCCGTGGTTGAAGTGTTGATGCGACGACGACGACGACGACGACGACGACGACGTGCCAGGCACAGGGAAGCGCCACAGCGGGCGCTCGGCAAAGGGGCGCGCCTTGAAGAACGAAGGCGGCTGCAAGCCGTGTCCATGTCCATGGCTGTGAGCGGGTGCCATCGACGAACCATGGCTGCCATGATGCTGCTGCTGCTGCTGGGACAGCGGAGGAGCAGGCAGAGGGAGATGATGAGGCTGCGAGTAATGCGGCGGCGGTGGTGGCGGGGGTAGAGGGAGGTCGTTTGCATTGTGGCCACTGCCACTGCCACTGCCACTGCCATTCTCCTGAGCCTTCGACGACGACGCCGATCCGTGATGGGAATGATGCGGCGCCGCCGAGGTATGAGCATTCGTCGCGTCGCGCAGACCCGGACCGACGCCCATCGTCTCGCGGCTCGCGCTCGCGTTCAACTTGACATGGCCACTACCAGCGCTGCCGTTGCGCGAGCGACTCCTGGCGTGGCCGCGATGTTGACCACCAGAAGCACCCGCACCAGCACCGCCATGGCCCAACTCAGCGCTGCGGAACCCCACAAGTGGGAAATGCGAAATGCCACCCGAAGCGTTGACAGCGAGGCCGAGCGGCGGCACCGTAGGCCGCGATCCACTGCCGCCAGCCTCGCTTCCCTTCCCCTTGCCCGCGTCGACGGATCCGCCGCATTCGCTGCTGCCGCCGCCGCCGCCGCCGCCGCCTGCGTACGACCCGTTGGAGCCAGAGCGCGAGTGTCCGCCGTGGCTCAGCGACCGCTGCAGGCCCAGTCCGATTCGTGGATGCGGATTCGAGGGGTCTCCTGCGCCGCCGTTGCTCCCGCCCTGGCTCGACTGGCTACGCGTCGTTTCGTTCGACTTGACGTGCCGCAGGCGCCGACGCATGCTTTCCAGGCTCTCCGTCTGCTCGAGCACGATCCGTGGGTTACGAGGACCGCCGACGCGAGCGTTGGTCGGGTTGGGCGGCGTGACAAAGGCCGCAGGGTTGGTTTGTGGGTTGGGAAGTGTTGCCGTGGACGAGGCGGGTCCGACTTGCTGGTTGCGATGGCTAGGGTGCAGTTGATGTGACGAAGGGAGGTCGTTCTCGCTGCTCGACATTCCCGCATTTGCGCCGTGAATCAAGGCAGTATACTCGTTGGCGTACGCTGCCGGGTTACCACTGTAACCATATCCATAACCGTATCCCAAGCCCAAAGAACTGTTTAGGCTGTTGTTGTCCGGTTTGGGTTTGTGGCCGTTGACACTACTGCTGGAAGGCCGCGATATGCCACCAGCGGCAGACTGGACCCGTCGGATGACTCGCTCTTTGCCGCCGTTCGGATTCGTTTGCACTCCAATCTTGTACTTGCGAGGAGATTGCTCGAGAATCTGCTCGATTTCGCGCAAGTCTTCCATTTCTTTGCGCATGCGGTCCAAGCTCTGCATCCGCGGAGCGGCAAAAGCGCGTCCCTGGACGGATATGGACGGACGACGTGACGGCCCTCTGCTGGAAGAACGACGGCCTCTCTCCCCCACGGCGCCGCCACGCTTCTCCTCGATTGCAGCTGCAACTTGGGCCACCGAGTTTGGGACGACGTCGAGGGAGTTCTGGACACGTCAGTCATTGCCTTTTTCGCCTGCCAGCTAATTTGCCTACCATGTGGATCAAGACGATGGGAAGCTGCACAGTGACAAGTTTGCTGACACGCGTCAGCATTCCGTCACTATACTGGGCAAAGGCTTCCTACGAATGCGTGCTGCTCACAGCAATATTGAGAAAGTATCGCACTTCAAAGAATTTGCCTGCCCACATGTCAGACACATCTCCAAATGTGGCCTCCTTGGTACCTACCGCATTTGACGGTTGCATGTCCGCGTGGAAGCTCCAAGCCGCAAGTCCGCATGTCCGTGGAATGAGGTGCCACACCAGACCAGCCGTGAGTCCCAGGCTTGATGGTCGTCTTGTTGAGCACGGTCCGCTCATTGTTGTCGAAGATGCGTGCCTGGCTTGCCGACTTTTCCCTGGTTGATGCTGCCGTCTATCACCTGTAAGCTTGTGATTGCGTAGAGTCGTTGTGCACGTACGTGGTTATAACACAAAATGTCTCGTTCCAGATTCAGTTCGAGCTTCTTGATCCTCTTCCGCGTGTTGTTGACGATGTGGACATCGACAAAGATGGTGGTTCCGCTGACCCAGACCTGACGATGAAGTCCGGCCGTGACTCTGACAACCTCAAGTGCAGTGCCTTTTGGTCTTGTGTACTCGTCGGACGCGGTCAGGGGGCTTGGCAGCGACATCAATGCCTTTTCAGCTGCTTCAATGTCAGTTGTGCCTATTGCGAGGCTTTGGCCACTCACGATCATAGACGGACAAGACCGATACATCTTGCGATGACCGAACCAGGTACTGTGTCCCCTTGTCTCGTATGAGCAGCGTCGCACAAAGCACGTATCGAATCTGGGCGAGTTTGGACTGGAAAGGCGGCGGCCCCACATCAAGTGGCATGCTTAAGCTGAATGGTATTGTTGTAATGGACGGCTTCATAAGCCAAAAGGGATCAGTCGGGGAGCACTGCTTCTGAGACTCGACCATGTTTAGAGGCGGTGGATTGTCGGGATCAATCAACTCAGTCGCCAGATTGAGAAAGATGTCTCTTTTACCAGTGCACATCTCTTCAGCCCCGAGAAGGTCGATGGATATGCGGGAAATGTAGAGGGCCCTTTTGTGCCGGGTCCTATCAACATCCTCGACGGTGACCTTGACGTTGCCTTCGAGACTTCCTCCACCAACAAACAGGGGTGCGCCAATTTGGAGTTCGACAGCCACTCGCGGATGCCGATGCGTTGGAAATTCGAGAATTTCACCAGACGAAACTCTTCCAAAGGTTCTAGATGGAATCGTCTGCACCACATCTGAAGAGAGAGGATCGTAGCGCAAGGCATATTCTCGAACCGGCGATCGTGACTGCCCTCGATTAGGGATGGTGAAGCCCAAGCCGCGCGGTGGGGCAGGCGGAGGTCCCAACGACGACACACGGGGTAAGGATACTGCTCGTCTTCCACGGTTGCGTGAAGATGACCTGGGAGGCACGCTTCCGATGGGGATGCTGTAGATACTGGAATGATCGCTTGCGGGAGTCCTGACAGGAGTGGAATGGCGACCTCGCCGTTCGTGGTAGCTGTCTGCCGGAGAAGGTGCGGATTTGAGCGATGTTTTCCTAGTAAGAGAGCCTTTTCTGGACAAGAGGGAGCCTTTTCTCGACAGGGAGCATTTGCGGCGTAGATCGGTAGTGGCAGATTTAGGGGTATCGGGCAGCGGTTTGGAATGGGTCAACTCAGCCAAACTCGGCTCAGTGATTTCGCGGATATCAGACAGCGGACGCGCAGCCGTCGACCATGGCGTTACCCCCGACATTGACCAAGGTGGTGCTTGGTTCATTTGTCTCGGGTGGCTTTGCTGCTTCGACGGTTCCTTGGCGGACGGGCGTTTGGTACCTGCATTAAGCGCGGATCGGGGCACGTTTTCAAACGAGGGTCTCGATGAAGGATTTCGAGGTTGAGGGCGTTTATCAGGCGGTGTTAGTTCGTATTCTATCGCTCGTCAGTTTGGGTTCCACGCGGCGCAGATGCCAGTATACCATGGGCCTTAGGAGTATGCGCCGGTGGAGCAGGAACGTCGTAGATTATCGGAGGAATGAGAGGATTCAGTCGCAGTGGGACGTGGTGGTCAGAGGTCTTCGGCATTGAGGAGGTGTACAGGATGCATGGCACGCGCTCAAAAGCTATGCATCATAGTCGTGGCCCGCAAGTCGAACCAACAGCTGCAAGGTCGAATAGGTGATGTGAAGATGTATCCCGGGTGCGTGCAAGATTCATGGAGGTTCTGGCGCGTCGTTCCTGCCGAGTGGTGGGCTGCTAGGGAGATCGGAAATGCTCAGTCGTTCTTTCCACGATTGTCTAGATGGTGTTCCACGCATCAAAGTTGGTATGTCCAGGAGCGGGTTCCGGCCTTGAGCGAAAGGTCGCTGTTGGTTCATGTCGGCACCGCGTAGTCTCGCCATCACACTTTGCAAACATTGAGTGGTCCGACAATTCTGGGCCAAGGTGGATTGAATTTCTTTGCTGATGCCCTATTCATCCAGCTCCTTGCAACATGTTTAGCAAGTGTGCTGTTTGCACCGTCTTCCGACGTTTTTGTCGTCAATTCCATCGGTTTTTTGAGACCTGAACAGGTCGTCGCATGCCGCAAGACGTCGTCGTGATTGCGACCGAGTTAAATCACGTGGTTAGAATAGGAAAAAAGATACAGAAAGAAATTGACACCTACAACAGTCATTGCAGCATTGTCGTGATATCAGGCGGCCAAAATTGAAATTCTCCAAGTGACGAGGTGGCTGTACGAGCATCTTGCCACTTTGAGGAGACGCAGTTTAATGAGGCAACCCGCTCGGGAAGGCTGGCCGAGCGAGCACGGCATGTTGGTGATGGAACCGAGGACTGCACCTGGGGCGGTGGTTCTACCGGAAGTCAAGGGCGTGGTCGAGTTGGGAGCGTGATCAGGTCACTTGAGGCCGTGGTCCTTTTAATTGACGGATCCGGGGAACTCGGAAGGGCGAGTGGTGGAGAGGTGGTTCGGAGGCGTTTCTGAGCAGTCACGACGGAAGGGAGACGGGACCGAGAACAGGTGACCGGACATGCGACCCGGACTGGCGACAACGTGTCATTCATGGCTGGCAGGGCGGAGGCGGAGGTGGAGGAGGTGGCGGCGTCGGCTGGCGTGAGGCGTCACAGCGTCATGGGCGGCGGAGGAAGCCAGGCACAGGGGTGCGTGGAGAGGAGAGTGCCGGCGACGTTGGAGGTGGATGGAGGTGGATGGAGGTGGATGGAGAGCTGGATGGAGAGCCTGGTGAGGAGCGCAGTCGGCGAGCTAAGGAGCGGTTGGTGAGCTGGTGGTTAGCTGTGGCAAGACAGGGCTGAGAGCTGTGCTGATGAAGCTGGAGTGGAGAGCCAAGAGCGGCTCCGAGGAGAAACGGCGCGCCGGCCAGACGCGCTTTACCACACGCGGCCCAAGACGACGATGCGGGGCAGTCCACGGCGAGTCGACGCGACCCGGCGCCAGCGCCAGCGACTGGTAGAGGAGACGAAATGACGACGAGTTGAATTTGACGGGAGACAATTGACGGTAGCGACGGCCTGCTGCGAAGGCGATGCTGTCAGTATAAGCAGCATCCATGGTTGCGGTGGCGTTCCCTGTCAGTGCTAGCTGGTACTCGTAAACAGGTCGAGGTCGAAGCACACAGCAGGCCAGGCACGAGGTGAATGAACACTTGATGATGCTGAGGCCAGGCTATATCCACACTGCAGCCTCTAGCCCCTCGCCCACAACTGACGACGACGACGACGACGACGACGACGACGACGACGACATCATTCGGCCCCCTCGGCTACCAGCAGTTTCTTGTCGACTGGAACACCAACAGCCAGCCCCGGCGAGGGAAAAATTCTCGTCGCCTTGTGCAGTCAACCCTCACGCTCCGATCGCGGCCCGGCACGGCGCCCTGGCCGCTGCTCGAAATTCAAATCCCCCCGTCTCCGTCTGCCTTCTAGAGGCCCCGTTTCCATTACCCAACGTCTTACCTCACGCCAACTTTGTCCACCCTCCACGTCCGCTCTGTATCTCAGTTCCCATTATCAACACTATCAGCTCCCTATCGCCCGCCTGCGACTACCCGCTCGCGCCCCGGATCGCCCGAAACACGTCCCTCGCGTCAGGTCCGTCAGACGTCAGTCTGTAGCGTCCATACCCTGCCCGTACCCCCGCCATGGGCGATAACGACCTCCAAGCCCACCACTCGACTGCTAGAGATACCAATGCGAACGAGCCCTCCAAGGATGGCTCCGTTAGCTCCATCCAAACCTCTCCCGAGCCCGATCCCGAGCCTTGTACCGCTCAGGATCACCCGCCCCAGCAGCAGCAGCAGCAGCAAAAGCGGAAGGGCGGCCGCAAGCCTGTGAGCAAACCACTTCCCCATACCTACAAAACCTAGACACCACACTATCAATTTGCTTGCCCGTCTGCCCGTCTGCCTGCCTGCCTGCCTGCCTGCCTGCCTGCCCACGTCATGCTTCGCCCCCCAATGCCGTGTCTACACCCCCCACTAACCACCAAGCGCCGCAAGATCTATGCCACCTCGGAGGAGCGCAAGCAGCGGAACCGGCAGGCCCAAGCCGCCTTCCGCGAGCGTCGCACCGAGTACATCAAGCAGTTGGAGAGTACCATCAAGCACCACGAGGAGACCCTGCAGACCTTGCAGCAGAATCACCGTAGCGCCGCTGATGAATGTCTTATGCTGAGATATAAGAACTCTCTGCTCGAGCGCATCCTGCTGGAAAAAGGTATCATCGCCACCTAATTATTCACGTCTGCTCTTCTAACCGCTTCCTCCCAGGCATTGACGTCCAGGCTGAGCTCCGTGCAAAGACTGGCAGCCCGCATCTGGGGCCTACCCGCATGCCTCCTCCAGCAGGATCTGCAGTGCAGCAGCAGCCGCCGCCGCCAATGCAAAGGGCCATAATGAATAGGCACCATCAGGCGCGGCGCTCATTTGCAGCCATGCCCCAAAAGATCGACGTTGATGCCGCTGTCCAAAACCATTCACCGCAATCCCAACCTACTCCTGCTTCACACATGTCCTCTCCGTCCACCACGGCAACAAAATCCCCCAACTTTGTGCCGTCGGTGTCTCCCAACGTGGGCCCAGTGTCTCAGCCTCAAGCGCAGCAGCAGCAGCAGCAGCAGCAGCAGCAGCAGCAGATCAGACCGCAACCGCCCCGTCAACAGTACAACCCTCTCCCGCCGCCGCGACCCTCGGTAAACACGCAGTTCAACGCCTCCAATGGCGTTCCCAACGCCTCGCCCGTCAACACTCCGGCAGGGGGCAACCCCATGGCGGGCAGCGCCAATGGCGCGTCCAACTACTACCCATCGCCATTCCAAAGCCATATGGACCAGCTCGGCAAGTTGACCCCTCCCCCAAAAGTATGCTTAGGCATAGGACTCTGTTCATCCTAGAGTGACTCCGTGAGTACAGAACAGGAATATGATGCGCAAAACGACATGATCGACGACCGAGACCCGAGCGAACATTCGGCCGGCACTGCCGCATATTCACAACCGTTTCCACCGCAGCACATGCGCTCGCAATCGACGCCACAGCTCCAGGCCCAGGGCTCTGGCCAGCTGGTGCCGCAGCAGTACACCCCGGGCCAAGACCAGTACACGTCGCCCGCAGCCCTGCAGCCCGCAGATGCGCACAGCGGCTACGCCATATCCGGCAACATGAACCAAGGATTCGACCCATACGACCCCATTCTGGACGCCGACCCATTTGGCCTGTCGGCCAGCATGCACTTCCCAACCCAATTCTCCTACCAGACTGGTTGAAGGGAACACGACACCACCATGTGCGTCATCGGCGGCACAAGCGTCGAGTTGGAGGCACTTTTGGATCTTTCGTCACCTTTTTTTTTTTTTTTCAGCGGGCGTTGACTGGCATGGACAGGGAAAAACGGAGGCAAGGAGTGGTTGGAGGAAGAAAAGCAGGAAAAAAGGCAAGCAAGTTCAAGCCAGCAGCATATCCGTGTCTTAGTCATGCGACATGGCAACGCAGTAGCCTGTCGCAGCAGCCGTCGTCACAAAAGTGAGGCTGCGACGCTCCGGCCTTGTGCCGTTCTAGGTACATGTAGCTCTGTCTATTGAGAGACAAGAAAAATACCAATTCGCCAAAGTTGCCAAGCAGCCTTTGCGCGCCTGGCGGGGGAGGCGACAAAACCATCTTGGAAACCACGAGTCGTGAGTCGTGATGCGACGGATGAACGTGCCAGAGGTGTGAAACGCGTGCTGGCGGGGGGATTGTGAGTGGACAGCGCTGGAGAGGGCGTCTTGTTCCGCTCCGCGCCCGCTCGCTTACATGGCCAGGCTTGGCATAACCACAATGAGATATTTCGTCACGTTGCCCGGCCCGTCCACAACCTCTCTCATCGTCCTCCCTTGACGGCACCGCGACAAAACCTTTTCCGCACCCCAGCGCGCCATTCGCATCGAGAGCTCAGGTCCTCTTAACACAGGATCGACTCTCGTTTGTTTACCCCGGTCGAGACCAGAGTGCGCACCTAGAAGGACAAGCGCGAAAGGCGCTTTCATCCAGCACCATGTCCGGCTCGATTGCTTCCAAGGTCAGTCCATCACCGCAGCCCAAAGAACAAAGCCGTCCAACGGCTCGGCGTCAAATGCGTCGCTCCGATTCATGAGAACCACCCGCTGACGCGCAATGGCTGCAGAACGTCTACGAGCTCCTGGGTACCTCCACCTCGCTCCCCGCGAAAGCTTTTCGCTCATCGCTTCGGACACGCCATCTTACGCTCACTCATAGGCAACGACCCGGAGCAGGATTCCGACAGGGAACCTGAGCCTCCCACCAAGGCCATCGAGAAGACGCTCCCTCGCTCCGGCAAGCGCTCTGGCCCCGAGCCCAGCAAGGAGCCCCGCACCGCCGGTGCCAACGCCCGCAAGGAAGTCGGCGGCAACGAGGGTGGTACGTGCAAACAATTGGCAAAGTGAGAGCGTTGGGCTTCCGCCTCAACACAACCAGCTCACTTTTGCCGAGCCGGCTTTCATCGCATTCCACTAACGTGCTGCAGCTTTCCGCGACCGCAATGCTGGTAGGGACAGCAACCGCAGCAAGCCCGCTGACGATGGCGTCCGCTTTGACCGTCACCCCCGTACGTCGCTCATTTGAGCATGTCGACGCAATGCTAATCATGCGCAGGCCACGAGGATGGCGGCCGTGGTCGTGGTCGCGGCGGCCGTGGTGGCCGTGGTCCCCGCGGTGCTCCCCGTGACGACCGCCACTCCAAGACTGGCATCTCGTAAGAGCCACACTCTTGCTGTATTCATTCTAGCTAACTCCTCCCAGTGACCACCCCAAGCAGGCCGAAAAGGGCTGGGGCGGTGACGACGGCAACAAGGAGCTTGCTGACGAGATTGCCGGCGAGACCATTGCCAAGGAAGAAGAGGGCGCCGACATCGACGCCGAGGCCAACGCCGCCGCTGCTGCCCAGGCCGCCGAGGACAAGGTCAAGAGCTACGACGAGTACCTTGCCGACCTTCTCGAGAAGAAGGCCCAGCTGAACGCCGGCGTCGCCATCCGCAAGCCCAACGAGGGTGCTGGCAAGAAGTTCCCCGAGGGCAAGACGGTCGAGCGCGTCGAGGAGGAGTACTTTGCCGGCGAGAACAAGGAGAAGAACCGCGAGCGCAGCAAGAAGGAGAAGAACCAGATCGACCTCGGCGACATCTACGGCCGTGGCGAGGAGCGCTCCGGCGGATTCCGCGGCGGCCGCGGTGGCCGTGGCGGCCGTGGCCGTGGCGAGGGCAGCTTCCGCGGCGAGGGTCGCGGCCGTGGTGGTCCTCGCGGCGGCGCTCCCCGTGGCGCCCCCCGTGGCGGCGCTGTCAACATCAACGACTCCTCTGCGTTCCCTAGCTTGGGCGCATAAACGAGCCGACAGCGCACACGCACGCCTCGTCCAACGCCGCCCAACCCAACCCAACCCAACCCGCAAGCCGGACATCTTCATCGTTGTTGTTGTTGTTGTTGACGATTTGAATGGAGCACGCACCACGCAATCAAGCAGCTGGGGGGAGCAAGCAAGGACTTGGGGCAAACGGAATGGACGGACGGACGGGTGGACGGACAGATGCAAGGGCAAACCAAAAACCTTGTTTTAACTTAGGGAGACGTTTTGATTGAAAAAGTGGCAAGCTGGCAGTAGTCTTCCTTTTTTTTTTTTTTTTCTTCTTTTTTTTGTCCATGCTGCCTGCCCACTACCCCTACCGGTACCTCGATCAGTGAGAATGAGATTACAAAAAAAAATGTTTTCCCCCCTTGAAATGGTTGATTGACTGCTACGTCGTGTGGACTGAGTTGAACCAGGTTCTGAGATGAGATGGGATGAGCGATGGATGTACCGGGGGGCTTCTTCTGCGTCGGTCACCTGCTTGACACTGAATCTGGGTAGGTAGGCAGACTGCTCAATAAGCTATGCCCCGCGCGCGACTACGTGTAGTCAATCCTATCAATCCGATTGCCTTCGAAGCAGAGTCTGGCTACCTGCCCCGCGTGCTCACTCCACCACCACCACCACCTCACTCCCTCCACAACCGCCCAGCAACATCCTAACACAACACAACACCATCTCCCTACCATCTCCCTACCAACACTCCTCCTTCCTTCCTCTCTTCGTCAAACCTTCCTCTCTTCGTCAAAAACAAGACCTAGCTACTCCCTGAAAGAGAGAGAGAGAGAGAGAGAGAGAGAGAGAGAGAGTAAAAGGCGTGCATGCAGAGCAGTGTAGGAAGAAAGATGGAGTGGTACCACTGTAAAACAAGATGTTGAATGTGTTGGGCAGGGCAGGGAAGAGCAGTGTCGGCTAAGACAAGATAAGACGCTTATCAGACGAAGCAAGATGCGGCAGGAGTGTGCAGACTACGAGTCCCTCTTCATGACGCTTATTGAGGTGCAGCGGTGTAGATGTGATGGCAATTGTACGGCACGGACAGTGCAGGCTGAGACAAGACAAGATTAGACGAGGCAAGGCAGGGCGGGAGTGGATGGATAGTTTCTGAGTGCTTATCAAAGATGCTTGTTGAGGTGAAGAGCTGTAAAGTTGTGAATTGTGGAGGCGTAGTTTTGTACGAGTGATGCGCGAGGAGATTCTCTTCTGTGCATTTATACAGAGAGGGGACACCGCCACCAGAGTGGCGGCGGTATGAGAGGAAAGGCGCCAACAGGCAGCCATGTCAGCTAAAAACAGGTCTTTGGCACAAATTGAATAGCTTCAGGTACCGGGAAAGGCCAGGCCTTTGTTTATTTCGGAGGGGGGGAAAGCTCACGATCCATGCGCATTCGACAAAATCTCGTCCTGGATCCTCTTCTGCAAACTAGGCCTGAGCTTACTCAGTCAAGTATCCTGGTTGATTGTCATGACGACATATCCTGCAATGTCTGCACTCACCATCGTTTGCTCCATGTCTATGAGCACAGGCGCAGACTCCTTGAGCATTAGGACGGGATTGAGAGCTTCGGTACAGGAGATCATCATTTGAAAGTTTGGGATTCGGGCGATGCTGCAAGGAATGGCGTTGAAGAATCGGTCGGTATCCTCGCCTCCAACTTCATTCACTGCGTCCAAGAATAGTACGACCTTTTTGGGAAGAGCACAGACTTTTTGCAATAGCTCAAGAAAATCACCCAGGGGAGGCTCTGTCCTTGCTTCTCGAGGTTGCCTGATGAATCTCGTAAAATGGTTTGACAAGGTCCTCAGATTCCGGGAATTGGCCCAGGAGTTGTCGGATGTATGATTTCACCATGTTGACAGCGCTTTGGGATTTAATTTCGGAAGATGAGCATCAGAAGTATGCGACAGCGTGTTTTGCTCCCAGTCCGCTCTCTTTCCGGAGATGATCAATCGCTGACGAAAGGAGTACGGTCTTTCCCATGCCAGATCTTCCATGAAGCCAGAGGATTTTCGTCCTCTCCGCCGGCTGTGCTTGAATCCACGTGCTGAACTCATGGTCCAAGAACCATCTCCCTGATCTGTTTGTCTGCTTCTGGAGGGACAGGTGGTAAATAGCAGTCGGGTCGAAGGTGTCCAACCAGCTCTTCATTTCTTGCCTCAGATTCGCCTGTGCTGCTGCGTCACGCTCATCTCGTCGTTGAAATAGCAAGTCTTTGACATCCGAAACGTCTTTGCTGATATTCTGGGTGTACTCGAGAACCTTTGAAGAGATGACTCCGGAGATGAAGATGTCAGTATACCATTGACGTTAAGAGGAAGGTTGCCAGCCTCTGATCAGCATCAAGAGCAAGCCGAAGTATTGGAAGAGCCTCGTCAAAAGATTTCAACACGCTCGCAGTTTCGTCGTCGATAATCTTTCCAAGGAAGACTTTCCTCAAAAGCTTCTCTTGTTGCACCTTCTCAAGCCTGTGCTTCAGTTTCTCTATCGCGCTCTGGCTCGTCTTCAGCGGCCCATCGATAGAGGCAAGGGCAGAGAGACGTTTCTCATCATTTCCGTCCAGTTCCACCTGCGTCTTGATCATCTCAATCAGTCCTTTGTATGATTTGAGTTTTTCAGCGAGGGTGAGGAGCTCTTTGGTCACAGTCCGATCCAAGTGTATGTACTTTCGAGCCGTCAAGCACAGCGTGCTCGCCGTCTCTGCCAAAGCGACACAGGTTCCTATCAAGCCGATGAGCTCTGCCATCTTGGAGCTGGATCTTTGGAAGCTGTGGGAAACAAGGAAGTTCGAGTTCGACTGGAATGGGACTGAATTTCGAATTTGCGGAAGGAGAACGAACCGCAAGGCTGTAATTCCGGCCCCCCGTCAGCGTTTGGCCAGCCTAATTCTTCGTTGCACAGCGCCATTGTTGCTAAATGAACAGCTCGTCCATTGGTCTATCAACCGAAAGTTGTACGAGCTTTGGCGAAAGGCCCGTGGTGCAAGATTTTGACAGGGGTTGAGGGGGATGTCAAGGCGGACGACATGCCACTGGCCTTTCGGCCACAGCAAATTTCTTCTTTGGTGACATTGGCCGTTGAACGAAAAGGCTAGCCCGAGAGAAGAAAGCTTCAGAAACGCGTGAAGGAGACACGGGCGGCAGCCAAACAGACAGGTTGAGCGGTGTATTGGCGACGGCGCGAGTCGGAAAGAGGGTAAATTGGTGGTCAGCAAGTGAAAAGTGCTACATGACACGCATTTGAAACGCGATAGTCGAAAGAAGTCAGCGGCATTGATGTTGCAAAGGATGCGATGGATGGAAGACGTCGGAGTTTGGTTTGTGTGCAGCGGCAGGTTAGGTTTAGCGTCTTCTGTTTTCGGCAGGAGGCCTCGACCAGGAACTCCCTCCTCCAGCCCGGGCCGTTCCCGTCTCACAACCTGGTTCCGACGACGTCAACCTCTCAGCAGGCCCATCTGCTCAACCACGACCACAATCTGCCCGTCGTGGGAATTCCCTGCGCGGTAGGCTGGACGATGCGGCAATTCGAGGCAGCTGGAAGACGGTGTTTCTCGTGGCACGTCAGGCGCGTTTCACGCGTCGCGTCGCGCAAACGCTGTACACTACCGAATTGCCTCTCCACGGCTCTACTACCGCGAAGTTTCCCAAGCCTGCATTTGAGGGAATTAGAAGATGGCCTTCTTTCAGTAGGCCCCGGGTGGTAAGAGTCGCGCTGACCTATCGGCTCGGGACAGCTCCACCGGACGCAACCGACCACAAGAGCCAATTTTTGCCCGCCACGCTTGCGTTTGTAGAAGCCCGATTGCTTATCGCTCTCCAAATAGCATTATTGGAGACGACCTCCTGGCCAAGTCTGAATTCAATCATGCTCTGCTCAAAGGATCTCAACCGCTTTTACGTCAAGCCATCTTCAAGTCGTTTTCAGCGACGCAATCGCAAGCAAGCTGAGGGAATGGAAGAGTGGGTCTCTACGGCATCTTGAAACAAAAGAACCAGCATGAAAGAATTCCAGACCGAATGCTGGATTGGTCATGGGCTGCAAGACTCGTGGCTCTGCGAAACGGCTCCGTACATGCGCCATCACCAGAATCTACGCTTGCACTGACCAACGCTTGGTAAAGTAAGCCATGGCATAGAAGAGGTACAACTTTGGCCTCTATCGCAGGTGTGGGCTTGCTCCTTATCTTCTTCTGAAAGGACCCTGAGTGTCCCTCGTCTCCCTATCTTGATAACTGCCGATTTGAGGCTTGGTTTGTTTTCCGAATTCCGTATTTTGTGCCACGATTCTTTGCGCTAAGTCAAGGACTATTGTCAAGACTGCCGCGTAGGTACCGGAGTTACCGAGAGGGCGCTGACAAGAAATGACATGAGCGCCTTAGCGCGTCACTAGACTACCACAATTGCAACACCTGTCAAGAGCCCTGCCAAAAGCCCTGTCCACCATCGGCTTTTCCTCAAGGCTTAATCTCCATGTGTGTGCTCTCAGCTCGCCTCCCGCTCTGCCTCCGCTGTGCCGTCGCGCACTTTTGGAGCCAGGGAGACATACTTGACCGGCCCTGTCGAGAATTGGAGCCACTACGCGCTGAGCTAAACCATGTTTGGCTTTCAAAGCCTACAGAATATCTTTGAATACCCTGGAGCGTTCCAGATCAATGGGTTCTTGTGGCTTTCAAGGAACACGACAAAAAGGACTTCCACGGGTAATCCCTTGCCACATTGATCCCTGAATGTGACGCATTGACGATGTCCAGCAAAGGACAGTCGTCTTACAAAAGTCCCACCAACCATCGCGTCATTGCTTCGAGTACAGGTCGCTCTCTTGACACATTCTTTTCAGCATGCATTGCTCTTGGTCGAAAGTCTTGTTAAGCGCGCAAGCTCTTTTTGGTTTTGCTGCTGTTGGCAATGCTCAACAATATGCTGGTTCAAACATTTCGAGTACGCTCCCGCTCGTTCCAGGAACGGAGCTTGCCTTTTTCAACATCAAGTCTCCCAAGTCTCAGAATACGACCCTGATCAATTACGCCTCCCTCAACAGCACCAACAATGGACGCCCAGACCCGAAGAAGTTGAAGCGTGCTGTGATTGTGCTTCACGGACTGAACAGGGACCCGCAGACATATATTTCTCAAATGTAGGTGCAAAAAACAGGACCCATACCCTGGCGCTGACTTCTCTCAGGCTTGTCGCTTTGAACACGCTGACAGTGCCTGGGGTCAATCAAGACACTGTTGGCCTCATTGCTCCTTACTTTGCCAATGGCGACGACAAGAACACTGGCTACTACCCATGGGTCAACAACGTCTCTGTCTCTAGCGCTATAGTCTGGAAGGGCTCTCAGTGGGCCAGTGGGCAGTACAACCAGTACCCGTCTTCGGTACAGACAATCTCTTCTTACGCCGTGATCGACCAAATCATCCAATACTTCGACAACAAGGCAATGTTCCCCAATCTGAACCAAGTAAGACTTCCCTTTCCATGCTCCTGTTCTCGCGGATAGGTCTAACATTGGCAGATTATTGTCGCCGGGCACTCTCTTGGAGCGCAAATGAACCAGAGGCATGCTGAAGTCAGTACGGTGTCGTCTTCGACCCCAGTTGTTTACTGGATTGGAAACCCCAACTCCTGGGGTTGGCTGAGCACTGATCGTCCTCTGGATTACTCGTCGTGCGTCCCATACGATGACTGGCGGGATGGTTTGAATGCCTACCCCACGCAGTACAATATCGCCCTCGTGAATACCAGTTCTGGCATCGACCGTGCTGGCGTGTTGGCAAACTACAGGAAAAAGAATCTCGCATACGCTCGCGGTCTTATGGATTTTGGAGATGATGCAAGCAACTGCGCCCCGGGCACCACAGGAGCCAACCGTAACGAGAGATTCTTCAACTTCATTGCTCGCTTCCCGCAGCCCGCGAAGCTGAATACTATCGACTACACCAACTGCGGCCACGATTCCGGATGCATGTTCGCTTCCCCTGCTGGACAGGCACGCCTGTTCCTCGACAACTTCAGCGGCAATGGTTCAAAGGCCTACGATTTTGGCTATCCTCGGCAACAGGCTGGCGACGACCCGTACCCCGATCCCAAGCAAAATTCGACTGTCTCGTCTGCAAACGCTGGCACTTACAACGGAATGACGTATCAAGGGTGCTGGACTGATCAGACACCCTCAACACTGTCAGTCAGATTTTCTTCTGGAAACAACAACTCGATTGAGACCTGCACCGCTGCTTGCTCTGCACAGGGGTACAAAATTGCTGGACTAGAGAATGGAGCGGACTGCTGGTGTGGAAACACCATTGGGTACAAGGCCTTCAACACTACGGACCGTGGATGTACTCTGGCGTGTTCGGGGAACAGCAAAGAAATCTGCGGCGATGCCAATCGGCTTTCACTTTTCTCCAGTGGTCCTATGGTCCAGGCTATTACTCCGTCTTCACCCAAGACAGCTGGAAACTTTGGCCTCGTTGGCTGCTACTCGGATTCGCCAGCAAACAGAGGTCTCACGGGTAAAAGTACATCTGTTTCCAGCATGACTGTTGAGAATTGCGCCTCGTTCTGCGCAGGATACATGTACTTTGGAGTCGAGTATGGTCAAGAGGTTTGTCAGATCGACAATTTTGAATTCAAATGCTAATCTCGTCTAGTGTTACTGCGCAAACAATGTTGGCTGCTCAAGCACCGTCTCGCTATCTGCCAATTGCAACATGCAGTGTGCGAGCAATAGCACCCAGTACTGTGGAGGAAATGGCTTTCTCAATCTCTATGCGCTGCCATCGGCGCCCTCACCGTCGTCTACGAACTGCTCGGCGACCACTACTTCCAGTGGAAGTGCCGCCTCCTCCACTGCTACAGGCCTGTCCTGTCCCTCGTCTAATGGAGTTGTTTACAACACTACCATGGGGAGTGGGTTCGTGATCGAATGCTACACAGATCGCTGTGAGTCTATGGTCACAATCGGATGTACATGATGCTAACCCCTTTCGCAGATGCTGGTGACATGGGTTCAACCACCACGTCATCTTTTGAGGACTGCATTGCCGCATGCGACGCTGCCTCTGGGTGTGTTGACGTGTCGTACGTGTTGGGAGCCTGCTACCTCAAGAGCTCAGCGGGTGCTCCTCAGACCAACAACAACGTCTTCGGGGCCCGTCTCATTGCTCGTAACGGCACATATGTTTCTTCTGCCACCACCACATCGGCCTCTGGCTCGAACGCTACGGCTTCGGCTACGTCGGCGCTTTCCACCTCGTCTGCTGTGGCGTCGGCTTCCCCCATTACGTGCCCATCCGGTGATGGATCGATCTACACGGCTGCCAACAACAAGACTTTTGTCATTGAGTGCGGCGTCGATCATGCTGGCGGTGACTTGGGAGCACCGACGTATCCCTACGACTTCGGCCTCTGCATCAATCAGTGTGCGTCGACCACCGGCTGTGTGGATGTCTCTTTCAATGGCGGACCATGCTACATGAAGGGCAGCGTTGGCGCAGTAGTGTCCAACGCAGGTATCTGGGGCGCGAGACTGTTTGCAGGTAGCTCTGGCATTGCTTCTTCGTCATCAGCTCCCGCATCGGCGTCTCCGACTGTGACTCCTGCGTCGAACTCGAACTCGAACTCGAGCTCGAGCTTATCACCCTCGGTCTCATCGGCCGTGGTGTCCTCTACCAGCACACCCACGGCATCTGCAACTCCCGCTGCCCTCCCCTCAGGCGTCGTCTCGCTCGGCTGCTACGTCGACACGGGCAACCCGCACCCCCTACCGACCCAAATCTACGGCAACAGCTCCAACACGCCCGCGCTTTGCGCCTCCGCCTGCCGCGCCGCGGGCTACCAATTCGCCGGGACGCAGTACTCGTCGGAATGCTGGTGCGGCAACACGCTGCCCGCGACCAACACGTCGCTCTCGGACTGCTCCATGACATGCTCAGGCGACAGCGCGCAAAAATGCGGCGCCGGCTACCGCATCTCCGTGGCCAAAGACACAACCTGGACACCCTCTTTCTTCGCGCGCGCCAGCTACGGCACGTGGAGCCTGGCAGCGTGCTACGTCGACGGCGCCAACGGCGCGCGCACTCTGCCCAGCCAGATCGGCATCGACGTGGCCAGCGCGACGGTGGCCAAGTGCCTGGACGCGTGCGCAGCGGCTGGCTTCGCCGTCTGCGGCGCTGAGTACTACCATGAGTGCTGGGCTGGCGCCAACTTGCCGGCGAGTGCGCTGCTTGCGCCGGGGGCGGATGCGCTGAGTGCTGGGTGTGATTATCCGTGTGCGGGCAATTCGACGGAGGCGTGTGGGGGTGCTAATCGTGTGCTTGGTTATGTTAATAATGGGACGGCGATGGCGGCGAATTCGTCGAGGGTGGGTTGATGGAGTGGTGGGAGGAGGGGTGGTGCGGGCGGTTAGGTTGTTTGTGGAGTTTGGGGTAGGTGGCAGGTTGCTGAGATTTGTTGTTTGTTTTCTCCGACAATCTGACGCTGATTCAATTCTCTGTGGTCAATGGCGCGCGGCGGTCTCTTCGTCAGGGGAAAAGATATCGAAGGAAGACTGGTCTTGTAATAACTCACCTGGATGCATCCCGCAGTATATTCCCAGGTTCCAGTTGTTCGTACATGCAGACAGGACAGAACCCCGTCTGAAGCATGCTCCACGCCTCCCAGCAAACCAATTCGTCGGCATGATGAAGTCGCCAGGGAGCGCGAGGGAAGAGATAGAGTTGCGGCATGGCCCGGATGTCCGTCCGAGAGCTGAGGTCCCCGTCCAGGGTTGAGCAGGTGGGCGGATGGTGCTCCGCGCGCCGGTGATCTGCGTCCCCGCGTGGAGATGTCATCATTGCCGACTCAATCATTCGCCAGACTTTCCACCCACAGCACCCATATATGTCGACTCTGTACGCCTCTCACACGCCGTGATCGATTCCTCTATCCTGCCCACTCGCCTGTCGCAACTCCAGTCATGGGAATGCCCGTCAACGACGCGCCGCCGCCCGCCGCAAACGGCGCCGCCGCCGAATCCGATGCGCAAGAATCCGATGCGCAAGAATCCGATGCGCAAGCACCCTCAATAGCCAACACCACCACCACCGCCACCAGCGACGGCATACCGCGCTCGACCGCCGACCTCCCGCCCGCCGCGCTCGACCTGGCCGCCAAACTCTTCGACCTCGCGCGCGCGGGCGACGCCGCAACGCTCTCAGCCTACCTCTCCGCCGGGGTGCCGGCCAACCTGACGAACCACGCGGGCGACACGCTGCTGATGCTGGCCGCATACCACGGGCGGGACGCAGCGGTGCGGGCGCTGCTGGCGCGCGGCGCCGACGCCAACACCATCAACGGGCGCGGCCAGAGCCCGCTGGCGGGCGCCGTGTTCAAGGGGCACGTCGACGTCGTGCGCGCGCTCGTCGAGGCGGGCGCAGATGCGGATGTCGGCGTGCCGAATGCGAAGGATACGGCGGTTATGTTTAAGAGGGAGGATCTTTTTGCGGTGCTGGGTGTTGAGGAGGGGAGGGTGGTGCCGGGGATGGTCAGGCAGATGGTGCCTGGTGGTGGTGGTGGGGGCGCCGCGGATGGGGAGGACGGGGGTGCGGGCGGTTCTTGTCCGATATGAGGGGCTGGGGAAATGGTGATGGAGTTGTTGTGGAGTTGGGATTTGACGTCTTTTTTTGATTCTTTTTTGGCTCGAGACCGTTTATCTTTCTTGAAAATATTCGTGGATGGGAACTATTGAAGCCCGCTTGAGTCCGACGAATTGACTCGATAAACATTGGAGTCGCGGGACTGATTGACCTGTCAACCTTCAAAGTGAGATCTGCCATTGAATTGTGCTGGTCGAACAACCATCTGGAGGGCACCTTCCTCCCTCCTTCCAGAGCAGCCCTGTCGGTAGAACCCCGGAAACGCGTCCAACGTCTGCGCGTCACCTAACCGCCCTCCACTTCATCTGCGTCTTGAGACAGACGTCCGACCACCAATCACCAACTACGAAAAACCTCATACCGTTCCGGCAATGGCGTCGCCCCCCTCCAATTACAACCTGTCCAAAAAGCGGCCCTCATTGAGCGGCTCGCTGCCCGCAAATCCCAGCAAACGTCGCAAGCCGTCGACGGGCCCTTCAGGTCTGCGCCAGACATCGTTCCCGCCCGAGTCGTCAGAGCAGCGCGCTGAGTTCTCGCGGTCCCCCAGCGTTGATAGCAGCTTTACCGCAAATACCAATACGACACGGAGGAAGGGGAAGAAGGGCAAGGGGGACGATGACGTGAGGAGTACGACGGGCACGAGCGTGCGAGGCGGCAAGGCGGCTGGAAGTGAAGCTGCGGACAAGGATGCGGAAGAGGAGGAAGACGATGAGGGTGGTGAGGCGCTGGATGCGGTCATGGAGGGGCAGGGCGAGGCGGATGAGAAGCAGGAGGCAGAACATCTGAGGTGGGCATGTCCAACACACGCGAAAGCTGTGGTTACTAACTTGGGCTGGCAGGATGCTCATCGACCATCTCGATCCTGATCAATCTGATCGATACGCCAAGTACCGCGCCGTCAAGCTCAAGAAGGAGATTGTCCGCAGGGTATGGTTGTTTTCAATTCCTTATGCAGAGCGGCCATACTGACCAGGGGAAATAGATCACGAACCAAACATTGTCGCAGTCGGTGCCCCAGTCCGTTGTCACGACCATAAACTCGTACACCAAAGTCTTCATCGGCTCCCTGATCGAGCGCGCTCGCACCGTCCAAGAAGAGTGGCAGGCCGCCTCCGAATACGCGCCCATCAACGACCCTCGCTACGCCGTCATCAAGCAATCCCAGCAGCCCCCCGCTCCACCACAGCAACACTCTGCACCGCCGACTCCGCATCCCCAAGCCCCTCCTCCCACAGCGCCGTCGGCCCCGCAGACGCCTGGCGGCTTTCACAATCCGTACGGCTACGCGCACCTGCACCAGCAGCCGTACAACCCGGGCCCGACGCCCCACCAGTACTCGAATGTGCGCTTGCCCGGCCAGCCGAACAGCGCGTCGAGCACTCCGCCCACTCCGGGTCCAGTCTCGTCGTATATCGAAAAGCCTAGCAGCCCTGCTCCGCCGCCGACGGGCAGCGGCGCCGCGACACCCACGGGCCCACGCGCACATACACCGAATCCTGCTGCCTCGCAGCCGTCCAACGCGCCAAACCAGCCTCAACCCGCCAACGCAAACGGCACGCAGTCCACAAGCGTCACCACGAGCATCGACAGCACCGTCTCGTCGTCGACCGACACCGCCACCGCCAAACCCACCACAAACACCACCAACAACACAGCCCCCCCCTCCTCCTCCTCCCCCTCCTCGCCACCGTCATCAGACCCAGCCTTCCCCAAGATCGCGCCCGACGCGCCGCTGCGCGAGCGGCTCAGCGAGTGGGACCGCGGCCCGCTGACGCCGGACCACCTGCGCGAGGCGCTGCGGCGGTATAAGCGCGACCGCGAGGGCGGCGCCATGGGGTTTTTGGGGCTGAGTTTGGAGGGGAGGGAGAGGACGGCTGGAAGGATGGGGGGGAGGAGGTTGTTTAGGTAGGTTGTGCATTGTGTGGTGTGGGTTGGTGTGGGTTGAAAGGGTTTGAGGGCGGGGAGAGATGGGAAAGCAGTCACGGGCATAGAAAATGGGCAAATGGGAAGCATCAGATGCATGCATACATCCATTCATGGCATTACAATTGGAAAAAAAAGCACAGGTCATAGCATGGGGATATCAAATTCTTGGGGATGCAAGTGGCCCGTTTTTGGTATGTAGTCATTGCTACTACTCCGTCCAGCTACCTAGTTGCCACAGCCAGCCAGCTAAACGTCACCACCACCACCACCACCACCGGATGAGATTCGTGTGTTTTGGAGAGAGAACAGAAGGGGGAAAAGAGGACCAGAGCACCCGGAAACGACAAAAAGCAAGAGATTAGAAAATCGCTTAGTTGTCGGCGAGGGTCTGCTTGAACTCGGCAGCGAGGGCAGGAGCCTTGGGCTGCTCGACCTTCTGCTGGCCGAGCTTCTGGGCGGCGAACTGCTTGGCGTAGGGGTTGAGGCGGAGCAGGACCTGCTTGTTGCGGAGGGGGTTCTTCTTCTGGACGAGGGCGCGCTTGGTGATGGCGGCGCCCTTGACGGGCCGCAGGACGCTCTGGATCTCGGAGCTGTTGATGAGCTTGGAGATGTCGGCCTGCTTGACGAGGGGCGCGGGGAGGAGGTAGTCGCGCTTGAGCGCCGACGGCTCCGTCGTCGTGCCGTAGACCTTGTCGAGAGCCGCGAAGGCGGACGAGGTCCACACGATGAAGCGGCCCAGGTGGCCGCCGGGGGCGAGCTGGAGGAGGTTGAGCGAGTAGACGGACGACGACTCGACGCCGGGGATGTTGCGGAACGCCTTGACGAGGTCCTTGCCGTCGGTCTCCGGGTCGTAGACGACGAGCGGGCCGCGACGCTGGCGGTGGCGGCGGCCGCGCAGCTTGCCCTTGCCGGCGCGCAGCTTCTTCGAGTTCTTGGCCTTCTCGATGTCGGCTCCGGCGCCGACCGTCTTCAGCAGAGCGACGGCGGTCGACGTCTTGGTGACGGCCGAGTTGGCAAAGGCCGACGACGAGACGACGAGGGGAACCTCGGGGACGGTGGCGACCTGGTGGCCGCGGGCGAGGAGGAGGGCGGCGTTCGAAGACGCAGCCAGGGCAGAGGCGGTAGCGAAGCGCCTGTTTTTGCTTGTTAGAGGTCGACCTTGAGCGTCTGACGGCGGAGAAACTCACTTCTGGCCCAGGTTGATCTTCTGGTGCCACTTCCTCCAGACCTTGGTGGGAGCGAACATGCGACCAGAACGGCACTGGTTACCAAAGGCGGCCTGACCAGCACGGTGAGTACCACCACCAGAGACACGGGGGATACGAGCGACGGCACGACCTGCAATTCAATCCTTTGATCAGCCTCCGAATCGTGGTGTTGAGATTTGGCAGCCCGCCAGAAAAAAGACCGCTGTGCATCGCACACTGTCCAATTGTACGGGTTTTTCGCGATTTTCAACGGGTTGGCGGGCTGCGGGCGGGAAACGTCGACAACGTACCGGTACCCCAGGACTCGGCGGAGGTCTGGTGGCCAGCTTTCTCGCTCACGGCGTACGGCTGCCTCTTGTTCTTGGCGATGCCGACGTGGACGGTCCTGCAGATTTGCGCGTCAGCGACCGAGCAGAGGGCGTGTTGGAAATGGGCGTGTTTGCGTACTGGACAATGTCCGGGCGGATGGGAGCCTTGAACACCTCCGGGAGGGGGTGCGTCTGCTCGCTGGGCTTGCCATCGGCAGCGATGATGGTGACAACCGGCCTGCTCGTCATTTTGTCTGCTGTGCTGGGCTGGGGGGGTGGGGGTTAGTAGACCGTCGAAGATGGAGGTTGCAAGTCGTTGGCGGTCATGGTCGAATTTCGTGCGCCTCGCCTACGTTGCCGGATCGGGTCGCTCGCGCCGCGGTCACGCCGCCCGCTCTCCCAGGCCTCGCGCTGCCGCGACCATCACATCGCCTTGTTCACAACCACGCAACTGGTATTTTTCCATTTCGTGGCTCGGGATATCTTGTAGCCCCTCTTCCATTGGCCTGACTCAAGCTCGTCTGGGAATATGACGATCAGATCTTGATTTACAGATTACTCCTACTCTACTGCCAAGGTCGTCCACCATTCAGGAGAAGTCAGATTCAGTGCAGGCATTGACGCCTGGTACAGCTGCTTATGTCCCTGCTAATAACATCCCAAAAGCCCGGATTACGTGACAAAGACCATGCTCAAGCCTCCCGGGGTTTAGTCAGGACATGAATCACACGCGCCATAGCTGACAAGAGCTCGCATCCCACGAGCCCACCAGCTCGCTCGATCCACACTGCGTGCAGCCGTGTCTTTGACCGGTCTTGATATATCCAGGAGCAATTGTCTGATGTATGCAGGCCTCTGGCTGAACGCCTTTTGTCTTTGAGCTCGCCTGCTTGGTTCCTGGATTTGGCACACGTATTCGATTAACCCTGCCGATTGACTTCAAGCCAGACGCCATCAGCCAATGCAAGATTGGCTGTCTTCTTGGGTCATTTTGCGCTCTCGTTTGCTCCTCGTCCATAACTCATTCATGCACATGCATTGAATTCAAGAGCCAGGGAGTAGGTAGATGAATGAGGACCACAGACAGGAACTTGCCCGTGGCAACCCTGGTAAGCGCTTGGATGAATGAGGGCCAACTTTGCATTGTGTCGAGTGATTGGCTGGTGATGGCGCAACTCAAGAAACAGTGTAGAGAAATGCATACAGTTTCGAGAGCTGCGCTTCCCTTTTAAACAGCCAAGGGACATCAAACCTGGGGTCGACTGATAACAATGAAGGACGAGCTAGTGGCGATTGTCAAATGTCTGGCCGCTCCCTGCCGTTGCACCCCGCAAGCACTATTCCGTAGTGGCGTCGATCTCCCGCTTCGCAGAGCAGCGGAGAGTCTTGAACCCAAGCGCTAGACCATTTAAAACGGCAATGCCGCTAGTGCACGGAAGGGAGCAGACTGGAGAAGGACATGACTGGTATTAGAGCCTGAACAAAGAAACAAAAGGTCGGGGCTGGGCGGCAAAGCAAGGTTGATGTGTTGGAAGTCAACGAGAGATGATTTGGGCGAGGGGCAGGGAGCGGTCGACGGTCAGGCTAATGTGCAAATGTGCATTGGGAGTCTAAGCAGCGCGGATCAACGGCGCAAAAATGGCGGTGGATGAATCAAAGGCTGGCTGGCTGGCAGGATGCAAAGCAGATTTGAAGGCACAAAGTCAGTTGATTATTTATAGCAGCCGGACATGGGTGTTGTCGGTACGGGACGAGTCGGGTCGAAGACGAAGTCGACGCCTGAGGCCACATGGAGTCAAAAAAGATGAAAGATGAAAGCATGCAAGCAAGGTCAAAGAGATGAACTCATGATCGGCAAGCGGACGCTTGTCATTATTTGCGATGAAACATGGCACGCACGCACGGCGACGGCGCAAAAGAGGCGCGCAAGCTCCGTAGACTTCACAAAGAGCGGAGACGCCTGGCAGCGAGCAAAGGTGAGGTGTGTGTTTCAGGTGGCGATCCTGCGCGCCTCGAGCGAAATGCAGTCAGTCGTAGGAGCGTGCAGCGAGGCCGAGATCCAGTCAGCGTTGTTCTCTCCACCGCAGCGCCAAATTGGCCCAGGGGCGAATAGAGTCGCTGTTCTAAATTTGGCCCATGCCACACGCAGCCTAGTGGCCCAGCCCAGTGCGGTGCATCCAACCAAACTCCGACTCCGACTCCGACTCCGCCTCCGCCTCCTCCCACTTGACGCTGGGCTGCCATCACCACTACACCCATCACCACCACCACCACCACTACTCCTCCCCGTCCTCAGCTCCTCTACGACAACCACCACCGCGCCGTCCTCTTCCACACCCACAACCTCTCTCCCGTCCTCTTCCTAGTCCCTCCTGGATGCCGAACACCGACGCCCAGTCCCTCCGCACGCCGTGCAGGCTGTTACGCCTTTGATCTCCTCCGCCAACTCTCCTTTTCCCGCCCTCTGCTACAACTCCACCAGCCCGCCCGACGAGCCCGCACATACGCACGTCTCTGCGAGACCGTCGCCTTTGATCGCCTGCCTCCTGCGCTGCGCTGCGCTGCGCTGTCCTGCGCCGCACGCTGCTCTGCTCTACCCTACCTTCGACTCCGTCCTTTGTTCGTCCTGACTCGACTGCACCCCACTGGCGCCGCTGCATCGCCATCCATTCCTTTGCGCGCTTAACTGAGATCCGGCATCTCGTTTCAAGCCTGCCTGCCTGCCCACTTCTCCGGTACGTCTGCTCACCCGCCTCAACCTCTGTACCCTTGCAGCGACCTTCGTTTCACCTTGTCTGTTGTGAGCCCGACAGCACGTCGCCTGGTCTACGGGCCCTGCCGCCGACACAACATGTGTCCAACCGCCCCGCCCTCTCTCCCTTCTTGCTTGCCTGCTAGCCATTCACTTCGTCTCTCATGTTCTCAGACCAAGCCGTGTTGACCGCGGCTTCGACCTCACACACTAACCGTCCTTTTTACCCTCAAGGTCCTTTGTTCCATAAATAACGTCTAATTTCGATTCCCCTCCCAAGCGCGCCGCTCGACTTGCGCTCTCCACTTCAACTTCACCCTTGGCCAAAGCCATCCTTCATAGCCTCTTGACGCCGATTATTTCTCTCCCGAGGATGCCCGTCCAGACCACGGCGCGACCTCACGACGCTGCTGCGGCCATGCCGTCCTTCATGTCAGTATACGGGCAAGACCCAAAGAGCAACAAGGTCGTCGCTGGAGATGCCGCCTCTCGGACTGCCGCCGCTGCACCCGGTCAATTGCTCAAGCGACCGGCAACGAGCAGTGCCGTCTTGTGCGGCTCAAACGCAAACTTTGCGACTTTCCATCAACATAGGGGCAGCACCTCCACGTCCGCATCTGGCTCTACAGATTCGTCGCCCACCACCACAATTTCCACCATGGACGGCTCCTCGTTGACTGAACCTTCCCCCGGACCGTCCCCCGCATCGCCAGCGGCCAAGGCCTCGCCTTCTTCCTTTTCCCCGGACTTTCGGTCACGAAGTGCCATTGACAAGAACAAGCCCAGATCGGCCGACGGACAATTCTTCGAACTGCAGCGCCCAACTACACCGGCCAAGAAACCTCGAAACCTCAAAAACCTCGCCGTCAACACGTCTGGGTCGCTGGGACTGGGCCGTCCCGCCACCACGGCGAATCTACCGGTTGTACAAAATGCGCCGCCATCATCATCATCGGCACCTTCGTCGCCATCCTTCGTAAAGCCACCTACTCCTCCCAGGCGCAGGCCGAGTAACCTAGCTCTAACGCTGCAGACTGGCAAGAACAATGCCTTGCCAACTCTCGAAATTCCGCCAACTCCATCCGTCAAGAGACCCAACACGCTGCGCCACTTTCAGTCCTCGCCTTCGCTCCCGTTGTGTTCCCCATGTGTGGCTCCCACTGGTGGTATGCAGTTGCCTCCCCCGAGCCGATCGAAGCCCCCACCGCGCGGTTTTGCCGAAGTTCCCATGGAGGCCGAGGAAGAAGAGCAGGAGCCCAACTTCGACGTCCCTCAGTCGCGAGAGGAAAAGCCGGCCGCTTATCCCAATGGACCGATTTGCATCTACGAGTCTGGTGTCTATCTCTACTTTGAGCCGACTGCCGAGCAAGCGTCCAATTACGACGTGGTTTTGAACGTTGCAAGCGAGGTCGTCAACCCTTTCGTCAAAAATGCCGATGAAACAGCAGGGAACGCCAATCTCGTTTCAAAGGAGGGTTTGCCGCCACCTCGCGAGTCCAAGCTTTTGCATTTGACCGACCGTGCTTTTGCCGAAGCGGATTCGGTGCCACATACGGCATCTGATGCGCAGCCAAGTTCTCCGACCACGCCCAAGGCAACGCCCATCTCTGGAATCACGCAAGTCGAGTCCCACCAAAAGCCCGAATACATCCACATTCCTTGGGAGCACAACACCGACATTGTCCCTGATCTGCATCGCTTGGTCAGGTTGATAGATGATCGGGTGCAAAAAGGAAAAAGGGTCTTGGTTCATTGCCAGTGCGGTGTCAGCCGCTCTGCCAGCTTGATTGTTGCCTATGGATTGTACAAGAATCCAGGCATCAGCGTCCAAGAGGCGTACGATGCGGTCAAGAAACGTAGCAAGTGGATTGGGCCGAACATGAACCTGATCATGCAGCTCCAAGAGTTTAGAAATGGTTTGCTTCGGAGTAGCGGCCATGGTCAAGCGTTTAAGCATGGCATCACGAGAAGAGTTTCGCCCAATCCGGCAGCATCTAGAGGCAAAGATCCGTTAGGCGACGAGGGATCCGGGTCGCGAACGCCCGCCACTGCGCCGCTGCCCGAGGAGTACGACTCGCCAGCGAATCCACAAAGGGCCAGTACTGGCAACATGGTTATGGTACCACCGGGTCCGACCTCTGCTCCTTCCAGTGGTTGGAGTCCTGGATTCCGCCGCACTTGGGATGCCTCCCAGGCGCCCCTCGGCTCACCCATCGAGCAGCCTTTTGTGGACCCAATGGGCTTCGTCATTCCCGTCGTCACCATCCAAAAGGAATCACCCGAAACGATACGAGAAGACCCGTCAAGGGACGGATCCAAGGGCAGATCGAACAGTCAAACAACTGTTCGACAGGTTTTGCACAAACCCAGTTTGCCACTTTCCAAGGACCAAGACGACCAGGCTAATGTGACGGAATTAGCGTCGGAGAAACAGGGCGAGCAAGCCAGGTTAGGCTCCGTCTCTGCCCCGTCCCTCAACAGGCCAACCACGTCAACGTCGAGCTTGCACGAGCGTCGCCAAAACAAACCCAAGCCTCTCAACGAGCCATTCTCGCCTCGCACAGCCTCGTTCAATTTTGCTCCGACCTCGGAATCAGATCATGGAATGGTCTCACCAAGAAATGGCAACTTTGCACTCCATGATCGCGCAAAAGGTGAGAGGCCAAACGACTCGGTCATCTCCATGTCGGATTGTTGCAAAGGAGGAAACAAGAGTAACACGACCGCTGAACCGCTTGCGTCCCCCAGATCCGAAGAATTTCACATGGCTCCGTTTCTTCCCAGTCAGGAATCTGACGATGATTTTGGCTTGCTTTCGCCGACGCGATTCGAGTTCCCCAAAAATCCGTTCGAAGGAATAGCCGCCTTTGCGCCGACCGTAGGGCTTTCCGAAGACACTGGTCTGCGTGTGCACCCAATCCTTCCTGCTGCAACTGAGACGCAACCCCCCGCGTTCTCGCAGTTTGAGAATTTTGGGTTCATTGGCCCAGAGTCAGCCTCCCGTCCTCGGACGCCCTACCATCTGGTCAAGAACAAGTATCCTCCGTCAGAGGAGCCCAGCCCGATGGCCATCACAATCACCCAAAAGGACGCGGTCGCTTCGAAAGAGCTGTCGGCTGACACGGACCACCTCTCCGCAGAACGCCCCAAGTTGCTGCGGGCGAAATTCTCGAACCCAGACCTACAAACTCAATTCCGGCTGCGCGCTCTCCAAGGTCGACTAGAATCTCAGTTGCCAGACCACGCCGATCAAGACATCCATGGCGAATCTGACGCGTTGTCATCCCCTCGGGCCCATGAGTTTACTCAAAACCCGTTCCATGTTGACCTCGAGGCCGGCATCATGTCTCCGCCTTCGGTTCGTGCAAGCTTGTACCTTCCAGACAGAACCGCGCTGCGCAAGCCCGTCAAGGTCCAGTCCGATTCGGCCCTCAAAATTCGACCACTCAAGATGGATCCTAGGAGCCCTGCCCATGCTGGCGTCAGCCCCATCACTCGAAACATCTGGGATGTGCTGTAGCCAGCATGAGCGCGAGGCTTCCTGCGCACACTTGAGGCTGTCGTCCACTGTGCTTGGTGGTGGCACTCTACGAAAGTCGTGACTTGGCAGGGACCTCTCAACTTGTCGGGGGCTCGAAGACGACTAGCTAGAGTCTGAATGCCATTCTTCTCGATTCAATCGGTGGCACATTCTTCAAAGGATGGCCCAGCGCGTGATGACAGAAAGCAGCTTCTAGAACTCACTGCCTCGAACCATTGCGGCGCGTGCCGCATGACAAAGCGATCACAAGCAGTAGGCAGAGCCCTCGTCCAAATTCGTCGAAGTCAGTGTGCTTCTTCGTTTTTCTTTCAACTTCAAAGCCTTGCATATTTTATTCCAAACCCCCAACCATCGCTCGCCTTTCCTATCACCACCTTGAACCCCTCAAGCCTGCATATGGGCTTTTCATCTCTTACTTCTCTCTTCTCTCTCGGATCCGCACGTCATTGCGTTCCAGAGCGCGGCGTTGGAGTTTCCAGAATTTTCCTTGAAGCAGGCCTCTTTTCACGCCTCTACATTCAACCAGCACGCAGGTTGCTGCATTTCCTTTTGAACCCTCCCGGCTACGAATGATCCGTAGACTCTACATTCGCTCTCATCACATTACCCCATTGCCGTTTTCCTATCAAGGGCCTCTATTCCCTTCGACTGTCTTGACTTTTGATCCATTCGGTTTTCTCCTTGAGCATGAACATACAACCAGGCGTCATTGGGTTGTTGCTGGCTGCCGTGAGCTCTTCACGCGAGGCATCACTGCAGAAAAAGCCATTTTCAGGCGTGAAGTGTTCTATTTTTTTCGTTTCCTTTTCCTTTCTCTCTTGCAATACAGGTGTGCGGTGTGCTGGATGGGAAAATCGCACGGAGATACCAAGGACTTGACTGGATGGTTGGACAGATGGATGGATGGATGATGGATACCGCTCGCTCGGCCCTTGGTGGAGTAGCTTTTGCTTGCTTTGAAAATAGTGGCAAATGAACATCTGCCAGTTGGTGTCTGCTCGTACGTGACTTGGTTGATTGTGACATGGATGCCGTTAGTAGTTGTTTTGGCGGTCTAGGATCATGAATCAGTGCCGGCCAGAACCGTGGCGGGTGCGGGTAGGGCTGAACACGTGATGGGGTATGGGCTTGTTTACTTCTTGCGTCACACGGGCCCGTCCCGTTCTTCTCCACCTCCTCACCGCACTCCATCTACTCCTTCGCGAACGCCAACCCCGGCTGCGGCGCAACGTCCATCGTCAACTTCGCCTTCCTGTCGTTACTTCGCGGTTCAATTCTTTGTATCTGGCCTTTGATTGATTGCATCTCCTTTGTGCTTCTTCGCAATGGTTTTGACGCGTAGGCGGTCCTCGAGGCTCGCCAGCACGCCGCGGGTACGCTCCTTTTCCTCATACGCGCCGCAGCGCCCGAACAGATGAGCAGCAACTGACCGAGTCGCAGCGCGTCAACACGTCTCCCGCTGCCGAGATGGCTTCTCCAGCGCCTACAACCACCCCCAAGATGCCCGCTCTGGGCGAAGTCGATGAAAGCCCTGATCCGGCACCTGTCAGGCCTGTCTCTACTCCCAAAGCCTCCGAGGCTGTCGGCAAGCGCACTCCCGCCACTGAAGCTCGCACCCCGACGAACAAGAGCCCCATCGCTCCCAGTCACGTCGAGATGCATCCACAATTCCATCATCACACCACCGCGAAGCCGTTGCAAGAGGCCCGCTGGCTCGGCTTCATGAACATGGGCCCTCAGACGGAGCCATCGAAGAAGGGATTGAGCAAGATTCCCATCACCCAGGCAACCCCAACCAAGTCTCAAGAGTTGAGCAGGACCTTTTCCCCTCCAGACTTCAAATTCACCTTTCGCAACCCGGAGCTCGATCTCAGTCCCAAGGCCAAGAAGATGATGGAAGAGAGCAGGAAGGACGTTGAGAGGATTCGCGCACAGATGGCGGCCAACCCTCAGCAGTACGGCTTGCAGACCAACGAGGAGCTCCGGCGCAAGATTGTTCAGCCCAAGGGCAAATCCACCAGATTCAGTGATGCTCATGCAAAGGCGTTTGCGAAGATGGAATCGATTGCCAACCATCCGTCCGCATTCCGCAACGACCCCAGCCGTCTCAAGCCAAGTGCCGCGGCTGGATCGCTGAAGCGCTCTCCATCCAAGGCTGAGCTTGACAAGGTTGAGAAGACGACACCCAAGATGTCGCGCTCGAGGAGCAATGTTTCGCTGCAAAATTCGGACGGCAAGGAGTCTGCAGGTCCGGCCAAGCGCGTCAAGCGGAGCAAAGATGACGATGCCTCTGCTGCCCGGCCTGCTCCTCGGAACGGCAACGACAAGGGCCTCGAGTCCAAGAGCACCGTTGCGCCGCGCACTGGCATTCCGCGCCTGAACAATCTTACTACGCCGACCAAGGCCTCTTTGGCTCGCTCTCAGAGCGTCAAGACGCTGAAGAAGACTGCACTCATCACCGACGTTCCCAAATCTCCATCGGTGCAGCACTTTACAACTCCATCCAAGGCCAAATCGACTTTACTCGAGGGAATCCGCAAGGTCGGCCAATCCGTCTCGCGTTTGCCGACCGTCAAGTCCATTCTGCGCAGCCCTTTGCGCCAGTACTCGGATGATCCGGCCAAGATTGCTGCCGGCACGCACCGTCCCCAGCTGTCCGACCTCAACAAGAAGCTTCCTGCGGTTCCAGCCACCGAGCCTGTTCAGAAGCGCGTCAATTTCAGCGACAGCACCCTCGCCAGAACAAGTGATGAAGAGCCTGCGACTCCCACGGCAGCCTCGGCCCGTGCCACGTCGGACGACGTTTCGTCTGACGTAGTTTACCCCGACCTCTCCCACACATCGCCTTTCCGCAGGGCGACTGGCGACTTTACCTTTCGCGCAGAGACAGCGCTCAAGTTTGGCCCGTCCAAGCCCACGATTCGCCACGTACGTCCCAGCGACACCAATGCTGGTGTTGGCGGTGCGTCCACATTGAAGGACGATCAGGCCGCGAAGAAGCGCAAGGTTGACGGCGCTGGCAAGCTACCCGAGAGCGACAAGGAGAATGAGGAAGAAGAGCGTCCTGCGAAGAGGAGCAAGCCAAACACGACTCCAGCTGCAAAGAGCAAGACGCCGAGCCGCAGCAATGCCGCGCGTGCTGGCCTCAGCCGCACCAGGCTCAACCTCCTGGCCACGCCCAAGCGCCGTGGTTGAGCACAGCAGGTGGGAGGGCTGCGAAGGAGGTTAGCGAATGACGTCCAGGTGGTGGCACGCCACGAGCAGGTTTTGGCCAGGGTTGGCTTGGACATCCCGGACGGCGAGCTGACGTTTTGATGTTTGACGCTGCTGACTCTCTGCTGGGCACGGGGCCAGCAGCGTCGATGGTTTCTCATGTCGCAACGATGCAAATGACTTTTTTCGGCTGCATCTTGTGCTTTTTGGCCCAGTGACGGCCTCGGCCTTGTTTCTACACGACTAATTTCCTTATTCGGTGCGGCAAAAGGAGCACGGCGAATGGCACTAATGGTTGGATTTCTGGGGGCGGGCGTATTGCTGGCTAGTGGGAGATGATGCCTGATCAGACTGGGTTTTGTTCGCGGTGGTCCGATGCGCCATGGCTGGACATGTTGCAAGATTGACTTGAGGGTTCGGATAGGTGACTACAACGGAATGCATACAATGTAGAAAATGATCTTGTTGATGGTGGTGACCACCAGACTGTAGAGCGGGCGGGCACGGCCCCGACGCGGGCAGCCGAAAAGTGGCGTCTTGAGGGCAGCCTCGTCCTGCCTCTCATCCTCACCACCAGCCAACGACAACCCAAAGCCCTACATCCATCCCATCCCGCCAGCCAGCAAGGACTTTGTCCCGCCTCTCCCTCCCTTTGCCTCACCTATCCCATCACACGGCCGTCCCGCTCCCTCTCGCAACCGTGGCGTCGTCCGTACTGTCCTTTTTAGCTTACGCTATCAACCCATCTGAGCCGCAACCCGGCTCTGCGACGACATCCGTTCAAAGTCGCCCACCGCTTGCGCTGCTGAGGTCCAAAGTCGACGACCTCCTCACGCGCTTCAACATCAGCGCCCCACCCCAGCTGTCCTACCTGCTCCCGCCTGTAGGACCAACCGGCCTGCCCACCACGTCATCGTCCCTCGACCAGCTCGTCACTGCCGTCGCAGCAAGATACTCGCAGGACCCCGCCTCTTTTGTGGCCGTCCTCGTCGCCACACTTTTGGCCGGTCTGCTCGTCGGAGTCTTTAGCTTCCGTAGAATGTCGTGGAGCAATCGCTTTGGCTCATGGAGCGGGCGATTCAGTCCCTTTGGCCGCGGCGATAGCAGCAACAAGGAGGTGTCGGACGCCGACTTCAGCTACATCACAAACGAGGATCTGGCCGCCAGTCAGAAGAACCTGGGCGCGGCGCCCAACAGCAACTCTTCGTCCACCGACGACCTGGCCACCAACGAGACGAACCGCGGCGCTCGAGGCCAAAACAACCATGCTGCTCTCAGCGGCGCCCCCGGTCGCGACAACGCCAACGGCGACACGGACGTTGTCGTCTTCAAGCACAAGCGCGTGAGCTACCCCGTACATTTCCCACGCGGCTCCATCGACGACGATTCGTTGAGCATACGCGGGATGCGCGAGGCGGCGGCGCGCAAAATGGGCGTCGACGATCCGCGCCGCATCAAGCTATTTTACAAGGGGCGGCAGCTCGAGGACGACCGTGCAGCGGTATTCTACGGGCTCCGGTCCGACTTGGAATCGGAAGTCATGTGCGTGGTCGGCGAAAAACCGTCATCGAGCCGCAACAGCAACATGCACGCCAAAGCAACGACGACGGAAGCCCGCTCCTCCAACAGCTACAGCGACGACGAAGCCTCGTCTGACGACTACCGCTCGTCTACGCCCGCCGGCGACGAGCAGGCCCAGAACAAGCGCAGCAAGAAGCGCAACCGCCGCGGCGGCCGCAAGCACAAGGGCGCGCGCGCCACGTCCGAGGTCCCGCAACCCACAACGACAACACCAACAAACCCGCGCGCCGGCACCTACATGGGCGGCGCCGCCAGCTCCGAATTCCTCGGCGTGCCAGCCTCGACAGCGCTCCCACCCCGCCCAACATCCTCCTCCTCGGGCCGCCGCCCCTCGCCCTCCTCCTCCACCGCCAACAAACCCACCGCCGTCGCCAACGCCAGCCCGATGGACAAGCTCGAAACGCTGTCGCACAAGTACCACGGCGAGCTGCTGCCGGGGTGCCAGGAGTTCCTCGCGCGCCCGCCGGCCGACGCCGCAAAGCGCGATTTCGAGCATAAGCGCCTCACTGAGACTATCCTCGCGCAGGTGCTGCTGAAGCTGGATGCTGTTGATACGAGTGGGGATGAGGGGGCGCGCGCCAGGCGGAAGGAGCTGGTGCGCGAGTGCAATGCGATGTTGAATCGGTTGGATGCTGTTGTTAAGCCTGTGGCGGCGTGATTTGAGGAGGGGAGGAATGACGGAAAGCGTGAGGGAACGGGGTAGGGCGTTGGGTTATACGTAGATTTTAAGGAGGGGATCGGGTTTGGATTGATGGATGGATGGGTGGATGCGCGGAGTGATGGGAGACGTGGAAAGGAGTGGAGTGGCGATTGATCGATGAACGGACGGACAGACAGGCGGACGAGGGCAAGAAGTGAGAACGAAAGACTAGCGGAAGAGCATTAACCCACATACTTACCTACCATGTGCCTACCTGTCTCGCCATCCGTGTCGTCCGTGTTGCCCCCCGTCTTACCCTATCCTCCTGCCTGCCCCGCATTCACCGCTGCTTGCTAAAAGGTAAAAGGGGGTTCGTCCGCTTTCCTAGTTCGGTACCTTGGTTGTCGTCATAGTCGTTCGTGTAGGATAGACCATCAAATAAATGTAAGAACGACGGTAAATATGCCTTGTCTATGAGTGTCTTTTTTTTTTTTTTTTTTTTTTTTTGCATAGACGTGTGGAATGAAAGAGAGAGGGAAGGGGGGAGAGAAAGAAAAAGGTAGATATCTCCACTATTCAACATACACTTATACCACCACACCCCTCGGTCTAATATTTAGATAGACACCTAAACAGACATGAGAGATTTACCAAGAACTAGCAGATGGCACAACGTTATGTATTAATCTCCATCAACAACAGGGCTATCAGATTGGGGACATGTAGAGCTTGATTCTACCTCGTCTACATCTCGCCATCCCGCCGTCTCACCATCACCATCATCATCGCCGTCACCGCCATCGTCATCATAGTCATCACTCGTTCATCTGCAAACGAACTATCCGTATCCATACGCACCTGCATCTACCACCCACCATCCGTTCATCCGTCCATTCTACGATTGAGAACAACAAGCCGCGAGAAATTTTACCTGCTAAACAGTCCGGTCCGGTCCGCTCCGCTCCTCACACTCCCGCCTGAAGAAACGCCGTAAAAGCCGAACCAAAGAAGAAAAGTGCAAATTGCGAAATGCGTGCGTGTACAAGAAATGAAGAGGAAGGAGAGGAAACGGGAGAGGTGCGCCGCGAATAAGAGACAGAGGAGGAAATAGGGAGAAAGACGGAGAGGGAACCTGACGCCTGCCACCCGTCCGAGGAAATGAGAAATGAGAGAAGAGAAAGGGATAAAAGGAAGAAGGAGAAGAGAAAAGTGAAGTGGGGGTATCACAGTCCGAAGAAAGCCCTCCTGTCCTGCCAGTCAACTGCCAGCTAGCTGCCACTCAAAAAGCACGCTCCTATTATCGTCATCCATCCATCCATCCATCCATCCACTTGCCCAGCCAGCCACTCACGCTCATCTAAAGCCAAGGCCCAACCCCATGCCCATGCCCATCCCCTGACCAAGCACGCCAACGCCATTGCTGTTCTGATCAGCAAACATGCCCGCCCACTCGTCGCTGCTGAACAAGTCGTCGAGCCCCGTCGCACCACCAGCGCCCATCAGATTTTGCTGCTGTTGTTGTTGCTGCTGCTGGCGCATGACGGCCGCCGGCGCGCCAGAGCCAGACGACGACGACGGTAGGATGCCGCCAAACAAGTCGCCGGCCGCGCCGTTGGTCTGGGCTCGCTGCTGCTGCTGCTGCTGCGACGGCGGTGGCTGGGCAAACAAAAAGGGCGTCGGGTCGTACATTTCGAGGTCGACGGTCGCGCCGTGCGAGGGGTCGTGGTGCGGAGTGGGCTGCTGCGGCAGGGCGTTGAACTTGTTGGTGGCGCCGTTCGTCTGGTGCGTGCTCGCCGCCGACGAGACGGGCGTGCCTTGGCCGCTGCGCTGCGACGAGCTGGCGAAGCTGTCGAGGTACGAGTGCGTGCTGGCGCTGGCGTCATTTGGCGTGATGTTGCTGAAGCCGTTGTTCTCAAACGTCGTCATGGGTTGGTTGGGGTACGCCAGCGGGTCGTTGGACGGGAACATCATGGCGGAAAGATCAGGAATCGGCGGATTGAGGCCGTTGATGCGGTCGATGAAGTTGCTCTGGACCGGGCTGAAGGTGTATTGGTGGTGCGGTTGTGGTGTCTGGCTAAACACTGGACTCGGAGTGAGGTTCGTTTGGAGTCCCCCAAAGTATCCATTCGAGGAGTTCGGCGCAGGTGTGTTTTGCTGGTAGCCAAACGGACTAATCTCAGGGACAATACTAAAGTGAGCTTGAGCAGGGGAGGATTGCGAATTCTGCATGTCCAAATGCGGTGGAAAGGACGCGCGATGAGCTTGCTTGGTCTCATCCTTGGCAGGAGAGGTGTTTTGGGGAAATGTTTGCGCGCGTCTAGGTCCGTTCTGGAAGTCGTTCGACTCAGAGAGGGGGTATTCGGACTTGATCATTGGTTCGCGTTGGGGCGATCGTGCCCTCCGCTTGCGCGATGCAACCGCCAGAACGTTTTCACGGCTTCTTGCAATCCGGTCAGGTAGTTGATTGAAGACGGCCTATCCTCGTCAGCGGCAGTCGCACAATCTACAGCACTCACAAACCTTGAGCGTCCTGGTACAGCGATCAGCTGCCATGCTGCGCTTGGCGAGGCTCTCTAAGACCTCTTTGCCCTCGTAAGCCTCCTTGAGAACCTCGTTGCTTGTAGGCGATTCAGGATTCTCCAGGGCAAAGTAGATGAGTGTCATGATGGCGAAAAAGGTCGTGTACATTGTGAACCAGTAGGCCCCGTTGAGCATGTCGCGCTTCTTCATTTCCATGGTAATGTGGATGATGTTTCTCGAGACGCTTATGCAAGCCGATGCACAGGCATAAGCCCTCTTGTCGAGCGAGCTGCAATTCGGGGATTTTGAGACGTAGTGGACGAATGGCCTGTACAGCATCATTTGCGTGTGGGCGTACGCCATGCGCAGCAGTTGACGGACACTGGTTTGGTAAGCCGCTGGTGTGGTTCAAGCAATGGCTGCCACCTACCGAGTAATCATGGGAGTTGCTTCTCCGCCAGGCTTCAGTCCAGGGGGCAGGTTCTCCATCCAATCCTGAAGATCCTTTTCAATCTCCCGAATGTCGGCATAAGAGACGGTGTACGAGGCAATTTGCTGGCCGTGTTTTTCCTGCGTCTTGGTTTTGATTGGATACACGACGCGGACGATCTTGGACAAAATATCAATCAGGGTGCAGTGCGCATTGCACGCCGTAATGAGCGAAACGGTGTTGGGCGGTGGACGCAAGTATTCCGTCTCGGTAATGTATTCGTCGTCCAGCTCTTCGGGTAGACCCTGGTCAACCTCGTCAAAGTTCAGAGTGTGGGGCAGTCCGAGTAGCGCCCCAACGTAGACGTCCATTTTTCGAATGACCCAGAAACTCCTCTTCCGCATTTCTGTTTCAATGGGATTGAACCTGTCATTCATGGATCGATGCAGACCCATGCGCAATGCGGAGCGAAGCGCCACTCCAATGTACGCATAGCATGTGGAGAGTTTGGCCGACGATTGAAGGAATAGAATCATGAAAATGACGGCCTGGAAGCGTGAGAATTGGCAAGGGAAACGGAATTCGGCAAACCTACCTGCAGCCCATTGAGGTCACGGCACATGGCAATGTCCAGGATGCCTCGAGCCGCCTTGAAGTATTGCACTCTTTGACTCGTTAGCTCCAGGGATTATTTTTCTCACAAATTTATGCTTACCCATCGTTGATCGCATTCTCGTAACCGACTTCGTCAAGCTCGTCTGTAGGACGCGCAAACAGAGATCCAAGAGCTAGTACAGTGTAAAGGAGCGGCAGGAAGCTGTGTTCCTGCGCGCCATAGTCGTCCGGCGACTTGTTGTACATTTGTTCTAGGTTTCTCCAAAAGGTAGGAAGATGAACTATGCGGAGCAAAGAACTAGCATCATTGATGGCGGCGTCACAGAGCCTGATTGCCTTGTCTTTCGGCGGAAGCTCCGCACCCCCTGGCAAGGTGGAAATTTCCAAGTGGGACGGCGAGTCTTGTGCGCTCTTGGGTGACTCAAAGACGTACGAAATGGGACGGGTGGCCGGGAACGGAGAAGACTCGCTCTCTCCGTTTCCCATGAAATCAAACTTTTCCCTCATTTTACGCACAAAACTGAGACCGGAGGAGTGGCCGTGGTAATCCCAGTAGCCGTGCTCGTCAAGGTCCAGCTGTCCGGTTGCCCGCACCATGGATTCCAGCTGCCCCTCTTCTCTTTGCTGAGCCTGGGGGATGAGATTATTTGCCTTGGGTGTGATTTGAGCAGAGTTGACGCTGGTGGCATTTTCAGAGGGAGTGTATGGCTGACTCTGCTGCATCTGTGGCAGGACGCCCTCCTGCAGGCCGGCCGCAATCGCGGGATCGTCGAGGTTGACGTTGGGCAAAATGGCGGCAAGCAATGCTTCCGCGCGTTTGAGGCGATTCTCCAAGGCTTCGACGTATTGCGGCGCGGCATTGCGTCTGCGGTTGGAAGGTTGGTCGTACGTGCACTCTGAGGGGCATCTCGTCAGCGAATTGTGGCATGGTGGACAAGCGCATGAAACCAACCGTAACTGTAGACTGTGCAATGAGTGCAAGGCTGCTTCCCGTCGCACTTGATCTTTTTTCTTCTGCACTCGTCACAGGCCCTGGTTACCCTCCGCCTCTTTTGCATGGGGACGGCGGGTCGCGGAGCGGTGTTTTCAGGTCCGGTCTCGGTTGGCGACTGCGGCGCAGAGTCATGGAGTTCTGTTTCGCTGTCTTGGTTGATCGACGGCCCCAACGAGGCAGCGGGGTCATGGGCGCTGGCGGAGTCGTCGGCAGGCATCGTGTCGGTGTCCATTGCGGTGGACAAGGATTTGGCGGATGTGGTGGTGTCGTGTGATGGCAGCTGACGAGGGCGGGTTGACGTATGGGCCTTGGATCAGGACCAGATTGGGTGGAGGGGTATGGGTGTGGGATGTTCTGAAAGAGGCAGTGGATGAGGAGACTGAGAGCGATTTATTGCAGGTCGGGCGGCATGTCAGCGGAGTCGTGTGGAGACGGGGCGGCCAGGACAGGCGCAGGCGCAGGCGCAGGTGGCGGTGATGCAAGAGAGGCGGGCTTAAGGCTATCGCCGAGAGGTGAGGACGCTGGCGGGGGATGTAAAATTTTGGGATTGGGCTTGACTCGAGCCACGACGGTTGGCGAAGAGGAGAGCTGGAAGAGGGAGAAAGAGAAGAGCGAAGAAGACGTCCTTGTCGTCGAGAGCGTGGCATGGCCCCGACTTGTGGGTAGGGCTGTGTCGAGCCGAGTGCAGTCGTTGTCGGTCGGTGGCAGATCCGCTTACTTGCTCCCGCGGGATTCGCCGCCGAGTCAGGCACTGCGCAGAGGGAAAAAGCTTGGCCTGTACGATATGCCCACGAGAGTCCTGCATCCCCGCACACGCCAGAGACTCGGGTTGCATCATGACGGCCATGACGATGCGACGGAGCGTTCAACTCTGCTCCAGGCGGGCCGGAGGCGGCCGTTGACTTCGATTGCGACCCCACCCGCACCACTTGGACCTGGCGTGGATTCGCTAGTGAGGCCCGGTTCTAGCAACTCCTCCAGGCCAGCGTCTCGTGTTTTCGAGAATTTCCCTTTCGACACGCCGGGAATAACGATGCATGGGCTGCTGCAAGTCAGAAATCCACTCTGCTGCGCGTGCTGCGTCGCTTCATCTTTGAGTCGCACACGGAGGTCGCGGAAAGTGGAGACTCTGAGCAGGTCGCTCGCTTGCACAGGACAAGAGGGCAACTGGCGCGAGCGCACGCGTCGTTCCAGAGGGGAGAAAATGCCTCTTCATCGCTCTGGCTAGCCCTGGTCCTGCTGATTGGCTGCCCGTGGTCCAGCAAGACGTCGTCCTTCCTGGCTACAGATCGTCCTGACTAGGCCGCCGATCACGTTGCTAGCCACAATCATCAAAAATTTCCAGATCCAGGCCCTTTTTGACGACGCGGTTGGGTCGTCCGTCGTCGTTTGAACATCGACGCCGACTGAGAACTCACTCGGAATCTTTCCGTCAGCGCCCTCATGCTGCCCGTGCCTCTTCCCGCCCGTCTTCACCACCATCTGTTCCAGGAAACGCTTCCGCTGCACCTTGGTGGTCGCCGTCGAGGGCTTGCTGCAGTTGCCAAATATAAGCTTCACGTCAGCCTGAGACGCCGTTTTCATCCTCCAGCTGAAATGAGGTCACTGGCTGCCAAAGTCGCCGAAGATGCATTGAATGACTGTCCATGAGGTGAATCTGGACAACGTCACACCCATTGTGAATCGACAAACGACCATTCGTTCATCGCGCCTCATCCAAACATTGGCTCCATCCGTCGACTTGGCTGGCCTGGTTCATGATGAGACCGAGTTGAGTCTTGAATGTGGAATGTGGACTGGATCCAAACATCGACGCGTACGCTGTATTGAGTCAGGGGCACTGCCAAAATGACGGCGACGTGACGGAAGTGCCTGGCGAGACTGTGCCAAACACGATTGAGAGCTTCATCTTCCAAGTCACGGCCTCGTTGAGGACACTGCGTTTCCCGTGGCCATCGAGATCGCATAGGCGAATGCGTGAATCTTGAGTGTGTTGTCAATGGAGATCGAGTCTTAGCTTTGCCCTGTCACAATGCTGCTGGCCAGGTCGAGAAAGGGGGATTCAATGTTGCAGCAAGGCAGTGGATAAAAAATCAACCGAGTCTGAGTCTGAGTCGGTCACAAGGAGAAAATTAGAAACGATTTGTCGCGGCGTTGGAAAGTAGGAGCGATGAGGCAGGGCGCCAGATGTGCGCTCTGCAGCAAGCTCTGTGCAGCGGACGGAGTCGACAGTGGAAGTGGAGGAGCATGTCGCCGGCCATTTTGGATGCAAGTAACCGATGAAGAGACCAAGGCGCACAACAATCGCGAGGGCTTTGGCGTCGAGGGCAAGCATCACATTGAATTGGGGTGGTGTTTGTTCGGGATCGATCGCTAGTCACGTGGAGCGGAACAACCTCTTTTCCGAGGACCCAACTCGCTTCGCGAAATTCCCACTCCGAATTCGACGGCGGCGAAGACGACCATCGACAACGACATCCAACTAACCCACCACCACCCGACAGCAAACTGAGCAGGATGTCGACCTTCGAGCCAGTCATCGTCATCGACGGCAAGGGTCACCTCCTTGGCCGCCTGGCCTCCGTCGTGGCCAAGCAGCTGCTCAACGGCCAGAAGGTCGTTGTCGTCCGCTGCGAGGCCCTGAACATCTCTGGAGAGTTCTTCCGCGCCAAGTGTATGTGCACCAATCGCGACCGAGTCGAAACCACGCGGAAATCCCGAGTTTTGGATGGAATCGGACTACTGGCAAGATTGGACTTGAGCTAACGCGGACCACCAACAGTGAAGTACTCGGCCTTCCTGCGCAAGATCACTCGCTACAACCCCACTCGCGGTGGTTAGTACAGAACCCGTCGAATCTCCGGACGCCTCGAACGCGATACTGATGGAATAATCACCAGGTCCCTTCCACTTCCGCGCCCCCTCCAAGATGTTCTGGCGCACCGTCCGCGGCATGATTCCCCACAAGACCGCCCGCGGCGCCGCTGCCATGGAGCGCCTCAAGACCTTTGACGGTGTTCCTCCTCCTTACGACCACGTCAAGCGCATGGTCGTTCCCCAGGCCCTCCGCGTCCTTAGGCTCAAGCCCGGCCGCAAGTACTGCACCGTCGGCCGTCTCGGACACGAGTTTGGCTGGAAGTACCAGGACGTCGTTGCCAGGTTCGTACACTCGGAAATGGAGGAAACGGTAGCAGTGGACAGACTTGTACTGACGGGTCGTGACTCACAGGCTCGAGGAGAGGAGGAAGGTCAAGAGCGCCGCCTACTACGAGCGCAAGAAGGCTCTCAGGAAGCAGCTGTCGGACTCGAACAAGACCGCAAAGGTCGACGACAAGGTCAAGGCCCAGCTCGCCGAGTTCGGCTACTAAGTTACGGACGGTTGGGCCAATGGTGGCTTGGTATCAACTCCTGCATGGGTAGTGGGCACGGGTCGGCGCGTGTGCATGGAAACGGGGAGACGGTTATGAGCAAGGTCCCCGCTTTCGAGATTCTGAATTGCCGGCGGTACGATCAAAAAATCCTACGATCAACTGGGAGGCGCTCGTACGGACATACAAATCCAGATGGCTTCTCATACCCTTTTTTTGCTTCTGCCTACGGGTTGTAGTAGAGGTTCAAAATGGAAACTACTGAAAGCAATGGTCGAGTGCAGGCTGACGAGACTTGCGACTACACTTCTATCAACTGGGGATGGAATAGGTCAAAGACGACGTAATTGAGATGGAACGAGGTCCATTTTTCATGGACGACAAGCATCATGTCTACGGCCCCTGCTTTGAATGTTGAAGACGCCGCATCTGGCAAAACAACAAGATAACGTCGAGATGGTGAGAAACGGACGGGTCAACCGGAAGCATTCTGGCTAGCATCCGTGAATTCGTCGGACCAAGTGCGCCTCTGACTCGCGTGAGATCGACAGCTCGCTTCCCCCCACACTCTGCCATTCGTCGCGTCAGGCCAGCGGCGGCCATGATCTGACTTTTAACGTCTGTGGGGGATGTGGACTGACAGCATGGCTGACGGACGTGGTGACGACTGTTGTGCCTTTGGCCAACCCAATGATTCGGTACATGTTTCGAAATATGCAGAAGAAGGTCAACTGTACAGTACTCTACATTTGTACGGCTCATGCTGAGTACGCTTGTCGACCTCTCGTCTCTGCTGCTGCTGGATGGACAACAGTGGAATATGGTCTGCACCACGCCACTGCGACGGCGAGATGAGAGTGGCCCACAGCAACCAGCCACTTTCCTGCTTCTAACTCTCCCTCGTCTCTCTCTCTCTCTCTCTCTCTCTCTCTCTCTCTCGATCAAGAGATCGATCGATCGATCGATCGAGAAGAAAACACACACACTCATGTCCACAAGCTCAAGAAGCCAAACACAAAAAGACCAGCCCGCATTGGTCCGCCCGTCCCGCTGTCGTCGCCAGCCAGCCAGGGCGGCGCCGCGCGCCGAGGCGTGGTTCCGCTACAGCTCGCTCATTCGTCCCTTGGCCGCTCGACCCTCTCCCCCCGCATGCGCAACTCCAGCTGCCAACCCACACCTTGCTCCACACTTTTCCCCGCCCGCTCGCCAGCCAGCCAGCCAGCCAGTGCCGCTACCATCACCTCCACCACCACCACGCCTGACGTGACGAGCTGCCAGCAATCACACGCCGCACCCAGCATCGTCTCATCTTTCAATTGGAACAGTGCTCTGGAGCAGCTTTTGTGTCTACGACGGCGGCAGCGGCCAGGGAACGACATCACTGCTCGGTGGCCTGCCGAGATCAAGCAAGAGCCGGGAACGACGGACACACAGTCGATCGAGTCGAATTGGCGACACCACGGCGGGACCTGCAGGCCACATTACCTCAGACCTGCAGTCTGCCAACGTACCCAGCGCCATCCCTAGCTACGACATCCTACCTACATACTCGACAGCCGGCCACTGCTTTTGCAGCTGCCGCTCGTCCGTCCTTCCTGTGGCTTTTTTGCCCGCCTACCGACCTGTCAACAAACCAAGCCAACTGCCATCTCCTCTGCCCACCATCATTGCTCTTTTCATCTTGTCAAAAATAGTCTCCTTGACACGCTGACCGGGGCTCAATCACACGCTCTGCCTACGCTCCCCTCATCTCGCCATGGCACCACCAGACGGCGGCGACGTCAAAGGACCCCTCCGCGCCGCACAGCAGCCGCCGCCAGCTGCCACATCGCACCATCTCGGCCACGACGACCACGAGCATGACCACCACACTCTTCTCGCAACCGCGACGTCCCGCCTGCGCACGCTGGCCGCGCAATTCCTGCACTCCACGACGCCTGGCTCCTCTGCTGCCAACAACACTCCTAACAACAACAACAACGACCAGTCCGAGTACATCAACGACGACGACTACTACGACGTCGCCAGCGACGCCATCCTCCAGATTGAGCGCGTGCGTAGGTATGCGGGGAAGACCAAGGCGGCAGATGCGGGTCCCAGGGATTTTCGGCATCGGTATAACTACCACACGCTAAGCCCAACGGCGTGGTTGCCGCGGGCTGCCGCCATTGAGCCTGGTGTACGTTTTTTAATCCCCACTCTGTCTTCCTGGAATGGCTGGAGTGGCGAGGAGGACAGCTTTTGTTCTGCCCGCTGACTTTTGACTGGTAGGCTCTCGCTGTGCACCACACCACCGCCAATGGCCGGCTGCTCCGCCGCACGTATGCCCAAGTGGCAGATCGGGCCCGCGGCCTCGCGTACTTTTTGACGAAGCATGGCTACAAGCGCGTAGGCATTTTGGCGCCCAATACACCTGCGTTTTTGGAGGCGACCTTTGGAATAGGTGCCGCGGGAGGCGTCAACGTCGGTACGTAGTCTCTGGGAAAAAGACCGTGCAAGTCCAGCGAAAGCGCGGAGATGTATCGCTGTTGAGACTGACTCGGACCCAGCTATCAACTACCGCCTCAAGCCCTCAGACATTACATACATCTTCTCGCACGCAGACGTTGACCTCATCATCGCCGATGCCGAGTTTGTTCATCTCCTCGATACATTCCGCGAGGACCGTCCCGCTGTCACCATTCTGGTAGACAATGATACCGACGCCACTGAAGGCGAGCTGAGTGGGCCATACGACGATGCGGTCCTCGAGGGTCTCTTGCACGACCGCGAGACGGGTGGGCGGCGATGGAGCGGGTTGCAAACGCAGACGAAGAGCGAGAACGACGTAATTGCATTGGCGTATACGAGCGGGACGACGGCGCGGCCCAAGGGCGTCGAGTACACGAGTCGAGGCGTGTATCTTGCAGTGCTGGCAAACGTCATCGAGAGCGGCTTGAACTGCCACCAGGGCCGGTGTCGGTATCTGTGGACGCTGCCCATGTTCCACGCGACTGGTGCGTTGTCCCCTTAGCTAACATGAGCAAAAACGCAGCGAGCACTTACTGTTGAAATGTAGGCTGGACTTTTCCCTGGGCTGTCACGTCTGTTCGCGGCACGCACTACTGCTTGCGCAAGATTGACTACCCGGAAATTTGGAAGCTGTTGAAGGAGGAAAAGATTACGCACTTCAATGCTGCACCTACCGTCAACACGCTGCTTTGCGCCGACGAGGGCGCGCAGCGTCTGGAGCAGCCCGTACGTGTGACGGTTGCTGCGAGCCCGCCAACGGCCCATCTTTTTGAGACCATGACATCGCTGAACCTGCATCCAGTGCACGTCTACGGCATGACCGAGACCGTTGGGCCAGTGACGGTAGGATACCACATGCCCGAGTGGGAAGAGCTGCCGGGCAAGGAAAAGTACACCAAGATGGCGCAGCAGGGACACGCCTTCGTGACGAGTCTGCCAGCGCGAGTCATCAAGACGGACCAGCCCGAAGGCGTGCTGGTCGACGTCGCAAAGGACGGCGTCGAGATTGGGGAGATTATATTTGCGGGAAACATTTGCGCCAAGGGCTACTACAAGGATCCAGAAGCCACGCGAAAGCTGTACGCGGGCGGGGTGCTGCATTCTGGCGATCTGGCCGTGTGGAACCCGGATGGTGCAATCCAAATCCAGGATCGGGCAAAGGACATCATCATCAGCGGTAAGTAAGGCCTTTTCAACTTGTGGATGTCATGGAGGTCGGTCGGTGGACGGCGACCAACTTGTCCGACGCGGGTGATTCCGGACCCTGCCGGGGTCTGAGGATGATCATCTTTCCAATGTAGGGCATGCGGACGGCTGCAGTTTTTTTTTTTTCCTTTCTTTTTTCCCCCTTGTATTCGATTCCGTGTTTGAATCGGACGAAGGCCGCGGAGCGGCCACGACAAACGCGCAGCTCACATAGGGCTGCGCACGAGATTCGACGGGTGTGCGGATTGCGGTGGCTAACGGTTGGCCAGGCGGCGAGAACATTTCGTCTGTTGCCTTGGAGAGCATGCTCGTGACACACCCTGACGTGCTGGAGGCGGGCGTCGTCGCGATCGCTGACTCACACTGGGGCGAGAGACCCAAGGCGTTCATTACAGTCAAGGCGGGCCGGACGCTGCGCGGCGAGGAAGTCATCGAGTGGGCCAAGCATCAGAGCGAGATCAGCAAGTTCATGGTGCCGCGCGAGGTCGAGGTGGTCGGGGAGCTGCCCAAGACGTCGACGGGAAAGGTCAAGAAGAACATATTGCGCGAGTGGGCCAAAGGCGCCGACAGGACGGCGGTCAAATGAAGTGACGGATGGGCGACGCGAGATGCAGATGGGCAAGGCGGACCGGGGCGGAGGGGTGGAGGGAGCTGGGTGATGAGCAGCGAGAGGACAAGGAGGAGGCTGAGCGAGCAGGGCGAGCGACGAGCAACTCGGGAGAGGCCATCTGTCATGTGCGAGCACGACGACGCGCGGGCTGGGCTGGCGTGCTGGCGGGCTGGCGGGCTGGGCTGGGCGGGATGGCGGAGACTGGCGCAAAGTAGTTCTCTTGGTGCGTTTGTAGAAGACTGGAGTGAGAGAACGGAAGTAGAGGACGACGACGCGGTTTTGGAACTGAGACGCGACGGTGTATTGTGTCGTGCGCGCGTGCAGGGTAAAGGCTGATGGCGGTCGCGGGCGGCACTTGGCGAGGAAGAGGTCGGCGTGCGGGTGGGGAGGAGTTGAGTTGAGCTGCGGGTGAGAGAGGGCGACTTGATGGCGATGATGACGGGGAGAAAAAGGGCCAGGGCCCGTCAATGATGATGGGGAGAGGCAGTGAGTGTGGTGGTGAGGGTAAAACTCATTTTGCGCGGCGGCTAGGGCCGAAGGGGCAGGCGGTGAGCTAGTCTCCGCCCGGAACGGCTGCCACCTGCGGGCGCGAATCGAGACGTATAAGACTGCGCACCGCGCGCACGTCAAGCGCCAATGTGACCAACGCCCCCATCACCAATCCGCCGCCCGAGCCCGTTCCCCGTTTGCCCGCCAACCTAACATTCATCTGCCACCACCACCACCACCACCCTGGCCCGTACCTTTTCCTTCTCTGCCAAACCTCTGCGCCCCTCGCCTCGGCGCCCGGCCTCGGCCCTCATTGCCTGCGAGCATGCGACTGTGATGATACCTTACCGACCACCCGCCTCTCTCGTCGCATCCTGAAGCTGATCGCCGCGGTCACGACTTTTTGACATGGCGTCGCGGTAAGTTGCTGCCAGCCAATCACGCGATCCCATTGATCGCTGGCAGGGCCCCGAGGCCCCCCAACCGTCGATCTCGCCCGCTGACTGTCTTGTTTTTACAGCCTGGACCGCTTAGTCACGTAAGTTGTCGTCCTCGCCCCTCCTGTCGCGACACCACAACAACCGCGACTGACCTCCCCGTTCCAGCCTCCTCGAGACCGGGAGCACCCAGCTCATCCGCAACACCGCCGCCCAGCAACTTGCCGACATCCAAAAAACTCACCCCGAAGAACTCTTCAACCTCCTGACCCGCGTTATTCCCTACTTGCGCTCCAAGTCATGGGACACGCGAACCGCCGCCGCCAAGGCCATTGGTGGCATTGTCGAAAACGCTCAAAAGTTTGACCCCAACGCCGAAGACGATTTCATCAAGTCCGAATCCAACGGCCATTCGAATGGCGCCGTCAAAAAGGAGGAATCCGTCGAGTTGCCTCCACTGCCCGAGGACCAGCTTTCCCTGGAGACGCTCGACATTGCACTCATTCTCAAGAATGGCAAGCACTTGCTCGGAAGCGCGGGCAAGGAGTACGACTTTAAGCTTGCAGCCATGGACCCCGCCGAACGCCTGGCTTACCAAAAGAGAAGCCTCAAGGCCCGCCTGGGCATCGGAGGCGAGTATTTTGAAGAGGATCTGGTTACCCAAGACGACATTGCCCCCGCTGCATCCAGAGGAAGCATGCCTCCGCCGACTCCTGGCATGCAAAAAATCGACACCAAAATCCCGCGCACCAATAGCGTGTCGTCTCCACCTCCGCAGTCGGCAACCTCTCCAAACGAGCAGCACATGTCCCAAACGCCCGTGGACGAGAATGGCCATCAGCTCAGCAAACGGCAGCTCAATGCGCTGAAGCGCAAGAACAAGCAGCACCTCAAGGGTCAGGCTAGCAAAGTCCGCATCATTGACATTGCAAATCGCAGGCCCAGCCACGACCACAACGAAACCCCGGCTGAACCTGTGGCCGTCAAATCCGAAGTTAAGAGCGAGGATGGCGACAGCAAGGTGCAGGACTACTTTTCTTTGGAGCGCGCCGGCGACGACGATGACAGTAGAGTTGTCTCCGAGTTCAAGGGCGCACCAATACCCGAAAAGCCCGTGATCCAGTCCGAGGCCGAAGAGGAGGGCGTAGAGTGGCCGTACGAGCGGCTGTGCGAAATCCTGACGGTCGATCTCTTTGACCCCAACTGGGAAATTCGGCATGGCGCCGCCATGGGGCTGCGAGAAGTCGTCCGTGTGCACGGTGTGGGTGCTGGCCGCCGACGAGGCAGGAGCAGAGCGCTCAACGACCTGCAGAATCAAAGGTGGTTGAATGACATGTCATGTCGCATATGCTGCGTCTTTATGCTAGACCGGTTTGGCGACTACATATCAGATAATGTCGTTGCGCCCATCCGAGAGACTGCTGGTCAGACCCTCGGTGCAGTACTACAATTCCTTTCACCAGAACTCGTCCGCGCCGTCTACACGGTCCTCTACCGCTTGGTGATGCAAGATGAGTTTAACGAAAAGCGCGTCTGGCAGGCCTGCCACGGAGGCATGATTGGCATGAGATATCTCGTCGCCGTCCGGAACGATCTTCTCTTGACAGACTCCTCCCTCATGGACGGCGTCCTCAACGCTGTTATGCGCGGACTCGGCGACTTTGACGACGACGTGCGGGCCGTCAGCGCCGCCACTCTGATACCCGTGGCCAAGGAGTTTGTAAATCTCCGGCCTGCCGCCCTCAACAGCCTGATTGGAATCGTGTGGGATTGTCTGTCTAACCTCAGCGACGACCTGAGCGCTAGTACCGGCTCAGTCATGGATTTGCTGGCCAAGCTGTGCAGCTTCAACGAAGTCCTGGACGCCATGAAGCTGAATGCCGCCAAAGACCCGGAGCAGTCGTTTACGCAGCTCGTCCCTCGCCTCTTTCCTTTTCTCCGCCACACCATTACCAGCGTGCGGTCTGCCGTGCTCCGCGCGCTCCTCACTTTTCTCGACATTGAAGGCGACGGGACCAAAGGATGGGTCAATGGCAAGGCGCTCCGCTTGGTCTACCAAGACCTGCTCGTGGAGCGCAACGAGGGTGTTTTGAGGCTCTCGCTGCAGGTCTGGAACAGACTTGTCGACGCGCTCTGTGCGCAAAGTGCAGACATCTTCGCCACTGAGTTCCAGCCACATCTCGACCCGCTCGTCGCACTGACGGTACACCCCGTTGGTGTGTCCCGCCATCCGATTCCTATGGATACCACCCTCTTCATCAGACCCTCGGGTCAGTCATATGCTCCGACCTCGCACGCCACAAAGCGCCTATCTCCAGCTTCGGCGCCTGCCGAGCCAGCTACGAAAAAGCGGCGCAAGGTGGAAAAGCAAAAGGAAAAGGAGCCGCCGCCTCCTTCGGCCCACAACATCGATGCTCCCATGATGGAGGGAGACGTCGACCTTGTTGGAGTCGAGACCATCATCCGCTCAAAGATTCTCGCCGCCCAAGCGCTGGGCAAGGCCATGGCGTCGTGGCCACACTCGTCGCGCCAGGGCGTGTTTGGTCCTCGCCTCTTGTCCCAACTGCAATCGCCCTACTCCTCCACGCAGCTCACGACGTGCATGATTGCCGAAGAGTTCGCACGGTCTTCCAAGGGCCAACAAGACGACTTGGCCAAGGATTTTGTCAAGATTCTGCGCACCATGGTCGAAGACGAACGGCCCGGCTGCTACGGCGATCTCACCAGCTACCTCACAATCGTGCGCGCTCAGTGCCAGTCCCTCCTCAACTCGTTCCGCGATTTGGGTCACATTTCTTCTTCGAAGCTGCCAAACCTGGCAGTGGTCGTGCAGGGCGAGCCAGACGCAAGTCAGTTCGCCTTTGGCATTGCCGACGGCGAGAAGATTGTCGGATCCGAATTCGAGAAGCTCAGAAAGGCCCTCACTCCGGCCAGCCGCGTTGCAGCGCTTCAACCGCTGCTTGCCGCCCAAACCGACGTGCGAGCTGCCATTGACGAGGCCAAGTCTGTCAAGCAGGAGAGGGATGTTCGCATCAAGGCCGCCGCAGCAGGTGCCGTCGTTGCGTTCCGCGAAATCCCCAAGAAGCCGGCTTTGACGATTAAGGGTCTCATGGACTCGGTCAAGAACGAGGAAAACCTAGATCTCCAGAGACTCTCGGCGGCCGCTGTTGCAATTCTCGTCGAGCATGTCGCAACGCATGGCAAGCGCGTCGTCGTGGAAAAGGTTGTCGGCAACTTGGTCAAGTTTTGCTGCATGGAGACTGCGGAGACGCCCGAATTTCACCCCAACGCCGATGTCGAGGTCGGCATTCTGTCGCTCAAGAAGGAGGAGGATGTTCGAGACCACCCCGATGCCGCGAAGTTTGAAAGGGAAGCCAAGGCCGCTCGCATCACTAGGCGCGGTGCCAAAGAGGCGTTGGAGCAGATGGTTGTCAATTTTGGCAGCGAGCTCTTTGAAAAGATTCCCATTCTCCGCACGCTCATCGAGGAGCCTATTCAACGCGCTTTCGCCAGCGACGAGCTCCCTGTTGATATCAAGGATCCAGACAGTTCTTTTGGGCAGGAGGTCGTCGATGGCCTCTCAACACTGCGGGCCCTGGTTGGAAGATTCCACCCCAACCTCCACGCCTTTGTCCTCGAACTGTTGCCGCTCATTGCTAGGGCGCTGCAATCAAGGCTTTCTGTCCTGCGCTATGCTGCGGCAAAGTGCTTTGCTACAATCTGTAGCGTTATGACTGTCCAGGGCATCACGATGCTGGTCGAAAAGGTCATGCCGGCCATCAGCAACCCGGTTGACGTCCACTGCCGTCAGGGTGCCATTGAATGCATCTATCACTTGATCCATGTAATGGAGGACGGTATCCTTCCCTATGTCATCTTCCTCATCGTCCCCGTCTTGGGTCGCATGAGCGACTCGGACAACGACGTCCGTCTCATTGCCACCACCACCTTTGCCACTTTGGTCAAGCTTGTACCTCTCGAAGCTGGTATCCCGGATCCACCAGGCCTTTCGGAAGAGCTGCTCCGCGGCCGAGACCGCGAGCGCAAGTTTATTGCGCAGATGCTCGACGCCAAAAAGGTGGAGCCTTTTGAGATTCCCGTCGCGATCAAGGCGGAGCTCCGTTCGTACCAGCAAGAGGGCGTCAACTGGCTCGCCTTCCTCAACCGCTACCACCTCCACGGCATCCTCTGCGATGACATGGGTCTGGGCAAGACGCTGCAGACGATTTGCATCGTCGCGAGCGACCACCACAACCGCGCCGAAGAGTTCAAGAAGACGGGCTCTCCCGACGTGCGGCGCCTGCCTTCTCTCATCGTCTGTCCGCCCACTCTCTCTGGTCACTGGCAGCAGGAGATTCGATCTTATGCGCCGTTCCTCAAACCCGTGGCGTATGTTGGTCCTCCATCTGAGCGTGCCCGTGTGCGTCCGGAGCTGGATAGTGCAGACATTGTCATCACCTCGTACGACATTTGCCGCAACGACATTGACATCCTGGCCCCCCTCAACTGGAACTACTGCGTGCTTGACGAAGGCCACCTCATCAAGAACAGCAAAACCAAAACTACCATGGCCGTAAAGCGCCTGCATTCCAACCACCGTCTCATCCTCACCGGTACCCCCATCCAAAACAACGTCTTGGAGCTCTGGTCCTTGTTCGACTTTCTCATGCCCGGCTTCCTGGGCTCGGAGAAGGTGTTTCAAGACCGGTTCGCCAAGCCCATTGCCGCATCGCGCTTTTCCAAGTCGTCGTCAAAGGAGCAGGAAGCGGGTGCGCTTGCTATTGAGGCGCTGCACAAGCAAGTCCTGCCGTTCTTGCTGCGTCGTCTCAAGGAAGAGGTGCTCGACGACCTGCCGCCCAAGATTCTGCAAAACTACTACTGCGACCTGTCAGACCTGCAACGCCGGCTCTTTGACGACTTTACACGCAAAGAGGCTAAGACCCTCGCGGAGAAGGCGTCGTCGGACGACAAGGAGAGCAAGCAGCACATCTTCCAGGCGCTGCAGTACATGCGCAAGCTGTGCAACAGCCCGGCCCTCGTCATGAAGCCCGAGCACAAGCAGTACCAGGACATCCAATCGCACCTGGCCAAGACCGGCTCGTCGCTCCGCGACGCCACGCACGCGCCCAAGCTAACTGCCCTGCGCGACCTGCTGCTGGACTGCGGAATCGGAACGCAACCGTCCGAGTCGTCATCCGGCGGCGACGTGCCAGCCGCCTCGGAGGCCGTCAGCCCGCACCGCGCGCTTGTCTTCTGCCAGATGAAGGAGATGCTGGACATGGTGCAAGACACGGTGCTCAAGAAGATGCTGCCGTCGGTGCAGTTCATGCGGCTGGACGGCGGCGTCGAAGCGTCGCGGCGCCAGGAGATTGTCAACAAGTTCAACAGCGACCCCAGCTACGACGTGCTGTTGCTGACGACGAGCGTCGGCGGGCTTGGGCTCAACCTGACGGGCGCCGACACGGTCATCTTCGTCGAGCACGACTGGAATCCGCAGAAGGATATGCAGGCTATGGATCGCGCGCATCGTATTGGGCAGAAGAAGGTCGTCAATGTCTATCGCATCGTCACGAGGGGGACGCTGGAGGAGAAGATTTTGAAGTATGTCCACCATCCCCTGGTTTTCCTTGCCTTTTCCTCTCCGTTTCTTCCCTTGCTACTTGGAACGCATTGGTATGGGACCACATTGCTAACATACCACCCCAACAGCCTCCAGCGCTTCAAAATCGACGTCGCCAGCACCGTCGTCAACCAGCAAAACGCCGGCCTCGGCACCATGGAAACAGACCAAATCCTCGACCTCTTCAACCTCTCCACCGACGGCGCCGACGACCCGCTCGGCGCCCCCGGCGGCGGCTCATCAACAGCCGCTCCTGGTGGTGCTGGCCAGCACGACATTTCGGAGGAAGACGCCGTCGATGCCACGGGCGAGGTCAGGGAGAAGGGCAAGAAGGGCTTCTTGGATGAGCTGGGCGAGCTGTGGGATGAGAGGCAGTATCAGGAGGAGTTTGATTTGGACAACTTTTTGGCGACGATGAAGAATTGATGAGTGGGTGGGAAAGAGGGGGTGGGGGAGGGTGTGTGGAAAAGGGGAAAACGGGAGGCGTCAAAGGGACAAAAAAAGGAAGGGATTCGGGGTTGGTCGGTTGCATTGCATTTGCATGCTTGAATGCTTCTATGCGTAGGACCTGCCTGCCTGCACGAACAGGACTGGACAGGACAGGACAGAGCTAAGTAAACAAAAGGACGTTGCTGCTGCTGCTGCCAAAGAAGGAGGAGGAGGTGGTGGAAAAAGGTGGAGCCGGTGGTAGTGCTGAATGAACAGCGGAGTGTATTCAGCCAAGAGCCGAATTGAATTGACTTATAAGATTAATTGCTTCCTTTTTTCCCCTCTATTCTTTCCTTCTTACTACTGTCGTCGTCGTCGTCGTCGTCGTCGTCGGAATCATGTGCACGTGTACTGGTCTGTTCGATGGACGGCATGGGGAGGGTTCTCTCTATTCAATCTCTATTTCTTCCTGCGCACAAATCTATCCATCTACAAATGACCATCGGTGACAGACGATAGAGACGGCTTCTGCGCCTGCGCCTGCAATGAAATGCGCCGCAAATGCAATGCGATGTCGCTCCATGATATAACCCAACTCCAAAATCCAAAATCCAAAATCCAAACACCATGCCATGCCACGCCACACAAGACCAGCCCTCCCCACCACTCACCACTCCACCACCACCCCCATCAATCCATCCATCCATCTACGCTACATCCCCCAGCCCCGATCCCTCCTCTAGTGCTGGCCCCCCCATCAACCCACTCTTCTCCTCCGCCGCAACCCTCTCATACACAACCCCGCCCCCACCCCCACCACCATAAACCCCGCCATCAGCAACGAGGCCCGTATCGCCACAAAACCTGACCTGATACCGCTTCACCAACTTATCCTTCTCATCAGCAGCGCCCTTACCATGCAGCTGCGCAAGGCGACCAGCCGCGCCGCCCGCCGCGCCCGCGGCCACCAGGCAGACGGGGTTGAGCGGGTCCCAAGCCGTGGCGTGGCGGTTGTCGGCGCGCAGGCCCTCGAGGCAGTACCAGGCGGCGGCGGCGAGGACGAAGGTGAGCAGCGGCAGCAGCGTGGCGATGGATGTGGGGGAGCCGGACCAGCCGAGGCGCCAGGCGCTGAAGGAGCCGGGGATGGAGGTGCGCGTCAGGGCGTGCGCGCCGAGGGCGCGGTAGCGGATGCGCGCCATGGTGCCTTGGTACTCGAACACGCCACGGAGGGCGTCTTCGAAGATCGGCAGGATGTTGGATGCGTTGACTGTGAGGCTGCCGGCTGTTTCGCTGACGGAGATGACGGCGTCGAGGAAGGCGTTGCTCTGCTCCCGGCGTCAGTGTGTCATGTCATGACTGTGGTGGGATGAGATGAGCTCGCGATGCACGCGCTGGCTGCTGTGGAGTTAGGTCTGGGGTATAATACGCACCGTGCTTGTGTAGGGGTCTATGAGGGCGTGGCGGATAGAATCGATAATCTCAGGGGGGACCTGCGACGAAGAGCCCTCCAGCGGCCGCACCGAGTCTACCTTGATCATGGCCCCGTCCGCCATGTACGTGACGTTGTTGGTCGTCAAGTACGGGTCGATTGTGCATGCCATGTTGGGAAACACGTCTGTATAGGTGCCAAAAGGTCGCAGGTAAACGGTCCATTTCTGCGCGGCGATTTCGTCCCCCATGCAAATGTAGACACCCACGCTGGCGTTTTCGGGCGTCACAAACGAGTCGCTCTCGCTCAGAGGGTTTGCACAGTCGGTCGTGTCGTACGTGAATGTATACAAGCTCATTGTTTGGTTATCGTATCCATTCGAGACTCTCGTCGGGTCGGCTGGACTGCGAGATATGGGGCTTTCGTTTCCGGTGTCTTTGCATGATATTTTGACGGAGAAACCCTGCTGCTCGAGCGTGTAGTTGTAGCTCAGGGAGGCGTAATAATCCGAAAGCAGCGTATAGCTCAAGGAGGCGTGATCATCCGAGATCGGCGCGTAGTCCAAGTCGTCCATGAAGGCCAAGATCCCGAGTCTACCAATAGGCAGCACCCCCCCTGTTGAGCCGTCAAACACGGAGTCGGCCACTCTTGTGTACGTGACGTATGTGTTGTTCGTATCTTTCAAGAGTGAGGTACTCAAGGCGCTCACCATTCCGGACGTCATGAATGCAACTTGATCGACCGCCCAAGCACACGAGGGATAGAAGACAGACCAGCCCAGGTTGGCATTGGGGTTCGTGTAAGTCCACCAACCACACGTCATCAAGTCGTCATTGTTTTCCTTGTCTTTGTTCTCCTTGTACCACTCTGCAAATTGGTCCGTCTGCACGTGTATCTCGGATCCAGCGAGTGCAACGCTTTGAATTATGGGCTTTGGAGTCAACAGCGTCGTGTATGCCGAAGTCAGAGAAGATGCTGTGATCCACATGGCCAATGAGAATAGGGCAAGGTATGGGCTCTTGACATCCAGAAAGAGTTTGTGGTAAGACAATTTACTCCAACCTGCAGATTTTCAATTTGTTGTATCCTCAGGGTCCAAGGCTGGATGTACTCACCCTCGATGGTAGCCAAGCTCGTACTCGTCTGGATCTTTTGCTTGACCATCAAATGCAGTAGTTTGTCGAGCAGGAAGAGCGTTACGTATGTAAGCACAGACCCAATGAGTGTCAAAATAAAAGTCTTTTCTTTGGTGTGGTTCTCGACCCAAATACCAGCGGAGACTGGTAGAGCAAATGGCTCCCTAGCACCGCAAGCCCAAAAAGCAATGGCCAGTAGAACGAGGGTCACCAGGCTTCCAGAGTAGAGAATGTATTTTGGGAAAAGCCTAAAAGTCTGGTCAGATCAATGGTCCAACGATGGTCAGGCCAGGAGCGCCTTTGTTAAGAAGTGAATAATAGAAAGAGGTTTAGACGTACCTGATGCGTTTATTTCCGGACGCATGGTGAGCCGGAGAGGCCATGTAGGGAACTTGGAACGGACTCATTGCGCTTTCTGAAGTGAACATCTGGCTATTCTCAGGCCCGGGTCACAATCGGATCTTTATAGATGTGTGTTGATTGAGGGCGGCGGCAGGCTCTGCCTCAACCAGCGTACAGTTGCTGAAACGGAGGATCCTATCAGATTCATCAGCCACCACCACCGACACCAGATGTCCGACATCGTGAAGGTCAAGAGATAAGAAAATGCGATTCTAGCAGGCGATGTGGACCAATCACAGCAGCCAGCGAAACTTCAGGGTCCGGAGAGGTTTGTGGCTTCCACTCAGCTGAACGCCACGCCAAGACGGGCGGTCTTCTCAGGGAATACTAAGGAAAAGCGCGTCCGCTCCTAGGGCGATTTTGGCTAGACATGGCCGGTAACCTAGGAGAGTTCGTGATCCTGAAACCAAGGAGAGCTCTGAGGAAGTCGGTGCGGTGGGTCGCAGTGAGATCAAGCATCGGTTCATGCCGCCCAGAGCAGACCGTGGGCGGGCAGGGCAAGCCAGAAGAGACACGCATTCTGTTAGCACGTTTTGGCAGACGACAGGCTGTTGAAAGGCTTGCTGTTCCGCGTTGGTTCTTCCCTCAGCAGTCTTGGTATTTTCATCCAATCCACTGTAGCTGTTGCTGCTTGGCCGGGGGTGTTCTTGTTAGCTGTATACGCTGCTCTTCTTGTTCCAACGAACGGTTCAGTACTGGTGGGTGGTTTCGCTGTCGCTGTCGAAGTTGCTGTTACGATGTGGTATGTTGTTGGAGTGAAAGGAAGAGGCAGGCGGTCGAAAGTTCAACCGGAAGGTGCGCACGCGTCTTGGCATATCCCTGGTGTGTCAGCCTGTGGCACGCCATTTTTTGGCTGCGAATTATTGGACTGGCAGAGTACCGGCAAGGCTTATTCCCGCAACTCGTTGCATTAAACACGAGTACCGAAAGCGGAAAGAAGAGCATTTAGCACGTTTTTGATGGTAAAGTGGATCCTGAGCACATCAGCTGCCTACCGCATAATCCAGGGGCATCCAGGCTCCTCAGATGGGTAGGTAGTAACCGGAGGCGTTCAAGAAGAAGATCGTGGCCGTATGCGCCATGAGTTTGTACCAAGCTCTGGGCCAAGGAGACGTGGACACCACGCCAAGCTGAGTGATGGGCGACAGCCATAGCAACGATGCATCCAGTTCAACGGCAGCGAGTGGCACTATTTTGACACTCATTAGACTTGGAATAATCGGGTTGAAATTATTTTGTACAAACCAACGCCCTCCGTTGAGTGACTGACCAAGCCCAATGCTTCACTACACTGCTCCTGGTATCTTGAATGCTGCTGAAAATGCTTCTGATTCTTCAAGGTAGTCCTTAGTCGTCGTCGTCCACTCTCGCACGTTTGGAAGATCTTCCCTCGGCCTCGTCCGCCCCATGACGCTTGCTCGAGCCGGCGGCACCGCTCGTAGCCTCCGAAATCATTTGACTGATGTTGAAGGGATCATCGGTGTCCTTTTCAAACTGCACCGGGCCCTCGCGTTCCTTGGATGTGTTAGTCTTACGCAGTGGAATGGCGAAGTACGGATCGAAATGACTTACATCTGCGGTTTCCGTGCCCTTGAAGCCCTCCTTTGCCTTGCCCAAGACCTCGTAGCGATTCGTCTTGGTGATGCGATCGTACGTCTCGCCTCCATCATCCTCGTCATCGTCTTGATTCACCTTTGGTCGGTAGATGCTGTTGATGGCGTCCTGTGCTGCAAACAGCGGCTTGTCATAGGCCTGGTCCTCGTTGAAGCCTGTGTCGAAGCCACTTGTCTGGTTGAAGAGACGCGAGTCGTACATGGTTTCCGCAGACTGCGATGGCTTTGCGATACCAAGAGCAATCTTTTCCGAAATATCGCGGTTCTGCTCGCGCGCCATCATCTGGATACGGCGCTCCGTGCCCATGCGCGACTGGCGCAGTTGGCGTTCTGCGTCTCTTCGCCTTTCCCGACGCATGGCCTCGCGCTCCTTGACTGCCTCCTCGTCCTCGCTCCCTTCAGAGTGTGAAGAGTACTCTGAAGGAGATCTGCTCCTCGATCTGGGTGGTGCGCGACCTCCGGAGCCCCTGCGCCCACCGCTGGCTTGCTCGCGGGCCTTCATCGCCAACTGCCTCAAATGCTCCTCCTTTTGCAGCTTTTCCTTTTCGGCCAACTTCTGCTGCATCATCGCACGCTGCTTGACCTCCTCTCTGGCATGGCGATCGGCGGTGAAGAGAGCCTCGGCAAACTGTGCAAACTTGTCGTTGATGGTCACATCTTGCAAGCCACGCCCATCCGCTGCAAGACGCTTGTCAAGAGGGACAGTGTAACCCTTGGGATTCTTCCAGTTTGAGACGGGCGGGGGGATTTTCCAGGCCTCTTGGTCCTCGGCAGTCAGCTTTCGCGGCGGCGAATGCATGACGGGCGGAGGAGGGCTCGGGGGTCCTCGCGGAATTTTCTTGTGCTTGAACTTGGGCGGCTCCATAGGATCCTGTTGCCTGTCCACAATCTTGATGATTCGATCTTGCTTTTGCGTGTTGTCTCCCATCTGATTCGCAGGTGTGTAGCGCACGTAGGTAGGAGCCTTTCGAGTGGTGCCCTGGACAGTCTTTGGTTTTTGTGCTGCTACAGCGCCTGACACCAGTTTTGCGAGAGCGTCCTCCGTCTTCTTCTTGGTTTCGGCGACTTGTTCTTCGGACGGGCGCTCCAACGAGAGCTCGCCCATGTCGGCCCTCTGGCGGAGAGGGATGAGGTCTTTGAAAGACGCTTGAACGATTCTATTTTCGCTGTGACCCCTCCTTGCGATTGCGTCGTATTTGACCTTTCCTTCGGCGTTGACCTGGATAGCGAGGGCGTTGGAGCTGCCACCGGACTTGCGGCCCATGTCCAGCGGGTATTGAGCGACAGGAATCTCTGGAAAAGCGCCTCCATCGCCATAGTCTTCTTGTGAGCGTGGGCGCCATCCGGTGCGTTGACCGTAAGGCGGAGGGCCAGTTTTCCTCAGGACGACCTGGGAGTTGTCGAGCTCGGCAGGACCGACGACGCGTGGGCCGCAGGGCTGGGCGTGAGCTGGGAGCTCCTCATCATGACCGGTGTACTTGGGTTTCGGAAGGGCGCGCGAGATTGAAAGGCCGGTAGACATGGTGTCGGGTGAGGATAGATGGGGTTGTAAGGTACGGACCGACGTGTTGGAGTTGGAGTCGAGGCGACGGGCAAAAAGCTGCGTCCGTGCGCGCCAAGAAGGAAGCCAGGCAGCCAGGCAGCAAGGCAGCAAGGCAGCAATATGATGCCAGGTACGGTACAGTGCCGTACTGTCGATGCACTTGTAAATTCAACACGCGCGACGGGCTGTAAGATGTGACTCCGTGCGGCTGCTCGAAGAGCTCTGGCGAGAGCTTTCGCGTCGACTGTGGTTTCGACCAGTCTCTCCGGGCCAAGCAGTGCAGTTAGCGAGATTTGGTGAGATTGACATGAGCAAACGAGGATTTTGACAGCCGACAAAGGCAATGAGGGTGAGGAATGAGAGGCTGTACAGCTGACGGGGGAAAAAAAGGGAGAGTCTAATGCCCTTTTCGAACATCAACCGCGTTTTGCGGCCAACCATAACAACGGTACGACGGATAAACGCGCCCAGCCAGCAGGAAGAAATGCCATTGCGACCGACGGGCCAGGGAGAAACTCGGGCAGACAGGTGTGTCCTGTCTTTGGCATAGGCAATTGGAAAACAGACAAGCAATCAAGATGCATAGCACGCGGGTATCTGAGACTTGAATCCTTTGGTTGAGGAGGAGACGACTAGAGCAGATGGCCAGACAGCCAGGAGGAAGCCACCCAGATCCATCCTTATCCTTAGAGAACAACCCACAGCTCGACCGCACCTTGGTCTGACTTGTCTCGCCTTCATTCTTCCTCTTCTTCACCTCTTGGTGAGCCTCGTCTTTCCTAGCGCTCCGTCACCTGCGACGGCTTCTGCTGCACGGCATTGCTTTGGCCTTGGTCGCTGCAACCCGCTCCTGACGCCCGCCGCGAGAGCAGAGCAGAGCAGAGCAGAGCAGACGGCGCCCACTCGATGGCTTCTGCTTCTGCTTCTGCTTCTGCTTCTGCCTCTTGATTGCCCAGGTGTTTGCATTCCACTCTTCGTTTTCGGCCTGGCTCTGCTGTTCTTGACACCAGACCAGACCAGACCCGACCCGAACCCCCTCGCCAACGCACTGAGCGACAAGGATAATGGACGACGCTCACGCCAAACCAGAACGACCGCAGCCGCCCGCACGCAGCAGCTCCCTGCGCCGTCTTCTCCGTGCTACTTCGTCCTCGTCCAGATCTTCTCCAAGCCCTTCTCCAGCGTCTCCACGATCCAGCTTGTCTTCTCCACAGCCTCGCCTTGACCCGCGCACTCCGCCATCCGGCTTCGCTTCGCTCCAAGACCTGCCCCGGCGCCTCCTCAACCAGGGGAACAGTGCGTCTCGGCACCGCTTCTCTCAGGAACACCGCCAACCAACACCGAGCACCCTCCGCAACAGCTCCCCTCTAACCCAATCCTCGACTCCCTCGTCGACGCGCCCGTCTCGTCTGACCGTGCCGCCATCTTCGTCCTCGCGAAACTCGCCCGCAGACGCCACTCCACCCTCTAGGCGCTCGCTCTTGTCCCCCGGCCCACGCCGCCCGCACACTTCGCTCGGCGCAAATGGCATAGCGACCTCGAATGGACCGCCCGCCGCTCTCTTGACACGAAGAAAATCAAACAACGTCCTGCGAGTCTCTCACCTGTCTCCACGCGTGCCCTCTGCCTCTGCCGTCATCTCTCCCGACACGCCCACCTTCACCTCGTCCTACCAAAATTACAAACTCGCGCGCAAGGCCAGCCAAGCCGCGCTCGCGCAGCCGCCTGACAAACCTACACCACTGAGCAGTAGGGTCAAGAGTCTTCCCGTCTCTCGCGCGACGAGCCCGCTGCCACACGTAAAGCGAAGGAGAAGCATCTCGGGGCTCATGGACTCGGACAACCAATCCGACTACGACTTTGCATGCTCTCACAATGGGCAGCCCGAGCAGAGCAAAGCTGGCTCGGGTGCTGAAAAGCCGTCAAACTCGGAGGATTTGTTTTTGAACATTGCCCAAGACAGCCCACAACAGGACGGAGACGACGATACGGTGAAGCTTGAGCGCAGAAAGGTAAGTCAATGCGCAGTTTCCACTTTAATCCCCGGCAAGCCCCGACCACTTTCACCCTGGTCAGAGTCAAGCCCGCCATGGTTTGCATTGATACACAGCCCCTTTAGCTCACCTTTTCCTTGGTCGCCTGCCCTGATTCGTCTGCGTGAGCGATCTTGGCCAAGGGAGCCATATCTACTGTCGAATCCCCCAAGCGTTTCACAGTCTCCGCTTGCTAACGGCTACACCAGTCGAGAATCGCCCGTTTGACCCGTCAGTCGCTGCCTGTAAACTCATTGGATCGATCCGCAACCGAAAGCGACGCCAACACGCCGACGCTCGAAGCGCGAATGCAGTCGCATTACAGGCGGGTATCTCAGCTGCCATCGCCCTCTTATAGGGCGCCGCTGTCAGCTCGGGAGCCTCCATCGGGTGTCACGGCGTCGTTTCCGGCCGACAACTCCAGAGTCCGTTCCTTTGGACTATCGGGACGATCAAGGGAGGAAGAAGCCTTGCAGGGCAGGAGATCATCCATCGGGGACGGCATAAGGTCGGGATCGACTGCAAGCAACAACAAGTACCGTTACTCGAGCATTGGCTACACCCAGCGCCAAACCCAGCCGTCGGCCTCTTTGGAAAGCTCGCCGGAAATCACGTCCAGACAAGAACGCCCGGAGAAACAAGCAACAAACGACGGCTCCGATTCACTCGAGTCGACCACTGCAGTATCGACCATTTGGGACGAATTGGACGACCTCAAGTCTCGAATCAAGAAGATGGAGCTTACCGGGAGAATTCCCCCAAGCTCCGGTGCTGCAATGATGAACGGAGTCGAGTCGGTCAGCCGACCCCGAACGGCCACCACCCAGGCAACATCTGTCATTCTGTCTCCAAAGCAAGCAAAGAGGTCGGCTGCTGGTGCGTCGCCGCCAGAAACAACAGTATCTGGCGCAGTTGCAGGGGCTGCTGCGGCCAGCCACCCACTGCTGCACTCTGCATTGGCCAAATGCAAGGATCAAATCGGACCTGCGCTCTACAGAGTTTTGGAAAATACCGCGACTGAGGCCTTGGAGCTCGCGGCCATGACGGGAAATGCTGGCCAGAGCTCCGCCGTCTCTGTCGCCAGCGGTGTACAATCATCCGATCGCCAGCTCAGAAGAAAGGCCGACAACATGTGCCGGAATCTCACAGATCTTTGCATTGCGATTTGCGACAGTACGCAGAGTGTAAAGAGTCCACCCTTGAAGTCTCCAGCAATGGTTGTGTCCTCGAGAAGACGGAGCCTTCACATTAATGGAGACCGTGACGAAAAGGAATACCATCAACCAATCTCAAGAGCTGGGAGCGCAGAGCCTGACGGAGAGATGGCGAGAAACAGCCCGAGCCGCGCATTGCATCGCATTGAAGCGCGTCGGGCCAGTACGCTGCTCGGCAATCAGACTGGGAGCGCTGGCAACAGCCCACGCGAAGGTACAGACCGGGACCGCACAACGCCAACTCAACAGTCGGGGAAATACCAGCCACGCTCTGGCTCCAGCCTACTTCGTCCTCGCCGAGCTACCGTCACCAATGATGATGCGCCGAATCAGGAAGAAGAGACGTCCAACCTTCGTGTTCCCTCGCGCGCCTCGACAGACTTTGTCCAACGAAACACCAACAATCGCAATCGCTTGTCTCGAGAGTACACTTCCAACGTCCCTCTGCCAGACGGCGCTTCCTCGGTTGCGCAGCTGCATACGAGTGCTTCTCTGAGGAGATCGGGGACGGTTGCAACAGAGCAGCCGGGCGTTCAGCAACCGTCCAGCTCCGGCCTCTTGTTTCGTGACCGCGGTGAACGCAAATACACCCCGCCATCAAACGAAGCTCCTCGCTACACGGACGGATATGGCAGCGACGAGCGCCGACAAAGACTGGGCCTCTACTCCAGCTCGACCCCCCGAACTCCCACAGCTTCAAGCCTGCCTTTTGGAGGGCGCTCGCTGAGCCTATCCCGACGTCTCCGTCAGGACACTTGAAGTCCTTTCTCCTAGGCCAACACCTCGTCCGGCCAGTCACCTAATTTCCTTGTCTCTCCGATACCCACCTGATACCAACCACCTTTCATACTCCTCCCACTTGGACGCATGTTCTTCAACATTTCCGTTTGTCTCTTGGCGTTCCTCGAGCATTGTACGGCGCTCCTAGGCCTGGCTCTTTTACGCCTCCCACGAACGGCGCTCCCGTGTTCTGGCGTTTTTTTCTTCCGATTCGATGAACAACACACCAAAGCGCATCTCAGATGCTCATCCCGCTGCACCCCTGCCATTCAGCCATCCACCGACTCTTCGCACCTCCGGGTCATCCCGCGTCTGCCAGACGGCATTTCCTTTACCTGTACCACCACACGACATCCAGTCATTTCTAAGCTACAACGTTCTCTATTTTCCTTGGTCACTTTTTTGGTTGTAGATATCAACGCAGCCCATCGGCAATGTCTCTTTTTCGTTGGAATAGAAGTCAAGTAGCGGAGTTGAGTGAGAGAAGAGCCGGGGACCTGCGAAGTCTTCTTTTGGGATCTTGGCGCAGTCGGACCAGTCTTACCACGCGGTCGGTAAACGTTTTTGACGAAGTCCATGGACCATGTCGCTATGTTTGCTGGGTGGAACACTGAAAGAGCCTCCCTTTTTTTTTTTTTCTTTTTTTTTGGAAAGAAAAATGGCTTGATGCATTCACAATGCACTTTTTGGGAAGTGTTCTCACGAAAGCACGCGAGATGTCGGGATTAGATGTACGTGTTGTGTTGTTTTAGTGTTGGCCTAGTCTTTGTGCGTTTTTTCGGGAGTTAGCAGCAGCAGCAGCAGCCAAGGAAATGTTACGGTTTCGTTTTGGCCCCTTTTGCCCTTTCGGTTGGATGCCTCGTCACAACAACAACCTTCTCACATTCTGCTCCGCGCGCATCGGCCTTATCGTTGAGATATTTCGTTGGCGGTTTGTCGCCGACTGTGGTTGGGTTGCAGGCCGTCTCTCGATTGGCTTGAGACAGTGGCCGGCCACATGACTGACGTCAAGCCCACCTCACCCACACAACCCATGTGGCGTATCATCTGCCATGTGCCTCGTCCAGCGGTCGCCCGCCAGGATTCTCGTTGTCACTCACACCGCGCGTGCGCTTATTACGTGACTAGGCCCTGACGGATCACTCACTCACTTCTCTCCTGCCCCCCTAATCTAGGTAGCCTTCACCATCGTCTTTCCGCACCGTCCGCCGGCGCACTCCCTCTCGCACCCTCCGTTGTCGCGCCCACCCATACTCAGACAGCGCGTCACGCGTCTCTGTCCAGGCACGCCCGCGTGTTTGTGTTCCTTCCCGCGCGAGGAGTAGCCGTTGGCTGCGTGCGAGCAAGAGGTGAGTCAGTCGGCGTCTTCTATTTTCTGGCGGCCAACTGGGTCGTGCCGGTGTCAGGCAGGCAGGCAGGCAGATAGCAGCCGTCAGTCAAATGTCCTATCTGCACCCTTTTCCTGCGGTCCTCCTCGTCTCCTACCCTCCGCTCTACACCGGCAATAGCAGTCGTGCGGATCGCAGCGTTCTTTGCTCTTCAGATACCGAAATACGACAGCACGGCTTCACTTCCCTCGCCTTGAGCATCGCACACGCACAACACGCAGAAGAGAAACAAGAAGAGAAACGAGAAAACATGTCACTGACGCTCCCGCCGCGGGCTCCTCTGCCAGACTCCTCCCCATCAGACTCAGAAACACCACCGCAGCAGCCGACCTACCAAACCGCCATCCAGCAATTCAAGCAGCTCGTCGCCGCCGCCATGGAGTGGAGCAAGTGCAAATATAACGAGCAATACGAGCGCTGGGTGCCGTGGCTCGAGGACTGGTACCTGAAGCTGTTTACGCGGGACAACAAGGCGAGCTACGCGGCCAAAGGTATGCTTCCCTTTCCCTCTTTCTGATCATTCCACCAACATCTGAAACTGACGAAAATGCGCATCGTTAGACCACCTCTCGCAAACCAAAGTCTCCGGCAACGAGGACGTCGACGCCCTGCAAGACGCCGCGCACGCTGCGGCTGCTGATCAGCTGGGCCAGGACGGCGTCGCGCGCCCTGTTGGCGATGTCGTGTCTAAGGAGGCGCTGAATCGCGCGGAGCGGCAGGGCAGGGATAAGGATGGCAGGTATGTGCCGAGTCAGGGCGCTGCTGGGGGTGACCAGTTGAGTGGTGCGGTTCCTGGGGTTGAGATCTTGGGAGCGGAGAAGGGGAAAGGCAAGGGGAAGGGGTGGTTTGGGGGGAAGAAGTAGGGGGGTTGGCGGATGGTGGTTTAGGCGAGATGGGAGTGGGAGTGGGGAGGGTGGTGCTGAGATATCTTTATGTTTGTTTGGTTTTGCTCCTCAGCTGATTTCGCCTTACTGTGCTTTGCAGATGTATGTCATACTGAGGACTTACTTGATGGATGAATGTAATTAACTTATGCTTGACTTGGTTCGTCATCTCGCTATGTCTAAGCTGGAGTTGACAAACTTCTCTACCGGTACACCATCTCCCAGACCTCGCCATCGCTCACCATCAGTCTGGCTACCCCCTAGCATACCGAACCCCAACAACAGCCCTCACAACACCATGACCACACACAATTGAGCGCTCCTCACATGTCCCCTGAACAACAATATCAACACAGCCGTTGCCATCCATCAAACCGCACAAATCAGCACGTGCTCGCCAGTGCTGCTGCCACATAGAGCCCCTGCCCTCTGACGCTCACATGCGAACGTAATACCCCTGAGCAAATCAAGAGGCTCTATCCACAGCTTAACATGCGTGATCTGGTCCAGTGACTGGCGTAATGACCGGTCGGTCCGTGAACTTGCTGTTAAATACTCTGGACTTCTTCCTGCTGCTTCCTTTGTTCTTTTCTCTCCACTCACCTTCATCTTCATCTTCAGCGAATCCACTGCTCTCGTCTTGATACATATATCATATTATTACTACCAGGCGGACGACTCAGCTATAGGGAAGCGGAATCGAGTGCTCACGATGGAATCCAACACCTCCGAATCAAACTCCAGCTCTCCATTCTCCTCCTCCGACCTCCCACTAGCGGTAGACTGCCAACAGCCTACACAGCAAACCAACAAAGACAACAACGACAGTAAAAACACCAAAACCTCCACTAGCGACACCGAAAGTCCCACGATCTCCAACATCCCAGACACAACCTCCGCCACCAAACCCACCACCGTCGCCAAAACCAATGCTCCAAACAGTTCCCCTCCGCTCGCAACAGAATTCCTCGCCGTGCTGTCCGACTACACAAACATCCTATCCCGCATCGCGCGCGAAAACGCCGACCTCGTCGCCGCCTACCGCCTCATCGCGACCAGCCGCGTCCGCATGGCGCGCGCCTTCGACGACGTGGCGAAAGCGCGGCAGCGCATGGCGCGGTTGTTTGAGCGCGCGCGGGAGCAACAGACACAACAGACGCAGCAGCAGGCGAGCGAAGGTTGTGCTGGCTCTGGCGACGTGGATGCGATGAAAGCGCTGCAGCTGGACAGCAGGCGCTGGGAAATTATGCGGGGCTATGAGCGGCTGTATCGCGAGCGCAAGCGGGTGGAGCGCGAGATGCTGACGGTGGAGAAGGAGAAGGAGAGGCGGGTCGATGCGGAGTGGGTGCTGGCTATGTTTTCGAGGGTGGCGGAGAAGGGGTTGTTTGAGGCGCCGGTTGTGGTTGAGAGGCGCGAGGGGCGTGGTGAAGAGCATGAGGGCGATGTGGGCGGTGAGGATGGTGATGATGGTGATGATGATGATGATGAAGAAGAGTCAGCAGAGGAGGAGCATTGGAAGTTGGCTTGAGGTCTGCTTTGAGAGAGTCAGCGGTTGCGTGTGTGGGAAGAAGTGAATGGCGGGTCGGATTGACAAATGGACGGGTGTGGTGGACTTATGGTGTTCAAAGGCGGACGGGACAGTGTGAATTTCTGGATCACTTGCTTTCATTGCACCGGCGGCTTGATTTCGACTCCATCTTCATCTATCTTTCTACTTAGGACTAGCATTCACGGCGATCAACCCAGGCAAAGAAAACAAACAATCACCTCAACACTCCCCGTCCACAACGCCCAATGAGCTCAATCAACAGACCTACCACACTTCTCCAAACAACCACCAAACCAAACCCAAACAAAGAAACTCCTTCACCGCCTGCCATCTAAACAAAATCAACATCAAGGCCTGCACAATGGCCCTCCTCGCCTCCATCGAATCCACAAACTTCATCTCCGCCATCCCCAACCCGCTCCACCGCATGTCTTTCATGCTGCACCACGGCACCATCATCCTGCGCCACCTCATCTCGCGCCTCGATGTGCGCAGCGCTGAGCTTAACTTTGAGCACTTGCTCGAAGACTCAGGCGTCATCCTGACCGCCACCGCCGCCGCCGTCGACGCACCCGCAGCCTCTTCCTCTCCCGCCGCCGCCGCTGCCGTCGACGACAACCAAAACACCGACACAGAAAATACCGACACAGAAAACACCGACACTTCAAAGGCTGCCCCGTCATTCAACGATACCTGCGCCCGTGACTTGCGCGCCGCCCACGACGTCATGCGACAGGCGCTGTGGACGCTGGAGGAGCTCGAGGAGCCGGACGCCACTACTGTTGCTGCTGTTGGGCTTGACGCCGCTGCGCTTGATGACACTAAGGTGGGTGTGGAGGAAATGGCGAAGTTGCTGTTTTGGGCTGAGGAGATGGTGGGCATGATCGAGGTCAAGTGTCAGGGGCTGCGGGAGCAGGTTTTCAATGCCGTTGAGGGCTGATGTTGGGTTGCATGGTGGAGAGTAGTGGGGGTTGTGGAGGGAGGAAGGTCAGGGAGGCCTGGGTTTGCTGGATTGTTATGTGAATGAGTTGGAAAGGGACTGGATGTGCTCTGTGGGGCGAACGGCTGGACGTCGTCGCGGAGTATGGTGGTGCTGTTTCGGGCGGGATGTGTGAGGGAAAAGCCAAGCGGTTGTGCGGTCAACGAATGTCTTCCTTGTTTCTCCATGGAGTTTAAAAGCTTTGGTATTCAGCATATTGATTGTTCTAGCCATTTGCCGTCTGTCTTGAGAAGTGAAAATACTGCCGACAGGCCAGCCCATACAAAGGCCGGTAGATAGCTTCATGACTCCGTCTTGCCAATAGCAACGTAGCTATTTCCATCAAAGTGATCGTGACAAGTCTTACTGCTTGTCGAACATTTGCCTTTAAAAAGAGAAAGCCGCGTCTTTTGGCGGTAGTGGTTGATCGGGAGGCAATTCAGGGGTAACCACTGCGTCCTGGAAAACTGCAGTTTCGCCACCACCGAATGGCTTGAATTGTCCAGCAAGCTTGGATGGTCACTTTGCGACAGATTCTGTGGACTTGGATTGTGTTTAGCGAGCGGGCGCAAGTAGAATCAGGCGGCGGAGCGAAGTGAATGCGGGCGTGGGCGTGTAAATACCGCCCGCAGCCCTGCGACTCCAGAACTTCGCACCACCCAACACCTCCCACTACCGAATATCCCTCAACACCTCTCAAAAACTCTTTATCCAAGAAGTCCTACTCAAAAAGTACATTTACCTGGCCCCTATATCGCTGCACTTGTACAGCACAGCTTCTGATGCCGCCGGAACTTAGAAACACCTCTCCCTCACCATGAACTCCAAAAGCCTGCTGCAGACGCAAAATCTCGAACCACTGGCAAAGAACACGTTTCGGTGGATAGTTGATGGAAGTGGTTACCAGGTCTGGGTGAGGGTAGACACGGCGGTTAAACCTCAATTTCATTGCCTTCAACTCCATACGATAATTCAAACGTGATCCAATTTCAAATTGCCTAATAAGAATGGAAGTAGAGACCAAATTACCAGTGGAGGCAAAAGTGGCGCAGATGATGGCTTCGCAACTTGGGTTTATTCTTCCACCACCTAACCACCTCTCTCTTTCGCTTCCAAACACACCACGTATATTTCTCCTTGTGAGCCCCCTCTCAAGTCCAAGATCTTGCCGGTTGCTGACGCTCCACTCCGTCGCAGATATCTGTCAAATCACCCACGATGGCTGTCGACAAGAAGGCTCTGGATGCTGCGTACGACATGGTCGCCGTTATCGACGCGCGTGCCAAGCACTTGCAGGAGGCTATCGAGACCAGGCTTGCCCAGATCGAAGCTGAACAGGAGCACCTCTTGAGGCTTCAGCGGGAGCTTGAGAGTGTTCGCGATGACTCCATTCCCTTGCTCTCAGATGAGGCCAAAGTGGCTCGCATGATGGCCGAATACCGCGAGGAGGACGTTGGCCCTGACGGAACGCCCTCTGGCTCGAAGTTCGACTCTTTCGAGAACTTCGCCGACATCGCGATCAAGAGTGCCCACGAGGCAGTTGTTGAACGCGGCAACTAAGAAGGTATGTTGATTCAGAAAGCCAAGTCTTGGTCTAAATCTGACAAAACAAGCCAGTCACAGACATCACATCTCGAGGTAGCGGCTACGAAGGACGGACGGGGCGATACTGGGTCAAGAGCATCACCACAACCTAGTCGGGATAGGGCATCGGACAGTGAAAATACTGTCTTCGAGCGCCTCTTTGACTGTCAATTTCTTGAATTACATCTGAAGCGAGATTTCCCCTTGATGATTCCTTTGTCCAAATACATTGAGCTCAAGATCAGCCAACCGATGCTTCGTGATGGGCTTGCATTAGAAAACTGAATTACGGCAAGGGAGCACAAGCAGCTACGGAAAATTAGGCGAAACTATGGACAATTGGGATTTTTCAAGAGTTTTCAGTATCAGCAACCAGCTGATTTGTCAAAATTTGAGCTCAGAAAGTGCCAATTTCACACTTTGCCGTGCTAATGCGCCGACGAAACAAAGACACCATCGGCACATTCAATCAGGACTGCGATCTTGACTTCTTCCCGCTGTTTGAGGTCGAAATGAGTACCGCAAACCCGTCCAGATGAGATGAATCCCTTTGTCCTTCTGAGGAAGTGTGAGAGACGGCGAAGCGGGACTACGCCCTTGGGGCTTGGAGCCGCTGCCAACCCTTGTCTCGCCGCTTTTTAACACTTTGGGTTTTCCGCTTGGTCACCAGACCGATTCATGTTGTCATCGTCACTTACGGTGCAAACCGCAGGCGCAGGCGCAGGCGCTGGCACAAGCTGACTGTGACGAATCGAGCGTGGGCGTATAAATACTGGCGGCCCCGTCCCAATATCAACTTTTCAATCACCTTCGGCACTCATCCTCTCTCTATAATCATCTCTGGAACACCCAATACCGAGGTAAGCTTACAAAGTACCCAGCTTCTTTGATTCCATCTCTTTTGTGCCTAACACATTGTTCGCCAGATCCTCAACAGGCTTCCACGAGCTCCAACTCCAAACGCACCTCCGTACAATCGCCATCCGACGCATCTCCAGTCACTCCCAGTATAACACACACCAAAAGCACGAAATACAAGGTAGGTCTTCATTTACATGGAAATGAGTGTCTTCATCCTTGAAAGTTCCAGCACTGACTTCAAAATCTCTCCAGACAATGTCTTCAAACGTTTCTGCCAACCCGAACCCCAGCATGGACTCCGCCTTGGCCAAGATCGCCGAGCTGGAGCTGCAGATCTCGGAGTTGCAGTCGTCTCTCAACTCGCGTATCAATACTCTGGATGCAGAGCTCAAGCGTCTTCGTCTTCTTGATGCAGACCTGAAGAAGCTGGGCAGCCAGGCTGTCACCATGCTCCGCAACGAAGCTCTAGTGGCCGAAATGATGGCTAGCATCACCGGCGGAGGCACCAGACTTGAAGCCTTCACCAAAGAGGCCGAGGAAATGGTGGAGGACCTCATGGAGAAGCTTGGGGGCAACGAAGGCTCTGAGTAGCCTGTGTACGGGGCTCAGGATACGGGGGAGTACGGAGCTTCGTGGCAAATACGGCTTGATGGTTCCACTGCAAGGGAATAGCTTTGACTAGTTCATGATCAAAAAGATACTTGCTATTTCCTTCAACAACTCACTTTCTTGCCATTCGAAAAGCACATCACTCGCAATAGCGGACCAATCCAAGCCTTTCCAGTCGACCACGCCCACTACTGAGGAAGCCTACGCCAGAATCGCCGACCTGGAGGTCCTCCGTCCGGGCGCGCATCAACGCTCTGGAGGCCGAGAATATGTACCTGGAGCGTTGCAACAACCACTTGGGCAACTAAATTGGCAGCTCGATTGAGCTGTTGCGCGACGAGAGCTTGGTCAAGAGCATGATGGCAAAGAAGGACAGCAGGAGAAACTTTTGGACTCTACCTTCAAGCTGGACTTTCAATGATCAACCGCTGAATAGCACCAGAAGCGAAGGTAGAGGCAGTGGTGCGTGCGCAGGTGCAGGCGTACTTTGTGTGGAATAGAAAAGAGCAGTATAAACAGGCCGCCCTGGCGCGACCTGAACATTTTCAAACACCACAACACAACAGATTACCCTTAAAACTTCGACTTGCACACCCACTTCCCCACTTTGGCAAAGGGATCTCTTCTATATCGCCCTCTGAAGTGTCTCCGCATCCAAAAGGTAATTATCCCATCCACTCAGAAGATTTTGTCTGGCCACAGGAAGTTCAATCTGACAATGCCCTCTCTGTAGGACCGCTATCAAGCCCGCTGTCGCACTCGTCGAATATCTGCATACTCCAGGCAACCATCTTAAGGTCAGTCCAACGCACCTCCGCATCTTGACCAAACAGAGCCCTGACTTCGTTTTTCAGAACCGCAATCTGCAAACATGCTCAACAAAACCCCCTCCAAGCCCACCGTGGAGACTACTGTTGCCAAGTTCGCGGACCTCAAGCTCCAGACCACAGAGAGCCACTCTACGGCCGAGTCCGCAGTCGACAAATTGGAGGCCAAGCTCAAGTACCTCCGCCGCGACGGTGATCTCAACAAGCTTGACCGCGAGGCCGCCGATAAGCTTTGTAACGAGGAGGACATCAAAGAGATTATGGAAGAGTACAACGGACCCTCTGATTTCGCGGAGATCACCAAGCGCATCGAGCAGCCTTCCGGAGAGCCGTAAATGGTCATTTATGGCGTCGGCCGGTCAGAAGAGCACAAGCAGGAGGGATAGCAGAGCGTCCGCGAGGTCAAGGCTCTGACGAGGCTTCCGGATTTCGGGGGCGTACAGGCACGGTTTCTTCAGTATATAGTACTTCGATCCAAAACCGTTGCTCGACCTCAGATTTACTCAAGAAGGCCTTGAACGGCAATTGGAAAGAGTCCAAAGAGAGAATGGTTTACCTTCCTGAGGAGGACCCCACCATTTTCAAGGCATATTTTGAGTGGCTCATGCTTAATAAGCTTCTCATCGATCCTCGTTATGAGGATTCTTATGTGGCTTCTACAAATTCTCCGAACGAATTCGAGCACGTGATTCTACGATATTCAAGCCCGTTCGATTGGATTGCGCCTCAAACTTTATTCTCTTTCCACATTGGCCGTCACGAGGCAAGTCTCCAACCTTTCTGCGTCCCGGCCGGCCAGAATTCGAACAATGCGTTTCCCAGTAGAACTGCGACGGAAGTCCGCCACTACACCTTTTGAAACCAAAATCATCACTTTGCCTGTCTACTCGTTTGTTCGAGTAAAGCCCTGCGATTCTACAGCGTAAGTCGGCCATTGTTTTGCGACGTTCTGTGCCTCGGTCATGCATAGAGCTGACACTGCATTCTCAGACAGAATCCACAACCACAATGGCCGATCAGTCTATCTCCAAGCCAAGCAAAGCGGCCGCCCAAGCTAAAATTGCCGAAATGAAAGTCAAGACCAAGGAGGTCCAGGGATTCGTCCAGTGGGTAATCACCGAGCTCTTGTCCAACATCAAGCACCTTCGAACCCGCGCAAAGGGCTTGCAAGATGTCGGAAACAAGCTCATCAAGCTGCTTCGTGACGAGGACCTTTTTGAGAGTCTGATTGAGGAAAACAAGGGCATTACGTACCTTGACCAGTTCAAGAAAAGCGGCGATGGGTTGATCGGTATTGCCTCGCTTGAGCTCAAAGACGAGCTCTACAATGGCTACTTTGCGTAGAATAGCCTTCCGGAAATTTAACGACGGGGACAGCAGTGAGCTGGATTGGTCGGGGAGGGAGTTGACACAGTGGGACAAAATAGTTTGGAGTACGAGACCGCTTCCACCAGAAAGTGATGGCGGAGGGATTTCCCGTGCTTCAAGGCCGTGAGCCAAAGCCACATAGGTTTCTCTTTGTGCGAAAGGAGCAGGTACAAAGTGACTTTGTTGCTGAGCCGACAGCAAGGCGCAAGGGACAAAAGCAAGGCTTTTCAGAATACCAGAAAGTGCGTTTAGGCTCCAGATGATTCGTCTGTGATCAATGTTGCTCTGGTGCAGGAACTGCGGACAGCAAAGAGTTGGGCTCTTATACCTGTCTCTCAGCTGCCAGCAAAACTGGCCGATCACGAGACGCGCTCCAGTCGTCTACAGTCGTCACTGGTCCTCCGGTCGCAGCTATAAAAGGAGCGCAACTCCTGTCGCCAAGTGCTCGCTGTGCGCAAATTCCACGACTACAAAGGAAGTGACCGAGAATCGACGCCCTACTCCTTTTCTTTCGAGAGCTTGTCGATTGAGAGAAGCTCAAGATCTGACTTGAATCGGCGCGTAATCGTCTCTTGGTGATGATTAAGGGGATTGTAATGGTGTTACTGATGCTGCAGTGCAGCGTCATCGTCATCAGAAACTTTATTCGACTTGCGATCCGCGCGGAAAAATTGGCGAGAGAAACCGCGGCAAGTGGAACAACAAGTGAGCGTTTTTCGGCTCTTTATTCCATGTCTTTCGTGTAGCTGACGACTGCTCTAAAGTAGGAACCGCAGGCCAGAAGAAGTGGACTTTATACCTCTTACCTGTCAGCCGTTAGCCAGATCGCCAGAAATCACGAGCAGGTTCCGGATCTCGCGCAACTTGGCGGCAGCACCAATGCTTCTGTCGCAGGTATAAAAGAAGCTCTGCCGCTTGCCCACACCTGTTCGCAACGGGCGATTCTCCCTAGTAACCACCAAATCGGTGCAACTTGGTGGAACCCAGTAACTTGCAGGACATGCAGACTACAATCATCCCGCACTGTCTGTTTTTTCTCTTCCTCCGCGAGATGGGAGGCGGGGCAATTCTCAAGACGCCGGAGCCGACAGTGGAATCAGTTGCTGAGCGGCAGTAATTCTGCTTCCCGCTGCGCGGCACCACGACATGAAGTCGCTCGCCATCATCGCACGTCTTCATTCTCCCTGCGATGAAGGAGGCAAAGGAAAGAAGGCAAAAGCAGCAAGAAAGGCAGACCCAGTCCACTTCTTCATCACTACATGCGCCAGCCAATTCGTTTGTCGTACTCATGGTGTTTTGAGACTTCTGCGGCGATGCCTGCGTTGAAGAGAAAAGTCGGCCAGAGCCCGTAGCAGGGGAGGTTTTATACCCGCCTTTCAGCTGCCGGGCAGCCGGCAATCACAAGCCGTGCTCCGATCGCGGACTCCTGAACTGCATTGCTTGTGCCTCGGCCGTGGCTATAAAAGGAACTCATCCAGGGCGGCTCTCTGCACCCCGTGAGCTGTTCTTCCAGCTAGCTTGTCAAAGATGAACAAACCAAAAGAACTCAAACTGTCTCCTGTGATTTCGACGCATTTTACTGCTTGTTCTTTGTTTTCCTCGGCGACAGCGATGTTGTTGATATCAGAATCTCCTGGGGCAATCGGGCGTCGACGGTATCACTGAGTGTTGCTGATGCTGCCACTGTTGTGTAGCATCAAGGCGCAATGCTGTTGTGCGCCTACATTGTCCATCATCCACGTTCATTCGTCCCGCCTCTCTCAGGGGCGAAAGAAAGACGACAATACATCTGCCGCAGGACGGGCAGACAAAAGTAGGTCGAGAACGTCATATCCCACGGCGGCGAGGGACCAAAATCATAGATGGGTCGCCATGTGATGCTCGTCAGCGAGGACTGCGATGGGGGAAAAGCAAGACAGACTGAAGAGAGGAGTTTTATACCTCCCTCTCAGCTGCCAAACCACCGCAGAATCACGAGCCGAGCTCCGATCGCGCACTGGCGCATCGGTCATGCGCGGGTTTCCTCTGCTGCTGATTCTTTCTCGGCGTATATAAAAGCACGGCTTCTTGTCGCTCTTCCAGACTCAGCGGCAACACTGTCGGCGTGCACGAGGATTATGCTGTCCAGCCGACTCACTTCGTGGCGTATCCTCGCCACTCGCTCGCTCGTGCTCGACTTTCGTCTTGGCGTAGGCGGTGGGAAGCGGCAGCGCTGTGTCTTGGGTGGGTGGAAAGGGCCGACGACGCGGGCCGATGAGCGCCCGATGGACGCACGGGCGCTTAGGAAGGATCAAGCGAGGACGGAAGATGAGGATGCTGGAGCAGAAAATGGACAGTTGGTGGGTGCGGATTTCTTGTTGTTGTTGGTGGTGGTGTTGGATGATGCGTGTATGGGAGCGTGGCGCGGCACCACAGCGACGCGCCCCAGGGCAGCCGCTACACTTTACAGTCGTGCTCGCTACGCGTTTGCCATGTCTGTGTGCTCTGGATTTTTTGTGAAGTAGTTACCGGTCCCCTAGAGTAGACCTATCATACCATATAATCTACTTACTGTCTCATCTTATTAGCTAGAGAGGTGGCTAGAAAGATCTATTATTGCCGCCTAGGTCTACCATCACCATATAGCCACCTATCTAGCCAATTAGATGAGACATTAGGTAATACATAGATTGATAGATCTACTATAGGGAGGCTGGCGCCTATTTAACACACTCTAAGAGCGCATCAAACATGGCAAACGCGTAGCGAGCACGACTGTACTGCGTTGTTCCTGCGCCAAGTGCTTACGCGACATGATGCAATTCGACAGGCAGACAAGAGGAGAGAAAAAGTAAAAGAAGAAAAGAAACTTCAGTCCCACAGCACATTCACCCACTTCTCCCACCTCTTGCGCGGCGGCTCGGGTGCTTCGGGCGCGCGCTCCACCGCCTCCAGCGCCTCGCGCAGCGGAATGTCCGAGAGCGCGACGATCTTGGTGCGCTTGAAGAACTTCCATGCAAGGTATGCGACGAGGACGAGGGGGATGTCGCTGTGGTGAGTTGGTCAGAATGCGCGTCGAGGTTGCGGGAGTTGGAGAGGGGAAATTCGACTTACAGATACGACGACACGAAGCCGCTGGATGACCAGTTTCCGTTGGTGAAGACGGAGAAGCCGGCGGTGAAGAGGATAATGACGCAGAAGAAGAGGGCGACGGGGGTGGAGTAGACTGTTTTGCATCGTGTCAGTTAGGGTCCGCCTAGGATCGGCTCGATAGATAGGAATGAAGGGTGGGAGCTGTCATACTCGTCCAATGGTTGTGCCACGGCAGGCGCTCCAGCGGCAGCATCTGCTTCTTCATGGCCATCATCAACCGCTGGTGGTTGACCAAAATGGTGATCCAGCTGATCAAGACGCCGGCCGCGACGAGGTCGACGAACCAGTAAAACACGGTGAGCGCGCCGCTCGACAGACTCATGAACGAGAGGAACATGAAGGCCGTCTGGATCAGCACGCACACGTACGGGATGCCCCAGGAGGTGGTCCGCAGCAAGATGCGCGGCGCTTGGCTTTTGAGCGCCAGGCTATAGAGCACGCGGGTTCCGGCGAGCAGCGCTTGGTTCGACGACGACCACGCCGACGTGATCAAGATGGCGTTGACGACTGAGGGGATGGCCTTGATGCCTGCCGCGCTCGCCGCAATGACAAAGGGGCTTTGGGCGGCAGTGCCGGACTGGTCGTCGAGCCGCTTGTCGTCGCTCGCAACCAGCATGCCGACAATCAGCACGGCCAAGATATAGAAGAGCGAGACGCGGGCAAAGACGCGTTTGCAGGCATTTGGAATGGCTCTCCGCGGGTTGCGCGTCTCAGCCGCCGCCATGGCCACGCTCTCGACGCCGGCAAACGAAAAAACGGCATTCGTCATGACGGCCCAGTAGCCCAGAAACTGGCCCCAGCGGCCCGTGGCGATGTACTCGACAAAGGGGCCGGGCGTCTTCCAGTAGCGGAAGCCGATGCGCGGGACGCCGGGGACGCCGCCCAGGTTGATGACGAGCCCCAGGATGATGAGAAAGATGATGAGCAGGATCTTCAGGATGGCGAAGAAGAATTCGACTTCGCCATAGATGCGGATCAAGCTGATGCCGACAACGAAGGTGACGACGATGGTCAGGACGATCCAGACGGACGCGTCGATATCGGTCCAGTACTCAAACAGGACGCATATGGCCGAGATTTCCGAAGGCACTGAGAGCCAGTTGCCGTACACAATGTTGTATCTGCCTGGTCAGCTTTGCTGGAGATGCCCTCCCTGGACCGCTTACCCAATGGCAAATCCCAGCGCCGGATCGAACAGGAATTCCGCATGGCGAACGAAGGAACCAGTGACGGGGAGAAGCGCCGTGACTTCCCCCAGCGCAAACTGCACGGCGCAAACAATCAAGCCGACGGTTGCGTAGCCAAGCAGAGCGCCGAGGGGACCACCCGTCTGGATCGAGCTTCCAAGACCCAGAAACAAGCCGGTACCCTGCAAAAATTAGAAAATGATCAAAACTTCCAGGGCAGAACATGAAATAGGTAGAGGTAAAATTGGTAGATGGTCGAAAGTTTTCCATCCATCTTTCCTGCCCACCCCCATTTTTGTGCATTGTCGAGAGCAAAACAAACTCACAATCGCACCCGCCAGCGCAATCAAACTGATGTGCCTCTGATGCAGGCCCCTCGAAAGATCCCTCTCTTCATAGATAGTAACAAAATCGCCTCCGTGATCGTCCGTCACGACACCATCATCCGTGGCGCGTGGGGGGTGCTCGAGGTCGGGCGAGTCGTCCCGAGACACCTCCAGCCCGTACCCATGCTTGTTGGCGGCGGTAGACGCCATGTTCGCTGTCCCAGAAAAACAAGGGCAGCGGCGGAGAGCTCACAAGGCGATGCACGCTATGTGTGTCTGATTCATCGGTCCATGAGGTCGCGGGGAGAAAAGGGAATCCGTAATGCGGCGCGAAAGGACACCAGCAGCAGAAAAAATCGCGTGCTCGCCGGCCGACATAAGCCAATCGAGGCCCGTCGCTCAAAGCAGACCGGCGAGGGTTGCGATAACAGGACGAGTCAGGCCATGTCCGTCGGGCGGCAAGGAGCGTGTGGCCTTGGACTTTTGAAGCGCTGCGGACATGAACGATGGGGACTGCTCAGTTCGTGGGAGCAGCAGCGATTGCAAGTGTCGTGATTCACCACGAGCCGCGTTTCTGGTGATGGAAGACGTTGGCGACGTTGGCGACGTTGGCCATGTCGTGTCGGGTCGACGGCGCCAAAGCAGCAGAAAACGAGGCGCCCGATACGCGATGGATTCGGCCCACAGCCGACGCCAAAACAGGCGGGTCTACCCGAATCAACAGCTCCACCATTCACGCAAGGCTGAACCACAAACAGTCGATTTCGTTCTCGTTTCTACGCTGGAGCAGAGCCTGGAAAAACATCGAACAAGCGAGCGTGGTCAAGAGACCTCCATCCGGCCTCGACAGCTCTGCCAGCAGTCACGCATCCCATCGACCACCGACCACCGACCTCAACCCTGGACCGCCGTGCCCTTGACGGCCTCGCCCACCCTGTGGAATCCGCCCTTGGCCGCCACGTCCTTCTGCAGCTGCGCCATCTTCTTCTGGTCGCCCACGGGGTCGGCCGACTCGCCCGCAAGCTGCCAGTCAAGGTACTTGTTGGTGTAGTTGGGCGCAAAGTCCGGGCTCAGCACGCCGAGCCGCTTGCCGTACCGCGTCACCTTCTCCCAGTCCCTCTTGACGTTCTTGAGGTCCTTGCTGAAGTAGGCAAAGCTGCGCTCGAAGATCTTGCGGTTCAGCTCGGTGCCCATGGCCGGCTTGAAGTCGACGTACTCGGCCCACGCCTGCTGCGGCTCGGCCAGGACGAAGTCGGTCGCCCGCTTGCAGGCCCGCATGAACGCCCGCACCTCGGCCGGGTGCGCGTTGACAAACGCGTCGTTGCCAATGTACAGGATGGAGCAGAAGCAGCAGCAGCCCAGCTCGGCCAGCTCGTCGATGCGCAGCATCTGCACGTCGTCGGCGGGGCGGCCCTGCGCCTCGAGCCAGCCCTCCAGCTCGACCATCTGCACGTTCTCGAGCCCGATGCCCGCGTCAATCGTGCCGTCGATGATGGCCTTGGTCACATTCATCCCGCACCGCACCGCCGTGTAGTCCGCCGGTGACATGCCGTAGTGCGCCGTCAGCTCGTCGATCTGGATCTTGCCAAACTCGCCCACGTAGCCGATCCGCTTGCCCTTGAGCGTGCGGAAGTCGGTCGTGATGCCGCTCGACTTGAGGTACACGACGCCTGTGAAGGGCTCATCGAGGAGCGAGCCCAGCGACTGCACGGGGAATCCGCGGGCCTTGGCCGCCAGCGTGTGGATCATGGCTTTGAAGCCCAAGTCGACCTTGCCCGTGCCGACGATTTCGGTCACGTCCTGAACTCGTCAGCCTCTACGTCGACGTGATGTTGCGAATACTCACGCTAGGGTCGTTGGGCTCGAGGAGAGCAACTTTGATGCCTTCATCCTTGAAGTAGCCCTTAGCCTGCGCCAGGTACAGAGGTGCATGGTACGGGGTCGCGTGCCTGCACAAAGTCAGCTCAATCCACCCGATCAACCAGCCAACAAGCCTACCAGTTGGTGAGGAAGGTGATCTTGTCAGTCGACATGATGACGATGGATCAAGATGGAAACACTGCCTTGGTCAATACACCAACTCTCGGAGGCGCAGGAGAGAAAAGAAGCATGTCCTTTCGCTGGCATTATCCAGTCTCAAGTTCAACCGGTATTTTCTCAGAACAACCCGGGCCTGCCGCGACCAGCGCTCGCAGTCAATTGATATTTGACGGAGCCCTGGCCGCGGCAGCCCAGGTCGAACACCCGGCATGCGTTCTTTGCAAGATTTACCTTGATCGACGAATAATGACATTGCGAGAGGCGCCATTGCTCCTTGCAGCACAATCGTACCGGCAAGTAAACTCTGACTTGTGTAGATTCGAAGATGCGAAAGCTGTCGGCGGACAATTGCAGATGAGAAGAACGGTGGGCAGACGTCCAAGATATAGCCCAGCCAAGAGGGGGGGCAGCAGCGGGGTAAGCGTCCCAACAGCTCCGATTTCTAGCAACGCCGGTGACAACTCTAAACCGCAGCTCGATGTTTCCTCGTTGCTATCTCTTGGTGTTGATTGGCGATGCCGTGCTGCGACCCAAGACATGCCTCTCACCCCAAACAGCTAATCGAACAAGGAGCGGCTGCGCATTTCCGCTTCGAGTCGAGCGTGCGCGAATTTTGGTGAGTGCCTCAGGCATTATGTGCGCATCTGCATGTGCTTCTGCCGCCACGGCTGTCGTCGATTTAAGCTCGACGCCAAGGGCTTTTGGCCCCAGGGGTCCGTGGTGCTGACAGGCTTTTCTGCAACGACTCTTCCGCTCTGCCTCCTTCGCCCTCGTGCTGGTCGTCGTGAGCCAGCCTCAACCGTATTGTCAATCGCGTCGTGTCTTCTCCGACCGTCGGCGTTAAGTCAATCTGGAGTAAAGTGGAACCTTGTCAACGGGTGGACTTCATGATGAAAATGTGGAGCAAGCAAGACGACAATCCTGTTCTTGCAAAGAGAAAGACACGCGACAGGAAAGACGGTGGTGAGCTTTATTTGAAAGAGTTGATTGTATTTTTGCACTGTTTGCATCATTAGGTTCGGGGTTGCAGTGACGTCAAGCAACCATTCAAAAAAGACCACGCGAGAGGATATCAAGACAAAAAAAGCAAAAGGCTATGAAAACAGGTCATCAAGAAGCTCTTCCAACTCATAGCAGCGAACCCAATCAAGAAAACGCCGTGAGTATGTGCAGAGTCGGAATTGGTTGTACGTGAAGAGAGTCCGTCATCTTCGTCTGACAGCACCAGTCGTCGTCCTGTCGCTCGAGTGGTGCAAAGGACCAAACAATATACAAAAAGTGGGGATCGAATCAATTTGTGATCATCAGGTTGATTGACCTCTTATCAAGGACGGGCCTTGCGACGTGGGCTTGCAAGGGTTGCGGTGCTGGTGTTCCCAGCGGAGGCTTGCCCGGCCGGTCGCTTAGACTGTGGGTCCCCCTTAGAGGAGCGCAAAGCCAAGGGTGAAGCCAACAAGGCTGACGGTGCTCGTAAGAATCCAAGCACGGTCCATGGATGAAGACGCCGCGGAATCGCTGCCGGCGCTGCTCTGGGCGAAGCTGCCGCTGCTGCTGCTGCTCGACGCAGTGTTGGCAGTGCCGGCGGCGCTGGCAGAGGCAGAGGCAAGGACGGCGCTAGAGTTGTCGGCGACGGTTTCGTTGAGGACCTTGATGCTCTGGTAGTCGCCCGTCGTGTCGGTCCAGTTGTAGTTCATGCCGGGGTTGTAGTTGATGACCTTGACGTTCTTGACGTACATGATGTACGGGCCCTGGTCAAAGTCGGTGTAGCCGCCGGCCCACTGGACGGTCCAGTAGTTTTGCTTCTTGGTACCGGCAGACCAGACACCCAGAGACACCCTCGAGGGAGTCTGAGGGAAGTTCTTGCCATTCAGAGCATCCGAATAGTTAAGGGTGCGCACGTCCTCGCCGTCAATCGACCAGGTGATGGCCTCCGGGGTCCAGTTGATGCCGTACTTGTGGAACGTGTCGGTGGGAGTGTCAACATCGTAGTAGATGGCACGGTCGTAGCTGGTGGTGTTGCCCTTGCCGAAGTAGTTGGTCTCTACCGAAGTGTTGTTGCCACCCAACCATTCCTGAGACAAGAATGTCAGCTAAAGCCAGCCATGACGTGACGATGACTTACCCAGTCAATCTCATCAAGGTCGTCCGACTCGAGGACGATGGAGCTGATGACGCCGGTGCCGTTGGCCGCACGCATCTCGACCTCGACGTATCCAAAGAAGAAGTAAAAGTCGGTCATGAGGGTCGGTGCCTGGTTCTCATTCTCAATGACGAACGCCGCGCCATTCTCCTCGGAGTACTCCAGAGTGGTGCCAATGGCGCCAGTCCAGCTGCTGTTGTCACCAGTGGTAAAGTCGGTCGTAAAGGTCGACTTGGTCAGGCCAGAGTCGGCCGGGCACGTGCCTTGATGCCGTTAGCATGGGCCATGTACGCGTACTGGATCAACTCACTGTTCTCAGTTGGGTTGCAGTCGGTGGTCAGCTGGGCCGAAGCGAGCGGAAACACAGCGGTAAGGAAGGCCGTGGCGGCGCCCAACATCTGTTGTTGACGCATCTTGTGGAAAGGATGGAGGAGAGTCGGGCTCAGGATCTCGGGAAATGACGACTTGCAAAGGGAGCTTCAAAGAGTCTGCCCCTAAATAAAAGTTTCCAAGCAAATGAGCGAGCTGGAACGCGGACGGCAATGACTGGCAAAGGTTGCACAAAAGGAGAGTGCGCAACACTTGGGGCGGAGCAAAGTTGACAGAGGGCGTCTCTCACGCAGAGCTTCTCGTTGGCGCGGGCGGGGGATGTTCAAGTATTGTCTCGGAGCAAATTGGCCAGCGACGGCGGGCAAGAATCGACCGGCCCTACTCCGTACGTGTAGATCTATCAGCCACAAGAGGGCAGTTCCTCGCGCTTCTTTGGACGACGCTGGGCACCACGGTTGGCCGGCAACCCGGGGCGGTGTCAACGTGGGACCGTGATAACGGAGCAAATATCGGGAGACGTCCGATCAACATTCTTTCTTCGTTTCCTTGTGGGGCTTACGCGGCCTGTGCGGGTGCTCGAAGCCAGCCAGTGACTCCAGCAATGGGACATGACCCGCTCCGCCGCCCAGTGGCAAGAGGGTGGTGAGGGCCTCCAAGGGCTTTTCCGCCATCTCTTGCCGCAACCTGACCATCATGTGCACCTCGCCTCCAACACCAGACTCCGCATCGTCACGTCTTCGCCGCCCTTTGCACTTCCTTGCTCGCCTCAGACGCACGTCCAGGAACCACGTGCAGGGAAGACGTGTGAAGAGCAGCCAAGGCCGATGAGGCGGTTACAGAGCCCGGGAGGCACAGCGCGCAAGGCGTGCCAAGACGTGTTCTTGCGGCTCTCCGGGGAAACAACTGTTCGTGACGTCGCTGGCGGTGGGCGACAACGTGGTGCGAGAGCTGCTGGTGTTGGATGGCGGTCAAGGGGTGAGGTCTGGTCGAAGCGAAGGGACGGACGCGCGGGAGTCGGAGACGCAATCCCGAGCGGACGTCCGACGATAAGCCCGTCTCCAAGGCGCAAAATCCGAGGGCGAGGACAGTCGAGGGACAGCAGCAGCGGCAGCTTTGCGAGCTGCTCGATCCATTTCGATGGCGGGCCAAAAGCGTTGTCGCGCAGAGGATCGTCTGGCGAAAAGGGTCAAATGCGCCGGCCATGCACACAGCGGCCCGAAACGGCAATCTAAGCGAAAAAGACCCTTGGCCTTGGGTTCCTGGGTTCCCCTGAGAATCCTGCACTCATCCTCATCTTCCCCACGCCTTACCCGCCCGCCGCCGCACGCCTGACGGCCATGTGAGGCAGGCCTTGTCCAGCTTCTCTACAAAAGCTGACCGACTCTCTTTCCGGACCTCTGGCCCACGTCATGATCTCCCCTCGACACTCCTCGCGCTTTGCTCTTCTCGTTCGCAATTACCGGACCAGCGGACCTCCATCTCGTCCATTTGTCCACCATGGCCCCGCTGCCCAAGTGTGCGGTCCTGTGCGGCGGTATTGAGGGTCAATCCTCATCTGGTCTTTGCATCGACTGCCGAACACTGCTATTTGTCCCGACTACCATGATTTCGAAAATCAGGGGTCGCTGCGTACCGACCCTCTCTTCTTCGTTTGCCCACAGTACCGGATGTAAGTGTCTCCAGCAGTGTGCTGTCCATGGCAAATGCGGCACCAGAGAGCAGCAAAGCGGATCCAAACTCGACCACTTTACGTCAGAAGGTGCCTTACAGCGCGGCTGTCGGCCACTCGCCGCGTGCCACGGACGGAACGCACAGGTAAAAGGCAGGTGGGAACAAAGGATACGAGCCGACTCTCAATGGCCCAACTTGTAGTAGCTTGGCCACATGGAATACGACCAAAACTTCAACGCGCCCCCTTGGCATAGGGCTGACTTTTTCCTTGTCTTCCCGTTCAAGACCTTTCAGCGTTACATCTCCAATGTTCCTCGGCACAGTCAAATTTCAAATGCTCGGCGTCATAATAGTCACAATGGCTTGGTAGCTCAAGCGATGCGCTGGGGCAGGGCAGTACAGAAAAGCCTTGCGGCTTGTTAGACCGAGCATCAGCCGTCTCGTCTCCATGTGCGCTTTCGCATCTGAAAAGTGGCGTCGTGATCACAGGGCTTAGAATTGCCGTGTCCAGATACGAGAGGCCGGCGTTCTCCCGGCTCAATATCAGAGCTGGGACGCTGCTGATGAGGCGGTCGACGACAGGATATCGACGGCTGCTATTTAAAACCGGAGTCAAAAGTTGAGACAGTGGCCGAGAAATGGCCAGTGATTTCCGTTTCTTTTCGTGGCGACCGAGTTTTTTTGGTCTCGTTACATGCTCCAAGTCTCTCCGTCTTTCCTGGAATCTCGTCGCGAGCTTTGTTCAGCATGCACAATCACCTCTCGGGAAAACGAGCAAGCAAGCAATCAGCCTGCGAAGTGTCGAGCAACCTCTCCCCAGACATCATTCCAGGGCAAAGAACCACCCAAAATTCCGGGCCCTTCTCAGCCACTCGACCTGCCCACCATCCCGCTCCTCCGTCTATGCGCGAACCCCTGGGAGCCTGGCTCTCCAGCCGCCTGCAAGACCTCCTGATCCAACCCCGCCGCCGCAGCAAGGGCCTCAGGTCTCCCACAAGCTGACCACGAAACAGCCTCCCACCACGGCCAGACAGGCTCCCCCGACAACGTGGGACCGGGTGGCCTGACGCAGCATGTCCAAACGCATAATTCAAATGACGGATTAAACTCAAACTCCTCGGTCCAGCACGCATCCAGCGGGATCCCAGGCAGACAAGCGGGGCGGGCCGGCGCGGGCCGCTGCTTCCTGTCTGGGGTCGTTTCTGCTGCTGCTGCCACATTGCGCGGGGAGAGGGCGCGGACAACAACGGCGTCCATGCGGGAAGGCGTGCATGCATGTAGGCGCGTTGGGTGCGGCCGACGGACGGGGCGATGTCAGCGGTGCATTGTGCATGCTGCTGCTGCTGGTCCCCGCCGACTGACTGAATGTCTACCGTTCGTGCTGCGCGGTGGTGGAAGCGAGGGACCACGATGACGGCCGGCCAAGGTCGCACACGCGCGGGGCCGCTGGCTACAGGCGACGTGAGATCCGGATTCACCATCCAAGGCGAGTTGAAATTGGAGCTCGATTGGGGGGTATAGTACGTGGTCTAATGTTTTCCCTTCGCTGCCCTCCCGTCCTGTCCGCACACAACGAGGCTTTGTGATGCCACGCCACACTGCTTCGTCCAGAGACAAAGGCGATTGATTCATCTCGAAACTAGGCAGGGCGGCCTGTTTGATCGTCTGCCATGGTTGCGGCCGATCAAACAGTCCTGTCCAAGATCTTTCTTTGCGCGAGACGTGGCGCAGATCCGCAGGCTTTGCGAGGCCTGCTGGCCATTGGCTTCTCCCTCGAGTCCCTCGACGGCCCAAGCCGTGATTACTCGTCCCTCTTCCACACGTCTAGGAATCCAAAACTCGTGACATGTTGCTCTGACGCAACACCTGAAGCCGCCACCATCCTCAACGCCAGACCGGCAAGTGCAAGTGAAAACTCCAGCAAACCCCAGTACCCAAACACCACGAATGCCGCGCGATGAAACCAAGCAGAGCCGACGCCAATGAAAACAGAGATGTGCCGAGGGTCCTACAGCAACTGACACTGCTGACCTCAGCTGAGCTCAGAGCCTGCAGCCGAGACGAGTTGCAACAGCGCAACGCTACCTCGTCTCAGTGCCATCAGCACCGACTCCTGGCACCGTATCCGCCATGTTGGATTCTCTGCCTTCCTCGTCCACTGCGCGTCCCTTCTCGCCTATCCACGCCAGCCCCTTGCACCCCTCGCCCTCTGTCTCGACTTGCCGGATGAACCCGTTGACCCGCTGGACGACCCATCCGCTGACGCTGTCGACGCCCATGTTGATTGGGTCGCGCTCGGATCCTGGGCCGCCCAGGCGAATCACGGCGCCGGTTTGACAGCGGCCAGGCGAGGAGAGGTATTGGATGCACTCGGGGCGGCTGGCGCAGGCTTCGCGGCACCCTTGGACGTCGTAGGTGCGCGGCGTCTCTTCAAAGTCCATGGAAAGGTTGTCCCAGTTTTCCTTTTCGGTGCTAATCTGCGGCGCGACGACATTCGCAAAGACGTCGCGGTGGCGCAGAATTGGAGGGTTGTCCTGTGTGCGTTGTCAGCTTTGAAGGAGATTCAGGGATGTATTACGTACCCCTTGCTGCAGCCAGCTTTGCTCAAAGTCCCACATGGCTTTGGTCCAGTCCGCAGGCATGTGGTGGTAAGTAACAACGCCGTAGCACCAGTGGCTCGACGTATAGTCAAGCGAATAGGGCGTCTCTGCCTGTAAGCTGGGGAAGGCAGGCGTCAATTCAACGCCAATCATGTCCATCAAGGACGCGACGACCAGGTCTCCGGCCAAGTCTCCTGATGTCAGCTTGTTCCAAAGATCCACATTCTCGTCGCGCTTTTTCATGGCCGCCTCCATCGCTGCCCGGTTAATGAGCACGCCGGATCCAGAGTGTCCAAACAGGCGGTCCATCATCCAGTTTTGGCCGCCAATGTAAAATGGCTTGTTCGGGTCAAAGACGCGGACCCAGCGGAGGAGGTTGCTCCACACCACGTAAGAATCGGCTTCCATGAAGAAGAACCACTTTTGGGTCGGCGCCTGGCGCAAAGCCCTCTCCATCATCGGGACAAATTTCCACTTGTCCAGGTTCCATGCTCGGTAGCTGGCGCCCTCGCCCAAATCCGCAAAGTCCTTGCCCTCTCGCCTGAATTCGTGCAGTTGGCGGTAAAAAGAAAAGTCCACATTGGTGTTTTTGATTTCATCCGGATATTCGTCCAGCGCGTCTTGAATCTTCTGGCCATCAATCTCCTCTGCCAGGTCCGAAAAGATGGCGTAATTTGGAATGCAACGGAAAGTCGTCTCCAGGTGGATCGGCACCTTTTCGTGTGCCTCTGTTGCTCCCGTCTTGAGCACGACAAATATGTCGTCAGCACCCTCTAATCCCTTGCAGGGCAGGTCGCCTTCAGGGGACGGTGGTGGGACCTGAGATCCCGATGGGACGTCAATATGAGGAGGCTGCCCAAAGTCTTGGTCCAGTCGCACAGTTTCGGGTACGAATTGCTCCGAGCCAAAGGCATTTTGCCGTAACAGTCCGAGGTGTTGCCAGGTAACGATGAGGACCAGCAGTGTGGCGGCCGTGACGAGGTAGACGGATATCCGTGGGCGTGATGCGGAGAGGACCATTTTTTTTCTTCTTCTTTTGTATGGTAGGTTGATGACGATTCGGCAATGGTATTATAAGGGACGGAGCGTGGAGTAAAGGAGAGACTAGCACCGGAAGAGGAGAGTCGCTCGAGCCGGCGGCAAAGTGGAGCGACCGTGTCTAGCAGACAGCGGCCGCAAGCAGGAGCAGACTGGAGAGGATGGTCAACGGCCGCGGGAGGAGAGCAAAGCGGAGAGGGTTGGGGAGCGGCATTATTATTATTATTATTATGATGACGAGGGCGGACGAGGGAGGAGCCGATCAGCAGGTGAGAATAGGACGAAACGAGCGTTTTGGAGCATCATCATTCGCGGACTACGGCGGAAGCTCGCGCTGGTCGAGTGGCACTGGCGAGAGCAGCTAGCTCGTGAGCTGGAAAGTGTGGGTGCGGTGTGCGCAGCGCTTTTGCTCAAGCAGGGGTGTCTCGGCAGCAGGCCCGCGACTGTGCTCAGGTCGTCAGTCTTCGGAATCTCCCCTACCTACGTCCTGTCCTCCTCTTGGTCTCCAGGAACGAGCCGTGGTCTGTGGCTTCCGCGCCGTCGGACTGTGGCAGGCTGCCCATTCGTTTCTGCGACTCGGATGGCGTCAAACGGTGTCGCAGGAACGCAAACGGCGGCATCAGGCCAGCGCCAATGGGGCAAGACGTCGAAGCTGATGATCTCTTGCTGCGCGGCATCTGCACGTCCCTTGCGGCGGCGAATTGCCATGACAGTTGCACCGCCGTGGAGTCAGCCGGAGGGACGCGAGCAAAGACGATCAAACAGCGTCGTCGTGCCCCTTTCGACGAGACCCTTTTTCCCTATTCTGCGAGGAGTGTACGGAGCATGTCGTAGCTTCGGCCGCTAGCCCGGCTGGGGCAGTCCAGGGTCACTTTGACATGAAGCAAGCCTCGACCCGAAGTTTGGGGTGTGGCGAGCGCTCCCTTTCCGACCACACGTCTGCCGTTGGTTTGATGTCGTACCGCCCTTGGCTGCGACGCGAGGGACAGCGGACGATGTGAAACGGAACCGGAACATGGCGAGAAGCGGGGTAAACAGAACATTCTGATGTGTCTGTAGATCTCTTGCGCGGTCAATTTCGCGGTGCTGACATGACCTGGCGCGCCGTTGACGTGCGTCCCATCGGGGGTGAAAGGAGAGTGATCGCTGCGCTTTGGATTGCACCATCCAAGTCGAGGGGTCAAAAGACGCAAAGGGGCGCAGCTATCCTGCCGCTCAGGTATCTCGTCGCATGAGGTTTGTTTTGAGGGCTGCAGGTCGGGCGCAGGTCAAGTCAAGGTGCAGCCAGCAGCTGTCACCGGCTATGCGACAGCGGCTAGTTTCTCCGACCCGTAAACCTTAACCAACGGACACCAACCACTCCACTCCTACTCGTGATCCATTGTTTATGCTTTCCTCTTAAATGCAGTCGCTTCACTCTTTTATCACCGATTATTGACTTCCACGTCATGCCGCTTCGCATTCTAGAGACGTACCGTTCAAGAGCTTGGAACCAATCCCGCGCCTTGATTGAAAGATCCGCGGGATGGCGGCACCTATCCCGTGTCCTCTGTTGCTTTTCCTGATTCAAAATACCTGAACCACTGCTCTAAGAGCAACCTGCCCTTTTCAGTCTTCAATCATTGCACAGTATGACATTTGCATACTGCGACGTGCCCGAATATCGCTAGCATGGCCGAATACAGCCTCAATTTCCAAATTCTCTCCGCTATGAGACCTGCGTGGGCATTATCACTGCCCGGATCGTCTCGCGAGGCTCCTTGAAAGGGAAGATGTCTATATACCAGCAGCCGAATCGGCTTTCTTTTTGTTGCCTCTACGTCCCCATTCACTGTGGCGTCCACTCACGACCACAGTGGCCGCACATGGCGCTCAACGGCCTGTTATGCCAGTCAAGAGGCGAAATGCTCGTCTCTTACCCCAAAAAAGCCACCGTTGAACAGTGATGCGGTCTGCTCGCGGGATAGGCCCTGGGTGCTCCGAATCCCAGCGCTCCCCTCGGTCTGTCCAAATGCGAATATCTTGCAATGGCGTTAAAAGGCGGGCTCTTTTTTGCCGTTTTGAAACCGCCGTCTCTGCGTTGATTCTGCACGGCCGTCTTGGACTACTCCATCATGCGCTACTTATTCTTCGTCGCTGTTTTGCCCTTTGTTTCTCCCGCTCGGCTGCTCTCGCCACCTCCAAATGCCGTTGTGGTGCCAAACAGATACATCGTTACACTGAAACAAAATGACACGCAATCGGCTCTTCAGGCAGCTGTCAGGTGCACCGAGGAAAGTAATATTGGTCATGTCTACGACGTCGGAGCGTTCAAGGGCTTCTCCGCGACTCTTGACGATGCGACTCTTCGGGACCTTCAGAATAACAATGCAGTACCTAGCCTGGACTTTCATCTCACTCGCTTTCACTGAAGAATCAACAGGTTGAATACATTGAGCCTGACGCAATGTTTTCGACGGCATTGTTCGCAGTGCAAAATCTCGCGACTTGGAATCTCGCGCGCATCTCGCACCACAACCGAAGCAGCGCGCAAAAATACATCTACGACAGCAGCGCTGGCGCGCGCACTTGCGTTTACATCATCGACACCGGCATCTACATCAATCACACCGACTTCCAAGACCGCGCCTTCGCAATCGCAAACTTCTCGCCCGAAAACGACGTCAACGACAACCACGGCCATGGCACACATGTCGCCGGCACCGCCGGCTCCGCCACCTACGGCGTCGCCAAAAACGTGTCCCTCCTCGCTGTCAAAGTTTTTGGTGCCTCGGGCACGGGCGCCGCGTCCGACGTCGTCGCCGGCATCGCCTTTGCGGCAAACGACTTTGCTTCGGTCAACCGCAGCCAGTGCGCCAAGGGCGGCGTCGCAAACCTCAGCATCAGTGGGCCGTTTACCGAGGCGCTCAACTCGGCGGTCAAGGCGGCTGTGGAGAAAGGGCTGTTTATGGCCGTCGCGGCAGGAAACAATGGCCAGAATGCTGCAAACCACAGCGCAGGTAGCGTCGAGGAAGCCTGCGCTGTGGGTGCGACGGACGCGAATGATGCGCGGGCGTGGTTTAGCAATTTCGGACCCAGCGTGGATATCTGGGCACCAGGAGTGGGCATTCTGTCGACTTGGAATACCAGCCCAAACGCGACGGTAAGTTTTGCTTGGAGCGGCTCGGTTCGCGTCGTTGTCTTTCTCTTGGTCTCTCTCGAGAGTCTCTTCCAGCTGCAGTCCTCTGCCGCTCACACGTTCGCTGACTTTCTGTTGCCAGAAAACTCTCGACGGCACCTCGATGGCGGCGCCGCACGTCGCCGGGCTCGCTGCCTACCTGACTGCTGTCGAAGGCGAAAGATCTCCCATTGATCTCTGCAAACGCATCCAGCAGATTTCGACAAAGGACCTGGTCACAAATATCGACAACACCAGCAGCGTTAACGAGCTTGCCTACAACGACAATGAAGTGTGCTGAGGAAAGGAAAGATTTTCATTTGATCTGCGCTGTGCGACTCCGAAAGCAACAGCGTTCAGATTAACGAGTCGCTCAGGGAGATGACGCAACTTAATGCATTCTTTGTGTCTTCAATAATTGCGACGGCTTTCGGCTGACTGCTGGACTTGCGCACCGCTCGGAGAGACAGTTGCTGTTTGCCACTAAAGGAGGCGTTGGTGTCGGTTTCAATGATTTATGATTGCATCTGTTCTGTCAGGGGAAGCAAAGAAGCAAATACTCATTAGCCTCCAGACGACTGCATCGTCAACTCCGCTTAAATGCTTTTGGTAGGCTGATTTTACCTGCCTTACCATCTTTTCAAGCGCTCTCATGGCGTTGGGGGCCCCCTTTGTGCTTACTTCCGCCTGCAATGTTTTGCAGAATACGCCAGAGCCATGATCTAACATCAAGAGGGCAGAGATCTCGGACAGTGCACAGCCTGCAGCTAGCACAGCTGGCGATATCGAAGGAAATAAGACTTTTGTCTTAAAACCGCGTGGATGCCCATGTTTATCTTCATCCAGTCTGAAGAGCCTTCAAGGCGCTCTTGCGCTTGCTCCAAATTCGAGACTCGCCACTTTAGCAGCAAGCACCGGACTCCGAGCTCTAAGCATGGCGACCAGGACAGACGAACGGAAGCTCAGCAACAGCGAGTCAGACATTTCGGACTAGAAATTGAAGCGAATTATGAAGACAATGAATTCGGCATTCCAAACCGCCCTGAAACATGAAATTTTGAACTCACTACAGTCCTTCCAAATCAAGCGAACAGTTCCCTCCACCGAATCCCAAAGCCAAGTCGAAGAGTAAGCCCTTCTTCCATTGGGAAGGCAGAATGGCAGCTGATACGAGTGCCTCGTGTGTGTGGATGTTGCACAGCTATCTGTGCGACCAGTCTCAGAGCCAATCGTGTTTGGCCCACTGCATCAGAAGCAGTCGCAAAGATGACGCCGTGCTGGCGACTTAGATGGTGGCACGGCCACTCCTGTCTGCCATTCCTGCTTTTCAATCAATACATGGGTAGATACATTGCTTACGGATGAAACAGCACATGTCAGTTCAGTTCAGCCTTCTCGACGTCTTTTCACAAATATCCCCCTTCCGGCCTGATGGACTGTTCCACTTTTGCGTCCCACCGGCTTTCTGAGCCTTTCATCATTCATCAGAATGGGGTCTTGGAGGCGAAAGGGAAAGCAGAATTGCAGGAAGCGGATGCCTCCAGCATCAAGGAAGAAGGTATACTCAAGCTTCATGATGGCGGTCCTGATGCCATTGCAGATTAATTTCACCTATCCAAATCATCATCTCAAGGGCTGACGTACTCGTCCAGCATCTGTTTCGTTCACGGGCTTGGTGGACATCGCACAAAGACCTGGTCGAAAGGCGATTGCTGCTGGCCGGAACAACTGCTCCCAAACACGCTTTCACAACGAGGTGTCAAGATCCGAGTCCTCAGCTTTGGCTATGATGCCGATCCTATAAAATGGAAAGTCGGCTCAACCCACAAGGGGGTTCAAGCGTGGTCCAGGTCGCTTATGCAGCACCTAAGGGACTATCGTGAAGATCTGAATGGCAAGCCCAGCAATCGACTGATTGTATTTGTGGGCCACAGCCTGGGCGGGCTGGTCATAAAAGGCGCTGTCTCTCAAGCGCAGCAATACAATCTCGGAGAAGCAGAACGAAACATTTATGACTGAACATATGGAGTGGTGAGTTCGCAATCGTCACACCATGAGCAGAGTCTAAGCTCGCTTTTTTCTGACAATGTCTTCCTCCCAGGTTTTCGTTGGAACACCTCATCATGGAAGCAATTGGACAGCGTGGGCACACTATGCCAAAGGCATCTTTGCCATCGCGCAAAGAGCGCCAAACAAGGACTTGATTGACATCCTGACGCCAGACACCACTCAGCTCAAAGTTCTCTCCGAGAGCTTCGACAATGTATCTGGAGGGATCCCAAAGTACTGCTGCTATGAAATCAAATCAACCTGCATCCCAGGTATGGACTTTGGGCTGGTAAGATGCACTAAATGTTGATTGGCAAAGCGCGAGGCTGACCTTAACAATCACGAAGATCGTCAACGAAGCTTCGGCAACCATGAATGGCGCTAAGCGCGTGGCCAATGAATCCTTCCGACGGCCAGCAGTCCAAATTCATCAATTTTCTCCGCGGCAACGATACGATGTTCTGGATCTCAGGAAAGCCAGGAGCAGGAAAGTCAACATTGATGAAGTTTCTCTTCGAACACTCAGCCCTCCACACCCACCTTGATGCCTGGTCTGGCGGAGAAAAATGCGTAACGGCGGCTTTCTTCTTCCTCAAAAGAGGGAGGCACTTGCAGAGGTCGCTTGAAGGCTTGTTGCGATCCCTTCTCCACCAGCTACTAAAGCAAGTGCCTGAAACTTTACCGATTCTTCAACGTTACAAGGAGCATTCCGAACCATGGACGGTATACGAGCTCAAACGCGCCTTCATAGAGTGCGTGCAGACAATTCCCCGGGTGTTCTTGTGCATTGACGGGCTTGATGAGTACGTCTCGACAAGGGACGCGTCGGTCCAGGCACATTTTGCGGAAGATCGAGACGACAACCACCTGGACATCATCAGATTCATTCAAAAATTCAAGGAGAACAATCCTCGTCTGAAGCTTTGCGTATCAAGCAGACAACACGATAAGTTTGCAAGCGCATTCAAAGATACCCAAAGGCTAAAGCTCCATGAACTCACAAAAGATGACATTTTGGCTTTAATTGACAATTATTTCGATACGATTGGAGAGGACCGTTGGCGATTCACGATTCACTCAGAGAATGGTAGCCAGGCCCTTGAGAGATGGAATAATCCAAGTCAAATATGGGTGGCCATGTCGCCGCGAGATGTGCTTCGCGAAGAAGTCTCCGAAAACTCTTCAGGAGTCTTCTTGTGGGTCGAATTAGTTGTTGGACGCCTCGAAAAACTCATTGAAAGAACAAAATCGACCTTGACGGAACTCGTCGAGTACCTCCGAAAATCCAGGGGCGAGCTTGACGACCTTTTTGACGACATGTACGACGAGATCCTTGAAGAGGATCGCGAAGAAGGTCTCATCTACATCCAAATGATCCGGGAGAATATAAGGGTAAATTCAAAGCTTGCTTGTGGCTCTTATCCCACACTTTCCGAGAGGTTGGCCCCCAATCAGCATTTCTCAAAAAAGTTTGGGGAGCTCAGCGACGAAAATTTGCGCGACTTGAAAGACCGACAAGCTATCCGACTGGAAAAGTGACCACAATAAGAGTTGGGGTACTTGATCTCAGACTCTTGTTAAAGCGGGATAACTTCACCACTCTCGCTGGATCCTTTCTCGAAGCAGCTTCATCGCCACAGATTTGAATCTTGGGCATGCAGTAGTATTCCTCGTCACGTATACAACAAAATTTACCCCGAGGGACCCAGAGGACAGCGCTTTCGAAAATTGTGTCTGGAGCGTTTCTCGGCCGACCTTGGAGACCAATTGTCTGAGCATCCACAGCCAAGCCGTCGTCCGATCCTAGAAACACTGTTCGAGACCTGTGTGGTCAACCATAATCCCACTTCTCGCCCACCCACGAAGCTTCCCCGTCAACTTTGGGAGGGGCTGTCTTTCACATTCCGAGGTCTCCCGATTTGGGAAGACTGTCTAGTGATCTTGACATTCTTCCATCATGTATTCTACCGACTATACTTGTTAGACAAGGCTGACTTCTACTCCCTTCTCAGATTGGAACTACCACTTTCGGCCGACCAATTACAATCATTTGTCATAGAACACATTCTATATGGAGCAGACCCTTGTGCATCAATCAGAATCTATCCGATTCTTTCGCCAGATTGGGGGGGTGCGCAACCCATCTGGGCAATTTGCCGTTATTTTGAGTAGTCATTGGAAGACTTTGGCGAGGATCCTTTGGAGCGGGGACAACTCTCGGCTCTTGAAGTTATTGAAATGGGATTCGGACCCAACAGCGAAGCATCGCGACTATTACTCCAAGAGAAATTAGCTTCACGCAAATCAAGACCCGGACTGCTGCTTCCTACAGCTTGGGCATCACGGTTCAGCAAAAAGGCATCAGCCTCGGGAAGCAACGACGACAAAGGAAAAACAGCAAAGCGGAGTCAAGGCCATCGAAAGAAATAAAGCGAAAAAGGCGCCGTTGCACTGATTGTTTGAACCGTTTTCGCTGCCGGAACTCCACGACCACAGAAGCACTTCTTGGTGGAAGGTCTTTTTTACTTCTGAGCTGAGAAAGCCCATGGAAAACAAGTCTCGAGTGGTCTCCAAGTTTTTAATCATATCTCTACAATGGTTCAATGAAGGTGTATCAGGGGGTCTCAGTCAGTCCATTGCATAATTGAACGTGTTTCGCCTGCACAACACAACACCAACAAGACCATCGCGAATCCAAGCACTCTCCAAACAGACCACAACTGCGCCACACCCCATTCCCATCTCGTACCACCAGAACACTCGCGCTCCCATCAACACTTCTCCCTGCTCCGTCCAAACGCCCCGTATTTCCGCCCGTCGGCCCACCAAGGTACCCGACGCACCATCGCACCACTGCCAGGCGAAACAAGCGGACATTTCCGTCCGCAACCGGCGGCAACCGCATCGCTCGCTCGCTTCGTCCGCATACACCACGCACGACGCCGGCTGGTTCGAAATTTCCACCGACCGCTTGCTCGCCTGTTCGATCACTCGCACAATCCCATCACCGCCTTGCTGCCCTGCCCAGCTTCCGTTTCTTGCATTCTGCCGGACAAAGCTACCTCATTCGACACCATGACGACACCACGCGTGCACTTAGGGTCGTCTGGCCGTCATTCATGCGCTGCACTGCACTACAAGCGCAGCGGCAGGTCTAACTGAAGCTACCCAAGCTACCCAAGCCCAGCAAGTCCATCAGCCGTATGCATATACACAGGTAGCAAGCGGCGTCTCGGCCTCGGTCTCTCCTGGCGCTCGGTGCGAAAGCGCTCGCACGAGAAAGTGTGAAAGGGTATAGGGTAAAGCGTCAAGAGCTTCCAGGGTACTTCCTACCTGCGTCGAGCTAGACAGTCGAGTGAGCGGGTGTCAGGTGGAGTATGGAAGACCACTGTGGCGTGTTTAGTGATCGGTGCGTTATTTCCGTTTCTATTTCAAGCGGGGAAAGGAAGTGCTGTAGTAGGGACCACGTGGTAGTACTATATGGATTAGTAAACACCTAGGTCCGAGCATAAACGGACGGGACGAGACGGGGTCGTCGCGTCGCCGCGGAGCCGCGGAGCGCATCGAACGGGAATAAGTACGCAGTGTACCGCAGAGAAAAGAGGAGGACGGGGAAAGACAGTGACAGCAGCATTGGGTCGACCACGACCGGAGGGAGCAGGCGTTGGGTATAAAGGCACCTACTAATTCGAAGCATGCTTGGATAGACAACTCTCTCTGTCTCTCTCCATGCCGCAGTTCCTTCGCTACTCACCCCGTGAAGCCCGACGGGCCCCGTCATGTCCGCACCACATCTCACCTCAATCAATGACGCCCGTCAATCGGCCGCCAGCACCACAAACCCCGACAACCCGACAAAGCCACCAAAGGAATGCCATCCACGGCCGCGACGTGCATTAAGTGCCGAACACTGAGCACGACGTGCCCCGTGCCCCGTGCCCCGTGCTCCATGCTCCGTGCCATGCTCCGCTCCCGTCCGGCCCGATGCCGCACCGCCCGCGTCCCCGAAACCGAAACCGAAACCTACCAGACCACACGGGAGCCCAGTCAGCGAGCAGCCAGCAAGCCTGCAGGGTATGTATGCAGCAGCGACAGGAGATGGGATCAGATGAGACCCGAGGAGACGGTACCAGTACAGCAGCCAGAAGCGGCAGAAGTAGCGAGTCATGCAGAAATGGTTTGGCCGGGGTGTTGCGCTAGACCGCGCAGGGTAGGGCAGAGCGAGCGGGACAAGCCGCTGTTGTCGCTCTTGATTAGTGATGTTCTTCTCACTCCAGACGATGGAGATTGGAGATTGGAGATTGGACCTGAGATACGCTTGGTACGACAACTCGACGACGCGGGGAAGAAGGGAGGGAACCAAAGGAAGCCAAAGCCAAGGCGGGCGAGCGGGCGGGCGAGCTGCGCGGCGCAGATTGGCTCCCGCTGTAAAGCCTCACGCCCGGCAGCTAGGTAGTCTGCGGCATATTGGCATTGAATTGCATTGCGTGGCGCTGCCGTTTAGGAAGGGTATGCGCTTTCCCCCCCCTCCGCCATATTGCCGAGTTGCGGGTGTGGTTGCGATGAAGGTTTTGGGGGAAAAGTTGGGGTCTGGTTGCGAGTCGTGGTTTTGATTGTTGGTTTAATTGAAAGAGGTAAACGTCGCTGTATACGTACAATATGTCGTAGGTGTGCTCCGAACGCCGCGCAGAGAATGAGACCGACCAAAACTCCAAGGCTCCAAGTGAAGTGGGGCGAAAATCCAAAATCTAAATGCGTGCAGGAAGCAAAGGGTCGTTAACCGTTTCTGTATATCTTTGCAGTCATGATTTTCAATCCAACAGTGGTGCCAGTCTTGTACAGGTTGTTGCGCCGTCTTGAACTTTCCTCGTCTATTCTGCCGCGTGGCGCCGATTCAACTCCTCACCTTGTTCGATGTTGTCCGCTATCCATGCGTTGAACTCTTTGCGCATCTCGATTGGCAGGACGTGTCCCTGTCCCTCGATAATACGCTTTTGAACCTCTTTCTTTCTCAGGGCCTCCTTGTCTTTGCTCTTGATCTTGTCCTCGGGCACGCCCTCTAGCCCGTCGACAAGCACGCCAAAGTGTTCAAACGGAATCATCCTGTCTTCGGTCCCGTGTAGCACCGTGATGCGGTCGTGAGCCACGCGCTCAGCCAGCTCCCATAGCTGCGCAGCGCTCTTGTGATGCCATCCGCATGCGACCATCTGCGCCGTGAGGCCGACGACGTTGAAATGGGCGGGGTCGCTGCGCTTCTTGATTTCCCCAGCCGCGAATCGGTCTCCGTTGGTAGGAAAGGGTTCGACGACGGCCTCGGTGCCATCGGGGGCGGCGAGCCAGGCTTGAGTGTACAGATTGCCTTTGACATAGGCAATCTGGGCGTCGAGCGAGCGAGGCATTCTGAGTATGATCAATATAGCGCAACGTAAACCACGAGCGAATGCGAATGCGACTCACAGCATGTTGAACCTGTTCATGAAATTCTCAATTATGCCCTTGGTGCGGAAGATTTGCGAAGCGGTCGACACGAGCGACAGGGAACAAATGCGGTCGGGGATCATGTAGGCCAGCTCTTGGGCAATCATGCCGCCCATACTGATGCCTACGACGTGCAGCTCCCGCTTGCGGGACCACTTGAGGTAGTCGACGACTTCGAGCACGTCTTTGGCCATTTCAGACGTCGAGTACCGCGTCAGCGGGCGATCCGACTCGCCGATGCCGCGGTTGTCAATGATGAGGCACGAGTACTTGTCTGACTGGAGGTGGGCAAAGTCCTTGGTTTGGCGCTGCCATGCCGACTTGAGGCCGCCCAAGCCCATGATCCACTGCCATGGTGGTGATGTTAGCAGGAGCCAGGATTGAGCAGGATGAGGCGCGCGTGTGTCATCAGTCATGGGCAAATAGAGTCGTGGGGAAAAGCTTGTCTGCGGGCACGGTGCGACGGTTGTTGATTTGACAGGCATGGGTCGATGATGATGATGATGATGATGATGCATCATGAGCAAGGCTGAGGCAGAGGCAGGATGGAATACGAAAATAAAAGGCGTACGTACGACAATGTGTTTTGGGCCATGGCCGTGCAGCTCGTAGGCAACGTTAAAAGTGCCACCGCGAGTGGCAGCCACAGCCACTTTTCCCTTTTGCTCTGGCTTGAGGTTCCAAACAATGTGGGGGAACTCTGGATGGGCTTCGATCTCCCTTGCGGCAAGCGGGCGCGGAGGCGATGGCTGGATTCCGGTTGACCTAGGCGCAAGTTAGCGTTGCCGAAGAAAGGGTGCCGCGGGCAGCTTGAGGAGGAATACATGGTGATGTTTGAGTCAACGAGGAGTCCAGCGTGCAGCAGAAGAGCAGGGAGCTGGCTCTGACTGAGGACCTGCCCGCCCTAGAGATCCTGAGGCAGCCATCCGGAGGCCGGGGTTTGGTCACTCCGAGGCACCGCAGCGTCGGCGTCGGCGTCGGCGTCGGCGTCACCGCCACCGTCGCTCTCGCCCTTCACGCAGGCCAGACCGGAGCCCACTGGCACCATCGCTCGTGCCCGGGCGCAGTCTGTGTTTGCGCCGGAGTGGACGGGTAGAGCGTCGGTGGGGAACGGCCTCGCGTCGAGATGCTCCAAAGAAAAAAGATGCTCTCCAGAAATCTTCTTCTCATCGTCGTCGGCCGCTGACCAATCGATGATGATGATGATGATGATGATGATGATGATGCGGCGGTGCCTGTACCCTACTGTGCCTTCGCCTTGGCTGCCGCAGCTTGAGCCACACGTTGCTGCGCCTTCAGCTGCCGCGCTGGCTCCTGTTCCCTCCGCCTCGTCATCCTCTGTTCTCTCCTCGACGTCCTCTTCTTTGGCCCTTCGCATCCGCCCGCCCGCCCGTGAAATGCCCCCCCGGGCGCCTCTTGTCCCGCCACAATCTCCTGTCCTCTCCTCGTCGCACCCCAACTGAGTCCCCCTCTCTCACTCTACGTCATTTGCGCGACTCGCTGCCACCTCCATCCCCGCGTCCAACCCACGCCGTCACGCGCCAACATCCCGACCTTTTCCCAATTCGTTGACCTGCGGAACCCTTTGAAACCCTCGGTCGCTCCGGAACCCTCGACAAAAGCAACCAATCCACCCTGTGTCGCCTTCATCGTCGTTGTGGAGCGTCATGGACAACTCTTCTCACGGCTTTCTCCCGCAACCTCCGCCGCTCGTCAATCAGCCGCCGCAGATCTTTGGCAACTACAATCCAGATGGCTCGCCCGTACCACCCCACCTGTCCGGGCCTCTGTTCGACGACTCCATGGCCATGGCCCCGGGTGACGATGGAGATGGCCAGGGCGAGCAGAAGCGCCGGCGCATAGCGAGGGTGAGCTGCGCGCAATTCCTCCAACCTCCCAGCTAATTCCCTCGACCCAGGCTTGCGACATGTGCAGGAAGAAGAAGATCAAATGCGATGGCAAGATGCCTGCATGCTCGCATTGTCAAAATTACAAGACCGAGTGCATCTTTACTCAGGTTGAAAAGAAGCGCAATCCTCCCAAGGGGTACGCCGCGATTCGTGCTAGCTGTCGAACAATTCTCCCGAGCTTTGGCTGACTATGCTCCAGCGCAAAATATATCGAGGGTCTCGAAAACCGCCTGGGTCGAATGGAAAGTCTCCTGAGGCTGTCGGGCCTACTATCCGAAGACGACGACGGGCGCACCGATTTGGGTACACTGGAAAAGCGTCTAGCAGACAAGAGGGCAGAGAGCAGGAATGGTACTGGCTCGTCGCGAACGTCGTACGACGGTGGATCCACGCAGGCGCGCGATGCGACTCCGTCCCAAAGAAGCACTCCGCACCAAGTACCGGAAATGCCCAGCCCAAGGAGTGTCGTGACATCGCCAGCGCCGCTGAGGCGAGAAAAGACGCAGGAACCGCAACCGCCAGCGCCGCCGCAACCGCAAAATCCCGAAGAGGAAGTCGAGTCGTTATCAGACATGATGTGCTCGCTCGTCACCAACAATTGCGGGGAGACTCGATACATTGGTATGTTGCACTCCCCACATGGGTGGTTGCTGTGCTGACAAGAAGTCAGGGTCGTCTTCGGGCTTTTCCATCTTTTCCCCAAAAGGCATTCAATGGGTCAACGAAAAGACCGGGGACCGGTCATTCCAAGACATGATTTCAAATGCAACCATGGATGACAACAAATGGATGCATTGGAGGCCCGAAATCTTCAGGGACATCTTCACCCGCCGTGTATTCAAGCCCCTGCCTCCCAAAGACGAAGCCTTTTCCCTTCTCAAGGACTTCTTTGCCAATTTCAACTGCTTGTTCCCTTTGTTCCACGAGCCAACCTTTATGCACTTGGTCGACAAGCACTACTCGAGCGATCCTTACGAGGGATCTGGATGGTGGGCAAGCTTGAACGTGGCTCTTGCCATTGCCCACAGACTCCGCGTCATGAGTAATCTTGTTCCGCAGGACGAGGACAACAAGGCCTGGGGCTACCTGAAGAATGCGCTGGCGGTACAGACGGAATTGACGATTCGAAATACCGACCTTCTCAGTGTCCAGGCACTCCTCGGCATGGCTCTTTTCCTCCAGGGCACTCCCAATCCTCAGCCGTCATTTTTCCTCGTCGCAGCTGCGCTAAGGTTAGCACACAGCATCGGCCTGCACAAACGAGGTTCCAATTTCAACCTGAATCCCTCCGAGATCGAGCAACGAAAGCGTGTCTTTTGGATCGCCTACATGCTGGACCGAGACATTTGTCTTCGCTCCGGACGTCCGCCAATCCAGGATGATGACGACATGAACGTCGAACTGCCGAGCGATGACCCTCCCGACAACGTGGGCAACATTCCTCTCGCCGATGGCAAAGGCAAAGTGAACCTCTTCCGCCTCATGTGCACCTTTGCCGTCATTGAGAGTAAAGTGTACAAACAGCTTTACTCGGTCAAGGCATCCAAACAGTCCGACGGAGAGCTTCTCAACACCATCGGCGAACTGGACAGAGAGCTCGAGGAGTGGAAAGACGGCATCCCCATCGACTTTAGGCCTGAATACGTGATCAAGGCTTTCCACACCCCTCTCGTCATTCACATTGTCGTTTTGCATTTTGCGTACTACAACTGCCTTACGACCATCCACCGCATGTCGGTACACCACGGCTACTGGACCAGCAGGCTATCCAATTTTGCCATCCAAGGCTTGAATGCAAGGCCACTCAACCCACGAGTCTTTTCGTCCGCCGCTCTCTGCGTTCAGGCTGCAAGGGCGTCCATCAATCTCATCAAATACATTCCCACGGGTGACTTCGCCTGTGTATGGTAAGAAGGCCTTCAAAATGGCAGTTTCTGACGGTTGTTGACAGGAAGTAGGTTGGTCATATACTATCCAGTGTCATCTTTGGTGACACTCTTCGCCAACATCCTTCAAAATCCTCAGGATACCCGCGCGCGCTCCGACTTGAAGCTTATGAATCTCGTCGTCACTTTCCTCTCCGCGCTCGTCACGGACGAAGGCAATGGCAGCACCTACCGGATGTTGAGCATATGTGCCGAATTCGAGCGGATAGCTCGGGTTGTACTGGAAAAGGCTGACAAGGAGTCGACATCACGACGAAAAAAGAGGCAACAAGAAGATGACAGGGGTACCCTTAATGGCGAACAACGAGATACGAACCCACGCAGAGAACGCCAACAGCAGACGCCCAAGTCGAAACGTAGACCCACCTCAAGATCCAATACGGTGGAGGACGGGGACCAAATGCAAACATCTCCTGGCTCAACCACTGAGCAAAACAGAGGAGGCTACCCTCACTCCATGACCCCCAACTTTGCTGATGCGGTGAGCATTGTTCGCTCCTATAAACGAAACCCGACTGACTGTTCTAGAACTTCGGATTCTCCCCTTCCATGACGCACGGCCCCCTTCATCAAGGCCCATGGATGCCCGACTTCTCGACTGCTCAGTACCCCCAACATCCAGGCTCCACTGTGCCTCCACACTCCAGCAATTCGCCCTTCCCGCCGAACCAGCCAGTGCTCGGTCCGGTTCCAAGCCCACTTCAAGGAGGCATCGGCCTGGGCGGCGCATCGGGTGGGGGCCTCGACATGGGCTCTTTCCAACAACCATTTGTCCCTCAAGATCTTTGGCAAATGCCCATGACTCTCGAATGGGATTGGGCAGACGTAACAGGATACGCCGGGGGCTTCGAAGACGCCGCCATGGCAGGTATCGGCATGAATGGAGTTTTGAACGAAGGTCTGATACCAGACGCCGCTGGACACGTCAACGGGCGGAGTCCACAGCCAAACCACGCCGCACATCATCAACATGATCAACAACAACAGCAACAAAATCACCACGGGAGACATGGCAGCGAAGGCTGACAAAATCAATAACGACTGGGTTGCCAAAAGAAAATAGAACTTGGGCCAGCGATAATGGAGGGGTATGATGGTAGGTGCGGAGTCAACTTTGCTTGCGGTATTTTTGGCGTCTGCGTCTTCGGCTGCCATTCTACGCACACGTCGCTTGTATGCATGGCTTGAATCATGACAACTTCCTTGGCTTTTCTACCGCGGTATCTACTTGTACAGTACCTACAACAACTCGGTTCTCTAATAGCTTGTACTCATTTAGAGATGAACAAACAACCCTTCTCCATTCGGTGTGACTACCCAGACAAAGAAGCATCGAGGAAAGCTTCGCGGTGTTGTGGTGCTAACGCCGCTAACGCCGGCATGGGGTTTGTTGCTTGCACGACGGGAGTGAGCGGCACGCGGGACCGGATCAGACGGACGGACGATGTCTTCTGCTTGTCTCTTTTGTCGTTGGTTGTTGTAGGTCTGACACTTGCTGGATGCGTGGGAGTGGTTGAAATGGGCGATCCCGCCAAGAGACTGATTATGTATGGGCTGGGGTTGAGTCTGCGAGCGATGGACCGAATCTCTCACAAGAGATCTTTCGATACGCATACGCAGGGCTCTGATGTTGATCTTGTCGAGTCGTCTCGTCCATTGCGACTAAATCTTCTCCAATGCATTATTGGCCGAGAAATATGTAGAAGATTGCCTTGCAGAGCGAGCTAAGGTATCAGATTTTGGAGAGCTCCGTGCGCGAGAATGAAACAACCGTGCGCAGGTATGAAATCGCTTCCGACGTTCGACGTTGGACGGCCAGCGGGTTGCCGTTTTGGGCGTAGGCTGTGATTCTGCGATGGGCACCTTTTCAGACTAGCGTCTCACGTGACCGAATTCCTGGCTCCTCCGCCGAAGCAGCTCTTCGACGCCGACGACGTCGACGCATCTTTGACCAAGGGACCTCCATCAAACCTATCGCCGACGCACGCCAATTCTGCTCAATCGTACGTCCACCCTCGCTCCGGTGTCCTCTGGCGTCGCCCCAACACCCTGGATCGCCCTCGACCCGACGCAACCCTGTTGCCCGCACGACCTTAAGCTCCTTCGTCGACCTTCAACCGGAACCACGAGCGCTAATACACACTGTGAACCACGCAGGGCATCACCGTAGCCATGTCTGCCGCACGCTTCTTCCGCCCTCTTACCCGCGCCGTCCAGCGCCAGGCGTTCGCCGCGCCTGCCAGCGCCCGCACCGGCCTCCGCGTTGCGCCCTTTACGCCCAACGTCAACGGCCAGGTCCAGCAGCCTCTTGTTGAGCGCTCCGTCGCCGAGAAGGCCCAGGTACGGAGACCCTCCTCTACCAATCCAATTCGGAATCCGTCGGTGCGGTCGGGCTTCAGACGAAAAAGAGCTCCGGTGCCGGAACACACGAGGGGTGGTGCTTCACTTTGGTGGATAAGACCGCGGTGGATCATTCAAAGGCTCGAGAACCATGGCTGACAGCATATGCGCACACCAACAGACCGTTCTCTACGCCGGCATGCCGCAGCTCGTTCCCTTCTACTGGGTCAACGAGGCCACGTTCGGCTTCATCATCCTGCCCTCGCTCATCTACGTCTTCTCCAAGTACCTGCTGCCGCAGAACGTGCGCCGCATGTGTGCCCGCCTCTTCATCAGCAAGCTCTAAGTGCCATTCTGCCTCGATACGGACAGCATTTTGGGAGAGAGAGAGAGGATTGCCGTGGGGTGGGATATTTTGAGATTGGTTGCTACTGGCATAGCGCGCCCGGCGTGTAGATAATTGCATTGACGCTTGCAATTGAGAGGTCTGCGCAGTTTTGCGAATACAGGTCATTGGTGATGCGTTGAATTTGTTTTTGGGGGATGGCAACGGGACTGATCTACTGACCCTAATCGCAGCCTTCACGCCTGGTCGTGTCCCAATCCGCAGCACGGTAAGTCAACTTCGTTCGAGTCCGCCGAATTTCACTTTGCAGACTCTGGTCCATTGCGTGGGTCCAAGATGGTGCCCAGCGCCTTCTCTCAGACCTCACTCTTCCCTTCCTTTTTAGTCGGTCTCCTTGGTCTGAAATCGACCAGCAAGACGGCCGCTGCGAGAACAAGAACAACAATGATACTGATCATTCACTACGCTCATTTTTCGATATTGGATCGTTCGCTTGCCAGCTAGCTGGATTGCATTAAAGTACCGAGTCTGCCTTTCACGCCAAACCACTGAATCTCTTGCTTCGTCGACTGCAGCGCGTTCGAGACTGGTCAGACTTTCGGCGACTTGTTTCCTCATGTTCGAAATATCTGAGGAGGACGAGTTGAGAGCTCCAAGTACCCTTGAATCGTTTGATGAGGATGAGGATTGGCCTCGCGAGCTTCAAGAAGAGGAGACTTACCTGCCCTTTGCCGACCGAAACATAGTGATTACCTCCGCAGAATTCGTTCCGCTGGAGATGCGCAGGGACCTCATCAACTACCGCCGCGACCGGGAGCTTTCCATGAGAATCATCAACCAAACGATGCCCGAAGACTCGCCGCTACACATGAATGCCAACACTGCAGGGCTCTGCCTCAGCCTTTTCAAGGTTTTTGCGCCAAAGTTTTCTGAAAACTGCTACGAAAGGGCTGATGGCACTGGCACGGTCTGTGTCGTTCAGACGGACGGTGTGCGCTTCTCAAAAGTGGAGGATGACGAGTGTTGTATCGTTCTGACGGAAGGTGTCGCGAACGATGCGCAGCTGAACACACTGCTCTGGTGGATGCGCGAGTGCATGGAAACCGGATTTGACGATCTTGAAGAAGACGAGGAAAACCAAATGGACACGGACGAAGACGCGACAGAACAATCGGACTGGCAAGACGACGATGCGAGTTCTAACGAGCTCTTTGCCTATCATGGGCTACCTGCGCTCTTCCCGCACCCGCTAGACCCTCCACGCACGACACAATGGAGACTGCTCTCCCCGCCCCCATCCTCCGAATCCGTCACTACAACGCTGCTCCCTCTCCTAGGCATCACCATCGCCTTAGGCATCCCCACGGCGCGGAACGACATAGTCGACATGCTACGCGATATCGTGAGAGAGCGACCACTGCAGGCCCACGAGCTCGAGGCCTTGCGCGACCGGTTCAAGCCCACGGACAAACTTTTGCACCGCATCTTGAGTTGCATAGGCGAGCGGTTCAGCCGCCAACACGCGTTTGGGGCCGACGAACGCGCCTTTTTGAACGAGCATCGCAGGCTGTTGGAGATTGTCCTGCACGTGGCCGACTTTGAGCGGATTAGGCGTGAGAAGAGTTACTTGTTTGGGCGAGCGTGGGAGGACTTGGACACGATTGTCGAAGAGGCGCGCAACGAAAAGATATGGGGATGGTTGCAGGGGTTGCATGAAGAACAAGAGGAACCCGAGAAATTCTGACGGAGCGGTCGCTGCAAATTACATGTACTTGTCTTTTTTCTTCCTGGTGTTGAGGACGAATGGAACGACGTTGTTGACGGAGAGAAAGACGCGCTGTTTGTTTGCCGCGCTTATACTATCAAGGTTTACGAACGCGCCGCGGCAGGTTGAGCGGCGACTGCTGCGCGTGGAAAGCTAGAATATTCTAGCTGGAGAGCTGCCCGTTAGCTAGACCGCTGCAGATGCATATGCATGCCGCATCCGTCGGTTTGATCAAGTGACGTCTGGTAGAATGGGAGCAGTGCTGCTGACGGAGGGGATGGACGGCGAGATGTGCATGATAAGAGAGTTGCACCAGGCGGCAAGCAAGTTTCGATGGGTGATTTCGGCGTCGATTGGCCCCGAATCTTGCCTTTGGACTGTCATATCGCCAGGGCTGGCAGTGATGGGAGGGCTGATGGAGCAGACGGTATGTGGTTAGTAGTGAGTGGACGGAGAAGAGACGGTCACGGATCGTCGTAGGACGTTGACGTGGTGGTGTGTGGGTGATGAACAATGGAGGAGCGATTGCGTCTGAGCGCGGCGACGTGATGGCGATTCGCCGCCGTACAAAGCAGCGGTGACGGATGGAGCATGGCCTTGGGCTGGAGTTCTTCGTATAAGGTCGAGTTTGTGGATACATACTGTACCGTGGTCGATGGGCGTGAGGCGTCTGTTCAGGCAAGCAGGCAGTCAGGCAGTCGGGGTGCCCCGCGACCATCGCTGTAGCTGGCCCGCGCTCCACCTGCACTCGGCTGCCCTGACATCTGCCAAACGTCAACCACACCAGGTCGTCACTCTCCCCGCCCCGCCCGTCTGTCAATCCAGGTCGGTCGGTCCCTTGCCTTGCCTCTGCGTCCAAAGGACTCCTCCGTTGGTCGTCTTTTGATCCCCCCAGAAGCTCCGACTGCAGCTCTCCATGGCGCGCCTCCGTCTCGGAAATCCCCTGGCCTTCACTCCGCTCCCCGTGATCTTCTGGACGTGCCTCATCTACATTGCCATCGCCGCCGGCCTGCTCTACGTCCATCACGTCGTGCCGTCTGCGCCCGCCCGCGAGGCTCCCGTCCCTGGCATCAATCTGACCGAGTCCTGGCGCGACTTGCAGTACCTGTCCAATGGCTTCCATCCGTACAACTCGCGGCGCAACGACCAGGTCCGCAATTGGCTGCTGACCCGCATCGAGGCCATCCTCAACCGCAACAATGTTTCCTTTGTCACCGACCAGACCAGCGGCAGCGTCGACGGTGCTCCCGTCGTGCTCTACAACGACATGACCTCCAACGTCACGTTTTCTAGTCGCACCACCAGCATCTACTTTGAGGGGACCAACATCATGGTCTACATCCGCGGCGCCGAAGACATTCCCGGCCACGTCGAGGACTCCAGCACTGGCGGCGTCTTGGTGAATGCCCATTACGACAGCGTCTCGACCGGCTTTGGTGCCACGGACGACGGCGTCGGCGTCATTTCCATTCTGCAGTTGATTTCCTACTTTACCACGCCCGGAAACCAGCCCAAGCGGGGCATCGTTGCGCTCCTGAACAACGGAGAGGAAGACTGGCTCAATGGCGCCAAGGCCTTTACGGAGCACCCTCTATCCTACTTTCCGCACACCTTTCTCAACCTCGAGGGTGCGGGTGCTGGTGGCAGGGCTACCCTTTTCCGCAGCACAGACACCGAAGTGACGCGGTTCTACCAAAAGAGCAAGCACCCTTTTGGTTCCGTCATCAGTGCGGACGGCTTCAAGCGAGGTATCATTCGGAGCGGCACAGACTACTCCATCTTCACAGAAGACATGGGCCTGCGCGGCCTCGACGTGGCTTTCATGGAGCCACGAGCAAAGTACCACACGGTCGAAGACGGCGCCAGAGATACTTCCCTCGACTCGGTCTGGCACATGCTTTCCGGCGCCCTGGAAACGACCAAAGGCCTGACTTCCTACACGGGCGAAGAATTCGAAGGCGGCCCCGACGGCACTGGAGACGGTAGCAGCGGCGTTTGGTTTGACCTCTTTGGCAGCGCGTTTGCCGTCTTCCAGCTCCACACGCTCTTTGCGCTTTCCGTGGCGCTTTTGGTCGTGGCACCGCTTGTTCTGATTGGCGTGACTGCTGCTCTCGCTAGAAGCGACAAGTGGTACCTCTTTGCCCGGAAAAAGTACCTGCACTCCTCGGATGATGACGAAGCATATCCCTTGTATGGGTGGCGTGGATTCTTTCGCTTCCCTGTTGCCATTGTTGTTGCGACAGCTGCGGTCGTCGGATTGACCTATTTGGTTGCCAAGATTAATCCTGCAGTCGCGTACAGCAGTCAGTATGCTGTGTGGAGGTATGTTTGTTGTACTTTGTTTTTTTGGAACCTTGCTGACATATTACAGTATGATGCTGACGGCATGGTTCTGCATCGCGTGGTTCGTTCTTCGCGGAGGGGCAGCCATGCGTCCCAGCGCCCTAACTCGCGCGTATGGAATCCTTTGGATGTACATCTTGTTCTACATTCTCCTTGTGGCGGCGACTGTGGCCACCAACAACTACGATATTGCTGGAGTCTACTTCATCCTCATCTACAGCTTCGCCATCTCCCTCGCTCTGCTCATATCGTACCTCGAGCTCTTTATCCTGCCCAAGAAGAAGACTCATGTCCAGATGATCGCCGATTACGGCTATGAAGGTAGCAGCCAGGGAGGCGACAACCGCCGAACGCAAACTCCTTCCTCCAGCAGACCTCTGACGGCCGCTACAGCGGTCACAGACCACCCGCCCCAACATAAGGGCCGCGATGACCGACGCAACAGTGGTGACGATGACGCTACTGAGGCGACGTCACTGCTCCGCGGGGACCGACAAACGACTTTTGCCAGGGGTTATGGAAGTCGCCATGGCTCCCGGCGTGCCTCCATAGATGCCCGATCTGCTCTGTCCATCCCTACGAGTCGCGCGGGCAATGGTCAGTCCAATGGAAGCATACCCACACCCGCATTCCCCCGCGAGCAGTCGTGGAGCGGGTATCTGCCACGCTGGACGTGGCTGTTGCAGCTGCTCATCCTTGGACCGATCAACATCATCCTAGTAGGCCAGCTCGGACTCTTGCAGACGTCGGCCTTGCACCAAACCATAGCCGACGGATCATCGGCGCTGCTTGTGTATCTAATGATTGCAGTTTTCTCCGCCTTTTTGCTTTTGCCCGTTCTCCCCTTCCTGCACCGCTTCACCGCACACGTCCCAGCATTTCTGTTTGTCATTTGCATGGCGAGTCTGCTGTATAATCTTTTGGCATTGCCGTTCAGCCCGAACAACCGGCTCAAGGTCTACTTCATCCAGCGCGTCGACTTGGATTCAGGTAGGAACGAGGTATCCCTCACGGGCCTGGATGAATACGTCCAACAGGTCGTCAAGCAACTGCCGAGTACTTCGGGTCAGGAGGTCAAGTGCGGTCCGCCAGACGCCGCGAATAGGGCTGGGTTGGTCAAGTGCGCATGGCAAGGGCTGATGCCAGAGGTTGTGCCAAGAAAGTCCAACACTTCGACCGGAGCCAACGATGTGGCGACGTATCCTTCCAACGATCTCAAGTTCCTGAGCACTTGGGTCCACGTCAACGCCTCGCGCGACAATCCTGACGACACTGCTGCCACCATTGCCATCTCAGGCCTCAACACGCGCAGCTGCCGCCTCTTCTTCGACAGCGCGCCCGCCACAGCGCTCTCGGTCCGCGGCGCCAGCACCAGCGGCCGCTTCGACCACGTCGACAAGGCCGCCGGCGGCACCAGGGAGGCGCGGCTGTGGAGTCGCGAGTGGGACAGGGAGTGGATCGTCGATGTCGAGTGGGACGGCACGAACGGCGACGAGGACGCCGATGACGGCGAGGGCGAGCGCTGCAAGGGCCGCAGGTGTCCCGGACGCGGTCGCAGCGGGCGGCATCGCTGGACGCAAGACGTCGACGTCGACGCTGACGCTGCCGGTGCCGTCGCGGGACATGCTGGGGAGCTGCTGCTGGCCAAGAGAAGCGTGGTGGAGGACGGGCACGAAGAAGACGTCGAGGACGACAACGACGACAACACAATCGCCCCGTCCAACGCCCTCGACGGCCGCGCCGTCTGCATCTGGAGCGATGCCAACGCCCCCGGCACCATCCCCGCCCTCGACGAGGTGCGCGCCATGGCGCCCACGTGGGCTATCGTTAGCAAGCTGGCCGACGGCCTCGTCGAGGGCTCGAAGCGCTTTGTCGTCTGAGATATTGTTCGAAGGTGGAGAACCAGGGGATGCGTGGAATGTAATGATGGATGGGTATGAGGACTCGTTCGCTGCGCTTGCTCGCACGCACGCACGCACGCACGCACACATCCCATGTCACTTACGACTGCCCTGCACTGCGCTGGTTTTGACGACTGGGAGGGGGTAACGAGGTGAGACGAGCCAACGAACACGAAAACTGTAATTGAGGCGCAGAAGGGCGGATAGGGGAGAGGGCTGGAGGGACGACATGAAGACGACGCCAGAATGAAATGTGCCACGGACTGCATGGGATGAGGTGATGAGGTGAGTAGGGGGAATTGGAATGGAATGACGACAACGCCTACGCCAACGACAGCAACGAACGACGCTGCATGTATGTATGTATGTATGTATCTTTGTATCTCTGTATGTATGTTTATGTTTTGCTTGCTACTTGCTGCTCGTGTGTCAGTGTCAGTACCAGTCCGTGCCAGCATCAGCAGTCATCTCTCTTCTCTCTTTCGTCTTCTGTGGTCTTCAGGCATCAGGGCGAGGAAGCAGCCTACTGTGCGAGAAAAGAAGGACTGTATGTTGGTGGTGCTCGGGGGCACCACAAGGCAAGGCAAAGCTGCCACAGCGAAAGTTTAATCCGCCTCTACCTTCGACCCTTTATACACTACTGGTACGTCCAGTGCTTCGTTTCCTTTCTCTTCTGGAGTCTTTGAGCGCGAGAGGCAAGGTCACTACCGGCCAGCGCGCAAAACAGAAAGCGTTTTCAAGACACCTTTTTGCATTGTTGGATTGTTTTTCACGAGTAGTTTTGCTTTGGCGACCAGCTGCATGGTTTTAAATGATAGTCCCAGCAATATCCGTGCGTCCTTCCCATCCACGCACCTCACGCACGCGCCCCACAACCACCACCCTCCCTCTCCCGCGGCCCCAACCCCCCCCTAAACACCTCCCACTTCCCCAAGCACCTCCGCGCCACCCTAACAAACTCCTGCACAGGACTCTCGCCTCCGTCCTCCAAGGCCAACATATTGTACGCCAGCTGCTCCGCATCGTACGGTATGTCATCCGCGTGCTGGCGCAGCAGCGCCATGTCGTCGGCGAAGCGATGCAGGCGCCTGATTCTGTCGTGGCATAGGACGAGTTCGAGTTGGAGTGCGGATTGCGCTTTGTGGGTTGCGACGTCCAGGGCGGAGAGCTCGGTGAAGGCTGCGGAGAGCTCGGCGCGGGTGGGGCGGTCGGTTGGCGCCATTTATGAGGCGTTGGGAGGGGTGGGGAGCTGTGTCAGTGGCGTTAGATGTGCTTGGGTGGAGAGTGGAGGGTGATGGGCGGGGAGTGGCGTACCGAATGGGTGGCAGTGATGAGGGAGCGTTGTTGGATGAGCCTGGGATGAGATGTCGTGGATGTGCAGCTCGCGTGGAACTCTCTTGGCAAAGAATATGCTTGATGAAGTCGAGCGGAGTGTGAAATGTCGAGGAAGTTCTGAAGAGCTGGTATCTGCAAGCCTACGTCCAGGTGGAGATTCCGCCTCGACCGGCAGCTACCTGATCAGTTGTGACGCCGTGAGCTTTCCGCAAACAGAATCTGGAAAGAGCTTCTGCACCAAAGAAGCAAGCGGGCTTCGGAAGATGCGCAACGGCTGCTTTGGCACATGCTCCGTGCGAAGAAAACTCCTGTGAATCTCACCCGGACCATTGGCATATGAGCCACAAAGAAACCATGGAGTTGTCTGGACAGGCATAGAGTGTTCTTCCAGCACGAAGTGTTTGGTCAGGTGAGCGAAGGAAACTCATTGTTTGGTGTCCCCGCTTCCAATGTCCTCTACCGGCAATTTTTCCTTGTCGTGAAGTGCAAGTCCCCAGGTCTAGCTTTCTGATGATCCCAGAACGCCGACGACTGCCGTAACTTCTGTCTCCAGCGGTCAGTGTTTGCCAGTGTTAAGATCCATGGTCCGGGTGCTTACGAAGATCAAAGAGCTCACGTCGTGTCCACGGCGACCGATCAGGCTGTCCGCTTCATGGTTCCAGCCTCACAGCTTGGCCTTGATGCGTAAGGTGCCCGGATAGCCCATTTTTGCGAACACCTGGTCGCCGATAGCGCTGGTCTTTATGACCAAGAGCCGCAATCCCTCGTTGCGACGGAGCAGGTCGGCGAGCTTCACCTGCGGGTGGCCCTGACGCGTCAACTCAGAGCTGAGCTTCTGGAAGGCGTCGGCGAGGATGAGTCTGTCCCTCTGTGAAAGCATAGTGGCGCGCGTTTTCTGAGAGCATCATCAGCATTCATTCAGATCACGCAAGTGTGGGGCCAGACCTTGGATGAAGAGGGTGTTTTTGAAGTTTTGACTTTTGAGTGGGTGCAATATTTTGTGGGCGGAGGCTGGAAGTTGAAGGTAGACGGGTGGAGGTTGGAGGTTGGATGTTGGAGTCGAGACTGTGGGCGACAGCCGGCCGGTACTCACATGGCCCTCTCCATCCACTTCGTCGCCGCAGTGTTAATGTTGAGCACAGGGCCTTGGCAATTTTTGCCTTTGTGAATCAGGCACGAGAAAGCTTTGCCGCCTTGATTTCCATCCTCCATCCGCCGCTTTATCAAGTTGCCGCTCCGCCGTCGATGCGGTCATCGGTACTGACTCCCATCATCACAGCTCCACGACACTCAGCAATACGACAGACTACAGACATTCGTCATCGCTCTGCGAGCTCTACCGCTACTGCGCGAGACAGGCGACAAGTCTTGAGGCAAAAGAAGCTGCCAGAAAGTACGTCAAGGTGACTTTTGTGGCTTCACAAGAAGGGAAACAAGTGTTTCTCGTCAATTCCTGGGCTGTCCCTTCCGTAGGTCAACGACTTCGCATTGTCGAGCAGCCGGAAATGTAAGTTGCTGTCCTTTTCATAACAGGGCTCGCGGTCTAGATGCTGCACGAGCCGCAACGCAACACATGGCAGCAGCACATGTTTCCCAAACACTGGCAGCTAGCTTGTGATCCACAGGTGCCAAGCGCTGCAGGATAAGAGGTATGAAAACCTCCTCCTTCTCGGTCTACTCCCTCATTTCCAGGACACTCGACGACCACGAGTCCGGAGTGAGAGAAGTCTCACCAGCTTCCACTTTCTCGCGTCTGCAAGGCTCGCTTCAATGGAGGATAACTATTTTCCGCTTTTGCTGCGTCCGCCAAACAGCTTTGTCGAGTTTGGATCGCCTCTGCGGCCGAAAAAGGAGATATTTTGACCGGACAATGCTCTGCAGCATCGTTGCTCCACGATAAAAGCTTACCATCATCCTTTCTCATTGACGATCGCAACCATCAGCGTCCGCAGCTCATATGTTTTGGCGCATCCGTTGTGCCGCCTTAAGACAACTCCACTCGCGCAGAGCGAGTAAGCTAGAAAGGAGGGCCGAAGAACGCAGTGTCATCTTAGCCTGGTTTGATTCCGCAGAGCACACCTGAGTATGTAGTGACTGTATCTCTTCAAAGCTCAAGTCAGCGCATCTGCGTTGTTGAGCAGCCTAAGGAGGAGGACTGCGGCGTTTTTTATACCGCAGCCCAGCGGCCCAAGCGCTGCACGAGACGTGCGTGCTTGCTCTCTCACATGCGTTTCTGACTGTCAGCTCGTGATCGATGGGAGTCACTCCTGTTTGCGGCGGAAAGGGGGTTATAAATTTCTCCCGCTCCGCCGCCTCTTTCTCTTCTCTTGAGCAGTCATCGCCTATGCCAACAGTTGCACTAACCCACCATGTGGTCAACTTCCTGGTACCAGACATCCTGGGATTTCAGAAAACTCCCTGTTCTCGCCTGCTCTGCGCCAATTTTCGACTTGCTCTCATCTTTTCTGCCGCGACGGAAAAGAAAGGGGTAAGGGCGAATGCCTGGGCCTCAACGACGTAGAGCTGTGCTGGGTTCCTCCACCACCGCCCGATGGAGTTCACCGTCATCACACAAAGCGCTTGCAGCAGCGCCAGACAAAAGACTGCCGACCTGGGAGCGGCGATGGCACCGCAGTGTACAAGTATGCTGGAAAATCGAAAAGGAAGCCAAGTGTAAAATTCATTAGTTTCCCAAGAGTTGCAGCTCAGGGCGTCAAGCTCAGCTTGTTGAACAACCGAACATGCAGAATTGCAGAGGCTTTTATACCTCAGCTCAGCGGCTAGAGCGCTCACATGCCACTCGAGCCCTGGCTCGTGATCTGCCGTTGTTTTCTGCGGGAAAAGGGGTATAAAAACCTCCCCCATTTCTCTCAGACTTCCCCTCTTCCTGTTTTCCAAAACACTCGACGACCGCGCATCTAGGTGGAAGCGGACATCCATGGCAGCGATGATGACTTTCTGGTGCACCACACCAAAACATTTCGACTTTTTCTGTTTCGTGTCGGCTTCCTCTCAAGCACTCCCTTTCTCCGTGCGAAGAGAGAAATGAGAACCCAAGCCCGCAGCACTGCGGACAAGTGTCGAAGCGCTTCATCACTGACCTAAGGCGCTCGTCAGCATGGCACGAAACGCTTGCAACATTCCCATCTCCAACACTCCAACAATCGCGCCATGGCACGACAAACAGTAAGGATCCCACTGGTCCAAAGACACGGTGCGCTTTTTCTCGGACTCTGCAAAAAACAAGTACTCCTCCTCCGCACCGGGTAGCTCACGACAGGCGTTGAGCTTGCAGTTGTTGAACCACTGCACTCTCGACCTTCCCGCCCCTTTTATACCACGCCTTAGCGACTGAGCGGCCCAAGCGCTGCACACGGCACAAGACACATGCCACGGCGGCGCTTCCATGTGAGCGAGGCAGCTGGCGGCAGCGCATCTGACAGTCTCGCATGTGAAGGCAGGACAGGGGAGGAAGGGTATAAAAGACTGCTCAGGCCGCACTTCTCGATGGAATCGACAGGCTCCGATATTGTGTCCAAAGGAATGGATGCCGCAAACGGATACTGGGCACTTGAGATCTCAAAACGCCCAAGAACCACTTTTCTGGCGTGGCTGCTCGCCTTCAATTCCAGAACCCAACCTACCAGGAGCAATATCTCGCAGCTTCTCACAACGGTCTCTGTCAGCGTCAGCACATAGCGCAGAAATCCAGCATCGTCAAGCCATACCGCTGAATGCTCTCCATCCCCTCTCACATCCACTTCTTCTCTTCCATTCCCTTCTCTTCCCTTTCCTTCCTACACCAAAGACCAAAACCATGAGCCTCCATACAAGTCAAGGCAAAGCGGTGCCAAAAACCAAGCACAGACAGATCAGACTAACGCTCCCACCGCAGACGCGTACCTGTGACTGCCTTATCCGGCTTGCGCCGCCAAGCGCGAGTATAAATGAATGCTCGAACCGCGGCGATGACTTCTCGACAAATCCACGCTCGTTCACACTTGCCAAAGAAACATTCCAAACAAAATGGATACTGGTCGTGAAGACTGGTATCACCGTAACATCGACTTCCTCTGCGCAGGGGAGGGAGTCTCGCGACGCTTTTTGCTTTGTGGGGATATCTGTCGATGTGAAAGGATTGTGGAGAACATCAGCATCACTGCCATGTAATGGAGTTGAGGTGAAGGTTATGTACACGTAGTGTGAAGTAGACCACTGGCCCTTCTTTCTAGTCCAAGAAACCTCTTGATGCACAAGCGCGCCACGCCATGCAAAAATGCAACGATGTCTAGTTTTCCTTCTTGTTCTTTTCCTCCTTGGTCGGCGGCTTGTACCCACCGCTCCACAAGACGCTCAGCCGCGGGACGAAGCGGCCGACCTGCTCCTGATACACGGGATACTCGTCGTACTTGCCGGCAGTCAGCAGCTCGGTCAGCCACGTGCTGCCCTGGAACAGCATCAAATACGACAGAGCGCCCAGCCCCGACCAGTTGTACACCGTCTGCGTGTGGAAGCAGCCCCATTGGTACAGGAGGACCCAGATGGACTGCTCGGCGAGGAAGTTGGGGTGGCGGCTGATGGACCACAAGCCGTGCGTGTTGAAGCCGCGGTAAAAGTCTGCGCGCGTGTAGGGGCTGTTTTGGGGCATGACGCCGGTGCGGAGGTATGCGTGTTTGGCGTTTTGGTAGTCTGGGGGGTTAGAGTGGGCGTGGACGGCGGCGCGGAGGACTTACTCCATTGCTGCTGGTCGGCGAACCATTCGAGCACGACGAGGCCGATGAGGGCGCGCGAAAAGATCATATCAGGCAGGGCCATGCCTTGGCCGGCGAGGGAGGAGCTGAGGAGGAGGACGTAGGCAGGAGTAGCGACAAGGAAGAGCAAAACCTGGGACGTTAGCGGATCCGACAGATATGGAGAGCGAACTTACGCTTTGAATGGTCGAGATGAAGGTTACGTTGAAGAGGAAAAAGATCACTGGATGGACGTAGTTCTTGATTACTTCCCAACGATAGTCTTCGGAGCCAATGCTGTATCCGCCGCGACGCCAGTAATTGAAGGTCAAACGAATCTGCAGTCGTGAGCCAAGGCCTCGAAAAGAGTTGAGGAATGCTCACGCTCCAAAGACAGCTAAACGCAAAGACATTGTCAATCAGCTGCGTCGGCAGACCCGACAGATGGGCCCAGAGGGTGAAATTGGCGACATGGATTGTGGGGAGCAAGCTCCACAGGCGATCGACCTGGGAATAATTTCTGTTGATCTCGGAGACAATCAAGAAGATTGGCGCAAGGGCGAGAGACAAGGCAAAGCCCGTCACCAGAGGACTGGTGGAGAGGTAGATGGACTTGAGCGCGTCGAGGTCGGTGATGTTGTCCAGGACTTGGAATGGCAGGGCCTTCAATTGGGGTAACAGGGGCTCGACCGTCTTTAAAAAGTCAGCGCAGTCGGTGAGCGACTTGACGGCGGGCAGGGCCATGTTGGCCGCGACGAGAGGCATGGCGGAGGGTGAAGAAAGAAGAGAGAGGTGGAGGACGAGAGTGACAAGAGGCGGCGGTTGGCATGGATCACGTCACTATTGAGCGAGCCGAGATGATCGGCGCAAGGGTCCCACGGCGCCGGGCCGGGCAGGTCGACGGCGGCGGCGGAGGACCGGACGCAACTCGTCGACTTCACCAACGCGGCAACGGCTGTCGATGCTCTCGACGCGTTTCCGCCCCCGTCTTCTTCCTCTTTGCGCGTCTGCCCTGCAAAGACGACTCGCCACCGCCCATGGATCAACCCGTCGAAACATGCCCAAAATCCTGTGCGTGGCCGAGAAGCCGTCCATAGCAAAGGCCGTTGCCGGACACCTTTCTGGTGGCCAAATGCGCGCCGTAGGTTTTCATTGCGGAATCGACAACAGCCCAAGCTGACTCGACCAGATCAAAGCCCGAGGATGCGAGTACACCTACAATTATGAATTCACCTACGACTTTGGCTCCCGTTGGGGCCACTGCAACGTCGTCATGACTTCAGTCGTCGGTCACTTGAAGACGCTGGAATTTCAGCAGCCCAACCACAAGTCATGGACCGGCTGCGAGCCCAAGGACCTCTTCGACGCCCGTGTCGACCAGGAAGTGTACAAGGACAAGAAATCAATCGCAAAGAACATTGCAGACCAGGCAAAGTATTGCAAGGCGCTGTACATTTGGACCGACTGCGATCGCGAGGGAGAACACATTGGCACCGAGATTCGCTTCGAAGCGTACAAGGGAAATGCGAGGATCGAAGTCAAGAGGGCGAGGTTCAGCAACATTGAGAGGGCGCACGTCCTTGCTGCCGCACGGCGCCCCATTGACCTGGACGAAAGACAGGCGCAAGCCGTCGAGGCGCGCATGGAGCTGGATCTTCGCATTGGCGCCGCCTTTACCCGCTTGCAGACGATGCAGCTGCGACCCGTCATTGCCCGCGTCCATGGGGACAAAGAAATCATCAGCTACGGGTCCTGCCAGTTTCCCACGCTCGGGTTCGTCGTGGACAGATATTTCCGCGTCAGGAACTTTGTGCCAGAGCCATTCTGGAACATCAAAGTGTCTCATGTCAAGGACGGCATCAAGGTCAATTTCAACTGGAAGCGGGGCCACTTGTTTGACCGCATGGCCGTCGCCGTCATCTACGAGCGGTGCCTGGCGGCGAAACTGGCCAGGGTGAGCAAGATGCAAAAGAAACCAACCAGCAAGTGGAAACCTCTGCCCCTGACGACTGTCGAGCTGCAAAAGATGGGCAGTCGGTTCCTCCGCATGGACAGTCAGGCCGTCATGAAGGCAGCCGAGTCGTTGTACACAAAGGGATGGATCAGCTACCCCCGTACCGAGACGGATCAGTTTGACAGGGCCATTGACCTCAAGAAGATTATTGAGAAACAGCAGCCGGATGGAGACTGGGGTGGCTTTGCGCAGCTTTTGATGAACGGAGGTTTCAGCCAGCCACGAAGCGGGAGAAACAACGACCACGCCCATCCGCCGATCCACCCCGTCAATTACACGACCAGACAGGCGCTGGGCAACGAGCACGAGAAACGAGTGTATGAATTCGTGGTGAGGCGGTTTTTGGCGTGCTGCTCGGTCGACGCCAAGGGCGAGGCGACGGACATTGACATTGCCTACGGCAGCGAGGCATTCACAGCGCATGGGCTGCGAGTGTTGGAGCGCAACTACCTCGACGTGTATCCGTACGACAAGTGGGAGAGCAGCCAGCAACTGCCGCAGTACGAGGTGGGCGAGCAATTCGAGCCGGACGAGGCGCTGATGGGAGAGGGCAAGACGTCGCCGCCCGGATATCTCACGGAGCCGGAGCTGATTGCATTGATGGATGCCAACGGAATCGGCACGGATGCGACCATGGCGGAGCACATTGCAAAGATCAAAAGTCGGTCGTACGTCATGACTCGGAGCAGGGGTGGTGGTGGAGGTCAGCGGGGCGGCGGTGAGGAAGGCGTACATGTAGGTGGGCGGAGCGGCAGGGGAGGCAGAGGAGGTCGGGGGCGCGGTGGCAGAGGAGGCGCAACAGCCACGGCGCGGACTGGAAGCGGTGGAGGCGGCAACGAAGAGTTGATTCCGTCGACGCTGGGAGTGGCGCTGATTGCGGGCTACGACGAGTATGGGTTTGAGACGAGCCTCAGCAAGCCATTTTTGCGAAAGCAGGTGCGTGAGACCCGGGCCAACTGAATTTTGGAGTTTCGGGGATGGTGTTGTGGGGGAACTAACGGACGGACGGGGCGCCAGATGGAGGAGCAAATGCGCGCGATATGCGCCGGGACGATGACGAAAAACGACGTGGTGCAAGCGAGCATCCACCAGTATCGCGACGTCTTTACGCGCACGAATGGCAATCTCGGGCTGCTCAAGAACGTAAGTGGTGCCTTGCCTCGGGAAGCGCGCAGGCGGGCACGTGTAGGGCGGGCACGAGCATGAGGGGCTGACGGAAGAGATGCAGGCGCTGCGCAAGTACGTCTTGAACGAGGCCGTCCAGGGCGTCGCCGTCCAGCAGCGGACTCGGTGAGATGCACGTGGAGAGAGGAGCGAGCAGAGCGGGCAGAGGTGGGATGCCGAGACGGCGGGGAAGGGAAGGGAAGTGTAGTGAGTTGTGGGTTGTGGGTTGCCTTTTCTCTAGGAAATGGTGGAGAGAGGAATGCTGTGCCGGTGGTATCCACGGACGGTGCAGCCCGCCCGACCAGAGCAGCAAACCTGTGTGTGCTATGCCACGCCAGCAGGGAACCACCCCTCGTCGACCTGCGCGTGACGCCCGACGGCCAGAGGGCGAAGAGAAGACGGTGGGAACGAAGCTGGAACGATTATATTCCTGACCGGTAGCCACAGTACAGTACAGCACAGAACAGTACAGTACTTTATTCCAAGAGAGTCATGGCGATGTTTTGGGTGTGGCGGCGTTTATCGCCCTGGCTGGCAGCCCGCCAATGAGGGCCCAGAGCCGCCGCAGTGGTCGCTCCTTTGTCACCCATTAGCCTGATGCGCGACCCTGACCCACTCGCTCCCATCCCATCCCATCCCATCCATCATACATACCCTCCCTCAGATACCCTACCCTACCCTACCTCCGCTCTGCCACTCTACAACAACATCAACACAGCTCCAACGCGTCCAGCAAACACCTCTCAGTCCATCCCAGCCAGCCAGCCCAGCCCAGCCCAGCCCAGCCCAGCCTCCGTCTCTCCGTCTGCCCAGTCCAGTCCTGTCAGCACTGCGCTGCAGCCCGCTCTCATATCAGCACACGCCGACCACGCGCTTCCGCTTCCGGCCGCCGTCCTCGCCCACCACCACGCCACGCCTCGTCTGTCCAAAAGCCCTGCCGCTCCGTCGCGTACCATCCAACCCTCTGCTCGTCACTCGAGAAGCCCTCACTGTTGTCCGTCGCTCCTGCGTCCACCATCTCCTCTCGCTTCCATCGCTGACTCGTACTCGCACTTTCTCCAGGAATACCACCAATACCACCCGATCACCACAAACATGGCCGCTGTACCTTCCAAGCCCGTCTCCCTCCTCGCCAGCCTCTCCGCCTCTGTCCAGATCCCCAACACTCACGGCAAATCTTCTTCCGGGGACCATCGCGCCATGCTGCCTACGCCCCCCAACTCCATTTCCCCTACCTTCCCTCCCCAGCGCAAGCCGCACGCCTCCTCCCTCCAGCACGTCGTCGATTCGGACGTCGAGCTGCTCGACGCGGACCACCACCACCCCCCCGCTCCGCTCTCCAGCGCCGCCCTCTCGGGCCTCGAAGCCGAAGCCACCATTACGCCCGCCATGCTGGCCAGGAACCACCTCCCCGACATGCTGCTCGCCAACGGCCCGGTCGCCATCAAACACTTGCTCATGAATCTGGCGCAAACCGTGCCGGGCTTCTCGCGCATCCCCCAGGCAAAGGCGCGCCGCCTGGTCGTGGCCGCGCTCGAGAGCCGCACCGCCGCCTCGATTCCAAACGGGGAGACGGCCTTTGAAAAGGTGGGATGGGGCCGCTGGGATGCTTATATCGTGGGTCAACCGAGGACGGACCGCGTTGCGGGAGCGGCGTCGGCGCCGAACGGCATCCCGGTCGCCGGCTCTCACGCCCTGGCTGCCTTTTCGCCGCCTGCCAGCGTCCCCGAGAGCTACGCCGTGTCCAGTGGTGGTGGCCTCCAGATTCCACGCGCCGCCCAGGCCGCTCGGCGCTTCCCATCCCAGCGCCGCGAGGATTTGTATTCTGGGAGTTGGGCCGCAAGCTCCGCCCTCAGCGGCCGGGGTCCCTCGGATTATGACGTCGACATGCACATGGCCGAGCATGAAGCCGACAAAATGTCGCTGGACGGCGGCGACGACGACGACGACGACGGCTATGACTCACCCCCAGCTCCCGAGGCCCTGGATGAGGACTTGGAACTAGATGACGAAGACGACGCTACAGACGAGGAAGACTGGGCCGGCATGGGGGCCGAAATGCTACGCCAAGGCAGCTACCGCGGCTACGGAGGCGGCTTGGGTAGTGCTGGCGTCGTACGCGACTACAACCAGCTGTCAAAGTCCATGGCGAGGACCAAAACCAGCCCATCGAGGAGTTTACGACCAGCGTCTCGAGGCGTCTCGATGAGCTATCAGCCACCTGCACCAAAAGGATGGTCCAACATGGCCGGTCTACCGGAGAGCGTGCAGGAGAGAGAGGCGGCCGAAGCGCTTCTCAAGATGGGCTCCATGTAAGGTCAAGTCTTTGATGAGCGTTGCGCTGGACTCGCCTACCGCCGCATGGTAGACCCCTTTTTCGGATCTTTTCAACCACGACCAGCACATGAACTTTTGACGTCTTGCCCGTCAGAACAGCGTCATCGCTCAAATATTGCGCGGAGCATACATTGACTGTAAGGACCGACACGCGCATTATATTTCCACGACCTTTCAACGCTTCCACCTTCGCGACTCTTCAACTCCGCGAACACACGACCTTACTACACAACTCTACTCACATCAAAACACTCGACTCTTTTCAAACTCAAAATATCTCGCGACCTTCGCGACGACTGCGCAAACGACTAACCCCTCACCCCGAACCAGCGCTTCACACTTTTTTCTTTCTCATCGATACTTGGCAATTTTTGAATTCTTTGGGGCGGCGAACCCCCCCCCTCCCCCCCCCCCGGTATAGACAAGCGGCCGCTTCCACTTGGCGGCTCAAACAGAGCCTGGACAGTGCTCTTTTACGACGACGATGACGACGATGGATGATTGATATTGGCGGTGCGGGAAGCGGCGCGGCTTCCCCCGCTCGCGTGTTGATGTTGCTTTTTGGAGCTTGCATGTAATTTTTGGCGGCATTGATTGCGCAGCCGGCAGCAGCAGTACTCGGGCAGTGAGTGCCATTGGGCCCATTCTCCTGTCCTGTCCGTTGTTAGTAATTGGGGCGACGGCTTTTTTTGGAGTCGTCGATGGTTTTGCATCGTTCTGGCCACAGTAGCTGGACGAATGAAGGCAAAAAATGAAGCAAGTGCTATGGTTGGAATTAGGTATCTTGTCTCGTAGAGCCAGGGAAAATAACCCGGCGGAATATCAAGGACGAGAAATTAGCGTCGATGCGATGAGCACGCGCTTTTTGACACACACCACACGTTTTGTGCCGAATGGTAGATCGTCAAGTGTTTAGATATGTCGTTGACCGTCTTTCTATACGGGCTGATTGATTGCTAGTCAGTATGATGTACGCTACCGGTTGCATCAAGGTAGGTAGGTAGCCAAGCCGAGCCCCTAGTCTAGCCCTACCTTGCCTATTCCTCTCCTGTATAAGCTTGTTAGCGCCAGTCACTCTATCTTGCATACCTACCTATCTTGCCCTATATCCCTGCCCTGCCCAAAGCTCTCTTTCCTTCCGTGTTTTTTTCTTTTTTTCTTTTCCCCTCTCGTCTCTGCGGTTTTCCTGCTTGACCTACAACACCTACCTACTTTCCTTTTTCTGCACTCGACTATTTGCTGTGCGGGCTGGGCTTATCATGACTCCTTGCGCGTCGACCCCGCGGCCCCCGCCGCTGGACCCGTGCGGTTCGTCTGCTCCTCCTCCGCCTTCGCCGCCGCGCAGCTGCGCTGGTGCTTGCTGCGACGGTGATGGCGATGGCGATGGCACCGCTGCTGCTGCTACTGCGTCGTCTGATGGAGGTGATGGAGGTGATGGTGCTTGTGTTGATGCTTGCTGCACTGGAGGAGAGGCGGATGTTGAGCGTGAGGGCATGGGTGGCCACACAGGTGAAGCCCGCGAGTCCAGCGAGGGCCGCGCCGATGCGTGCTGCTCCAAGGACAAGACGGAGTCGCCCACACAGAGCTGCTGCTCCCCTGCCGGACCGCTCGTTGAAGCTGCATCTGATGGAAAGGCCTGCTCGCGCACCGCCTGCGGCGACACCACTCCCACAAACAATAGAACCAACAAGAGAAAAGGCCAATGCTGCGATGGTGCGTACAGCTTCTGCCTACATACACTCTCTACCTAGCCCACACACCTAACCATGTCACTAACCATTGTCAACCAGAATCATGCCTTGACGAGCTCGCCCTCCGCAACTGCGCCGACGCCGCGTGCTCGCTGTCCGGCAGCTCGGCCTGCGAGGACCACAAGCAAAAGACTCGGTCCAAGTACAGCAAGTCGCTCGAGCCGCTCGGTTGTATCTGTCGCGCCCTGCTAGCCCGCAACCTCGAGTCTTGCTGCGATAGGACGGCGACTGCTACTTTGAGGCGCAGGCGCGGCGGTGGCCGTCCTGTGAGTTCTACGAGCTCTGCGAGTTCTGGTTGCTCCGCTCGATCTGCTCGCTCTGCTGGCTGCATGACGGGCCTGCAGGCTTGTGGCTCGGGATCTGTTTCTGCTCGATCGCGAAAGGCTGTGGGAAAGGCGGCCTGCCGTGACAAGTGCTGTGCTGCGAAGCCTCCCAGCGTCAAGAGCAAGGCGTGTCAGGATCAATGCTGCACTGCTCCCCCCTCGACCAAGAAAGGGAAAACTTTCCCACAGGACAGCTGCTGCAAGTCAAAGTCTGCCGCTGGAGTCGCCCTCAACGTTGACACTATTGACGTGGAGCGCCGCCTTGCCAAGGATGAGCATGTCGTCCTCACCGTCCACGGCATGACTTGCACGGGCTGCGAGACGAAGCTGATGCGCTCGCTCAGCGCCATCCCTGGCGTCACTCGCCCGCAGACCAGCCTGCTCCTCTCGCGGGCCGAGTTCGATTTGGATGAGAGTATCCTGTCGGCCGAGCAGATCCGGGCGCGGCTCGAAAAGGAGACGGGCTTCAACTTCGACAAGGTGGCCAACGAGAACGACGATCTGGAGACAATTGAAGTGCTTGTCGACAACGCCAGAGTGTTCGCGGACCGCACGATGCCTGTGGGAGTCGTCAGCGTTTCGGTTATGGACAAGGACGTTGTGGCCCTTCAGTACGATCCCAAGGTCGTTGGCGCTCGCGAACTGATCAACCGCTCCTTCGGCTCTCCCCTCGAATTGGCGCCGTTGCGCCCTCCTCCGTCCATTGCCTCTGGCCGCAAGCACGTCTGGGCCACCGGGCTCAAGACTGCGTTGTCTGCGCTGCTCACCGTTCCCGTCTTGATCATGGCGTGGGCTCCGCTGCCGGAGCATGAGATTGCGTACGGCAGCGCGTCTTTGGCTCTGGCCACCATCATCCAAGTTTTCATAGCTAGCCCCTTTTACTCGAGTGCGGTCCGCAGTCTCGTCTTCTCCCGCGTTATTGAGATGGACCTCCTCATCGTCCTCAGCACGACGGCCGCCTACGTCTTTTCCGTCGTGGCGTTTGCATACCTCGCTGCTGCCAAGCCCCTCTCGACGGGCGAGTTCTTCGAGACTGGCACGCTGCTCGTCACGCTCATCATGGTCGGCCGCTTCCTCAGTGCGCTGGCGCGGCAAAAGGCCGTCGAGAGCGTCTCTGTTCGATCTTTGCAAGCCACCACCGCCTTACTCTCGTCCAAAGACGGGTCTACCACCGCAGACGGAGAGATGGACGCCCGTCTCCTCCAATTCGGTGACGTCTTCAAAGTGCTCCCCGAGACGCGTATCCCCACCGACGGCACTGTCATCTCCGGCGTCTCAGAAGTCGACGAATCCATGATCACGGGCGAGGCGCACCCCGTTTCCAAGGAGCGCGGCGCTCCTCTCGTTGCGGGCTCCGTCAACGGCTCCGGCGTCCTTCTCGCGCGCGTCACGCGCCTGCCCGGCTCCAACACTGTCGCCAAGATTGCCGCCATGGTCGACGCGGCCAAAATGTCCAAGCCCAAGATCCAGGACCTGGCGGACGCGGTGGCCAGCTGGTTTGTGCCCGTCATCGTCGGCATCACGGTGCTCGTCTTCGCGGTATGGGTCGGCGTGGGCGTGGGACGTGATGGCATGGGGGCGTCTGATGCCGCGGTGCAGGCCATCACGTACGCCATTGCAACGCTGATTGTGTCGTGCCCGTGCGCCATTGGGCTGGCGGTGCCCATGGTCGTCGTCATGGCGAGCGGCATTGCGGCCAAGAACGGCGTCGTGGTCAAGAGCGCAGAGACGCTCGAGGTAGCGCGCTAGGCTTCGCACGTCGTGTTCGACAAGACGGGCACGCTGACGCAGGACAAGCTGAGCATCACGCAAGAGGCGATTCTGGAAGAGTCTTCCATCGGTTTGCTGTTGGGCCTCGTCCGCGCGAGCAAACACCCCGTGTCTGTGGCCATCGCCGCCCACCTTGAGGCCAACGGCATCGTCCAAGTGCCCGTCCCAGACATCAAATCCGTCCCCGGCAAAGGCGTCGAAGCCTCCATCGACGGCCGCTTCCTCCGCGCCGGCAACTCGCGCTGGCTGGGCACCGAATCCGCGCCAGAAGTGTCGGCGCTCCTCTCCCAAGGCCTCACCGTCTTCTGCTTCACGCTGAACAACTCCCTGCACGCCATCTTCGGGCTCGAAGACACGCTGCGCCCGGAATCCAAAGCCCTCGTCGTCAGCCTGCACGCCGCGTCCATCGGCGTGTCGCTCGTCAGCGGCGACAACGGACGCGCCGTCCAGACCGTCGCCGCCGCGCTGGCCATCCCTCCCGCCAACGTGCGCTCGCGCGCCTCGCCCGCAGACAAACGCGACTACGTCAAGCGTCTCCTGTCCTCCCCCTTCCCCCAACACTACCAACCTCCCCCAACTGTCCTCTTCGTCGGCGACGGCACAAACGATAGCGTGGCCCTCGCCGCCGCCACCATCGGCGTCCACATGAGCAGCGGGACCTCCGTCGCCGCCTCGGCCGCCGACGCCGTCCTCACCGCCGACTCACTCGCCGGCCTGCGCGTCCTCCTCGCCATCTCCGACAGCGCCTTCCGTCGTATCTGCGCCAACTTTGCCTGGAGCTTCGTCTACAACGTCTTTGCCATCTTGCTGGCGGCCGGCGCTTTTCCGAGCGGTGTCCGCATTCCGCCGCAGTTTGCTGGCTTGGGCGAGGTTGTGAGCGTTTTGCCTGTTGTTGCGGTTGCGGTGCAGATGCGTATGGTGAGGAGGTGGGCGTGATGGTTGATGGGGGGCTGGTAGGCCGGTGAATGGCGTGGTGGGATGTTGTGAGCACGCGGTATTCAACTTCCTCCCTACCAGAGGAAGTATGCGTGGGAGATGTTTCGTATCCCTCGGCGGACAGGACTAGGTTGTCGATTGCGTACCATCTCTTTTTGGCAACAAAACAGACCAATTCAAGCCACTCATTCAAACGCCTTCAGAACAGGCGAGGCAACAAACAAAGCATCCGGAGTCGAGCCTCGCGCTCCTCTTGCTCCTGCTCTTGCTCCTGCTCTTGCTCCTGCTCCTTCTCCTCCTCCTGCGCTCTGCAATAAGTTGATCAACGTGCTAATCGACACAGCAAAAACACAAAGGCGCGTACGCCTGTATTGTACAAGACTCACACTCTTACAGTGTAGTGTTTGTCCATGCTCTTTCACGAGCGGCCAAGGAAAAGGAAATAGAAAATCGATTCATCGTGACTGCTTTTGTGGGCGGGGGAAGATGGCCAACTATCTGCAAAGTGCTATAGACGTGGGCAGCATGGCCGCGCTGAAGTAAGGAGAGGTGCTGAATGCTTTTGGGCTCCGACGCTGAGCGCGGGGACAGGAGTGAATGCAGACGAAGGTGGCTGCAGAGAAGATGCAAAAGTGACTGAAATCCAAAATCCGAGGGTGGGAGGCGTCGTAAGCGTCGGAGGATTGATGTCGCTGCTGCTGTAGTGGCATGTTGAGCCTCGAGCGATGTTCATCGAATTGTGTACGTTTTTCCAAGAGCTTTGAGGTTAAGCGCAAATGCGAAAGGAGAAGCGAGAAGCGAGAAGCGAGGATGCTGAAGAGAAGCCGCAGAAATGACTGAAATCCAAAATCCAAAAGCTGAGGAGTGTCCGAATCACTGCCGGTCCCATGTCGCGGCTGTAACCAATCTGATGCCGAGCCTTGGGTGTCCGTCAAACGATGGTGCTTCCGGACGGTGTGAACGGGCTCACGAGGGTCGACGCGAAGCGCAAAAAGCAAACCGAGATTTCCAAAGAGCTGTGTGGCGAGGCTGAAATGACTGAAAATCCAAGACCCAATGCTGAGCAGGGAGTGTCCCAGATCATGACAGATCCAATGCCGTTTTTGCAAGTGAGGTCCAAATTTTTGTTTGGCATCCGCGTGTCTTTGGCTGTCGCCCTGGATCACCATTGCCAATGAGTGTCCCAATTTTCGCAAACTCAACTCTGTCTGTGTAATGTATTGTGCAAGCTTTTGTCGCCCGCGCGGCTTCGATGTTGGCCCAAAAGCCTTACGAATATGCCGGCGATGTGTGTTGTTGGCTGCCATTGGCTGCTTACGGAGGGCAGCTAGAGCACGAAGTTAGTAAGCAGTATCGAGAAAGCGGCCGGGCAAAAAATGAGAAAAGAATGCGTAGAGCTGTCCATGCTTGAGGAGGAAGTCGAAGGCGATGATCTGCAAAGGTGAGTAGATTCCATCGTGTTGAGTGATTTTGCTTACATTTAGAAAAAGGAAAAGGACGGCAAACCCCGATATCATGTGCCCCCAGAAAGTTGCCTGTCGTCGTTAGAAACTGGGGAGACGAAAGCATTTCATGCCGGGGCCCATTGCTTGCCAGGACTGCTTGAAAAGCCTATAAAGCCAATGGATGCCGATCTCCGCGGTGATGAAAATGACCGTGAAGGCAACTGCGTAGGTGCTACCCTCTACCCACCAGATCAAGAAGAGACCGGCCTGGGAGGAATTAGGTATCGATCCTGCTGCCGCGTGATGTACTTACCATGAGTCGCCACGGTGACGATGATCATCTCGGGAACAAGAAACCAAATCAGGCCAACCGCAATCGCGTGAAACGACATCGTGTCTTGGAATGGACGTAGCTGAATTGGAAGATTAGGGATGAAGGCGAGAGGTCGTGGTGTTTGGATGGAAAGCCGGGGCGGAGGGAGTGGTGGGGAGGAAGTGGTAGAGCGGAAGTTGAAGGCTTAGATTCAAACTCGCTTCACTTTCACATAATATCCATTCACAACCACGCCGAGTCGTGAATCGTGCCGCCGAATGAGAAATGTCCTTGAACATACCTACCACTTCCACTTTCACGATGGCCTGTGCGCATCCAGCGCCCACTCTCCCTCGTTACTCACTTGTTCTTTCGAACCCTCGGGGCTGATTGACCAATTCCCAAAGGGCAGGCTGTAAGGCGCGCCAGCTTGAAGACTCCGCCGTTTTTTGGCGTTGGAATTCACTCTGGAAGCGTCCAACAAAAGCTCGTCGTTTGAGGAACCCCTCAAGATCAGAGATACGGAGGCTTCTGAAGGCGAGAAAGGTTTCCACAATCATGAAAGATGGCAAGTGACGCGCACCTTCGATTTGACATACCGGCCACCAGCTAGTTATAGATTTGAGCAGCAATGACGACAAGGCAAAAGCCAACGGAAACAGTAAGATGATTATTTGCCCTGGTATCGATCGCTTTGAAAAGGATTTTGTGGCATCAAAGGACGATTTCGGCAGAGGTTTGGTAGAACTCCAAGCGGCACAAGGGACTGGACAGAATGTGAGAAAATTCAAGACGACAAAAGAAGGGCAACGAAGGAAATGACGACTGGACCTTGAAGATACCCAACGTCTCACGGTCGCCTAAGCCGGAAGACGCGACTTGCATCTCAGAGCCGCAAACGCGGTGTTTTTGCAACGCGCCACGCTGTGCTGCATGCTGGCGACCCAAGGGCGATTCCTGGGTTGATACAGCTGACTCGAGACATGCAAATGGGCTCAGGTACACGAGGACACCGTCATCAATCATCGATCCAGAAATGCAATGCGTCGTGAGTTTCCATCAATGTCGTCATTGGTTTAGTCTGGCAGAGGCTCGGGCTGGCTGAAAATTCGTCGTGAGGTCGTGCCTTCACCGTTGCGTGCGTTCGGAGCTCCGTCCGGCCATGTGTTTTAGAGACTCTTGGTTTGCTAGAAGATCAGACTCGCAAGAGGCTGTTGGAGGGAGTCGGAGAAAATGATGGAAGGTGTTATTAGGGGTTGTTGTTTTTGAGTGTGGTCGGCGTTGCCGTGTGTTGTGCCTGCAGGAAGACTACTGCAGGTAGGCAAAGCCCAGGGGGCTAAGACTAATAATAGTAATTAGACCTGCCTAATTAGCTATAGTACTATTCTACTTATTAAGAAGGGTATAGTAGGTATAGGGTTCTATCCTATATTTTAGTAGCTAGACTATCTATTAATTAATAATTCATTTATTATTACCAAGTTATAATAGGTTATAAGCCTAGGTTAATTTATTACTACCCCTTATACTACTTAGAGCACTTATTTCTAACTTAAACTTTACTTATTCTCATCTAATTAATTAACTCTCCTACCTATAAGAATAATTAAATTAAAAATAATAATACCCTCTAATAAGGAAGAACCTATAAGGGTAATCCTAAAAAAGGATATTCTATTCTTAGCTTAGAAAACTAGACTATAGGCTAAGCTATTTAAAAAGTAAGTCCTTAGTTATATCTTCTATAATATACTAGGAATTAGACCTTATACTTATCCCTAACTACTAGCTAAACTAGTAGATAATACTAATATTACTATATAGTAGGAAGTTAATTACCTAGCTAAAATCTATACTAATAACTTAGAGGACTAGATTATAAATAATAGGATTACTATAAATATTATTCTTATTTAACTTAATAATTTAATTAAGCTACTATATAATAAATATGCTACTATAAAGGATCTCTATAACTATATAATCTATATATTTAAGCCTTTATTATCTCTTCTATATATTAAAGCCATTAATAAGCTTCTCTTAACTTAATTCTTATTAGATATAGATAAATATATTAATACCTTCTCCTAGAACCTTAAAACTATTAAAAATACTATACACCTAATTAGCCCTAATAAAGATTAAACTATACCTTATCTAATTCTATTAGGCCTTACTATAGTCCTTTTTATAAAAGGTATAGTAGGTATAGACTAGCTCAGCTCCTAGTATAATATAAAAGTAGTTAAGGAAGAAGGGTATACTATAATTAATATAATAATAAAGACCCTTAGAGGGGCTACTAGTAGATATAAGCTTAATTAAGGTACTTCTTTAGCTATATTAGCTAAGGGTAAATTAACTAGTAAAATAACTAGTAATAAGCCCTAAGACCTATATAACTAATATAAAAAGAAGATGTATACTAACTAGGAGTACTATAAATAGTACCCTAATAAGGTACCTAAGAGCTAGAAGAGCTATAATAATAATAAAATAGTTATAGTAAGTAATAATAAGAGAAGTTATAAGAGTAAGGGTAGAAATAAGGGTACTACTACTAAAGATAGTAACTCTAATAAGGAGGAGAGTAAGGGTAAAGATAAAGAGTTATATATAAGCTTAGTAGCTATCTATAAGATAGTCTATATATTAGTAAAGATAGATAAATAGTTACTCCTTTAGGATACTAGATCCTCTTACCATTTTATTAAGATAAAGTAGTTATTTATAAGCCTAGAGAAGATGGCTAAACTACTTAAATTTAATTAAGCTATTAGCACCACCTTAATTAAGTATTATAGAATAGCTATAATTAAGCTTAGCTATAGTATACTTAAGCTTACTAATACCCTTTACTTACTAAACTCCTCCTATAACATTATCTTAGCTAGATATTTAGAACACCTTATAAAACTTACTTAATATAATAACCTTATTATCCTATAAGATAGCACCCTATTTACCCACCTTATAAAATAGAGTAATATATACTTTATTAAATCCCTTCAAAGTAACCAAGTTAATAAGTAACACCTATAGATCACCACCCCAGTATATATATAGGTTCCTTAAACCTTAAATATAGACTAGTAGTATCAGTACCTAGGGCACATTAAAGAGAAGATCTTTAAGAAGACTACTATAAACTTAGTAGGTCTAGAGGGTATAGACTTTAGTAAACTTACTACTTACTAGATATATCACCTAAGTAAAGTATAGTAATATATCTTATAAGAACTAAGACTAATACTAAATAAGCTGCTTAATAAAATATATATTAATATAGTTAGACTACTTAATACTACTATCTTTACTAGGTATACCTATCTTATTATCCTTACTAATACTTATACTAGGTTCTACTAGACTATTATAATAGCTAGTAAGGATACCATTATACTATAGATATATTAATAGATTACCTTTATAGAATATTAGTATAGTAAGTAGGTATAGATAATCTTTAGGGATAGTAGTTTAGAGTTCCTTATACTAAAAAACTACTATAATAAGTGTTAGAAGCCTAAGAATAAGCCTAAAGACACTAGGCTATTTTATAGACTTCTACTATTATAAATTAACTTATTCCTATGGGTTCCTTAAGATTCTAGACCTTAGCCTAGATTATCTTATTACTAAGGCTAGAATCTTCTAGACTAGATTAATTATAAATCTCTTTCTATTATTAGGAGCCTAATTAATAATATACTAGAGGAAGAAACCTCTAGAATACTAAAGGCTCTATTATATAAAGGTCCTTAGGTAGCTAGTAGTTAGTCCTCTAAGGAAGAACTCTTATAGTAAAGAATCTACTAAGTTCTCTACTATAAACCTATCTAGAGGTAAATAATAAAGATATCTATTATCTTTATATTACTCTCCTCAATAATAAGTATAGCATCTAAACAGATATCTCCTTACTATACACACCTAAGCAGCATAGCACTACAGAATTAGCTAATAAGATAATTATTAGTAAGGTAAGAGCTTTCTTTATTAATACTAGCATACTAGTCTTCTACTAGGAGTAGGCAGTTAATTATACCTACTTTATTACTAACAGACTATATAACCTCTATACTAAGGGAATTCCCCTTACTAACCTTTAATCTAGCCTTAAGCAGCTACATTAAATACACGTCTCATTTAAAGACCTACTATAGTTTAGCTATAGGGCATTTAAGATAATAGAGCTAAAACCTAGTAAATTTTAGCTTTAAGTAGAGATAGGATAGTTCCTTAGCTTCTAAAAGAATATAAATAAGAACTTTATAATACTCTACCTATACTAAACTAAGTTAGGCTAGACTATATAGAAAGTATCCTATATACCCTATATATCTTTTAATAAAGAGACTACTCTTAAATTAGCTATATCTTCTTATAAGAGATAAAATACTATATCCTATTAGGTAAATATTAACTCTTAAACTTTTAGCCATACTAGCTAGGGCTAAAACCATACTGGTTTTAAGGGGGAGCAGATATCTAGTATAGCTAACTTAAGTGCTAATAAAGCACCAGCAGCTAATTAAGATAGCTAGAGTAGTAGCTAGAACCCTCCTTAATATTAATAAACTTAAGAGTAAGTACTAGTATAACTAGAGGTTCTAAATAATCACCTAATAAGCCTAGATGCCACTTAATAAGCCACTAAGTAACAAATACCTATAGATTAATAAGTATCAGCACTAACTACACCAATAATACCTAGAGCACCAATTGCGCCAATAACACTACACACGCCAAATAGGCACACAAGCCAGTATAATAAGCTAATCACCTTATACCCTAAGCTACTCTTACTACAGACTCCTACCATTTAGGAGGAGCATTAGCTAACTAATTAACTACTACTTATTAATTATAATTAGTAATATCTAAGTAATAAAGATAAATAATATTAAGCTTAAAACCTTTCCTACTACTATTATAAACTAGCTAACCTAATAGTTAGCATATTTAACCCACCTCTAAAGATAGGTATAAAATAAGACCGCTCTCCTAATAATAATAATATAATATAAACTAAGAAAGGCCATATAATTATTAAGTAGGACTATAAGCACCTTAATACAGGAAAAACCACTTACTAGGCTTATAAGCTAGTAGATAACTCAAGTAACCTAATAACCTAGAGTAAAGTCTTAATATCCCTAAATAAGATAGAATAGCTTATAGTAGTAAAGCTAGAGTTTAATAACCTTCTATCTATTAGAGCAGTTAAAATTATTAATAGAACTAAACTACTAAAGGGATATAAGCTACTTAAGGGCAAGTATATATTTAAAACTAAGCTTTATACTAATAGTACTATTGAGGGGAGTAATATAAAGATAGTAGATATCTTTATTATTCACCTCTAGATGGGTTTATAGTAGAGAACTTAGTAGATTCTTTACTATAAGAGTTCTTCCTTAGAGGACTAACTACTAGCTACCTAAGGACCTTTATATAATAGAGCCTTTAGTATTCTAGAGGTTTCTTCCTCTAGTATATTATTAATTAGGCTCCTAATAATAGAAAGAGATTTATAATTAATCTAGTCTAGAAGATTCTAGCCTTAGTAATAAGATAATCTAGGCTAAGGTCTAGAATCTTAAAGAACCTATAGGAATAAGTTAATTTATAATAATAGAAGTCTATAAAATAGCCTAGTATTTTTAGGCTTATTCTTAGGCTTCTAATACTCCCCCTAACTTATTATATAGGGTAATAGCTAGGAACTTAGTTAAGAGAGCCTTATTTACTACCTTAGTTAAGGTATCTATAGGTATCTCTTTAGTAGGAATATAGGAGAACTTAATAAGTTTCTCCTTAACTAATTCCCTTAGGAAGTAATACCTTATATCTATATTTTTAGACTTTTTAGTAGTATCTTCTATAGTATTTATAGTAGGAATATTATCTCCTTTTAGGCTTATAGGAGTAGGTAGTAATTCTTTAAAACCTAACTCCTCTATAAAGCCTTTTATATAGAGAATAATCTTAGCTAGTATACTATAGCCTATATATTTAGCCTCTATAGTAGATATAGAGATATAGGCTAATTTACTAGCTTTCTATACTATAGGCCCACTAGTAGAGTATATAATATAGGTAGCTAGAGAATATCTATTAAGTTTATTCCCTAAGTTAGAGTCTAAATAGGACTCTAGATTAAAACTAGTACTAGTATAGGTAATAGTATAATCTTTAGTTCCTTTTAAATAGGATAAGACTCTTTTAGCTACTTTTAGATGTTCTTCTAGTAGGTAGCTTAAATACTGGCTTAAAGAAGCTAGTATATAAGCTATATTAGGCCTAGTATATACTATAGTATATATAAGGGAACCTATTAAAGATCTATATTCTTTAATAAGGTCCTTACTAGCCTGGTATCCCTAGGGAGGTCTAGGTAACTCCTTATATAAATAAGGGGTCTTAGAAGGGGGTATAGAACTTAGAGAAAAATTCTCTAAGACTTTATTAAGGTACCTTTCTTAAGATAGTAATATAGTCTTCTTAGACCTATCCTAGGTAATAGTAATTCCTAAGTAGTAGGAAATAGGCCCTAGGTCCTTAATAGTAAACCTAGATTTAATTAATTCCTTAAAGGAATTAATAATAGATATATCCTTACTAAAGAGTAGGATATTATCTATATATACTAAGACCTATAGAAAATTTAAGTTATTAAAGGTCTTAGTATATAGGCACGCCTTAGATAATAATAGTTTATAGCTATTCTCTTCTAGAAACTGGCTAAAGTAGGCTACCTATGCTCTAGGTGCTTATTTTAACCTATAGAGAGCTTTCTTTAATTTATAGACTTTATTATTAAGCTTAAAGCCTATAGGTTAATATATATAGACGTCTTCTTATATTTTTCTATTTAGGAAAGCTGTTTTAATATCTATATATACTATTTCTAGGTCTAAATAGGTAGATAGGCTTAATAAAAGGTATAAAACTATAGGAGAGATAGTAGGGCTAAAAGTCTCTTTATAGTTTATACCATATTCTTAATTTTAGCCTTATACTACCTATCTAGCCTTATAGCAGGTTATTTCTCCCTTACTATTAGTCTTTAGCTTATAGACCTATTTCCCTCTTAATACCTTAGTATTAGTAGGGGGATCTACTAAGACCTAAGTTTAGTTTTTAATAAGGGAGTTATATTCTTCCTATATAGCTCTCTCCTAGTCTAGGCTATTAGCTAAGTTAATAGCCTAACTATAAGTAGTAGGTTTACTATTACTATAGAATAAGTAATAAGAGTAGTCTTCCTCTATATTACTTAGTCCTTCTATAGTAATATTAGTTTACCTAGAAGGTATTCTAACCTCTTTAAGGGTCTACCTTAGAGGATAAGGTATATCTTCTATAGGGCTATTAGCCTCTATAGTAGTATTAGGCTCTATATTAGTAGCCTAATTTTCTTTAAGTCTTTTACTTCTCCTAGGTTCTTTATTAGTTACTATAGAACTAGGTTTAGAGTTAGAACCTTTATTAGTATTAGAAGAAGGGAAGATAGGTTTAGTATAGTCTATTTCTTCTTCTTCTTCTATACTTTTAGTATAAGGAGAAGGAAACTTATCCTCTTTAAAGGTAATATCCCTAGAGTATATAATAGTCTAGTTTTCTATATCCTAGTACCTATAAATATACTCCCCCTTAAAACCTAATAATATACTAGGTCTAGAGTATAGAGAATATTTAGCTAAGATAGTACACTTTTCCTTAGGGATATTTATAAAGACTTTATAGCTAAAAGTCCTTATATTTTTAATATTAATAGTAGTAGACCTCCCCTTAGCTATATTTAGCTTTACTAATGGGGATTATCCTTCTAGGGATTTTTTAGGAGTCTGGTTTAGTATATAAGTGGCTGTCTTAATAGCCTCTGGCTAAAAGGAAGGGGGTACTTTAGAATTTAAGAGTAGATAGTAGGTAATAGTATCTATTAGCCTATATATCCTCTCTACTAGTCTATTTTATTTAGGACTATAAGGGGAAGTCTTCTCTAGTAGTATCCCTTTATTTTAAGCTAGTATTTCTAGCTCTTTACCCCTATATTCTAGGCCATTATCTAGCCTAAAATACTAGATTTTTCTATATAGCTCTATAAGTTTTATAAAGTAGAGGACCTTATAATAGGCTTCTCCTTTAGTAAATAAAGGAAAAGTCTAAGAAAATCTACTATAATAGTCTATAAAGACTATATAGTATAAATAACCCCCTATTCCTTTAGGAGTTATAGGTCCTACTATATCTAAACCTACTAATTTATAAGGTTTAGATGCTATACTAGGTACTTAGGAGATAGTATACTTAGATTTAGTTAAAGGGTAAATAGAATAGTCTATTTTACTGCCTTTAATAGGTAGTAAAGCCCTTAAACCTTCTAGGTTTATATGCCCTAACCTATTATGCTATAAGTTTATATTAGCTATATAAGATGAATTTATAGCTAATTTAGTATTAGGTAAAATAAATAGGTTATTAGATAGTATAATATAGGTATATACCTGCTCTTTATTATCTATAAGCCTTAGATTCTTTATATTTAGGTATATACCTTTAGTATAAAGCCTAGATATAGAAATAAGGTTTATAGATAAGTTAGGGATATAAAGAGTATTAAGAAGGTCTAGGTATACCTTCTTATTAGTATACTTAAAGGTAATAGGTATAGTATCTATACCTTTAGTATAAATCTCCCCTTTTCCTAGTTTAATAGGAATATTTACTTCTTTTAGAGAAGTGAATAATTCCTTATATCTAGATATATAGATAGTAGCCCTAGTATCTAGTATCTAGTTATTTTAGCTTAGACTCTTAGTAAAATAAGAGGTAAAACCTATAATATATAGGTCTTCCTCTATAAAACCCTTTTCTTTAGGACTACTTTTATTTTCTTTACTATTTAAATCCCTAGCTCTTTTAAAGCAGTCCTTTAATATATAGCCCTTTTTATTATAATAAGAGTAATATTTATTACCCTTATTTATAGTATCTTTAGGGGAGAAAGGCTTTTTAGAGTTACTACCCTTACTATATTTAGTAACTAGGGTAGTATTAGTTTCCTCTAATTCCTACCTTCTAGATTCCTCTAATAGACCCTAAATAAGGTCTTCTAGAGTAGTATTTTTATGTAGCCCTAGTTAGGCTATAGCTCCCTATAATAAGTAATTACTAGGTAAATTACTAAAGAATATACCTAGTTTTTACTATTTATTTAGGGCTATTTTAGTTTGAGATAATAGGGTTATCTTATTTATTATATTAGCCACCTAGGTATTAATATCCCCAGTATCTTTAAGGCTAAGTAGCCTTATAAAGTATGAGACTTTATAAGATAAGCCCTAAGTCTTATATCTTTTCTCTAGGGCTTTAAGCATTTCTAGTACACTATTATACATAGAAATAGTAGGATAGAGCTTAGGATCTATAGAAGTCCTAATATATACTCTAACTTTAGTATTATTTACTTCCTAATCCTTATCTCCCTTTTTAGGCTCTTTAAGCTCTAAATGAAGCTTAAGGCCTTTAGCTATAACTATATTATTTATAGTTCTAGCCCAGGAATCCCAATTCTTAGGTCCTTTAAGGCGGGGGACTGAAGGAAACTCTTTCTCCATTTTTTAAAGAGAAAGGCAAAGGTATTAGGTATAAAGATTATACCTATAGGGAAGTATAAGGTATAAAACCTTATATACTTATAGTTTTAGGTATAAACTATAAGTATAAGAAGTCTTAGAGCTTATTAGGTGCTAATAGTAGTGATGCACCTAATAGAAGATAGAGATTTATTAGGAATTTAGTGTTTTTCCTAATAACTTTACTAGGGTTAAAGATATAAGGAATCTGATTTTAGATCCTTCTCTACCTTGATTTTCCTGTTAAAATAGTATATTACTTAACTTAATAAGTTAAGTATTTATCTTGATGCGGGCAAATAATATTTTAAGAGGTTATAAGGTTTTAGTATTCCTTATACTAAGCCCCTAGTAGGAACTAGTAAAACTAGGCAACATCTATACCTAATTAGGTATAAAGCCCGCGCAGCCGCACCTTATATCAATATAGGTACCAAGAATGCGGCGAATTTGATAGAAAGATATAGATAGGTAGAGAATAGGTAGCAATAAAAATTTTTCTACGCTACTAGAAGGCTCTAGAAAAATATCCTAGGTACTTTAGGGTATACTCCCTCTAGGGAAAAATTCTTAGGCACAAAAGCCTAAGTATAGGGCTTAGGAATCTAGTCCTTACCCTTACTCTACTTACTTATACTTCTTTTTATAAGTAAGCTTCCCCTAGACTTCTTTATAAGTTTAGCTTAATAGCTATCTACTGAGATAGTCTTACTAAGCCTTACTTATAAGAGTGGTCTAGTATAATAGAAAGAATATCTTATTCTTTCTAAAGAATATAAGTAGGGAAGGAAGAAAACCTACTTATAGGGGTGCTATAAGGTAAGCTACTTAGTAATCTAAAGATTACTAATAGCTGGGCTCATAACCTATTGAGGGGAGTAATATAAAGATAGTAGATATCTTTATTATTTACCTCTAGATGGGTTTATAGTAGAGAACTTAGTAGATTCTTTACTATAAGAGTTCTTCCTTGGAGGACTAACTACTAGCTACCTAAGGACCTTTATATAATAGAGCCTTTAGTATTTTAGAGGTTTCTTCCTCTAGTATATTATTAATTAGGCTCCTAATAATAGAAAGAGATTTATAATTAATCTGGTCTAGAAGATTCTAGCCTTAGTAATAAGATAATCTAGGCTAAGGTCTAGAATCTTAAGGAACCCATAGGAATAAGTTGATTTATAATAGTAGAAGTCTATAAAATAGCCTAGTGTCTTTAGGCTTATTCTTAGGCTTCTAACAAGTACTCTTAATAAGAGAAAAGCACACTATACTATAAAAGGTTTTACTTAAAGAGAAGGAGTAGACTATAAGGAAACCTTTACCCTAACTCTAAGACTAGAGATAGGATAAATCCTAATAATCCTTTATTACTACCTCTACTAGTACTAATACTAAGGTAATATACTATATATATTCCTTAACCTAAACCTTAATATTCTACTATATATAGAGATACTAGAAGGATTTTAGTAAGAGGGTAAAATACTATAAATATATAAGGGCCTATATAGCCTAAAGTAAGTAGTAGCTCTTTAGTATAATAATGTAAAAGCTATATTTATAAGGCTTAACCTTAAGCCTATAACCTTAGATATTTATCTCTATATAAGTAAGGAAAAGGATATCTTTATCCTACTCTATATAGATAACTTCTAAGTTATAGGACTAAGCCTAATAAAGATTAAAAACCTTATATATACCCTAAATAAGGTATATAAAATTAAGATAGTAAGATCTAACTAGTTCCTTAGTATTAGAATTACTAAAGATAAGATGCACCTTAAAATAGACTAAGGTCCATATACGCGCGCACTCCTCTAATAATATAATCTTATTAACTATAAGATAGCTAGATAACTACTAGACTAATAGCTATAAGAAAATACTAAAGAGTTCTCCTACCTACTATACTTATAGTATAATAAGATTATTAGAGGACTGTAGTATCTAGCTAACTAAATTAGGCTAGATATCTCCTATATAGTTAACCACCTTATATAATTTAACTCTAATCTAGGTAAGGAATACCTTATTACTATAAAGCATATCTTAAGATATATTATAAATAACCCTAATAAAGGTATAACATTTACTAGATTATTACTTAAGCTAATACTTAAAGCTTACTTTAATGCAGACTTCTTAGGAGATCCTAATATAAGCTACTTAATATTAGGTATACTTATTTAGCTTAATAATAGGCTAATCAGCTAGAAGTCCTATCTATAAAAGGAAGTTATCTATTTATCCACTAAGGCTAAGTACCTTACTCTTATTAAGACCTATAGGCAGCTAATATAGGTCAAATCTCTACTTAAAGAACTACACCTTTAAGGATAAGTTTAAGGGTCTAGATATACTAATATATATATAGATAACAAAGTAGCCATTACTATTACTATAAACTATAATAACTACTACTACTTAAAGCACATTACCCTATATAATTACTACTATAGAGAGTAAGCAATTAATAACCATATTTATATCCTATTTATAGAGTCTAAAAGGTAGCTTATAGACTTACTAATAAAACCTAAATTACCTATCTAAATTAGATAATAAGACTACTTTAGTATCTACTCTTTTCTCTCTCTCTCTCTTTTATTAAAAATCTACTATTTAATCTCTCTCTCTCTCTCCTAACTTACTAATCTAAAATCTATATAGCTAATACTAAGTAAATAGAAGCTATAGAAGCCTATAAAATAGCTTTATCCTATCTCTCTTATCTACTCTCCTTATAATTCTATCTTCTCTATTACTAGTCCTTTATAAAATAATAAGATTACTATATAAGAGTATAAAGCTATTATTATTTAAGAAAGCCCTACTAATAAGGAGGAAGCTAATAAGATAGTTAATAAGCTTATTAAAAAGTTCTACACTTTATTAAATAAAGATAAGGCCTATATTATTAAGTTTATTAGAATCTAGCTAGACCTCTAGCTAATTATAGACAAGTAGATCACTAATAAGGATAAGGCCTTTACTCTTATCTACTACCTTATATAGTAATATTAAGGATAACTAAGGATCCTATTTAAGGGACCTAATTAGACTAAGAACTATATAATTAACCTCTTTAATACTACACTCTACTTATACATATACCTTACTAAGCACAGATTATTATTATATAAAATAACTAAAGCCCTACATAGCCTCCTTAGAGTCCTTCACCTATACAGGCTACATAAAATCTATAATAGTAACTATATTATTAGGTTATTTCTAAATATTACCTACCTCCTATACTATATATTAGAAAGGGCTATAGAATAGATTAATTACTATACTAATTATTAAGAGATAAATATACTTAGGCCATTCTATAAATATAAGATCCTAGTAGATATTATTAGTATTCCTTATACTAACTACCTCTTCTATTAAAAGCCCTATAATAGCTAGATACTAGGTAGATCTAATTAGTAGATAGACCTATTAGCTCCTATTAAGGTTAATAAGGTTTATACTATACTAGATAATTTAACTATTTTCTTTAATATATTTTAATTCCTTATTCTATTCTCTATATACTAATAAAATCTCCTTAGATAGATTAGTAGTCTCTATAAATAAATAGGATAGTTATTACTATTAGGGGGAGTATTATACCTATAGGAAGACTACTATAAATAGATAAAGCCTAAGGGGCTAAGACTAATAATAATAATTAAACCTACCTAATTAGCTATAATACTATCCTACTTACTAAAAAGGGTATAGTAGGTATAGGGTCCCATCCTATATTTTAGTAGCTAGACCATCCATCAATTAATAATTCATTCATCATTGCCAAGTTACAACACCGTGAGGGGAAACGCAGGGACCAGCCGCTGCGCAGCGGCCCGCCATCGCACGCAGACACCACGCTGCAAACACCACGCTACCCAGGTCAATATCTCCTCCATCTCAGCAAATGCTGCATCGGGAGCACAGACGAAGTTCCAATTTTCCATGCAGTAGATGCAATAGGAAAGATTTGTGCTCACATTGGGACCCAGGAAGCTCTCAAAACTAGCAGCGTTCGCAACAGATCTGAGCCCAGGCCGTCGCAATGTCAAGAGCGTGCAAACAAACGGGCAATTCGCGACACAGTCCATAAGCTCACAAGCTTCAGAAAAGATGTTTCAGCTAAGGGTCAAGGGTCAAAAGCGCAGCACTCTGACCACTCAAGCTGTGCAAATGCGGGACGTTCCCAACCTTCTTTGAAAAATGAACCACTCACAGGCGTGTCCTTCCAGTTTCCGCCATCTTCACGAGCAAAGCGAGATAAATTTAGGTTAAAGAAACATCCTTGAGGGCTGCCCATCCACCACCAGCCTCCGTCTTTTCCATCACTTCAACCGTCAACTGTTTCCGCGAGAAGTCGCCCAAGGAACATCTTGTTTCACCCAATCACCACTGAGAATTACATCGGAAATGTCCATCCACGTGCACTTCGAATCCCCCGACCCGACGCTTCCTAACAATCAGCTTAAGGCTGAATGCGAGACTGCCGGCAAGGGCCACGAGCTCAATGTTCCCCACCGTTCGATCATCAGCCAAACCATTGTCGAGAGGATTCTCCATCACTACAAGAGCCTCCGGCGACCTGGCAAAGTCTGGGGCGAATTTCTCTCTCTGAAGCCAGATATTGTTCGAAGACCAGACTTTTCGCGAGGGGATCTGCCGCTGGACACCTCTCACTACTGCAGCTACTCACTTGGCCTGGTTGCTCAATGTAGTTCGGTGGCAGTAGAGGCTGCGAAACCCTGCAGGTGCTGTAATAACAGCGGAACATTCAAGTCTTGCCGCCAAATCATTTGGCCTGGCAGAGGCTATCTTTGGGGCGGCTGTTGCGTCGGATGTCGCTTCAACAGGTCGATCAAACTGTGCTCCTTTCATTCAGACTACGTCAATAAGGGTCCACCCAGGAGACGATCCAAGGGAACCCCGAGATCACAGCCAAGGGGACGCCCAAGGAGGCAAGCTCAGGTATGTTCCGTGGCATTCATGTCAATCTCTACTGATCAGACTTGACACAGATGCCCCGAAGCGGGGTAGAGACACCACCCGTTGCGAAAGCGACGCCTCCAGTCGTCTTGGAAGGCATCAAAGAGATGGCAAATGGCAGCAACGACATTCCGACGCGCCGAGACGGTCTGGCTGCCATAATGGCAGATATCAAGGACAAGTTTGATCATATTCAGAATGTCCAAAACACGCAGTTAAAACAGTACAAAGCCTTGCAGAGACAGAACGAGGAGTATGCGCGCAAGGTTAATGAATTCTCAGCGGAGCTCCAGAGGCATTTCTCGCGCATCGAGGCTTCCCAAGAGGAGGTTGAAGACTCTAAGAACAATGGGTACCCGGAGGGAAGCGGTCATCGCTTGCGCAGTCGGTTCTTCATGGGAGGAAAACGTCTGCCGGGGCAGTAACTTTAACAACTCAGTCCACCATTCGCTCCATCTCTGGAGCTGCTTCACTGACCGACGTCTATTCTTGCTCTCCTCTTCAAATTCCATTGTCTCCTAGGGCCTTTCTTCGTTCAATATCGACGTCGAGCGCTGCATAGTCCCAGTGGTAGCAACGACGACAACAAAAAGGGGCACGGCGGGTTTGGGGAATTCAGATCGAATCTGGTGCGTATTTCCTTGCAAATTTGTGATCAGAGAGCTGGGCGGACGCTTGCGTCCTGCAATGGGAGCTGGCCTCGCGTCAAGTTCCGGCGATTTCCTCATCCAAACTACAGGTAGCAAAGTGTACGCGCGCCATGTCGGGCACACTTGTGGTTGAAGTGGGTTGTCTTTCGCTTTTCCTTGTCAGTCACTTGTCCCTAGATCGTTCCTCTCCTCTGTTTGACACAAAAGTTTCCCACGGTCTTCCTTTACCACAAGAATGTCAGTTCCAGCTTCCGAAGAATTTCTCCAATCAGCCTTCTCACATCGCTGGTCTTGACCCACTCCTTAAGACTGAAAAGCCCAGTAGCCCACAACTTTGCTCACAAAGAGTCGCTTCACGACGTCTGTGAGTGGCCCCTCCGTGCGGGAAATCGTTTGATCTTGTCCGAGCAGCGAGCAATCACTTCACGCCTCCAGGTCAGCAATCCTCACTTCCTCCCTCTCCCCTATCTCCGCCCTCTGCAGAAGACACGCTCGCCGGGCCAAGCCAAACCCCCAACTCTACCAAATTCAAGCTTTTCGGTTCATGCAGAAGCATGTTGACATCTCCGCCGCACTCCATGCGATTCCCTAGCGTGCCACTCAAACTAGTTACCTACTTCCACCCCCTTAGCCCCAAAACGCATTAGCCGCGGGAAGACATCTTCACACCATGCACGGCTAGTGACGTCACCCGCCAGCGCGCCGGCGCTCGAACCGCCGCATCTGTCGCGTGCTGCCGAAGAAGGAAGCGCATGCGCGTCGCTAGCTCTACGAACCACGCGTGCAGTAGGTCGCTCTAGTCTCGCGTTGACAGCGTGACGTACATGCGCGGACATAACTATGTATGTACATACGGACGTAGGCTCCGCGCAGATTTTGGGGTAGACGGTAGTGACGGGCAGGTCGGGAGGGAGTGGCGTGACGGGTGCATAATACGCTACCTACGGGAATAAGCTACTTGTCACTACGGCGGTTGGACTATCTGCTGAGGCTCTGTACCTGATTAGTCTGTCGACACGAGGATATTCGTAGAGTATGACCGGGGCAGTGAGAGGAATGAAGGGGAGGGAAGGGGGAGTGAAAACAAGGGGCACTCGTTTTTCCGCAGACTTTTCTCATGTGCCATGAAAACATTGCCCTCTTCGAACACCTAGAACGACGATCTACTCCCAACAGAGCGGATGCAAAGTCAATCATCGAGCGCAGCGCGGGAGTGTGCAGAAAGAATGGGAATTTCTATGAATAGAGCCACCCAGCCACCCAGCCAGCCCTGCACCGCGTCTCAGCCCAGCCCATCATCCCATCAAGGAACAACAGGTAGCGAGGGAATAGGAGACCAACCACAGAAGGAAAACCAGCCGTGCGTCCGTCCGTCCAAACCAGACCGACCGACCGAGACGAAAGCGAACGAAACAAAACCCAGCCCAATCCATACCGTCTTGTCATTTCGCCGTTGGTGATAGCAATGAGGAGGAAGGAAAAAGGAAACCCAATGAATGCTCCCGGCTGCCTGCCTGCGTCGCGCGCGTCCAGTGTAAATGGGGGAAGACAACATGTCCAATGCAGAGAAAGAACAACTCCTACCTGCCCGCTGTCAATCGTGCGGCATACCGAAAGGTATTGCCGAGTAGCGTTAGCGCCGTAAAAGTCGCGATATGTTCGAGACGTGTCCATTTCCATCAGTCCATCATCCGTCTGTCCGCCAGGAATCCGTCGGACCTGTGATGCTTGCCTGCCTTGATGCCGTACATACAGACGTGCAAACGCTTGTGCCGTTTGTGAGTTCCGAGCAATGCTGAACACGCCCATGCCAATCCGCCCAAAAATGCCAGTGAGATCAATTCGAATCCAATCAGTCCGGATGCTCGTTATTCACAGGACACGAGTCAATTCACATGACGACGCAGCCACCGGGGCCGCTGCGCGCTCTCCTCCTGCGCCCCTGGCCAACGCCAACGAGGAGACCGCCTCCCTCTTCCTCGTCAGCATGCAGCGCTTGGGCTTCGCGCGCGCGCCTCCTGCGTCTGCGGTTTCCCGCTCCGCCGACGCCTGCCTCCTCGTTCATCATCATCCAGTCGGCCCACTTGCGTTCCAGGCGCGCCGCCGACGCGAATTCGCCGCGCAGCACGCGCTTCGTGTGCTCGTCGACCGTCGGCTGCCAGTTGTAGAAGCACTTGAGTTGGATGATTTCGCGGGGGTAGGCAGGGGCCGCCACGGTCGTTGAGTCGGTAGTCGTGGAGCGCGGTGGCGTCGTGATTTCGGCGTTTCGCGACAGCACTTCGCGAATTCCAGTCCATGTCACGTTGGCGCAGTCGTATGCGACGATGCGGAGGCCGGTGCAGGGTCTTTCGGACCCGCTCAGCGGTCGTGCAACGCGGTTCCGAGCGCGCATCATGGCGGCGGCTTCGGCGAGCACAAGATCCGAGATGCGCGTGTTGTCCATGTCAAGTGTCTCGAGCTTGGTGCAGGATTTGAGGACAGGGAGCATGCCAGCGTCGCCGAGGAGCTCGCAGTAGGAAATGCTGAGATGTGACAGTTGCGCTTTGCAAGGCGAAATGGAGAGAGTTTGAAGTGTGACGTTGGTCAGCTCGTCGAGCTCTTCCAGGTCCAAGTGCGTCAGATTAGGAAGTGTTGGGAGAAGAGCTTGCAGCGAGGCGTCAGTCAGGACGGCGCATTTGGAAAGCTGAAGGCCCTCGAGATATGGGATATTATAGGCCAGCTTCTTGATACCAGCATCCGTCAGGCCACGGCATCGCGTGAGGTCGAGATGCTTGAGTTTCCGGGGAGGCACCATGGCGCGGCCAGTCAAAACATCCACCTCGCTGTCGATACCCTCGACGAGAGCGGCCAGCGAGTCGTCATTGATGCTGTCGCAATTCATGAGAATCAGTCGCTCCAGCGTATTTCTCGTAAAGAGTTCGTTCATGAACTCGACGTCGTCCCAGCCTCGCACTTCTCCAGCGCGAAGATCTTTCAGGTTGGGACATCCTTCGACGACCTTGCGCAGTCCGCGCGTGTCAATATTGTTACACCAAGATACATTGAGGTGCTCGAGCTTGGAACAGTGCGAGGCGATAATTTTCATGGCGGCATTCGTGGCGCCCGCGAGCCCGGAAAGATTGATATGAACAAGACGGTTGTTTTGTAGCAAAAAGCAATGGATGGAACTGCGATCGATGCGGCAACCTTCGAGCGAAAAATTCTCCAAGTTGCGGCAAGCTTCTGACAGTCCTTTTTGTGTCCACCGGTCCCGCAATTGTACGCAGCCGCGGAGGTTGAGGTCTCGGACAAAGGGTCCAGCAGTGGTAATAATATTTACGAGGGCGTCGGCAGGGATGTCGCGATAGAATTCAGAAGTGTCTAGCCGGGCCCAAAGTTGCCCATCGAAGCACATTTCGAGCCATTTTTTGGAGACGGAAGAAGCGCAAACGATTTCCTTGGGCCTGAGATGGCTGAGAATCTCGATGCGGAGCTCGTGGGGCATGTCGGCCCAAAAGTTGAAGTTGGGGCGCCTTTGGTGGGCTTTCATCTGCTTGGCTGGCCTGGAAAAATAATCCTCATCGACTCCCGGCAAGGCGCCCGCCCTCGAATTTGGCCGGAGATCAGGGGGCAGAGGGACTGAGGAAGGACTATTTGGAGGATCGACGAAGCGTATGCGAACGTTGTCAAAGGCTTGGGCTTCGGGGCTAGGAGTGCTCGAAGCAGAGGTTGGTGCGGTCGAGTAGCCGTTGGACAGCTCAGAGGACCACGAGCTGCCGTAGGAATGACCGTACGAGCCCGCGGAGGACAGAGAAACGCAAGACATGGAGGCCTTTCCACCGCGGTATCCTGACGAAGGTGTTCTGCCCATTCTCGTCAGAGAGGGCGACGAGCCCATGCGCTGCAAGCCTTGTAGGATCCTGTGACGGCCCTTTAGCTTGGGGCGGTCGATGGGTATTGCATCGGTCGGGGAGTTTGCGGCGGGCACGGGAGTGATTTCGCCAGCGGTTTGGACGACGGCGTCGATGGACGTGGGCTGGTCCATTGGCGGCTAGATGGCGTGCGGGTGACAGGTGGTGTGGTTTGAGGAGCTGCAAGCAGCAGGCGGGTTATGAAGCGAGAGACGTTCGGGGACAAGTGCGGACAGATGCGACGAGATGAGCTGAGCTGACTGGTTGGTAGGACAGCGTGGTGTACGGTGGAGTAGGACAACCAGGCAGCGGAGGTTGGAGAGGGAGCCGCAGAGGCATGAATCAGTGGTAGCGAGGCTGAGAGAGGAGAAGCCGGGGATGAGGGATGGAGATGGGGGATGGGGATGCGATGCGATGCGATGCAGCGAAGCGGGGTGTTGGGATTCAGAGAGTCAGCCCAAGGCCCAAGTGCAGCTGCCCACTGGATGATGCCCTGCTAGCAGTTTGTGTGAGACACTGGGCACGTCAGGAGAGAGATGATGAAGAGTTGAGGAGGGAGTAGATAATATCTTTTGTTCTACTTCAAAGCAAAGCCCTTATCGCCATCTTCTCCAGGAATTCATCCCGCATGCCGCCCGGCTCTCTCGCAGCCACGTGCCCCTCGCCATGGTGGATCATGAGGTGAGCTGCACCGTCACGCTCGAGCTGGAGGTCATGTTTGCTCCAACAATCCACTCCAATCGTCATTGTCGCCCGCCCTCCCTCTGCTCAGGATTCGAAAAACGAACGCTCCAAAGGCTCGCGCCGCGCACCCGTCGTGGCGCCTCTGGCCGTGCCGTTTTGGGTTCCGTTGGTTGCGTCCCGCCCTCGAGCCGCCATGCAGGGTCCCTCTGCTCTGCCTTTTTGACAACTCTTTATTTTGCACATGCTGCACCGCATCATGTTGCCTCACAGCGTCGGCTTTATCCGCCCAAGGAAACATGCATGCCATGTCGCCATGTTGCGCAATCCTTATCGTCCCTGTCCTCGTCTCTGCCCTGCTGTCCATGTGCTCCGCAGCACACGCTGCCCCAACTCAACTCGCCTTACTCATGTGCTCAGTGAACTCTATCTACCGCCCTGAATCTTGTCCTCGCATACGACCATCTGTTTCAGCGTACCCTACCCGTCAGCTGCGTCGGGGAACATCAAGTCCATGTGGCGATTCTTGTAGATAAGACCCTGAACAAAGAATTGCTCAGCCAATCATGTCTCTAGGCCGTGCGCATGACGGCCACCATGCATCCTACCACATTGGCAAAGCGAAATTTACCATGTCCCAGCCCTCCCAAACACCAAGCATGCAATTATTACTGGTCGGGAGAGAAAACACTGCCCCAAGTCTCCAACTACCTCCTCACTCCGCCCAAAAGCTTGCCCAGTCCCCCCGCCTTTGCCACCTTGAGGACATCCCGAAACGTCAGACTGACTCTTGTGCCTCGCTCATTACGCCCTCCAGCCACCAGGTATTGTCCCCGAGCTTCATGTCCCAGCAAGTCCCAATTCGCAACCGTCTCGGGCCCCAGATCCTCGTCCACTGGCACGTCGGGTATCCCATGTAGCGTTGTTGTGTACGCCGTCCGCATCGTCACCAACAACGATCGAGGCGCGCACACGATTCTCTGTGTACGCTGCTGCTCCTCAGGAACTGCCTCTTTCTCGCTGTCCTTGTCTACTTCGTCGCGCCGCTTTGGCGTTACTTCCAACACCACTGTGCCGCCGAGACTGACGGTTGCAACGACGGGAGCGTAGGCGGCTCCGTCTTCGTGTGGCATGATCCCTTCGCCGCGCCGATATTCGTTGACGAGGCAATGGTTCGGGGCATGGTGCGGCGTATGCGAAAAGATGCCGAGCTGCTCGAAGCGCGCGAGTAGCGGCGCTGGGCTGGCGGTCAAGTAGTTGGGAAGCGGCGTGGCGAGCAGGGTGTTGGACGCCGTCAGCGTGGACGGATGGGCTTGGAGTCGGCGGTGCGAGAGGACCGTCCAGCGGTTTGGCGGCAGCTGTAGGTGTTAGCAGCGCTAGGTCGAGACATCATGGAGGCATACCTTGGCCAGTATTTGCTCCTCTTCGTATTCGGTGATGAAGTCTGGAATGTAGTACATGGCATCCGGTAGATTTGGAATTCGCGCCGCTTCCAGAAGCTTGCCGCTAAAGTAATCGGCCATATCGATGGTGGTGGTTGTCGATTTCGTGTCGGGAGATGGAAAGGTCTCAAGGCCCAGTTATCAAGCTGCAGTCAATCCAGAGCAAACAAAGATCTGGGCGCCACAGCCCGGTTGATACATGTTGGAAGCGCAAAGCGAAAAGTCATCTTGAAGAGAAGCCGGAAAATGCCCTGCGAGTAGCTGGTGTTGAGCTTGAAGCTATGACCACCCGCCGCCAATCCGGATTCCCACGACGTGGGCCCCACCATCTCGAACCAATTCTCGCTCCTCCAACATCTCCACAACCTCGCCCGCTCACCAGCACACGATACATCATGGCGCCCAAAGGCAAGCAGGCCGGTGGCAAAGGCGGCAAAGACGCCGGCGGCGACAAGGGCAGCGGCAAGCTCAAGCCCGCGACCAGCATCAACGTGCGCCACATCCTATGCGAAAAGCACAGCAAGAAGGAGGAGGCCTTGGAGAAGCTGCGCAACGGCGCAAAGTTTGACGAAGTAGCGAGGGAGATGTCGGAGGACAAGGCGCGACAAGGTGTGTTCACTCCTTCCATGGAGCCTGGTAGCTGGAGCGGCGAGCCGGTGTTGTTGGAAGAATTGTGCTGACAGGTACCATGTACAGGCGGCTCTTTGGGTTGGAAGACGCGCGGAAGCTTGCTCGCCGACTTCGAAAAGGTTGCGTATGAGCTGGAGCCTAGTACAACGGGCAACCCAAAGTATGCCGAGGTCAAGACCAGCGAGGGCTACCACATTGTCATGGTCGAGGGCAGGAAATGAGGAAGTGCGTGTGGAATTCTCGATGACGAAGCAATCGAATTGCATGATACCCTCATGAGAAACGGAAGTCTCCCACTGCCATAATCATTCCAGTTGGTTTCGTTCTTGTCGACGTCGTCACAGCGTCAGCTGGTCAGTATGGTCTTGATCCACGATTCTACCCGGACGAAGGAGGGGCCTTGGTCTTGTGGTGTCTCAAACCTCCCCCCTTGACTCTTCTCTCAATACTCTCCTTTACTCAGCTCGGTCTAGTATGCCCGGCTCTCGCCACGGCATAGCGTATTGAGCATGTCAGTATGCCGCCGCTTGACCCCTCCTCCCTTTTCTTCATCCGCCGTGTCTGAGGTCAAAATCAAAAGATTCGCTTTCGAAAGCTTCTTGTGCGACGATAGGCGTCTTATTACTTATCTTTCAAACATCTTTCAAAAAAAAGAGTTTGGGCATCGGGATTCTTCTCCGTTTCCGCAATTAGGCCTTCATCGCCGCACCCAACACGAAACTGCCAACGACTTTGAAGAGCTGATCAGACAGGATACCTTGACCGGAGACGGCTACGATAGTATCGCGTTGTCATGAATCAATCATGTCCACGATGTCTCTGGTGATCATTTCTGAGCAAGCCCGTGGAAGCAGGCCTCTACATCGAACCGCGCTGTGTAGCTGGGCATCGATCTGCGGCGCACTTCCGTTTCCACGAGCCATTCACGAGCGATTCTTGGTCCCCGTTCCGGCGTTGAAGGTTTCTTCTGCAGCCGTATGATCTTTTCGCTTCTGATTCATTTATTCACATGTACTCTTTTCTGATCTCTGCTTTTCAAAACCACACTAGTTTCGCTGTCGGTTTCTTCACGTCCAACTCAAGTTCTTCAAAAGTCACAAATTCTCAACTTATCAGTCACATCAAAGTTTGCATTTTGCAACAGGCAAGAAGAAGAGGCTCCAGCAAGGGGAATCGAAGAAGACCGACTTGCTGCGCTGCTATGCTGCTGCGTACTGTTCTTGACCGCCTCTCCAACATTTCCTCTATCGAAATCGATGCCCGCTGGGTGCAACGAGCTTGGTAACTTCTTGCAGCTTGCTTGCGCACTCTGCTTTTTGTGCCATCAGTTCCTTTGTGCGTTGCGCATCCTCCCTTATGACAATGGCCCCGATCTAGGCTACTCAGTTGATCACGATGACTTCTGGTGGCCAAATAGCCCGCTCGACGCAAGGGACGGTTGAGTGTCCAGAAGGTTGTATTCTGATCTTTGCGAGCATCTCACATGCGGTGTGGAAAACGTCTCCCCAGCTGTCGGCGAAGGCTCGAAACGCCGGCGATGCTTCGCTCGCCTTCTACTTTGACGACAAGCATGCGCAGGATTTCCACCGCCCTCATCTCTGAGAAATCTTTGCTACTCGGCCTTCGATATGCACACCGTCTAGTCAAGTCTTCGTCTGCTGATGGGGTTGGCTCTGCGGGCCTGCGCTTCTACATCGTCGTGGTTTTCCAATAGATCACGGTCTTCATCGATCGGAATACAAGCGGAAAGAAGTGCATTCTCGGCTGAGGTTGTACACCTGATTGTCCCGTGTACGCCCTCGAATCGTGCCGGCAAGGCATATGACTTTCTCAAAAGTCCATCCAACTCCCATCCTTGGGTATAACGAACCTTGAAAACGCCTTTGGATGCTGACCATTTTGCTCCGAGCCGGGTATCTTGCACACCATGCTGACCACAATGCAGATTCTCTTTCCTTGCGCCGCGGGTCCAGCGCTATGCGAGCGGATATCAGTCGATGAATGGATCCTCCAGAGACTGCCGAGCGGACACGAATCCCTTGTCATCCGAGCCCCGGCTCTTGTGCTTCTCCTCCCTCATGGGCGAGTCGATGCGGTCCTGGTGGGCGTCAACGAAAGTGCCGCCGCTCGAAACGCTGTTTGGCTGTCTGTCGACATTGGCGTGCTGTGGAAGAACCTTGACGTTTCCGCCCGCTTCGTGCGCAACATACTGGAACGGCTGCTTGCCCGGCGGCGTCCGTGGAAGTCTCTTCAATTCCGGCTGCTTCTTCGCCGCAAGGTCGCCGGCCACCTCGTGCGCTTCGTGCGCGAGGCCCTTGAGCTCGCCGTTCTGCTGCTGCAGCCGCTCGCGCTCTGCTTCGACGACACCGGACCGCCTGCTGCGGAGGTCCTGCAGTTGGGTGATGCCGAGCTCCATCTTGGCTAGCTTTGCGCGCGCCTCGCCGAGGATGGCCTGCGTTGTCTTCAGTCGCGTCTTGAGCCCCCGAAGTGTGGTGGTTGCGCTGAGCGTCGTGGTCGGGCTGTTTGGCGCCATGGTCTGCGTCGAAAACGGTTGGTAGGGTTGCAGTGCTTTGACTCTGTAGGATGGATGAGTCGAGGCTTAAGTCGTGGTCGCTGTCAGGTCAGGTCATATCCATGGCGATTGTCTGATTGTTCTACGAGTAGAAAGAAGTCGAATAGGAAGAGGGATCAAATTAGATATTAGAACTAGAAGTAGGTCTTTAACGACCTCTGCTGAGACCTCGGACCGCATACATTACTAAGCGCTGCCTAGGCGACCGCCTGTTTTATCTTGGCAACGACGAATACTCGGCTAATAAACTAGAGCTAACTATTATATACCATTGGTCAGGACTTTTAATAATTGGGAGCCATCTGGCTAATGAGTGAAGTTCGCGAGCTAAGGGAGCACAGCTATTTAACGCGCGGGTAAATGGTCACCCGACACTCGCCTAGGTGCAGCAGTCTTCTGCAGGCACAACACCGCCACCCCGTCATACCGTAAACAACCCTAAACAACTACCACCACATAACATCGCCATCACTAAAAACCAATCGATATCTCTGCATCCACTCCCTCGCCTTCAATTGCCGATGCCGGCGTACGAGCAGCAGGATCAACAGCAGGAACAACGGCAGGAACAGCAGCAGGAACAGCATCAGCAGCAGCAGCACATCTTCAACTGGCTCCACCAAGTCGTCGACGACGATCGCGAATCTCCTCGTCTGCACCAGCAGTCTTTATCCTCATCCTCATCCTCGCGCAAGCGCCGCCATCAATCGCCATCGCCGTCGCTGCCGCCATCCAAGCGCTGCCGTCCCCGCCTGCCCACACCTGACATGTCGACCAGCACACCCTCAAAGAGGCATGCGTCACAAGGAAGGCAGGATGAGGAAGAGACGCCCAGGCCGCCACAATCTAAGAGAACCCGCGGCACGCAATCGCTGCCATCGCGCTCGTCTAAATCAACGACGACGACGACGGCCAGCTCGACTCGAAGCCCTGTCAAATCCATGATCGAACTGTCTATATCGGCGGGCGAGAAGGCCATTGGGCTTGAAACAATTGCTGGCAAAGAGGTTGATGTCCTCGGTCGGGATGCATTTGGGCTCCTCTCACAGATACCAAAGTCTCTGAGTACCCAAGGGCTCGTCCCTGTCCAGCTCAAGGCAAGTTGCTTCTGGGGTTGGGATGGTCTTCGCGACCAAGGCTGATTAAGCCGACAGAACGAAAGTGCCGCAACTCAACATTTTGAGTATTTGGGCGTCAGCGACGACATCTACGCGGTTGACGACCGCGACGACCGTCAAATTGAGCGCGAGCTCGACCACGTTTTCGACATTTATGAGGGTTCAAAGGATTTGGTCCAGGAAGAGGGAACCGAAGCGTGTTGGAACGAAATGGTCCACTATCCGGTTCTACAAACTGCGCTGCGCGGTCTCAACGGCGTGGGCTGGCGCAATGTGTGCGTACACGTCCGGGACTCTTTCCTCTTCTAGTGCCGCTCTGATGACATTGTTTCACAGGACACGAGCAGCGGTTTACCCTAGAGACTTGGCTTCGACACTCTCCATCAATCCCCTGCACCCGTCCAGCATGGTTGACTACGCCATTGTTCTCGATCTGCCAAGTCAGCAACAATTTCCGCGGCTATGGAACGCAGTGCTTGCTCAAGGCCAACCCAACGTCAGACCGGTCGGTTTACACATCTAAGACTAGCAGAAGAGTATAGCTCAACTGACAGCTGCCGCAGACTTTCAACGCAACTGCCCTCGAGTACATGTGCAGACGCCCGATCGCTGTCAGCATAGAGACCAAGTCTGGTACGGTTACTGAGAAATCAAGGGCAGATGCGCAAGTCTTCAGCTGTACAGCGCTTCAGATTGCGCGCTTCCGCCAGCTTGCCCGAGGCAGGGCGCCCGTCCCAACCCTTCCCGCCATCGTCGTTACTAGAACGAGATGGAATCTCTACTTCGTCACTAACGAACCCGAGACAAACACGTTCAAGATGTACGGTCCAAAGCTCATAGGAGGCACAGAAAACCTCATAGATATCTATAAGCTTCTTAAGTCGCTGCGCGTAGTCGCGAATTGGTCGATATCTATCTTATACCCGTGGTGGGAAAAAGTTCTACTCTAGGTCTATATAGCGCTGCTAGCGATCACTTATATATAGATAAAGGCACTAAAGGCAGTCTATATAAGAGGGCTTAATTATATTAAATACTAGAGATAGCTACCTAAGAAAGAAAGAGCTATCTCTTTATTTAATTCTACTTTATACTTTTCTAAGAGAACTAAGAATATATTAAATATTAATTATAGGGTTAGGGTTAGGGTTAGGGTTAGGGTTAGGGTTAGGGTTAGGGTTAGGGTTAGGGTTAGGGTTAGGGTTAGGGTTAGGGTTAGGGTTAGGGTTAGGGTTAGGGTTAGGGTTAGGGTTAGGGT